>JAJKFL010000004.1:27721888-28321888 GCA_021186555.1 Reticulitermes speratus
TCGTACAATGAATACGCACCGTGTTAAAGTGAAGGATTCTAGAAATACAGCTGTGTAGCATAGATGGAATAGTAACTGTCTGGAGGCGCTTTTATCTGAAAGGAACCCTGCTATTCTGTTTATTAATACGATTATTTTATTTGAATTTATTTTATCTTTACTCCCGAAACTTACGTTAAGTGTTTAAGACACTGAGCTTCATGTCCTTACACCAGTGTAAAGACACCTTAATAGAATAAGGAGTGTCTTTCGTGATACAGGTTAATTATTTTTCGTAAATATTTTACACATTAATACCAAATAAAGGGTGCATTATAATGCCACTTATTGCTGTCATCGGGTAGTACTATCTTGAGTAACTTGAGTATTTAATTTGATTTTGAAGAAAGTGAACCACAAACCGGCAGACATATACACATACAAACAAATAATCCCATGCTTTTATAACTGTATACGGATGGATTCATAAAGTTCGAAGCGAATGTAATTACATCTGTTTTGCTTTGTCTGCTGTTTTTGCACGTAAGTTTTTCTGTCTACGGAAAGAAGCTTCTGAGATTCAGCAGGTGCCTGAGTGTTTTTGCTGAGAGCATACTTAAACAAGTACACTTAAAATAAGCGGTTCCTTATGCTAGGTTTATTTATGTACCTCGAAAAGTTGAAAACAGTTACATGTTAAATGTACTGTGTCAGTGAACTTGAGAATTTAACTTATTACGGTCGCTGTCAACGTTCCAGGAAATGTCTTTAAATTTTATACATACGGGGAAATTGTATCATTTTATAGCACTGTATAATTTTGCTGAATTTTTAAAATACAAACGAAATTAATTAATGAAAATAATATGATGAGATTTACAAAATTCCAGGTCGCAGTAACTATGTATGACGCAGCGAGTGCTATTTGAATTTTTATTCGGTTTATGAGAAACAAAAATTGAGCGATGCCGGTAACATGGCTTGCATTCACATAATTCATAATACGGTTATCATGTGTCGTTACAAAGACAGGTCTAAGTGCCAGAGATAGTGACGTGCTGGTGAGAATTTCGTTAGAATATCCCTTGTTTCTTCTGTAGTACATCCTAAAATTTGGCTGTTGTTTTTATCGCAGCTGATTAATAAATAAACATCAGAATTTTTTCAGGGCAATAAACTTACGTGGAATTAAGAATTTGCATTCAACCGAAATCGACAACGAAAGTGTGACTAACTATTTCGGAATGTATTTAAAAATTCTGCACTTATTATTTCGCATTACGGTTTCTCCACTCTTTGCATATTCACAAATGATTCTTATATTACACCACTTCCCAACATTCCTATCAGCATAACAGAAATAATTTTTTCCGTAAAAGATTTAATTGCCTATGCAAAATATTATATTTGTTTAGTTTTACATACAGGCCCATAGGTCTAGAACAGTTTAGCTGAAAACCCTACAAGAAAGACAACTTAGGTGGCTTGTCGATTGGGATAATATTAAAACGGATCTTAAAGCAATAGAATTTGAAGAAATTGACTTAATTCTTCTGACTCAAGATGGAGTCTAACTAGCACTAATTATTATTATTATTATTATTATTATTACGAAATTCCGGGTTTGATAAATTACGCGCAATTACTTGACCGGCTTATTCCGTATTCTTGTCTGAAGCACTCTGATCTGTGAACTTACTATGTACAAATAATTGTGTGCGAGTTGTTAGCGGTTTTATGGATACTGGAAATGGTAGGAAAGTCCTGATTGATTAATTCATGCAGATTAGTTGCTTAAAGACTAATTGTGTCTATACATACCACAAGGTTTAGCAATGAGAACTGTACTTTGTGACCACACAGAGTGTTTATACCGCATTCCTCACCCCCATAAGACGCTTTAAAGTGATAAGACGCACGCTATAGTTTGCAAAGTACTTCTGTGGATTTAATGGCATACTTATATAACCATTCATCATCCGGTGTTAAGACGTGGGGTGATTTTTGGGGACATTTTTCAGGAAAAAAAAAGTGTGTTGAAAGGTGGGAAATAAAATTTCTTCCGCAAGATTCTTACTATCAGCAAGAATTATTTCCTAATGGAAGCACACTATGTTTTCTGTGAGGTACGAACTAAATATTTATGTATGATATAAATTGGTTTTAGTCTTCAAACGGTTAAGACACATATTATTCCTTATCCGTGCTCTACGGACTGGTACTTTTATGGAGGTTGGGGAGACGGTTGAAACATCTGTGACAATGCGATTCCGATCTGGTGACCTAACCGGGACTCTATCGAAGGGTGATCATAACGGTCTGGTAGAACAATTCCTGTATGATGTGGCGATGTTTTAAATTTGTATTAAATGGAATTCCTTTAGAGGAGAAGCTTTGCCGTGTCTACGACGAATCCCTCGCACACTCTTTGTATTGTTTCCTTTTCTACTTATGGGATTGCTTATAGGAATATGGTGTGTAAAGCGTATTGCAGCGCGAAGCTAACCATTCCTGTCACAATGTTACCGGCGTTAGGAACCAACGATTTTTATGCTATACGCTTTAATGTAGTAAGTTCAGATGTAACTGTAGTTTTATAGAGGGAATAATCATTTCTGTTACTTAGAAGGTTTAATATAATTTTGATGTTTTTCTGTGAAAGATTTTTATTTAGCTTATGATATGTCCTACAAATAATATGCATAAATGAAAGGACAATTATTTTATGAAGCTCACACATTATACTTGGTAATCGCATTTCACTTTTAAATTGGATCTCCAGGATCCCCCCCCCCCGGTGCTATAACTTTATATAACGAGGACCCTGCGTTCTGAACTCATCTCTGTGAGACATAACTTATGTAGTGTGTGTCGTGGCGGGTGCACGGATTCCAGAAAGCACAACAGAATTTGAAAAGTGATATTCCGTATGGGATTTGCACTGCGAAAGAAAGGTTAGCAATCTTCGTATTATTTTGTGTAACTTTGCTATAGAGCCAACAGTTTATTCTTTATTCTCCTAATTCCGTGAAGTAATATCTCTTTGAAACTTATGGCTGCTGGTTTTGTTAAAGCTCCATACGTTTTATGACACAAAAGTTACGTTACATCTTTCATAAGGACCTACAGCCGGACACGATCTTTCCCTGCTGCTGCAAAAATCTGTGACTTAATAAATCCACTTAAAACGAACTGAGCCATAAGTATTATTAAAGTGGCGTTTATATAGCGTATATACAGGACGTACACAAAAGAATGGTGCGGTTTCAAAAGTGAATAAAAAATTTATGTCTCACATTACACGGGCACAACATACACCGTCAGCGGCGGCAACTGTCCAAGTTTCTCATGCGCTACCAGCAGTTCGCTTCTCGTGCTTACTTCACAGGAATGTACGAGTGCTTCTCAATCGTGTTCTTCCACAGCGCTGGATCGGACGTGCTGCTGCAAATGGAGACAAGAACCTTCTCCCTTGGCCACCCCGTTCGCCAGATCTTACACCGTGCGATTTCTTTCTTTGGGGGTTCGTTAAAGACAGCGTTTATGCACCACCATTGCCCACGTCCATCCATGAAATTCGTGATCGGATAACGCATGCACTGCAGGCCATTACAGCGGACATGCTACACCGGGTCTGGGATGAGTTTGATTACCGTGTGTATGTGTGTCGTGTGACCCAGGGTGCACACATTGAAGGATTGTAATTACCAAATGAGAAACTTGGACAGTTGCCGCCGCTGATGGTGTATGTTGTGCCCGTGTAAGGTGAGAAATAAATTTTTTATTCACTTTTGAAACCGCACCATTCTTTTGTGTATGCCCTGTATATAGTATAAAAATGTAAACTTACATATATACTTTTTCTGATATCTCACAAATGTATATATGTACGTTTACATTTTTAATTTTATTTTTTAAGTTTTTATTTACAAGCCTGCTGATGGTCCAGAAGGACTGGAATATTTAGTTTGGTTAGAGTACAAAAGTATATACTTGTGATAAACAGTGATTTAACTGATTATTTTGTGGTCGTTGGAAGCACAACGAAATGACATCCATCAAGTTGAATTAAGAATCAGTCAGGTGAGAAACTAAGATTGATTTGAAGATTTTCATCTTTTCATATGTGACGCCCTGTATTCTGTAAGCGAGTTATTAAGGTTTCATAGGAAATCCCCACCTCTACCTGCAACTGCTTTCTTCTACTGTGAAGACACAAGCATTAGATTCTTCAGGAACGTTAAATACAGAACTACACAACATCACGCCACAGAACACGGAGATGTTTATGGTACCCAGAGTGACAACTTAAAATCACACATAAAATTAGCGTCTTCCACTTTGCCCCAGTAAAACATTGCTTTATGCACATTTAATCCTCGATCTAGAATGTTACAGACAATAAAATACTGAATTGTCTGTGGTCTCGGCGTACTTTGGAAGATGTGAACCGATTTATAGGAGCATAACGACAATTTCGGTCAGTGTTCTTATTGTCGTAAACTAGATTGCAAAACTGGAGAGCGTAACATTACTCAACTGCGTAGATAAGATTTTCTATCTGTTATAAGGATATAAATAGCACCAGTTCCATTGTGTTTTGTTTCAAGTAGCAGAAACATATGAACATTGGTTTACAGATTCTCTTGTGTATGTCTGAGAAGTATACTAGAAGCGAGCAGTAACAATTCCCAGGCAGTAAAGTAATTCTTGCCTTTATCATTTCCCCTTCACTGCTGTTTTGTTTATAGTTGTGGAAGTGTATATCATAATAATTGACTTATGAAGGCTTAATGAAATCCTTATGACCTATTTTAAGACATCATATTTTAAGGGCACAATATGCACATTTTCGGTGGACAATTTGAAATATTTTATTACCCACAACTCTTTCGCTAAGCACAGTTTGAGAAATACAGTGACCACCAAAGGAACGCACGGAAAATTCAGTGTAAGCAAACTCAGAATTTGTTCCAAGGCTATTTATTGGCCGTGCCATGGCTCAGGCGGTTAGTCGCCGGCTTTTCACCGCGGAGGCCCGCCTTCGATCCCGGGTCAGTTTATGTGGGATTTGTGATGGACAAAGTGGGTGACACTGGGAGAGGTTTTTCCCCGAGTACTTTGATTTTCCCCTGTCAGTTTCACTCCACCCGTACTCCATTACACGGAAAAACGAAAAAAAGTAATATTCATTACAGGGTTGCACAATAAGCCTCTAGGCTGCGGTGCGTCCGTAGCATCTGCTGCGGGGGCCCTTCACCACGAAAAAAAAAAAAGGCTGGTTATTGGAATTCAGAACTTCCGTGAACAAAGTTGTTTTATCCGTTTGTAATATGGAGTTAGATCAGTGTGTACGTCTGTCTGTCTGTGATAGAGTTTTAAGATATGGATAACGGTTCCTGTTGGCATATCGTGATGGGAAAACTGTTTATAATTTTCAGAGTCACTTCTCCGCATGATCGGTATAACAATGCACAGCTTATCTGTAAGTGTTATGTGGCAAGTCCTTGCACTAACAACTGTGGACTATTGCACAAAATATAAACGCCCATACAAAAAATGTCAACGAGCAGGTCGATTTAACGGTAACGCACTAGGCTTGTATTCCGAAGGTACGCCTTTTGAATCTCGACCAAATTATGCTGGTCTTCGTAGCTTTTCTCAGCTTATCTTTCGATACTCCTGATAGTGTATTGACTACTCCACCACTTGCACCTCCAAATCTTTACCAATTTCCCAATTTATAGAACGCTATATTCCTAACACTTGTGGCGCTACGCACTGTAACGTCTGCAGCTGACATATTGCTGTTAAATAACATTAAGCACTCAATCGGGATGTGAGCCAGGATAGCTCAGTCGGTGTAGCGATACGCTACTAGCTGGACGGTCCGGGGATCGAATCCCGGTGGGGGCGAGGTTTTCCGCACCCGCCCAGACCGGCCCTGGGGCCCACCCAGCCTCTTATAAAATGGGTAACGGGTCTCTTTTCAGGGGATAAAGCGGCTGGGGCGTGGAGTTGACCACCCACCCCCATCTAGAGCCGAAGTTAAAGAAAGAGTAGAGCTATACCTCTACTCCGCCTATGGGACTTCATGGACCGTTCTAGGGAGAACTTTACCTTTATCTTTACCTTACTCAATCGGGATTTTCTAAATATTTTATGTCGAAGAGAATTTTGTCACTTTTACATCGGTAGACGTCGAGTACCACGTTGCACTGCTTGTACATTGTACAGTAGGGAAAGATGATTATAAAGTGGGTTTAGGTGCACAACGTCTCATTAGAATCCAAAGGTCGCTTGAGGGAGTTAAATTTAACGTTTCTGCTGCGAAAAAGATTTGCTTCTTGGTAATCATCGTACAAGTTTTATAACGCAGAATGCCACAATGTATTTTGAAATTATTTTATTCGTACAGTTGCATTAGGATGAAGAAGGCACATTTCTCAAATTTACAGTTTGAACCGAAGCGGGGTTCTAATTTATTTCCTTCCAGCGAACACTCACGTACACCAATAATATATCCCACCAACCCATCATTGACACTAAGTGTAACACGATTGCATGCCGGAGGCCCCAGTTCTAGTCTTGGTCGAATTACTATGATTTTCATGCGCTCCTCAGTCTACTCGTGGCGCATTGCATGACCATGTTGGTTGGTATGGATGCAAATCTCTACACTTGTATCTGGCCAAGGCACGCATTATTGTGGCAGAGGCTCTCTGATTCGCGGTCATTTCGAAACAGAACCATCGAGCCTATAATTACGACGTAATTGCCCACACGTGGCTCAGATGCAAGAATGATATTACTCGTAATGTGAAAATTGGGGAAGTATAATTGAGGCTGTTAATGAACTGGTTTCATAACTGTGTCATAACCCTTTCAATTGTCCGGCTTAATCGCATTAGCGACAGACGGAACTTTTCGTTACAGTGTCGCCGATTAAGAGAGAGAGGGAGTTACGCAATGGGACCTAATTGAAGCTGTGAATCATTTGGACGCGATTTAATGTACGGATTTACAGACAGAAATAGTTATATGAACGTTTCTAAAGCTTTATTTTCTTTACTGCTTTCACTTACACTGTTGGTAGCCCTGTGTTCGAAATTGGTACTATATGAAGGATAAACATGCAAGTTAATTTACTATTCAAACAGAGAAAAGGAGAGCAGAAGAGAAAATATAGAGAGGTGTAGAGTAAAAGAAGAAAGGCGTGAAAGTTGAAAGTGTTAGTAAATTATTTCATGTTGAATTTATGTAGGTATTCCCAACGTATGGCCGATCCCAGTGGCCGCGCGGTCTAAGGCGTGGGTCTGCGGCCGCTCGCTTGCTGGGATTGTGGTTTCGAATCCCGCCGGGGTTATGGATGTCTGTCTCTTGTGAGTATTGTGTGTTGGCAGGTAGCGGTTTCTGCTACGAGCTGGTCCCTCGTCCAGAGGAGTCCTACCGAGTGTGGTGTGTCTAAAGTGTGATCGTGAAGCCTCGAACAATGAGGAGACCTAGACCTCCTAGGGGCTGTCGAGCCATTTGAAAAAAAATCCCAAAGTGTATCGTATAGAATTTGTAATTGCATGTAGCGAAAATAAATGAATAGGCAGGTCTTGAGGTTTTTACGGCCTTATGATTGAGGGCCCCGTCACTGGGTAATAATTTCCCGACTTCTCGAAGGAGACTTTGACGATGAAGGCATGTTGTTTCTTCGAAACGTTGGAACCCAGTTACAAAGTCTAGAGCCTTGAAAATGCAGGCACTGTGTTTCCTCTAAAGCTCGGGAACGATTACAAGGTGTGGATCATTGAATGTGAAGTCAATATATTTACCCTAAACGTCGGGAATCGCTTACGAGGTGTTTGCCATTGAAATCGGGGGCACTGTATTTACCCTAAACGTCGGGAACCGCTTACAAGGTCTGGACCGTTGTAATTGAAGGCACTATATTTACCTTAAACTTCTGGAACCGATTACCCAGTGACGCGGCGTCATAACTCAGAAGAACGGAGTCATCGTACGTGAGTAGCTTTATGATCAGACGGTAACACAAAAGCTTGTAGCTGAGTATTTATTGTACTTTTAATTGTTTCTCTGGTATAAACAAAGTTCTGGTAGGTATTATTAATTACTAAATATATCCGTACAAATAATTCGCACGTAGAAACAGTAAACATTTGTTAAAAATGACAGAATCCTAATCTTAGTAAACATTAAAAATTGCATTTACTAGTGCTTGATGTGTAATTTCGGATTTCAACGGAATATAAGCAACGTGTAAATAAGAAACAAAAATTTCTTGGCACGTATAAGTAAGAAACGAAACGTTGAAGTCGACAGTCGTGCCTCAAGCGGAAGCCAAGTGAAGTGCATGGAACATGCTAACTTCCGTTGGCCTCTGCTTGAGGCAGCACTGTCTGTTCTTAGCTTTAGCCTTGTTGTTATAAAATAATTTTTTAGAAGATATTTATAAAAAGCAAAGGAGATTGCCATCAATGCCAAATCATAAGCTTTCTAAAAATGGGTATTGTGAAAATATCCGTTTGGTAGTTCAGTAAGTTATTTGATGTCGCAAACAGACCTTATCTTATACACTATATATATGATGAGAGTGTGTGTGTGTGACGTTACACAACGTAATGCCTAAGTGTAGAGTGTGAAGTATTCTGGTGGAATGCTTATAGGTAAAGCTGTTCTAGTACCTTGAAATATGCCGTGACAGTTTTCCTTAGACAATTTGTAATTAACTTTACAAATGCTGGTACCTAATCTTCGTCTCATTTTATTCGGCGTGAAGTAAACTTTGCCGACAGCAGAGTTATTAAGTGGCTTATGTGTAAATCAGGAGCACTAATGTGGATAAAACTGTGGACATATATGGAACAGATATTGACAGATATATCACGTATTAGAAACTGTAACTGTAATATATATATGTGTTGTAACGACCACATAATAGTGGAAAATGAGTTAAATTAATAGCCAGCGGAAACCACATGGTTCTGGCAGGTGACGTAATGACGTTGTACGTGCCAAGAAATTTCCGCATGAATGAGATGCGTCTGGTTCGAGATCACAGCCCATGCGATACCAACGCTAGCCATGCGACTTGATCTCTGTCTTGCATCTCTAGTACTAATTGGTAACAATTTGAATCCATTAATTTATTGGAACAAAACCAAGATTTTGTAAGTTATTTGCATGATAAATATATATCGGCCTTTCGGAGGAACTTGTTGTTTCCATCTTAAGGTTAGAAGGTTCAAAATTTCGTCAATGAAAGGCAAATATATAGGCCTTCATGTTAGTTTCGATATCTGGATATTTCGAGAAATATGTAAACAATTTTGTAATTTACAGACATGCAGAACACAAAGCTGAAAATGTGGTTAATGAAAAATTATGAATATTAAAGTCCTCGGAAGTTATAATCGACTTTAGTTGGAAGAGGCTAAGGAATAGAAGGAAATTTGATAGTATTTTAACGTAACGCATTGAGGTAATCTGGAAGGGACTAAGATGTGTCTGGTTCAGGTTAGGCTGCTGTGAGTACCGCAGTGAAATTTCGGGCCTCATTAAATGCGGGACATTTCTTGACTGCCTGAATGAGTAGGCAGGAATAGGAAGTAGTCCTACACCGTGTAGCTCTAATCCATTTTGTCAAGAGCCGTTTTAAAGTTTTGAATTGCACTGCCACTCGTAACGAGAGAGCTCAACTCTCTTGACGAATATAGGCCTAATTAAGATACATCTTGTTGAGCACTGTTTCCAAAAAAAAGGGGAATATTCTTGAATAGCTGGAAGACCATTTCCTTCTCTTTTACTCTGCTCTACGGGGTTAATTAATTAAAATAGCACATCTCTTCAAGTTTATATTTTCATTAAATTTAATTCATTCTTGTTTTTGAATTCAGCTCCGTTCAATTGAAAATATTATTATCTTTCCGTGACTCATTTCATTACGTTGTATATATAGGAAACAACAAATATATCCGTCAAACAAAACTTATTTTTATTACACATAGGTTTCTAAATATACACACACCACTACTCTAAATCCAACGGTTTATATTATCTGCAAGATTACTTCTTACAACTGATGTGCTTTTGAAATATAACATATACACTTAAACCCAAACTGCTATTATATATATATATATATTTATTTATTTATAGCTGTAAACTTTTATTTATTATTTACATTTTCCCGTATAATTGAATTTGTTAAAATTGAGATCTCAAACTAATAAAATTGCAGTTGTAAATTTTACTTTTTATCTTCTTATGTGTATAGCCCGATGATGGCTGATTCGCCGAAACGTGTAGCTGTTTGTAGGTATAAAGAATACGTTTTGTGTGTGACGGATTGCAAGTTGGTTCTTATCTTATATTTTGTTATAGAACGAGCAGTACAATAGTGCACTGTTTTACATTACACCTATTATAAATTCTTGTAGAGCCTGGTGATGACTTAGTTTATAAAAGCCGAAACTTGTAGCTGTTATTTCTATAAAAATATAAGCTGTGTTTGACAATTATATTTATTTTATGGAAATGTTATTATAAGTCACAGAACGAATACCTTTCAGTATATCGAAACATTATTTAATTTTGTTTTTGTATTTGTACTCTCATGTTTTCCTTTTCACGTGTTAAATCATGTCATAATCTCGCTTAATCGTTTATCATATCTGTGACGTAAGTTAGATATAAAATTTACACAATTTAAATATGTTTAGGATTATAAACGGAGTAGGGCCTTCCAATGTTGGACGAGGGTCGGCCAGAAAGTAACATTACAGGGTATAAGTTAGTGGCTCTTTATTTGCAGCTCAAATAAGACAAGCCCAAATATAAATGTACTGCTGTCCTGCTACGTAGTCCCCGCCACAACTGTGGCATTTATCACAATGTCGGACGAGCTCTTTTATTCTCTGTTGGTACAAGTCCCAGTCCTGGGCTGCCAGCCATCATGTTACAACTGTTTTCATTTCGCGATCATTTTTAAATTTTTGGCCGCCAGGATTTTGCTTCGGAGATCAGAATGGATGACAGTAGCTTGGAGACAAATTCCCTTGATATAATCACAATCAGAGTGGTTTCCAATTTACAGACCTCTACGCCATGTAAACTCATTTTCTCATCGATCACCGTGTCAGTCAGGTATAACATACAATTTATGAACTGTAAAGAGTTTATGAAACTTTCAGATTCTGTACAGGGTTTTTTGTTAACAAAATTGACACGTGGTAGAGTAGAAATAGTTTATATTTTTCGTTATAATATCCACATCTATTTATTTTTTGTGGTTTAGTTTATGACGCTGTAAATATCACATATTAGAAAACGCCGAGTCCTTCGCTCTTCTGGGATGTTATGCGCCGTAATTTGGTAGTTCGTCACCAATATTTCGGGACAGCCTATCGGTCCCATCTTTAAAAGTCAAGCAGTCCTAGGTTCTTCTTTGACTGCTTGACTGAAAAAAAAAAGGGATCGATAAGTTGTCTCGAAATATCGGTAACCAACTACCAACCTACACCGCGTAACGTCCCGGAAGAGCGAAGGCCCCAACTACACCGCGGCGGAAACCTGAAATCTGGCCTAGATTGAGTCGAGTGGTAGCCTTGCTGATGAATCAATGAAATGGAAGTGACTGGGGATGAAGTGGTAGTGGCGTAATGGGGGTGGTACCTCGAATTGCTAGAGAGGCTGAGGCAAACAATGAAAAATTATCCGTTGTGCACGCCGAATTTCGAGTCGGGCATCTAAACTCGCTAGGTTCGCCAATAAATTTCTTCTTACCGACTGGATTATTTCCGTGGTGTGAATATGGATTTGTGGAAGTCGGTTCATACAGCTGCCGACCTTCCTGTTGGTGGGTTTAGTACAATGAAAATATCGGAATCGAATGTACACGTAATTGTAACTTTGTGACGCAAGTGAAGAAGGGTTTAACAGTGGTGGCTTGTGCCCTGGAAAGCAGAGATCATGTGACCAATATCAATGAGTATACATCCATCATCACGGAATTTGCAAATGGTAATTTCAGGTGTGTTCGGATCCCCATGGAACGCCTCTTCCGATCAATCTGTACGTTCATGTGTGTGTCCGTGTTAGAACTGTAGAATTGCTGAATGGATTTTCATGAAATTTCATATAACGTAATTTGACTTACAATAGTAAAGCCGTTTTAATTTTGGTTACATTCCGACAAAATAACGTAAAATTTACATGTAGACTTCTACTCGTTCCTCCAAACTTCTGCAGGATAACTTGCTAAATATTTAGTTTAGTGGAATCCTAAATCATAATTTGTTTTGAGGCGGTCGTGGCCTGTTTTAAGGCATTATCCCGGCATTTCCCTCGAGATCAGAAGAAATGTTGCAAAGTTCACTCAATAGGGCCCTAAAGTAGTCGGGATTCGAGTCAGCCGGCCTCCTCCAACATACAAGTGTGAAAATTTGCGTTTGTTTCCGCTTGCTCTTGCTTTTGGTAAGATATAAACTTGTCGGTTACTATGATTTCTTTTCGAACAAAGACAAAAATGGTCCCTAATAAAAATATATTAAATCATAGCAAAAATACTAATTTAAGCTGATGGCATAGTATTTCGCTCTTGGAATGCATAACTGCCCCCAGCGAATACCGGATAGTCACTGGCCTGTCACCGCACAGGTCTGGGTTCAATCCCAGGCCAGTCCATGTGGGATTAGTAGTAGAAAAATTGTCAGTGGGACAAGTTTATCTCTCAGTACTTCGGCTTTCTCCTGTCGGCATTATTCCACCAGTATTCTGTGCTTATTTTTTCACTTATCTACAAAAATCTTAGAACTTGAGAGCATTGTTAAATATCGCAATTATAACAGACCACAGTCTTCTATGCAGCAGAGTACTTAAAACGGATTTTAAAGAAATGGGATGGGAGGACGTGTTCTGAATTCATCTGGCTCAGGATGGAGACCAGTTGCGAGCTCTTGTGAAGGCGTTAATTAATCTTTGTTGTCCATAAAATTACGGAAACTTCTTTAACAGTTTAGCAACGATCAGTTTTTTTATGAAGGATTTTGTTCCGTGGAGTTAGAGCTTTAAATTCCTATCAGATGACACTTAAAATGCATTGTGATTGGAACAACAATATGAAATGTTGCGTCCTCTGTGTGCTGGTAGTCCGTTGATGAGCTGCTAGAAGCGAATAACAATAGTACGACCTTTATAACTGAATGTCGTTGTGGTGGCCTACTGTTCGTCCATGAGAGTAAAACTGTGTGTCGATTTCGTGGAACAATTTGATCATTAATGCAACTGAAGCAGTCTTCGTTCAGCAATCATACAGCCAGTAGCACAGGCTTCAAGCTTTTCATTTTATTTGTTATGAAAGGTCATATTTCTGTGTAATGTTAACCAGGGTAACGCCATATTGGTTCGTAACGAAATTATTTTTAATTGGCGACTTTTTCCCTCTCTGTGGAATACGTAAATAATTGCGTTAAGTAACTGCATACAACAGATTTCTTCTTGAAAAGTAATAGTCGAGTTTCATGACCCTGTTCACAAAAGGAAGATGAATCCCTGAAATTTAACCCATAACCCTGCCATTGCATTTACTTGATTCTTAATTTTAGACTTAAAAATAGAACAAAGTAACTGAATACGAGAGGAATGCACTTTTCACAAGCCGTCTGAGGATGGATTATAAATGCAACGCCCATATTGACCCTTTAAAGACGAAGCATATCTCTTTCATATAAGGACTGATTGCGTACCACCTCGGTTACACAAAACCAGTCTGTCAATATTACATAAGGCAAAAGTCGCTGTTTGTTCTGAGTTCTGCACAAAACATATGGACACATTGTGAGCACCATGTAGAATTTGTAAACGTTAAACCTGGTGTTACGTAAAGTTACCGCTAGGCTTTAAAAGGAAAAGCACACTGGGTACCCGGGCTCTTTCCCGGGCCTAATGCGACCGGACGAGGCGCTGACCATCCACCCACATCCATCGCCGAAGTTTAAGAATGAGTAGGGCTATACCTCTGTGCCTTCGTGGCATGATATGGGAATTCTTTTACCATATTAAAGTGGCAGTTACAAATATCATTACAATAATATGCTGCCTGTAGGCACGATTATAATGAATGAGTAAAACCGATCCTAAGGTCGCATCACTGAAGTAGATAAAAGGATATACATTAACAGGATGTCCAATAAAAAAGATGTAGGGAATTTTTAATCTTTGTAACCAGAATAGCTTAAGACGTTCAATCTAATAATGATATTTTTTATTATTTTTATACCATAAATATAAGAGGAAGACAAAATAAACATTCCATGTAATGAGATCAGTGAAAGAAGTTACGTCCGCTTCACTGAGTCGAGTTCGAACTCATTGCCTACGGCAGGTATTGGATATACAACTTGTCTTATCAAAGAGTTTCGGGCCAGGAAATAATGCACAATTTTATTGATGGTTTTGCCGAAATGCCTGCAATTTTCCACTTTTCTCCTGTCGCATTTTTGACTGCGACATCTTTCGAGAGAAATAAATAATATATTTCTGAAAATCCTGTCAAATGGCTACAAACTTTGTTTCCTCAGTTTTATTTTCAAATACGGACAGGACTCATTTGCTTTTATCATTGTTGATTCTTAAGTCCTGCCAGATATGGACCGATCGTGTGAAATATGGAAAAGTATACCTATTGAATCCGGGATATCGTAGTCGGTATAGCGACTCGCTACGGGCTGGACGGTCCGGGGATCGCATCCCTGCGGGGGCGAGACTTTTTGCACCCGTCCAGACCGGCCCTGGGGACTACCCAGCCTCCTGTACAATGGGTACCGAATCTCGTTCCCGGGGGTAAAGCGGCCGGGGCGTGGAGTTGACCACCCACCCCCATCTAGCGCCGAGGTTAAAGAAAGAGTAGAGCTATACCTCTACTCCCCTTCTGGGCCTTCGTGGCCTGTTGTAGGGAGTACTTTACCTTTTTATACCAATTGAATAGAGTCAAGGAAGAAAGGAACATCATACATACCTTAAAACAGAGGAAGGCAAACTTGATTGGTCACAGCTTGCGTTGGAACCGCTTTCTAAAAACACATTATTGAAGGAAAGTTGGAAGAGAAGAAAAGACGAGGAAGAAGACGTAAGCAAATACTGAATTACTTTAAGGAAGAACGTAGATACTGGAGTTTTAAAGATAAAGCACTTGATTGTACTCTCTGGAGAACTCGCTTTGGAAGAGGCTATGGACCTGTCGCAAGACTGACTAATGGAGGAATGAACGAATCAGTTGTAGATTTTGTGATCTTTATGAATTGCAGTCTGTCTTCATTATTGATTATTATATTGCCTGATGAAGGCCAGGGTCCATATACTGTTGGGAATTGCAAGTTCTGGTGATGTGGAAGATAAACAACGCCTGTGGATATTGGCGGTACTGACAAACCACATAATTTTTAATAGTTCGAATGGTTACCTTCTAAAGGTTTTGACAGCACGTTTTGAAACTGATCGTGTCGTCACTGCAGTTCACAGAGGTCTGATGTTGAGCGTAATTAAATTTCCTAAAAATAGGAAATCAAACAGTTTGCGTGTAATTGAATATGAATTTTTAACGTGCTGATAATTAGTAGTAATACCCGTAAGGTCCGATTTTCAAAAAAGTTTTTGTGAAAATTTACTGTTACGAAATTCGAACAGTGACGAGCTTGAATAAAGCCGGTATAGGGATTATAGCATGACAATATATGTAAGGGCACCTGAAATTAATTTATACTATAGGACTAAAATGTTCTTCAATGGCTACCGGCGTTCTATGCGGGAGCAAAATGGCTGGGACGTGAAATTGACCTGTCACCTCCATCTGGTCCGAGGTTAAGAATGAATGGAATTCTACCTTTCTTCCCCCTATATGCCTTATTGGCGTGGATAGGGACTTTATCTTTCACTAAAATATTATAAACCTGTTGCTTCAACCATGTAATTTAATATGATATTTGTAAATTATCATAATAAGCGACATAACAAGGAACTAAAGCAGATGTTTGGAGATTTAGATATACTGTCATTTGTCAGAATAAGTCGGCTCAAATGGATTGGTCATGTTAACAGAATGGAGAATAAAAGAACAGTAAGTCAAGTATTTAATAATAATCCCCAAGGAAGTCGACCAAGAGGACGACCAAGAAACAGATGGTGGAATTGTGTACAAACAGACATTAAGAAGTGTAAAATTAACAACTGGAAAGAAAGGTAAAAAAAGAGAGCTGACTGGGAAAGGGCCATTAAGGAGGCGAAGGTCCGCATTGGACTGTAGTGCCACCGAAGAAGAAGAAGAAATTATCATAATATGAAATAACATCGATGTGGTTTGCAGTTGCGTACGTAATCGCCTAATTTTATACGAATATCTCAGTAAGCAGAAAGTCCGTCTATTCGAAAGGGGTGTAACATTAATGTACGAAAATGTTAGAATAAGAAGGATTTTCGCGAAAATTCATACGAATTATTACGGATTCTGATGTGTATTTTATTCGTTGGAGACTGAATTTGCTCTGAAATATACGTGCGAAATGAATTAATTTGCTGAGAACATGCCTTTTAAATTACAACACTAGCCGGGTCTTGATATTTTAGGAAATGATCGCTATTTATTGTTAAAATCATAGGAACACACATGTAGAATACACTGAGTGGGCAAATGCAGAGCTTTTAAATATTACGGCACCTGTTATATATATCGTTACCGCTGGGCTTTAAAAGCTTCAAAAGTAACTTTTTTCTTCATTCATGTATTTACTGCGTTGATCTGACTGCCATCTCTACGTATCTCGTTCACTTTCCATTCTCCAATTAAGACAGTAATTCCCACTGTAAGTGTCTGTGCACACAAGTTTTTATTATCCAACACGTAATTCTGAAATGTTTCGTGTAAAGTGGTGTACCTGTCACAGGCAGCGTGTTTAATCCGAGTGCTATGTACAGTTCCTAGGCATTGCATGCGATGCTTGTCACTGGTATACGGGTTTCAATTATTTATTTCCTTCATACGGTATTTTTATGTACTTTATTGGTATTGTATAGAATAGATAGACAGATTTTTGTTAAATGTTGGTAAGACAAAAACATTAATGGCGCACATGTGATTTGCACAATATTATTATACATAAAGACTGATGACTTTTGAAGTGGAAATGAAAGGGTGGAAGCTAGTTAGGACTCTGATATTTTCTAAGTGCTGACACACTGCGAATATTAATATTAACGCGAAAATGAATTATTTAAACTAATTTAGGCTAGACCGTATCAACTTAAGTCTACATTTGCAAGTTACAGAACTATTTCTTTGCTGAGAACCATCTTACCCACATTCCCGTACCAAGTCTGCCATTGCACGGAACGGAATATATTTCATACTTGACCTTTACCTGCAGCTTCAGGTATTCTGCACAGTTCATAATTTTAAACTTCGCCTGCAATGCATTTGCTGTCCTGCTGTTTTTATTTGTGGTGAAGGGCCCCGCAGCAGATGCTACGGACGCACCGCAGCCTTGAGGCTTATTGTGCAACCCTCTGATGAAGATCATAGCTTTTTCTTTTTTCAGAGTAATGGAGCTACGGTGGAATGAAATTGACATGATAAAACCGGAGTACTCGGGGAAAAAACCTGTCCCAGTGCCACTTTGTCCACCACAAATCCCACATGGACTGACCCGGGATCGAACCCAGGCCTCCGCGGTGAGAGGCCGGCGACTAACCGCCTGAGCCATGGCTCTTTGTTCAGTGCTGAATTAAAACACCACAACACTCCCATCATTCCTGCCGTAACAAAGTAACTCTAATGTGACAGAAGGAGAACCCGTTACCCGCATGTAACCTCAACCCCCTTTACACAGAAGCAGGTAGTATGAACAAAGGTTAATGATATTAACATTTACGGTTCGTAAATTTGGCGTTGGGATGTTGTACCATAAATTTTGTTTATAACGGTCATACAAATGATGGTCTTTTGTTGTGCATGGTACTTATATGACAACTGTGTAGGCTAGTGACATGCTACAAATTGCATAACAGACAGTAAAATTATTTTGTTAGAAATAATTCGAAAATTAAATTTGTTATTGTTACGGAAATTAATAACATTTGAACAAGTTGATGAGAAGGTCTTACAAATGTTTCTAACATTTGTATTTATCATTGGCTTTTTTTCTTTTTAACAGACCATTTTTACTGCAAAAATAACTCCGATTATGCAATAGACAAAGTATGGAAACACTCCACTCTAAAACACTTGTCAAAAGCGTTATTTTCCATTTGTTTTATTTTGCATAAGTTGAAGAGATCTAGAGCACTGTTTCCCAAACGTTTTTGCTAGCGGAGCCTTTTTCCTCACATCCTTGCTCATGTAAATATAGAGTGTTCGGATGATAGGTATCCAAAATTAGAAATTTATATCTCATAACTGATTTTAGATAGATACTAATACATACCAGTGGCATATGTAACAATGCATTGCATGATTTGACCTTAATTAAACTGACTTTCGCTCGCTTCGTGAGTACAGGGGGTTTTTAAGTAAATACCCTAACGGTCATACGAAATAAACACATCGCAAATTAAAGAAGTTCCGCGATTATTTTTAACAAAACATTATTTCTTCAATTAAATAGTAAGTAAACTTCAAAGTGTCAGTTACAGAAATGTATCTACGGATCCCCTGGGAACTGGTCGTGGATCCCTTGCGATTCACGGAGCACACTTTGGGAAACACTGATCTATATGTGTATTTATTGCAGGTAGATCTAAATCGAGGGTTCTGATTGGTTAAAAATCAAATTACAAATTTTCCTCCAAAAGTTAATGCAGGACTCCCCTACCCTACCTACTTATCTGTGAGAGATGAGGAATTTATAGAAATGTTTTCTTTCAGAAAACGTCAAGGAAGAGAAGATTTAGGAAGCCGAGGTGTATGTGTGTGGGGATACTATTGAATAGAACCCCATAGAAATAACGTATGAAGACTTGAGGCTGATTTATGTGGCTTTAAGGCGTTAACGCGTATTAGGATTTAATGAAAGACGATAATTTCATTACTAGCTGAAGGAGTCTTGTTTCCCAAGTACTAGTTAACTTCTGTCGTCGTAAGATACCATATGTTGGTCTATAAAGTGTACTGGCAAGTGCCAAAGTGTACTGGCAAGTGCTAAAGTGTACTGGTAAGTGGCCTGGCATGCTGTACGCTAGTCTTTGTGTTTACATGGTAGCAATTTAAATGACCACGCTAAGCCAGAACAAGATAAGCAACATACGTTTAACGTAACAATGTGACGCGTTCGCTTAACCATTGTTGCTTTGGAAACACAACAATGCATTCTGTGTGTGTTGTTGAGCTACATGTCACTGTCAACTGTAAAAAAAAATGTTGAGTGTTGCACAAAAACGCTTTAGTGGCAAATTTATGTCGCCGTAAACTACGTCGGTCTTCATGTAAAGTGCCCGATGCTGCATTGAAGCAAAAAATGGTTCGTTTGCTCGTGGTCTTCTTCAGATCTACAATTTGGCTAAACAGATTGCAATGACATGTAAGTCGTTGCGCAGTTTCTCAGTTTTTGTGTTGCCGTAAAACATTTTACGAGATCAGATGGTATCAATCAATTATGCAGCAATACGTATTAAATATCATGAGTTTGTGTCTCTATTCTTCCCTTAGTAATCTGGCATGCAAATTGCATCTTTTCAGCGCCGTATTATATTGTCATCTGTGGCCTGTCTGGCTCTACCATATTTTTCCCCATTATCTCACAAAAGGCGGGATTTAAAAAAAGTATTGAATCTAACGTGTGTGTTTTGATTTCCTGTACAACTTTATCCGAAATATTTCTCATTCTAAGTAGAATTGAGCGAGATATTGTCATAGATCTACATAGCTATTCACGTAAAGAGCGTGTTGGTATTCTCAGATTTTAATGACACTTGAATTTTCTCAAAAGATTTTAGAAAACTACTCAAGTATGAAATGTCGTGAAAATGTGTCCAGTTGGAGTCGAGTTTCATGAGGACAGACGGACGAACAGACAGATATGACGAAACTAATAGTCGCTTTTAGCAATTTTGTCAAAATGCCTAACATTCAGGCCCTCAAAGGGTACAATGGGCATTTAAATCTGCCTATATAATACGCTGATGTTAGTTACACACATACCGACTGATCCACATGCATCGCGCGACCGATTTTTCCGTTGTCGACTTAAAATACGCGTCGTCACTGTTTGTGATTGCAGCAATTCTTTGCTTTAATTATCCGAATAAATCTACTAATTTAGAGGAACATGCTTTATTCTCAGAGACAGATAAATTGAAGCCAATGTAGATAGAAGATTGCAGCTGCCAACCGCAAAGCGACACCCGCGGAGAACTGCAGAACGAAACTGTTTGACGGAAGAACGTAGAGCTCATAGCCCACATTACGCAAGTTAGCTTGGGATTCAGAAATTGCCAGATCAAGTCTCGGAAACCGAACACATTGTTCAATGAACTGGAACTTGTCTGTTCAGGACTTGGAAGGACCTTATATTTCAGTGCCGGACATTTTATTTTTTCTGGATTTTTAAATTTTTTGATTTACGTAATTGTTCTTAGGGATCTTCAGGAAATAAAATATGCATTCATTAAATTGCATAGAATGTAAAGGCATATTGAAAGTCCGCGAAACAGCTTATGGATGCAGTGTCCCGAAGTTCCTTCAAAATGTCAGAATTGAAAGACCCTACTACTCAGCGTAAAAATCCAGAAGATTCGACCTCATTGGGATCAAAAATTCTTAACAGACAACTTTCAAAGCCGACTTTCTTTTGTGCGATTTTATCTGATCAATGAGAAATCCGAACGCTTTAATTACCAAGTTCGAGAAAATAATTTAAAAGTGAGACCCTGTCGATTTTTGAGTGTGTCTGTCAGACGTTAACAATAATTGTGCCTTAATTACTACAGAAACAAAAGAACCCAAAGTAATAAAAAAGCATTGCAAATACTACAGATATAAAAAATTAAGCCGCCATAAATGAATAATAATTATTTTCTACTCTAATATTAAAAATTATAAATTATACAACTGTCAATTAATTAGAAACCTGATATTTAAAAATATGTGATGCCTCTGTAATTGTAACTGCTAAACAATAAAAACAAAACTGAAATCTGTCATGCGTTTTAAACCATTAAAAGGCGATTACATTAAACAGATAATTTATTTTAATTAATGAAGAACGTGAGGTCTTTGGACTTACAAAATGTTATTACAAACACTGTGCTTTAAATTTGGATTAAAATTGTGCCTGAAGATGACTGACTTAAGTCTAAAGATGTAACGCCTAATATTACTCCCACTATTATAGAATAAAATATGCCATAACGAAAACTTTATGTTTATGCCTGTATTTATTATGCATGAAGCATACAATTTTGAAATACCCATAATTTTTTCATTACTTTATAATTTAATAAGAGCAAATTTTCTTTGTGTTATTTATAGACAGTTACTGAACCTAGAGATGAAATTGTGATCAATACTATTACCTTATCGTGGAATTCAAAATTTGTGTTACTGAGGATATGGTGGCCTTCTTTAGAAAAATAAGAAAACGCAACAAACGATGTTAAAGCTGTAATAGAGAAATTAGACCAGAAATATTTGAGTCAGTATTATTGAAATATATAGCCTATACTTATACGAATATCGCTGTCCTACAGAGTGATTTGATGAAAAGTATTTTATGTAGAAAGATGCCGTGCTTCGTAATGTATTCCCTTTATGCGTAATTTGAGGTGATCACAGCGGTGTCTTCTGGGGAATTCGTCGTATCGATTTGCTAACAGTTACAGACGTTTCGATGCAGCTTGCTGCTTCTATCTTCAGGAGTTATGCAGTAAACCTTGATTTTAGTGCACAGGCGAATTGACACAGCTTTATTCTCCAATAGACTTGACTTGTATTGCCACTGTGTCTTGATGTTCTGGGCATGCGTTGCCATGTGTGACGTATGATGCATGTGTGGAAGACTTGCACTTTCCAACTTTCTGCATGATGCCGCTACACTCATTGCTCTTTTAGAGCATGTTTGTGGCAAACATAGGCCTGCAGAAATAAAACCATATGAAGACTCTTAAACGCATACAATTGACTAATGTGAATCAGAAGTGTGGGTGGGGGGGGGGGGGGGGGAGGATGACCAAAAGAAAGAGGATAGGCAGCAGAGCTGAGGTTATCCAAGATCAAGTTTATAAATTAACTTTGCGAATAATTTTGTTCAAATATAGGAATATTTTTCTTTTCTAAAGATTTTCTTTCCGTGGACTGACAGTCCTAATGCGCCAAGATCTCCTCATTACTGAGGTTTCAGAAACACACTCAGACACGCCACGCTCTGTAGGTCTCCTCTGGACGAGTGATCAGCCCGACGCAGAGAACTGTACGTGACAAAAACAACACTCACAAGAGACAGACATTCATGCCCCGGTGGGATTTTTTTTTTGTCTGTCCGGGGTTTTTCCCTTTGATTCATTTTTGTACTGTTGTACCATTCGTCCTTCATGTCACTTATGTTCCATACTACCGTATAACACAACACAAACATCCATGCCCCCGGTGGGATTCGAACCCACGATCCTAGATTCGAACCCGTAATCCGAGCAAGCGAGCGGCCGCAGACCCACGCTTTAGACCGCGCAGCCGGCGGGATCGGCATTTATCTGAAGATAAGTAACAGAATTCTAGGCAGTCTTATTCCGATAGCCTTGATTTTTGACACATTGATAAATCTGGGCAGCCAGATTGAGTCCCGCCACGTTTCAATCAGAATTCAGTTTGTGATCCTACCCTTCAGTTTTTCACCACTTCTACTTTGCCATTTTCATAACCATTAACCTTTAATTTATCGTACTTACCTTACGTGTTTGGAGGTTTTCACTTCGGTGTTATTGGAGATGTAAATCCTTTGGGATGATACACTCTCTTGTTCAGTATATACTCACAGATATTTCGAAAAATTCTAATGACTTCATCTTCAGGGTCAAGCTGTCAAACAAGATCAAGACATTACTAACCTTCGAAACGTCGGGAACTATTTACCCTACGACACAGCGTCACATCCCGGGAAGATTTTAATCTCCAGTAACACAGATGTGACAACTTCCAATCTTGTAAGTTATGTATGAAGCCTCATACACTATGCTTCCTATACTTGGTGGTTCAGCGCGATTCGAGACAGACTGTCGGTGTGAAGTAACGCGATTCACGTTAAACCAACTGCATGTCTGCCTGCATTGAGGCCGGTCCGTCATATCGTTGTAGGACAAGTGACACAGCAAACTGCCTTTATATCCCTTAACTGGGTTCAACCTATTGTTTAATGAATTGAAGCACACGCGTCTTCTTGTTTCCCTTTATAAACATTTAAATAACAAATTAAAGGGATATAAATTGCGCAAACCAACTGAACATTACTTAAAACCAGTGTCAACAAAACCGCTTTTGTTAAGTTTTTTTTTTTTCGTTTTGTGTTACAGTGTCTGCTGAAATGGGCCAGAGGCTGTAGATTTAGAGATGGCCTCCTTTCAAAGGACTTGTGTATCAACTCTTTATTTTGCTGTTCTGAACATTTCATAAGTTTCGCTTTGGTTCTGGATGTCGATCTTATACCTCTCAGCCACATTTTCGATATGTGAAAATTAATTGCCTGGTGTCGCGGGGTACCGCAGATTCGTATTTATTGCTTCCTTTATCGATTTTTAATCCATATGCTGTGAAAACTGCAGTCAATTTATTTGCCGTAGGCATTTGTGATTTATATTTTATAAAGCTGTTTCAATTTGCTAATTGTTTCGCTGTTGAATGGCTGCAGTTATGATAGAGAAAGCACATTTTCTTTCATAAATTTACTCTGTAATGAACAATAAAAATCAATGAAATCGCGTCGTTGCTATGACAGTGCCATGAATATATATCCACGTTTTTATAAATATTCTCTTGTTTATGGTCGTGGTGCCTCATAGCAGTAGCTTTATGAAATAAAGTTCATTAGCCTGACAAACATGGCAGCTAGACTGCAAAATGTGAGATATGTCGTGGAAACGTGACGTTAAGGGAACGATGGAAATTTAGCGAACTGCCTGTATGTTGTCGAATGTGTGTATCGCACGAAACGGCGAACAGGCCAGCCGAGTTATGACACGTCTGAAAGTCTCTTCAGATGTCGTCGTTGTTCTTACACTTCTCACTGCCTTACTCATAATTTCTCTCCCTTTCTCCCCATGGAACAGTGTCCTTTCTGAGAAGTTAACAGGCCCTCAGCTAATAAAGAAATTCCCCGCAATTTATGGAACTCAAAGTTCATTACCGCATTCACCAGCGCCCGCCATCTCTCCCTATCCTGAGCCAAATCAATCCAGTCCATGACTCCTCATTCCTCTTCTTGAAGATCCATTTCAGTATTATCCTCTCGTCTACGCCTAAGTCTTCCAAGTGGTCTCTTTCCGTCAGGTCTCCCCACCAAATGCACCTATCCTGTCTCCCATACGTGCTACATTCTCCGCCCATCTCATTATTCTTGATCTGATCACCCGAATCATATTTGGTGAGGAGGGCGAAGACGTTCGCCATTTTTACTGGACCCAAATTTTCATTAATGTCTTGAGAAGGGTCAGCCACTGGTTCTAATCCTGAATCAGATGAATTGATTTTACATCTTCAAACCACTTTCTTAAGAACAACCTGCCATCTACACCAAGGTTTCCAAAGTTGTCTTATTCCGCAAAGTTTTCCGATTAAAATTTGTGTGAATTTCTCGTTGTTGTTCAAGATACGTGCCCTGCCCAGCTTAACTCCTTTGATTCATTTGCACTAATAATGAAGAACCCAAGTTATGATTATCATTGTAACTCAGTTTTATCCATCCCCTTTTACTTCCTGTCTAAATATTCTATTTAGTACTTTTTTCTTACACATTTTCAGTCTGTGTTTCTGTCTTACATTGGGAGAAACATATGTAACATTTTGATTTAAATTCATCTGAGTTAAGGTGGACCCAGTTGCTGAGTCCTGTGCCGGCGATTATGAAGCGTAAGTCCCATGAGAAGCGGGGAATTTCTTGACAAGATGAGCGACTGTTAGCTTGACGAGAAGTACTCTGTTTCTTGCAGTTAGAATGATAAAGCATTTCAGTTACACGTTGCAGTCTTCTACTCGTATAAGTACAAGTTCAGCAGTATATTCGACAGTAATGCCATACAGCATTAAGGCACTAAAATATATCATGCCATCAGTAGGAATATCTGTCACTGATTTGCGCAGATATGTCAACACTTGATGGTAAAAAAATCTAGCGATGACACGATTCGTACGGAATGATAGGACACACTGATTGTATTTGTGTTGGCTCTTATTTTTTGAACCAATAAATATTGCCTTCAGTATTCACTCCATATCAGTGTCAATAAATAACATCCACCTGACATTCGCTACTGTTTGGGCGTCTCTTTGCTTGGTGAACTCCACTTATCTGCTTTCAGTGACATGTGGCTCAATCAAAAGGCAAACGAAATATTTCCAATCATGAATATAATCCACTATCGGAATACGATGTGCCACAAAACATCTAAACGCAGGAATGATGGAACAGTAGTGACAAATTCTGAACACCTTCGGTTTTTAATCAGCGTTTGTTTGCTTTGATGATCCAAAACAGAGACGGTCGACATTGATAAATAAGTATGGGTGTGTGTTATAAATGGCTGTCAGCATATGGGATGTGAAACGGCCGTTTGATCTTTTATCGTGGTTTTATTTTTTGCAGAAAATTAAATGATACCGGTATATTTTCAGG
Source organism: Reticulitermes speratus (assembly GCA_021186555.1). Classification (NCBI taxonomy): domain Eukaryota; kingdom Metazoa; phylum Arthropoda; class Insecta; order Blattodea; family Rhinotermitidae; genus Reticulitermes; species Reticulitermes speratus. The sequence goes on from JAJKFL010000004.1 coordinate 27,747,739, forward strand.
AGAAAATTGCTGATGTTTTAATGCATAGAAAATGTGTCATAAAACTGATAACCAACGTTCAGAAATCTCGCATAATATCACTGTTAAGAAATAATTAATTAGACGCAATATAAATTAATGTATATATCCTTAGTGATAGGGACAGGTGGCGGGCTCTTGTGAATGCGGTATTGAACCTTCGGGTTCCATAAAATGCGGGGATTTCTTGACTAGCTGAGGACCTGTTAGCTTCTCAAGAAGGACTCTGCTCCATGGAGTTAGTTAGTTATTTAATTGGTTAGTATATACCCGTAGCACCAGAAATCGATTTCCAGCAATGAGTTGGGTTCTTGTAACCGAACTTTGCTGGTTACTTTTTATTAATTTTTGATATACATCAAATTAATAGACTGTTCTCTTCAAAAAGGTTAACTTTGTTTATTTTATTACAATACAACGTTAGCACAAAAACCATCCGTCTACTCTTTTCCTTTTACTCCCGCCAACTGACTCGGGACACCTGGTCCCTTGTCGTTGCTGCTATATTTAGACGAGTGGAAGGGGAGAGCCGAACTGCTCCAACAATACTAGCATTTAATAATGTTTCAATAATGTTCGGCTACATTCTTTTGCTGGACAGCATGTCCAAACAGCGCGACATCCCGCAAGAGCGAAGGTCTGAAATACACCGCGGCGGAAGCCTTAAATCTCGCATGTCCAATCTGTTCCTGTCCAGTGGCGATGTGGAACTCGTCACCCGGAGAGAATGTGGCTGAGGTGTGCAGTTTACACCCCACCCTCGTCTAGTGCAGAGGTTAGGAATGTGTGGAGGTATGGATACCTTTACACCCCCCATATCTCTTCATGGTGTTGTGCTTTGTTAAGATTAGGTACAACTTTATTTTACTTTATGACCCTAGTAAAATGTGTTAACAAATGTCTTTATTTACAGGTCCCATTGTAAGTGTCTGAAAGTCGTCAGTGTTGCAAAGTATAGATATTTGTTCTTTGTGTGCAACCTCCGTAAATTTTCGGCAGCCTGTGACGTAACATGTAAATAGGGACAAAGGAATTTGGTTATGCTTACATGTTTAGTTCTAACGGACCGTGCAATAGAAAAACAAACATTTCATTTTTGGCACTTCTCTGTCTTAAGTTGCCGGAACAGTACGATAGACACACATAAGTAAACAACTTTATAATACTCGTATATTGAGTTACCCTTGCAATTAGTAAACCCAGTCGTAGATATTCTAATCCAGTGCTCTTAATAATCTGTCACTGAAAGAGACACAAAACCTTTGTCTTACCGGCACAACAGTCTACCATAAAGTGCAGGATACTTTGATCAAGAGTGACGTAAACTGGGCCATTGCTTGGGGTAGCAAAATATGAAACAAACAGGAAAAAAAATAAATTACTTTGAATACCACACTACCAAGAACTGATAAGTAAATTATTATTATTATTATTATTGTATTGTAAGGCCTCTAACACAAATGAGTACCAGGAGTATTTCCTGGGGGTAAAGGCGGCCGGTGCGTAGGGCTGGAAACCTTACCACCTTCATGTGCCGATTGTCTAGAAATCTACGAGCCTCAACCTCCTGGAATCCTAAGGGCCTGTCCAGGTCTGTAATGGGATTGCTTTAACTATTTTTATAATATTGTAAGTGCGCAGTGTATTTTGCGCCACCAATCAGGGGACGAAGTTAATTCTGGAGGAGCAGGCGTCAAGCCTATTGTCGTTAAGACGACTGGATCTTTGAGACAGACTCTGGATTGGGCTTAGTACAGTGCTTTGAGGAGGATGTACATGTAATATGTGTGAGAGAGTTGGAATAGGTCGCGAGCTAATTTGACGGGGGAAATTTAATGGGCGGCGTTATCATTCTAAACTGCTCGTTGACCTTTTAATTGACATAAATATAATGATAATGGATTTCAGTGCACATTCGAGTATTTGTACAAGAGGGTGGAAATTTATTTTTCTATTAAACCTACTGCCTGATGTGTGAATTCGATTAATTTATTAAAATAACACAGAGAAATTGTCATATATGATGAATTCTATCACTAACACCATTTGCCTATTCCAGGAACTGCAGAATTAATAGGTTTTTATTTGAAACAAAGCGTTATTGTCAACAATTTCACTGCCTTTCTTTACGTTTCGCAGTTAACAGGACCCTTATAAATTCTGAAAGAAAATACATTTAATATATTTTTATTGCGAGTGTTCAGATTCGCGGATTAAACGCGGCGTATTGACAAATGACAGTCATTTAACAATGTCAAAGCGTATTATTGGGAAATTCAATAGCTTTTATATGAATTTTCATTAAGCACTCAGGGTTTATTTAGGTAATACTCTTGTATTCGCCGATCCCAGTGGCCGCGCGGTCTAAGGCGTGGGTTTGCGGCCATTAACTTGTTGGGATTGCGGGTTCGAATCCCGCGGGAGCATGGATGTCTGTCTCTTCTGAGTGTTGTATGTTGTCAGGTAGAGGTTTCTGCGACGGACCGATCACTCGTCCAGAGAAGTCGTACGTAGTGTGGTGTGTCTAAGTGTGATCGTCAAGCCTCGGTAATGAGGGGCCCTGGCCCACTAGGGGCTGTTGCGCCATTGTAAAAATAAACTCTTGCTTTCAGTGTATACGTTTTTTGTTTGGTGTCTAGTAAACCATTCTTTGATGTTATAAATTCGTAAGAACTGACACCACTTTCAGTTACTGAACTACTCGAGATAAGAAAGTTTATTTTCCGATAATTAACTGGAATCACCTTCATGTTTTCCTGTCAAATTCCTTCATAACTTTTAAAGATAAAGAATTTTGATTTTGTACCATAACACTAATGTACTAAATACGGTGTAATTCATTCGTTCTACTGAGTCATTTGTAATTATGGAACTTGCGTGAAATGCGCATTTCGATTGCAGGTACAGTAAAACCTGTCTATAACGAAACCGCAAGGGACAGAATTTTTTTACATTGCAGGAAAATTCCGTTTAATGTAGGTACTTGATATTTGGATCTTCCGGGATGTAAAGGTTTTCCACTATAGACAGTTTTCCGTTATACCCAGGTTCACTTTAAGAGAGGGTTGACTGTACCTGATTTTCCGGCTACTGTATTTTCTGTCCTCCAGTTTCACATTTAATTAGCTTGTCATATACCAATATGAATTACCGGGTGATTAAATTTTGATTATGTGTGCCCACTCATGGTAGGTCATTGAAACGTATTGCCTTTCTGTCCACTCGCGTGTTTTAATGACACATCAAACCTCTATACAGATCTTGATAAACATTAACTTTGGCCTACTTAAATGTATCAGAACGTGGGGGACCGTGCGCTCACTAAAACTGTATGCATTATGTGGAAAAATAAATTTATATGTGCTGATAATTGTTTTAATACGGGTCTAAGTAATCTTATGCAAGAAGGACGAGATGGGCGGAACATATAGCACCCGTGAAGCTGAAATAACAGCCTACTTTCTAGACTTAAGCTGAGCCTCTGCATGGGAGGATAATATTTAGATCGGTGTTAAAGGAAATGTATCATACCTGTGTGCGTACGGAATTTATTTGGAGCCGCATGGACTCAAGTGACGGCCTTTTTGAAACTTGGTAATAAATCTTCGGATTTTATAGAAGGCATGGATTTTTTTAGACAAGAAGAAGGTCTGTTAGATTTTGACAAAAAATTCTGTTCCATATGTTTAGCTAAATAAGTATGGAAAGAGAATGCAGACCATATCAGCTCATATGGTTTGCTTATACATTTTCTTTGTTTTAACCCTTGAACTTGTTTCCGGTCCTCCGTATATAGAGGGGTCTGAAAGTTGTGGTATTTAATTGCAACACTTTTGATAACATAGGGGTAAGTTTATGCAAATTTGTGTTTCTGATCTCCCTTTATGTATGATGTTATAGCGGCGCTATAGGTGACTATATAGCGTTTATGGAAGATGGATGAATGTGAATATGGATCACCTAACTGACCACCGAATCTATAGAGCAGAGTTCTTTACGAGAAACTAATATTTGCGCAGGTAATACAGAAAATCCTAGCATTTTACGGTACCCGAAATTTCATTTGCCGTGTTCACATGAGCCCTCCAATGGCCCTTATCCCGCGCTAGATAAGTCCATTTGACATTCTTCCATTTTTTTAAGTTCGTTTTAATGTCATCTATTTATCTAGCCTTAGTTCCTCCAAATATTCCATTTCTTCTGGTATTCCCACCAAACTTTTATAAGCATTCATCTTATCTCTCATTCGTGCTACACGCACTGACCGTCACATCTTTTTTGATATAGTCAGTTTAGTAGTACTTTCTGAGGAGTACAAATTATGACGCTCCTAATTTGGCTGTTTCACTTGTCGAAAAATAGGGCCATTTTATGGACCGTTGCTAATTTTTCCTCTAACAAGGTTCTGGTTTATCATAACTTCATTCTTTGTTCGCTATCAAGAAGTAATATTTTAAGTACGTGACAATAAAACCGTTAGCAACAATAAATTAGAATAACTTCAACATAAGCACAGTTTAACAGGATATAAAAATATGACACGTGATTCCCTTTTCGTCAGGTTTTAAATAATTGCTGAAGTGTAACTAGTCCACAAGTTGTTATTCCTATCGTAGCAGCTGGCTAGCTCTCTGTTAGAATATTTATGTTTTGGGGTTTTTATTAATCCGGAAACTTTCAGCCGCGGAAATATGATTACGTGCAAAATATTCATGACTGAATTCTAAAGGCGGATGGTTGCGGGCAGAGGGGGAAGGGAACATCGTACTTGTTCGAATATGCTAGTCGGTAAAGTGGGGGGAACTACCATCAGTCTTCAATATGTAGACAGCTCTTCCTCCTGCAACATTTTTGAGAGGGCAGTGCTCCTCACACATGTACATTTGAGGTTTCAGTCACAGTGCCAATCTATATTTGAGCTAGGCTGAAACGGATGTTTCGTCATGGTGTGAGGCTTGCTACGTATAACGTTAAATAATCACTCGTGTACTGTTAAATACTTTGGGCCTAAAATTCTGTTACTTTTGTACTGTGTTATTGGTTTGGAATTAGGTCACGTTTGAAATAACTGTAAAGGACATAGTAACTTGAAGATGTTTCAGAATAAGGCCACTGCAACCAGATTTCCGGTACAATAAATTCTGACACACTTCATTTAAAAGAATTGTACTATGGAAACTTTGACATAATCCTTTCGGCCGCACTATGGCCCTGGGGTCGAATCAGCCTCTAAAAGAAATGAGTACCAGGAGTATTTCCTGGGGAATAAAGGCGGCCGGTGCGTAGGACTGACAACCTTACCACCTTCATGTGCCGAGTGTGTAGAAATCTAGGAGCCTCAACCTTCTGGAACCCTAAGGGCCTGTCCAGGTCTGTAATTGGATGCGTTACCTTTACTATGGAAACTGTATGTTTGTAAACAGAAACGTGTGATAAGGCGTTTCATCTCTTCTTGTCTTTCATCATTTCTTTTTTATTTTTTTTTTATTTTGCATTTATGTTTTATCTTTCTCTTCCTCTCTGTCTCTATGTATTTTCAAATGCGTTGATTTGTTAACAGTAATATGTTGATTCAAATGTTCTCCCTATTGAAATGATTTCCAGTATGCATAACGAATCGGGAGTTAAGTTTATCAGAATTTTACAGGGCCTTTTCTCAGAAGGCAGGGACATCTGTCTTTTTAATGGGTAAAGTATGGAAAAGTATAAACTGCTAGCAGTGTAAAGACAGTGTTCTGTTGACGCACTGTAAACCGAGGATGTGTCTTTTAAGCGTATATACAAAGGAACATTTAAAGTTATAATTTTGTATATTTCAATATTTTAAATGTAGAAATTTATATCTGAAATGTTGTAACCCTACTTGTGATTATTAGGAACAATTAATTTAAAAATAAATTAGGGAAGTCATAAGCTTTCACTCACTGAGGCGAAATAGTGGCACGGAATAGCCTATAGTAAGGAATGTGAGGACATCTCCAACGACAACTTGCTGGATGTCAGTAGTTCTTACCAAGAAGATAAAGCAGTGTTAGGCGCCGATTTATCCTCTGTGTACTGTACTACTAGTATGTGCAACAGGAAACACGTCACACATTAGAAGTGACGTACCTTAATGATAAACTAATTTGCATAATTATTCAATTAAAGTATTGCTATTGAAAAGTACCCGCGAAGTAATTGAAATTGCTGTATAATTCTGTGGACTCCAAAGAGAAGCGAAATTACAGTTTTTAAGATTACGGGTTTCCATAGGTCTCGATACAATATTTTCTCTCATTTCTTCTGGCATTTGAAGCATTATAATAATTGAAACTTTGGGATAATTTTTCCACAATTACATAGCGTCAGAAGCCACTAGAAAATACCCTATAAGTTAAAATGTTATTTGAAATCTGCGGTCTTCTGGGGTATTACACGGCGTCGTGTGGTAATTGTTTACCGACGTTTCGGGACAACGTATCTGTCCCATCTTCACGGGTTAAGAGTGAAGATGGGACCAATACGTTGTCCCGAAACGTCGGTAAACATTTACCACACGTCGCAGCGTAATACTCCAGAAGACCGCAGATTCCATCAACATCGCTGCGGAAGCCTAAAATCAAGGTTAAACTATTATTTCATTCTGAGATGTATATACGTTCACTACTTTATTGTTTTTACGTGGTGGATTTATAAGATTATAGGAGAAAATGTCATTTAATATTGTTTCTTTTTCAGGTTCGCTAATCGTTGTACCTCATGCTGATTCGGGAGATTTCAATCAGGAAAGAATTAACTTCTGTAGTGACTTAATTATTTTTTTTTGCACGAAATGACAGGAGGAAGTAATAATCGTTGATAGGACAGTTTCTGTTCGTTCAGAGAAATGTGATCCTGTCATCTATTGAAAGAACCGGAAAGAACTTTGTGAAAAATGCATACGTGTGACAGTCGTAGAGATGAGACATGCAGAAGTTTGGAGTAGCACACAAGAACATAAATCACTATATTAACTGTGGCGGTGGATAGTACTCGTAACCGATGTCGCAGTGACGTGCAGTTCCGAATGCAAAAAGGTGAAAGAGAAATCGAGAATGTTCGCTGGTTGACAAAGTGTGACGGGAAGTGAATTGTGAAAGAAGTGACAAGCAGGATGCAGCGAATAATACTCCTGTTGCTGGCGTCGATTCTTATCGTCGGAGCTTCACGGGCAGCACAAGGTAAGTACACACTAGCTTATGTAAATTGGAGTGGCGGGTAACGTATAGTTCTCTGCAAAGACAAGACATGGACTGTTGCGCCGAACTGCTGTACAGTAGAAGTAATAAAGGTATGTCTCATGAGTAGAACACTAGGAATTAGAGATCGCCAACTCGCTAGACACCTACGGACGCTTCGTTCGTAAATTTTATTTCACAGTTTTTGAGAAACTGAGGTGCTCTGTAGCGTGATAAACAGTTTTTTTTTCAATGGCACAACAGTCGCTACTGGTCCAGGGTCGCCTCATTATCGAAGCTTCACGATCACACTCAGATACATCACACTCAGTAGGACTCCTGTGGACGAGTGATCAGCCCGACGCACAGACCTATATCTGACAGCACACAACACTCATAACAGACAGACATCCATGCCCTAGGCGGGATTTTTTTTTTGTATTAATTCCTGGGTTTTCCCCTTTGATCCATTTGTACTGTTGAAGTCCTTTTTGTCCTGCATGTCACCTTATGTTTCATGCTACCGTCCTTACATCTAACACAACACAAACATCCATGCCCCCAGTGGGATTTTTTTTTTTGTATTAATTCCTGGGTTTTTCCCCTTTGATCCATTTGTACTGTTGAAGTCCTTTTTGTCCTGCATGTCACCTTATGTTTCATGCTACCGTCCTTACATCTAACACAAACAAACATCCATGCCCCCAGTGGGATTCGAACCCACGATCCTAGTAAGCGAGCGGCCGAAGACCCACGCCTTAGACCGCGCGGCCACTGGGATCGGCGTGATATACTCTACTGTTACGAATTCTTTCGTATTTAGGAATTGAACGTCAAAACGTGTCATGCATCATAATTTTCACTTTTATAAATTTGAAGGTATATATGTATATACCGTATGGGCCGGGTTAGCGTAGTCGGTATAGCGACTCGCTACGGGCTGGACGGTCCGGGGATCGAATCCCGCTTGGGGCGAGATTTTTCGCAGCCGTCCAGACCGGCCCTGGGGCCCACCCAGCCTCCTATACAATAGGTACCGGGTCTCTTTCCCGGGGGTAAAGTGGCCGGGGCGTGGAGTTGACCACCACCCTCTTCTAGCGCCGAGGTTAAAGAAAGAGTAGAGCTATACTTCTGCTCCCCCTCTGAGCCTTCGTGGCCTGTTCTAGGGAGAACTTTTTAACTTTATGTATATACCGTGTATGTATACTGTCGTAGGTAAAGGTAAAGGTAAAGCTATCCCATTAAAGGCCTGGACAGACCCTTAGGGCTCCAGGAAGTTGAGGCTCCCAGAATTTCTGGACAATCGGCACATGAAGGTGGTTAGGTTGGCTCTACGCACCGGCCGCCCTTCTCTCAGGACTGTCGTAGGTACTTTATAAAAACAAAGGCAAATAGATTTCAATACACATATTTTTTAAAACTACAGCTCTTTCATTTTTCTAGGATACAGAAGTCAGTTCCGCTTTATTACTTACAACGGTACATATATATACATATATGTTACATAAATGTGGGATGTTTAGACGCTCTTTTTTTAGCAAGAAATCAGGGACGCTAAATTTTCAGAGTATTTTGTCATGCTAATATATTGCTAAGTCTATGGCACATGCAAGTTCTTTCTTAAAAATATAAATCTGACATAAAATATATGCTGAGCCCATAGATCCTCAGGACCTAAAGTAGTGAGTGCCAAGTGAGCCTGCGTTTCCTGTCGTTTCATTTCATCTCTGAGCAAGTTCTTGTGCTCTCGTATTGTGATGTCAGTACTATAAGCCTATTAAAGTAATACGATACCACTTATATATTGTATACTAATGCCACCTGCTGAGGGCAATGAAAAATTGATTTCCTTGGGGTTGAAGAGTCCAGTCTTCTGGGATGTTATGCCGAGTGGACTGGTAAATATTTACTGACGTTTAGGAGGATGGGGTCAGACAGTCCAAGAGAAGTATTCGTCTTGGACTGTCTGAACCTCAAATGAAAGCTCCACCCTCCTTCAAGACGTCGGTTAATACGTGGTGTGTTATCGCAGCACCTGACTTTAAACGTCGATCACCAAAGTAAATATACATTACTTACCGCTGAACCTTCTCCCAGTCGCAACAAGCCACGCCCATTTATGATGACGTAATTCCCGGTACTTAATTTTGTTTTTTAACTTGTCCCGATCACGGTTATTGAAGAATTGGTCAACGAATTTACTTTAAGTTTCTTGTGAAGTTCAAGGAAGCTCTCACACAAACCTTCAATTGTTACCTGAAGAGTGCGAAGAATACGCCAGAGTTACTTCAGGAGCTGTAACAAAATAAGTTGTAGTGATTGTTCGAGACATGGAAGGCTAGCATGGAGCGGTGTGTAGCTTTACATGGGAATTACATCTAAGGGAATAATGTGCACACACAGTAATTTTCATTAATCAAGTACTTTTAGAAAGCAGTCTCGTTATTTAATAGCCATACTTTCTATTTACCGGTCGACACGGGCTAACGTATCGGGAAACTAGAATCTTGAGTGACACTGCTGTGGTATAATATCTCGCATTGCTCGAGAGTTGTTTGAATTCCATACTTCAGGCCTACGTTTGCACGGTTTGTTTAGTGCTGCCCAACCGCTGACATTCGCCTTGACTTGCAAAATTTTCCAATACGTAACCAACGTTTATAAATTTTGAGTTAAAAATAAGCGTATATAATTTATTTATTTGCAAACGTTACCCCTACAATAAAGTTGGTGCCCGTTTCAGACCACTGGATCAAAGAAATTACCGACCCTCGTTTTAAACTCATATTGTGGTTGAATGAAATAAATTTTTACCATAAACCGAAAGTGTGAGCTGTGACAGCAGATTTCACGTAGGAGTGTATTCATCTAACGCACGGGAAATTAATCATTATAGTGAGGGTAGCGGGTGTTAAAATGGGCGAAATCGGAGTGACGAATGAAATCATTTTAGAAGCGAGTGAGCCTAGATAATTCGGATCCTGAATATGAACTTGTATGAAAACGGCGCATTATTATCGGTGAAATCAATACGCCACGCTCATAGGGCACCGGAGGTCTCTTTCATTGTCCTACACTACAGTACATACCTGATGATGCGCTTCCGGTTATGAATAGCCAGGTCCCATTATTACGGACTTCAGTCAGTCACGGCATGATTGTTTCGTGGAAACTGAATATTCATTCTCATGCTTACAAGGAATCTCCCCTGAGCCAAATGATGCGAGTGAGCAGACTGCAGTATTGTGTACATGCATTTCGCCTTTTCTCCATTTGTGCTAAGCGTAGCGCACGTCTTCACCTCCGGTATTTAATCAGTGAAATACAATTTTATGAAGGGTACAAATTCTAGAGAGTTTATTGCACAGTTTTTTCTACTCTCACATTAATTCCCTAGGTTCGGACTAACACGAACTGCCTTAGAATTGCTTAATACGACAGATCCCTTTCTACCTTATAAACCAATTTGACATATAACTGGGAAGCCATTTACAGATAATGTATACGTGGTTTTACCGATAATGTACGTATGTGGTGCAACAGGCGAGGCATAGAAGTTCAACTTACTTTTGTGTGCTGAATTTTCTAAATTCTTTTTTGACAGAATTAATATTTCGTCCAAATTTTATAGATGTTAGGAAGAAGACAAACTTTTCTACAGTATATCGTTATTGAACTTTTAAACTTCTGCTCTTCCATACACCGAAATACTAAAGAAGTGAAAGGGTGTGACAAATTGGCGCATTGTTTCCAGTATGTTAAAGTAAATAGTTCGGTAACGGCCTGGACGTATCGTACGTAATTTTATGTACTGTTTCTTCTTTCTAAGAATACCATACATGACACAAAATAATATTTCATACACAAAACAATTGTGAGACCATATTTCGTACTTATCTCAGCTTATATACTGCAGCGAGCGTCATAAACTTTTCCAGGAAGTTCTGTTAAAACTTGTTACATAGGTTAAAATGTTCCTGTCTGGATTACCACCGGTAACGCCACAGCCCACTATAGAATATTTCGTTGAGAAAATTGTGTATTTCCCCATTTTTATGGCCTGGTTCCAATCGTGCATTTTATCATCCTCGAATCGCCATCTTTTTTTTTTCTAAGTGACTGTTTTGTAAGATGTTTATCGTAGCAGAAAAGTTTTCGATAGAATATTATAAATAACGGTAAAACCCCCCGCTTTACATAGAACATTCTTTTACATAAGTTTTATGGTTTTCCTCTAAACTTGTCTGCTACACAGTCTACAAGTAGCAGTCACATTGAATGCATTACGTACTGTATACTGCATATAGGAGGGGCTATATATTTAAATAAAACCGAATGCAGTCGTGTGATGTTCTCTTGTAGCTACATGTATTGAACAGATAGCTGCTAGCTATAATAATTGTCTGTGACATGAGCTATCGTTACAGTTTCTGTGACAGGTTTTGATTTCACTATGGAGATCACATTTACCCAGAATACAAAATGAACGTCATTAAATTGATTTTCGAAAATCCGAACTGTAAAAGTGATATATAGTGTACGTATAAACAACAACAAACAAAAATACAGATAATTAATATTCTTGGACCCTCCCCACATTTTGACTAATACTGGAGATGAGAGAGATTTGATCTAAAGAATTCTGGCCAAGTTTAAGAACATATTACAATTCATGTGCAAAAATTATTATCAGTTATGATGATCCATCCATATATTAAAATCTCAGTTTGTCTAAACTTTATTTCACTTTTCCTTACATGTTCACTAGGGATTAATTTCCTAATTTTTTTTCCTATGGCTCAGCAGCCCCTTTTCGTGTGCCTAGGCCTCCTCATTTCGAGGTTTCACGATCACACACATTAGACACACCACACTCGGTAGGACTCCTCTGGACGAGGGACCAGCTCGTCGCAGAGGCCTCTACCTGACAACACACAACACTCACAACAGACAAACATCCATGCCCCCGGTGGGATTCGAACCCACGATCCTAGTAAGCGAGCGGCCGCAGGCCCACGCCTTGGACCGCACGGCCACTGGGATCGGCTTAATTTTCTAATATTGGTTATTATAAATGAATGTGCCGATCCCAGTGGCCGTGCGGTCTAAGGCGTGGGTCATCGGCCGCTCGCTTGCTAGGATCGTGGGTTCGAATCCCACCGGGGGCATGGATGTTTGTCTCTAGTGAGTGTTGTGTGTTGTTGTCAGGTAGAGGCCTCTGCGACGAGCCGATCCCTCGTCCAGAGGAGTCCTACCGACTGTGGTGTGTCTCTCAGTGTGATCAAAAGATATTACAAACCTCGACACTGAAACGGGAAAACCGGAGTAGGTAGAAGAGGACGACTAAAAAAAAAAAATTAATGTAACGCAGTCAGATATTTCATTAAAGTAAAATGATTTGTAACATGCTTTGTTTTTGTAGTGTGTGTTCCCTGTTTATTAAATTAAGAACTGCAAGATCAGTACGTACTTTGAGCTGCGCAGGCAATGCCGAAACAATGGAGCTAATTACTTACTGACATACAGAGAAGAGGGTCTTGAACAAATAGGTCGAGAGGCTGTGAAAGGGATCGAAATGGTATGGAGTTGCATCCAATGTCTGTCTTTTGTGCTATTAAATATCCAGTTTCTATCATAAGAGAAGGGCATGGAGAGAGAATAACTTATATTACCATTACAGTCGTACATATTTGTTCTACAGTTACAAGAGAGAACAGTGAAGTGACGCTGCTAATTTTAGGTTCGTTCGAGGGAATCTTTGTGTACTTATCGTACATAATGATAAGCCTGATAAAAATAAAACCAATATATCCAGTAACACTCAAATTTTTATTCTTGCCAATATGGAGAAGGCAGTGAATGAAGATCTGTGTGTGTGTGTGGTGTGTGTGTGTGTGTGTGTGTGGGTGGGTGGGTGGGTGGGTGAAGGTTATTTGAATATTTAAATATTTTAAACGTATTCTGATGTATTTAAATGTTTGAAACCAATTACTTTTTACTGTACTAGTAACGCAGTTTCTCTTTATCATATCAGTAGACATTAAGGACACAGAAGTTATTGAGTTATGTGATATAATTCTTTTGACTTTAAATTTTTTAATTACGTCGAAATAAGAGCTTAGGTAAGCAAGTGATGACTGAAATTCCAGTATTTGTGTGTGGGAAGATAAGTAAACCACCGATAATTACGTATTCCCTTAATGTTATCTTTATACATGATTCTAATTGCCTAGCTCCAGTGGTTGATTAGTTATTACTATGTAACTTATTATTATTATTGTTGTTGTTATAAAATGTAAGCTAAAAATATTCATACCTATCACAACTGATAACTATCTCGGTAATCTTAGTACACAACACAACATATTTGTACACGTATTTAAAAAAAACATTGTGTAAAAGTCGTATTTGTGTACTTGCCTCACTTGCCCAAAGAGGGTTTTTAGATACAAGCCGTTGAAGTCATTTCGTCGAGTTCACGTGACAGCTACACACAAAGGGGCAGCCGGGTTCAAGGTAGTAGTAGCGTACTGTATGAAATGCTATGTAGCAGCCCTTGCTGACGTCTGTGTCAGGTAGCTACAGAACGATCGTAATTACACACTGATCGCCATCCACCTAGCGTCCTTATGGCGTTGTGGTATCCAACGTACACAATTTGCAGAATATTCGTAACAACAGCCGTGAAAAACATTTAAATTTTGTAAGATTTAAGATGAGTACATTGAAGATACACATAGCACCATATAGAAAACGTATGCTCTCAAACTTCTAATCCTTTATTTTCTAGCAAGAAACGTAGGCTAAGATAACAGTAATATTTCTGCTTATAATAGATAAAAATGTTTTCTTTCTTATAAATAAGAAATAGTTGATGAGACAAGGAAACAAAACGATTGACATTTTTTTGTGTTCCGTAGGAACACCATTGCATAAACCTGACATTGCAGACGGGTCCAGCTGTTGCTATAAAAGCGTTCTGTCAGAAGCACTGCTCACTTTAGGGAAACCGCGTAACACATTATGTTAGCCTGAAGATATTATGTTTAACTTGAATGTCTACTAATATAATTAGCGGTACCTGCTTTTTGGTACAATTTGTTTTCACCTCTGTCACAACCCAATTTATCAGTTCGTGGCCACATAATTATCCTCAAAACTCGGATTTGATGACTTTTAAATTCACACTCTATGCTCTTTTTTTTTGTGAAAGGCCCCGCAGCAGATGCTACGGACGCACCGTAGCCTTGAGGCTTATTGTGCAACCCTGTGATGAAGGTGATTAGGTTTTCGTTTTTCCGTCTAATGGAGCACCGGTGGAATGAAATTGACAGGGGCAAACCGAAGTACTAGGGCAAAACCTGTCCCAGTGCCACTTTGTCCACCACAAATCCCACATGGAGGAATGAAATTGACAGGGAAAACCCGAAGTACTTGGAGAAAACCTGTCCCAGTGCCACTTTGTCCACCACAAATACCACAGGGACTGACCCGGGATCGAACCCGGTCCTCCGCGGTGAGAGGCCGGCGACTAATCGCCTGAGCCATGCTTTGCCAAGGGATTAATTTGAAGTGCCATTAGTTGTTTAGAGCAAGGGGTGATAGAATTCCTAGTGAGAGCGGCATTCTTGAAGAGCTAATGTGGATCAAAAGCATAATGACTGATACACTGTGCAATGAGACGCATTGTTTCATTAACGTGGTTGCTAGGGGCAACAACTTAGGGTCACGATCTCTTTTTACTGTTTTGTGACTACTCTCTTTGAAGAGCACTCTGCTTTCAAAACCGCTCCGATACACAGTGGATCCTTTGGGAAAGTTTTTGCCACTTCGAAATTCTTGCCTTCCTAGAACGAACCGCATTGTGTTCAGATCGAGTTCAGCTACAGAACTAATTTATAAGTTACACTCGTATTCACACTCTACTTGCGTAGTGCAAATGAACTTCTTGCAAAACACAATGCTTATCGACTCTCCATTCTTATTGGATTCTCTTACGGGCTTACTAGGTAAAGTTGGGTTAATTTAGTTACTTGAACAAAACTTTCACCATTAAACATCTTAACATACTTTTGACGAAGAGCGTAAGATATTAAACAGATTCCGAAGGCAAATATAAATGTAGACGTTAGAGTTTAGGTTGTTACAGTTGAGTTGATGGAGTTTAAATTATGCTAGGTTTTACGCCGTATTGACTCGTAAATAATTTTCGACGTTTCGAAGGCATGCGGAACTGTCTACCCAACGGCCTAACGACACAGCATAACATCCCAGACGACCAGTGTATTACACAGAATGTGTGCTTAAGATGCATTCGCTACATAACCAGGGTAACAAATGAAATAGTGTTAATAAAGACTCTCAGAAATTGTTTGCACTATTAATTGTAGTGCTTAATACTGTTAGGTGGCCTCGCGGTCTAAGGTGTGGGTCTGCAGCCGCTCGCTTACTGGGATTGTGGGTTCGAATCCCGCCGGGGGCATGGATGTCTGTCTCTTGTGAGTGTTGTGTGTTGTCAGGTAGAGGTCTCTGCGACGAGCTGGTCCCTCGTCCAGAGGAGTCCTACCAAGGGTGGCGTGTCTAAAAAGTGTGTGATCGTGAAGCCTCGAAATATGAGGCGGCCTAGGCCCCCAAGGGGCTGTCGAGCCATTGGGGGGAAAAAAATCTGTTACACAGGTGGGCTCATAACGGTAGTTAAGAACCTACGGAATATTTAATCCATTCATTCTGCAGTCTGTCTTAGGACAGGTCCATAGCCTCTTCCAAAGCTAGTTCATCACAGAGAGCGATCTAATGCTTCCTCTTACAATTTCCAGTATTCTTTATTTTCCTTAAGTTCATCCATTAGCTGCTTACGTCTTCTTCTCCATCTTACCGTCACTTTTATCCTTCCCTCTATCTTTACTTCAAGAACGTGTTTTAGGAGCAGTTCCTACGCAATATGGGACCAATCCATTTAGCCTTCCTTCTTTTATTGTTTTTGGGATATTCATCTCCTCCTTCTTGACTCTATTTAACCTATAGACCCTATATAAAGGGAATTCATTTCTCCAGTATGGTGAATTCGATCTTCATTACTGATATATGATTGGCATTTTTCATTTTGGGAAATTACGCATGTAGGATACTGCTCACATTGAGTATTATATGGGTGATCAGGTCAAGTGTAATGACATGGTCGCACGTGGGGGAGATGATAAATGCAAACCCAATTCTAGCCGGAAACCTATAAAGAAACGACCACTCGGGAGACCGAGTCAAATACTAGAATGTAACATTAAACTGGATTTAAAAAAAGTAAGTTATGGGAGTGTGGCCTGTATTCATTTGGCTGCGTCAATGAGTAATCTATACGTCCTTGAAGAATTCTTCTAGGAAATATCGTCCATCGAAGGCAAGGTTACTACTTGGCCTCAAAACATCGGGATCTGATGACGCATTGAAGCAGCTTCATGTCCCAGAAGAACGTAATCCTCAGCTACACCGCTGCGAAAACCTGAAAAGAGTCAAAAATCTGTCATTCGTGTATGATAAAGCTCCTATGACAGGTGCCGTACTCTGTGACAAAATAAAGTGGACAGCATGTTTGTGATGAGAGTCATGAACGAATATTGGGGGAGCAGAGGCTGAGTCGACCCCAGGGCCATACTGCGGCCGGAAGGATTAAAGGAGTGAACAGAATAGAGTAAAAATATGTTTCTCTGCGCGCTTGTCCTCGTAATTGTAGCGACGTTGTTTTATATGGAAATAGTATTGTCAGACGAGACCTATATGTCCGTGTAATATTCAAGAAACAAAGCCATATGATTGTACAAATAAACAGGAACTGACCGAACGTTCATCACAGAAATAAATTCCGTAATGCTGCTACACGTATCACTGTAGTAGGCTAATGTCGCCCTGGAGGTCTTTATGACGGTACGTTACTGCTTTACCAATTAGGGGCAGTGTAATTTGCTTTGTTGCTGCAAGTCACATACACACTGTAGTATTTTTTACCTATTCATATCCCATATGCAAACAGACGATTGTCATGTATGTATGTCTGTGTGTGGGGCTCAGTACCAGACGGAACAGTCTGATTCCGGTGAAACGTGATAGCGAAAGCGTGCTGTTTTTGGCAACCCGTCCGTCAACCCTTTACACTTAACAGCAAATATAACATTACGTCATCCGTTCCAGAATTTCAGTTTGGAATCTGAAATAATGAGCTTTTGAAAAGTAACGTGATTGCAATGTATAATAATTAATAATAATAATAATAATATGCAATTGAACATTATATCGAAATATGTGAAATTTTATATGATTGTAGGTTTAAAGTTTTCATATTGAAATTATTCTGTTGTAGAATAATATGGCCACCTCATCAAGTTCCGCACACAAACACACATACAGTATGCTACACGCACAATATGCGTATATTGACTCTCGCATTTTTAAGCCAAAAATTGGGAAAGTCGAATAAAATGAATGGCCATTACTTGTTCCGTGAATCTCATTCACTTAAAGTTATGAATAAATAATTGTAAATGCTATTTCTTTCATTACTATTGAAAAATGCGGTTGTATTAAAAATAAATACGTTTAATGTGAAACGGACTACGTACACGAAATGTCTTACTGTAACAAGAAGTTTTAATACAAAAGTGGGCATTTAAATTATTCTTTGGAATATTTAATTGTTAATTCTTATCCGACGCTCGTATATAATTACGCTTATGTATTCCAAACAATGACTTTCATGTTCTCAAAAACGTAATAGTTTGTTTGAATTCCCGTCCACAAGTTATGAGTGGTTTCTGTTCTTATTACCAAGTGTATAGAACATTAAGCCACTTTCATCTTGAAGAAAGATGTTGCAGATCTTCAGTATTGTCACCGCTTGGATCGGTCTTGGAAGGAGTAGTAATAGACACGTGCGTGGCCTGTTGGTTCTACTCTTATGAATACTATTACATCATAGTAAAATGTAGTTAATTTATTAAAGCTGTTAACAACAGCAAAATTGTTACAATAATCGGAAATATTATTATATCAGTTGGTTTAATAGTAATTAAATTCAAGTCAAAGGTATTTTTAATAATATTTATTAATATTAATGTTTAATAATAGTAATAATAATAACAGCAAAAATGACAACCCTAAACACATGTTTGATGTTTTCACGGCGGCGAATTTTTCAGATTATGGGTTTCTGTTTAGTGACAATTTGTAGTCTTATCAATGAAATATGCTGCCTCCATGTTTAGGTTTGAAGTATTATTTTTAATTGAGAATTTACTGGAGTTAACCACCGAAACAAGCATGCACGTAAGCAAGAAATCAATCAATCAATCAATCAAGCAAGCAACCGACCGACCGACCACCTGACTAACCGACCAAACGACCATACGACCAAACAAACAAACAAACAAACAAACACGTAACTAAGGTCGGTGTTTTGCGCGAGGAAGTTCCCTTGTTGAGTTACACCATTCGTGCCTGAACACGAACTGCATAGCTGGAATTTATAAATTTAAATTTTGGATGGAGATGTTTGTGTGTTTGGTCGTCTTGGCTGTAGGCCTTTACTGTTTAGATTTGTGGATTTTCCAATCGCTCATTTAATTCTTTGGGAAGAAACGTTTTGTTTGGATGGACGTTTGGGGTGTTGAACTCAGAGAAGTTGGGATGGAGTTTGTTGATGACCTCTGGGATCGGGAGGCAGCCACTTCAGCTGAAGGCCTTCGTTACTGGGACAGACGGAACTTTTCCCTTATAATTATATCCTAGAATTTGCTTTGCAAGTAGGAAAAACTAGTCACTGTTTCTTCAGCACGTATGCATATTAAGATTTTACAAAACCAAGATTTTATATGAGGAGAGACGAAATGATTCGATCAGTTTGTTAGAAAACTTTATTAAACATAAACCAGTGTGGCACAGTATAGTAGATTGAAAATATTCTGAACTACATGGCATTGAAATCGGCTATGAAAGTAACAAGCCCATATACTGAGCTGCTCTCTTGTATTATGAGAACCTGGAATGTTCGGGTTCCGTAAAGGTGTGGAATTACTACGCACGTTAGTCAGTCTGTCATTTGGCTGTGAACATCTATAGATGTTATGTATCTACATTAAATTATTCGCCTTAACACTTAATGATTATCACCTCATTATGCAAAATATTTTGTATTTCCGAAACTAAACTGAGATCTTGAATTTCAGTATGAAAACCTGTTATGATAATTGGGCGCAAAGTCTAGAGGACGCACTGGAAATGCCGGTATTTTAAGTTAAAATTACACATCATATTTTAAAAATATTTCTTCTTCTCTTTTTTATTCCTTTTGTGTAAAATCTTTCCTTTATTGATTTCTCATATTATGATAACAAATTTTAATGGAGATATACCTAAGTGAAGAGTATAGAAGTACGTTTTAAATCTAATTTGGAAATAAAAATACGGAAACTATACTGCCTGGCGAAGAAATTCTGTGACACCCGGCACAGTTGTGTGCTTTAGAGTAACGAGAATTCGCGAAACATTACAAATAAATTTTATATGGTAGCAAAACTTAGTATTTTACATCTGTGCATTGGTTCACAAACTTTTGTAATATCTCGATGTATCCATCCTATGTAACGCACCTCTCTGAAGATGGCCACCTGAGTGGCCGGAACATGTAGGAGGTATACTATATTCATAATATACGGTCATACACTTAGGTTCATTTGTTGGTTTTGCTACCGTATCTAATTGCTCGTTACAGGTTATGGATCATTTAATATTTAAATTCAAATTTTAACTCACCACTGCAATACGGGAGATGTGTCATATTGCACTTTGCGTGGCATTTTGCCCTTTTTACAATCAGTACGGATGTTGTTTGTATTTTACATAATAACCATTTAAAAATATTTCACACTCAGTATTTGATTACCAGATCGTACATCTTCAGTACTCTAATAAAGCAAGCTTTCAGATAAAAGTCAGTTCGGTGCTATGAAATTCCATGCAAGAGTAGTGTATATTCGTATTACCTTCAGTGACGGAAATGCACAGTCGTGACTTTTATGTGTTTATGGGTATTATAAAACAATACAAGTTTTACATGCCTGCAGGGTATTTGTGGTTAGCATTCGGTAGGTCACAGGTTCAGATTGATTGTTGGCTCATTGAAGCAAGTTGAGGTTTATTGCTGGCTGTCACCCCTTAGGGTGACCGGAGCTCAGCTTCAAAGTTTTCGCCTTCTACACTATTTTACCTTGTACCTTTATAACCTCACATACTCACATTACACACATTTTCCCCCCCCCCCCCCCAAAAAAACTCCCTTTTGGTATCTGATGCTGCTATAT
Organism: Reticulitermes speratus; assembly: GCA_021186555.1. NCBI lineage: Eukaryota > Metazoa > Arthropoda > Insecta > Blattodea > Rhinotermitidae > Reticulitermes > Reticulitermes speratus. The sequence continues at coordinate 27,768,302 of JAJKFL010000004.1, forward strand.
GCAAATCTGAGAGTTACAAATATCCAGACTAAATTTGAAATAAGAAATCATGTTGGCAGAATCAAGATAAAATTCGTCTAAACACAACTACGTTGAAAAATATGAATTATGAACCTGAAGATGACCTAAATCGGTCGAAACATGTTGTTCTGTAAATAAATGGAACGCAGTTGTGTTTAGACGGATTTTATCTTGATTTTATTATAGATAACAACGGAATGACATCCTTTAAAAATGGTGTTGGGTAATCACGGAGAAATCTTAATAATTATCTTTGACAATCAAGAAATCCTGTTTGGGAGAGATTTATTCTGTTATCTGTGTTAATCTTTCCTTTATAATCCTTTGGTAATGAGATGAAAATTATTCGTAGACAAATTTGGGATCTCTGAAAGAAGAATAGCCTCCATTATGAAGAACGGCAAAAAAAAAAACTGTGACCTCAGCCTCAGTGCTAAGGAGCAGGTGCGTTCTATCTATTCCCAGTGCTGCAGAGACACAGCGATCCGAAGCTTCCCGCTACACATGCCTGCAGTCCAGATAATTGGACTCATGTTGACCTGCAATTGCATCCCTATCCAAACAGGAATTCGTGATATGGGAACTCGGGAAATGCAATTACTTCACAACACTGCGAAGTGTTTCCTACATCGCTCCGTACCAAGTAACAGCACCTGTTCAGTTACAGAAATTTGTACACTCTGTCGTACATGTACAGTCAGTTCTTGAAGAAACTGACGAATCAGTTTCCTTAATTTAAAGATATGAACATAAGCAAATGGTGCGTACAACAGAACGGCTGTGTTCTTATATTTGTTTTAACAGTGTCATTTAAATCCACTCAATCAAGTGTGCTAAAATTAAGTGGCGTCGATTTTCTTTCCCTAATTTGGAAGTGGCGTTAATTTCTTTTCGTAAGCATTACACAATATATATGACTACCAGTTTTACCGTGCCACTAAGAATGCCCATTATGTCAGGTCAGTAACAAATAATGTTACAAAACGTTGGACTTATCAACATTATATTAACACTTTATTTTTTGTAAAATACAGAATAATTTTTATTCTGATTTAAATATTTAAACATATATATATAGCCTACTTACAGAACAAGGAGAAGTATACATGTAAAGTAGCATGTATACATGAATGATTGCTGTTCAACAAAATAATTCGCTATCAAACTTTGGACTTATCAACATTATATTAACACTATATTTTCTGGAAATTATGTAAATAATTAAACATATTTTACAGGTACTAATCAGTATATATATATATATATATATATATATATAATTACAGAACAAGGAACCGTACACATATAAAGAAGCTTATGTGCATCAATGAGAGAATCACATCAACAAACAACATATTAAAAAGGCCCTCAACTAAGAGCCGCTGTGCACACAGAAAACACAATGTAATTCCACACAGCGAAGTTTAAGGATTAACTTTTAAGTAGCCTCTAATGGTGAAGCCACTTCATGTGCATGAATGTAGTAAGTATGTTTTGTTGCGTGAGGAGGGTATGTACAAGGTTAAGTGGGTCGATGTAACAGAGTAGCTTGTACTACGAAAGAAGCATACTTGTAAAGTACTTTGTGTTTACGAAGTGAAGACGATCGAGACTTCCTTCGATCCGGGATATGGAGGCAGCAAGCTCTCCCGAAACGTCGGTAGCTATTGTTACTAACTACAGTGGCTCACACTGTCGCTTCTGTTAAATCAGATCTACATAAGTGACTCTGCTGAGCCGTTATAGTGCTGCATTGCGTCACAAAATTACTTTGTCAAAGGTGAAGCCATTTCTTACGCTTCTTACATACAGTTACAAATAACAAGTTGGACCATATAGGTCCATTTAGAACAGAGTCTACAGAGATATGACGGAGCAAATTGACACTGTTTTTTTTATTTTGCTTTTATTAGAAATTCCAGTTCAGTAAATGCATTGTAAAATGGTGAAATGATGAGAGGTAGAATATGCCTTTGTTCTTTTTTAAATTTTGTTTTTAATCATGTAAAAGTTGCAAATTAAGGGAATGAATGAGGTATAAAGATAAAGGCTGATTAAATATCTATATTTTTTCGTTCATTAACTTTAAAGAATTCCAAACAAAAATATTATTCCCTTAAAATAATTTACTAATGATTATCTTAGAATGAATTAGAGTAGCAGTAATTCCCATGTTGAATCAAGAGGAAAGACTTTTCTAAGAAATGTTCCGTAGAAAGAAGAAATAAAATTGGTCTTATTTCAGCAAATACATTTGTTTGCACAGAATTTGAAAGCCGTATTATTTTGTCATACAAAACTCTCGCCTCCCATCAAGCATTGGACTTTAATGACCAAATATTTAAAAGCCGAATTTTGTCAGAATAAAGTTATAGCCTAAAGAGGACAGCACATTACGGGCGCAAATTACGGTTAAAAAACTTGTGTAGACATGGATAATTTTGAAATATAACTATCTAACTTTATTGTAACTTTCATGTTGTTAGGTAACACTTTGTATAAGTTTCTGTATACCTGTGTGAACGTGTTTGGGAAAACTATATTTAAATTAGATTTTTTATTGAAATCTGTGGTCTTCTGGGTTATTACACGGCGTCGTGTGGTAATAATTACCACACGACGCCGTGTAATAACCCAGAAGACCACAGATTTCATCAACATCGCAGCGGAAGCCTGAAATCTAGATTTTTTATTTCCTACTTTATTTGACTCTGTTTCTTTATTTGACTTCACACACAGTACGTACAAGTTTAGTCTTGCCGTCTAATGAAAAAAGTAATTGTCAGTGGTACAATGGAAAGAGCATTGAAGTAGGAGACTATTGCCTAATGAGGAAGTTAGAAATGTTTATTCTGCTCCAGTATTACAGTGTCCCTAAAGTCGATGATGGGCTGTGCGGACCTTGTAGCACGAAAGTAAAGATAGAAAATATATGCACAGTTTCATAAGAAGACCTAAAGGAAAGAGGATATTTGGAAGGCGAACACGTAGCAGGAGAATATTACTAAAAAGTAAGGAAGATCTTATTGGGACTGCATGGAGCTGGATCAAAGTAGAGTCAGACGCCGGCTTTGTAAATATAGCTACCAACTTCCAGGTTTCAAAGAAGCAGAGGTATTTCTTGACCAGATGGACGACTATAAAATTATCAAGCTTATTTCTTCGTCATGGCATTAGTATAAGATAGTATTTACTTTTAGACGGCATTCCTGAATTTCCCAGGAGATTCTGACCAAACCCACAAATGCCGTTCCGTCAAGAATGTCAATTTCCGTGTCAAGAATTAAATTAATACTCTCCCACACGAAAGTTCTGAGCTGTCAGCCATTAGCAGGTGCCTTTCAATGAAGTTTGGTTTAAGTGAATAAACCTAACATCAAATTTTCATATCTATATATTAATAAGTACAATATCAGCTCATCTTTATTAACTGACATGAGTAACGACTCTATGTTTCTGTAAAATTATCAATTATCAAGTCAGTTTCAGACGTGTTGCTCTACTCCAAGCACACTGATTATAATCCGATATATGATTTAACGTGTTTAGAATTAGAAATGTCTATTAATTGACTTGATAATGGCTAATTTTAGCCGAAACATGTAATAGCAGTTCATATCAGTTAAAAAGGATAACTGAATATTGCACTTATTAATATAATAATTGTGGAAATTAGATTTTAAATTTATTAATTTATATCAAAGACAGTGGAATACATCAAGTAAATATGATGACATTTGGCTACTTCAGTGCACTTTACATATACATTCATATGCTTTTTAAACATTGTTGAAAGAATTAAATTTTTGATTAAGTCCCGTTTTTACACGAGATATAGGGACGGCGAAAGACGTACTATGGCGGCACTAATATTTATGTTTTATAAGAAAACTTTCGTTGGTGTATATGTAAAGAAAATTTTAATGTAGGACTGTTTTATTTCTCTATGGAGTTACATATCTGGGTTGCTGAACGTGTTTTATGATTCTGTAGATTTGTGTCTCCACATTTAATCGTCAGTACAGGTTTTATACCCGAATAGAGACCTATGTAAATAAGAAAAAAGCCATAACGTATTGCAGCTAAGATTTTTTTTCAGAGACAGAGAAAGCAGACACACGCACACTTCCATCGTAATCAGATAAAGGGAAAGAGGGCCAGAGCAGTAATTCTGTTAGGCAGCAGCATTCCGAGTGAGCCGTTACGTTCTGTCATATGTCAGTGTCACCTTTTTGTGTGAGCCTTCCTAACTGTTTGGCGAAGCTGTTTGACACCTAGCGCCAGTAAAATGCTGGTCTCTTTAACAAGATAACGATTTGCCAGGTTCACTAAGTTATGAAACTAGTTATACCTGTACGAATAATTTGCACGTAGAAACAGTAAAATATTTAACCAACAAAAATTTCACCATCTTAATCTTAATAAACGTTAAAGCTTTATTCACTAATTCTTGATGCTTGGTAGTTTCTTTCTGAGATCAAAGGCTCATAAGCAACGTGCAAATAAGAAACAAAACTTTAAGATAAAACACCAACAAATGCACAAATTATAAGGTGCAAATTTGCTCCCTATATCATGATTTACCCTACGCGTTTCAGCTCCTCATGAGCCATCATCAGGGGTTATTTTCTCTATTATAAAAGGTGCTTTACAAATGCTACATCTGTGGATGGCACTTTTGATTATGCACTATTTTGGGCATAAGACACTTGTTCATAAGTTAAAAAACACACGAGTCATAAATCAAAGTTAAAATGATGGTTTGTTAAAAATCTTGTTAAAAGTACTGTTCACTGCGTCTATTGTATAAAAAATTGTTTGCACTTCTAAAAGTTACAGTAGATCTGATAGAAGTGCAAACAATTTTTTATACAATAGACGCAGTGAACAGTGCTTTTAACAAGATTTTTTAACAAACCATCATTTTAACTTTGATTTATGACTCGTGTGTTTTTTAACTTATGAACAAGTGTCTTATGCCCAAAATAGTGCATAATCAAAAGTGCCATCCACAGATGCAGCATTTGTAAAGCACCTTTTATAATAGAGAAAATAACCCCTGATGATGGCTCATGAGGAGCTGAAACGCGTAGGGTAAATCATGATATAGGGAGCAAATTTGCACCTTATAATTTGTGCATTTGTTGGTGTTTTATCTTAAATAATAAAATGCACGGTGAATTAAAACTTAAAATTGTGAATGCCAAACAGGCAGAATTAGTGCATCGATACAAGAACATCAAGACCAAATTACTAAAATCAAATGCGGCAATCTGGTTCAACAAAGTCTGCAGGTCTGAACAACTCACACCTTCCTATGTTGATGCCCAAAATAGTGCATAATCAAAAGTGCCATCCACAGATGCAGCATTTGTAAAGCACCTTTTATAATAGAGAAAATAACCCCTGATGATGGCTCATGAGGAGCTGAAACGCGTAGGGTAAATCATGATATAGGGAGCAAATTTGCACCTTATAATTTGTGCATTTGTTGGTGTTTTATCTTAAATAATAAAATGCACGGTGAATTAAAACTTAAAATTAAGAAACAAAACGTTAAAATCGACAGTCTTGCCTCAAGCGGAGGCCAAGGGAAGTAAATGGAATATGTTAGCTTCCCTTTGCCTCCGCTTGAAGCAGCACTGCCAAATTTGAACCTTACCTTTTTTTTTAAATACATATTTTGAGAAATAATTAATAAAACCAAAGGATACTGCATCAGTACCGAATCATACGCTTTCCAAAAATGTGTATCTTGAAAAGATGCGTTCGGTTGTTCAGTAGATTATGTCGCAAACAAATCTTACCGCATTAAGACATGTTTCGGAAGAAGCTACCTTCCTCAGGTAGCACAGTATGCCAGGTTTAAAACCAACTACCAGTGACAAGCCACTATTTACAAAGTTGCACAGTCTGTAGTAGGCTGCGATGTTGATGTCATATATGTATTAAAGGTACAACTTGTACTGATTTTAAAACCTCATAGTTAAAATATGATTAAAACATGATTAAAACATTTCTTACATAATAAATATGATTTAAACAGATTAAAATTACCTTTGCAGCTGGTAGTGTAAACTTCAAAATAATTGTTCATTGATGGTTTCTATAATGACACATGAAGGTGGCGTTAGTCTTTATTCGGAATTTTGCCATAGTTCGGGCTGACCACAATGAACAGTGTGTTACTTCAAGTATCTTGTCTAGTTTTATCCAGTAATGCGACTAGTTTCAACATGAAATCGAATTAGAATATAAATAAGTTTTGTTGCGTTTCTCACTGCTAAAATCGCGGAAGGAGGCGACGAAGACTGGAACTAATTTTAAACGTTTTCTGTAGGCGTCTGATTTTATAAGATACGCTGCCAAGTAGCTCTGAAGAGTGGTTGCTATCTAGAAGCATTCAGACCACATAAACATTGAATGTAGACATCCGCCTGTCATTTCTTCTATTAGGAAGAACGGCAGCGTTTTGCATCCTCGTACAGAGTTTTCAGATCAAACTGACTCATCAATATTAATAATTAATAAAGGGAAAACATGCCCATGTGGACACCATGAAGGCGTATTGCGGAGTGAAGGTGTAGCTCTTATTATTCTTAAGTCATCATCTTAATGCTGCAATCGTTTTCCACCCGGGGAAACCGTATTCCCCCCTCCGATACCTACTGAATAAGAGGCTTTAACCTCATTGGTCCACTGTCGAGTTCAAGTCCACAGCACTTTCCGTTGTACCGGGTCCAGTGTCGAGCTCATATAGACACGTTTTCTTACAATGTATGTTAGTTTTGTCTAAGCTCCTGGTATATAATGACTGCTTTTGAAATTCGAAGATTAGAGATTTTTTTGGAAAATTAATTTGGTCCAGACTGTTGGAATTCACGATAATAATTTGGACTGCAAAGTCTAGTACTAACCAAATTTATTTTATAAATTTGCATCAGTCATCAAAGCGTATCGTCGGACCATTACAATGATAGACAAGTCTAGAAATTCATATCGACAAACATAATCAACATTCATCCTTGACAAGTGTGTAAACAATATATACTTACTAAAGCTACATGATTCTCCACGTCTTAACGCTTTAAGTGATATTCGTAACTCCGAGTGGCGACGTACATCGTATTGCACCAAATTACAACAAATACCTTCAGCTAACCATCCTACGACCCATAATTCATCTCGACGCGAAACAGACGACATTATATATTTTGATATCGCAACAGAAGTGAAGGCCCGAAATGTGTTTGTACGGCTTATTATTCCGTAAAAGCACTAATATATAATTACAGCTTATTCATGAAGTCTTGTGGCCTACAATGAAAAGCGCTTAATGAAATTCCTGAGGTTTCCATAGCGACTTGTGCTAGTTACGGTAAACAGGGCTGCGACGCCTTTACCTACCGCGGGAAAATACCAAGTTTGACATCCACTGAAAGACCACACTAGGGCACCACCGGAAGGTCATAAGCTGGACGTAATTAACCTTTAAGGACAGAATTTTTATCTCTCGTTGTGGAGGGGAAGGGGCTAATGGCTAGACAGTTGAGGATACATGGTTCGATTCCAGCCAGGGAAGATTAATCTCTTCTGTAATATGTCCAGGCGGCACCAGAGCCGTCCCAGTTTCATATTCAGTAGGTCCTGGGGGGACTCTTTCCTCAGAGGTAAATGGACTGGGACGTGAAGCTGATCACGCTTTTGTAATGCGTTAAGTACAGAATAGGTGGAGCTGTACTTCCACTTCTGTATATAACTTCATGAATTGTACAGGGACATCTTTATTAGACTCTTATTTACTGGGGGTAGAACAAAGAGCTTCATTTTTTACAAGGTTACCAAGCTTGCCTGCTCGTCCTTATACTTGAAGTAAAATGAAAATAAAGAAAGTTGTGTAATTCCACATAGAGTATTAATGTATTTCATGCAACTCTCACAATAAATACCCATTATGTCCCTAAAACGAGAGAGGGATATAAGAAAGAACAAGACGTAAATGAAAGGGAAAGTCTTGAAGAAAGTTAGAGGCAGTTTATTTGGTGACGGAAGGGGTTGTTTCAATTTGGTAGATCATCTAAACGGAAATTTACACACAGCTTGTTCATATTTGTACTGGAATAGGTCCAATTTTTATGTCATGTACATTTATGGTTCAAATATATTGCATTCCTTTTATCGAGACACTGGCGGAAAATAAAATATTTTTCTTATGGTAGTTCAATATACGGATGATAAAATAGCGGTATATCTCGACCAAGGCAGTGGTATTTTAGCGTGTGAGAACCCTGCGACTAATAACCTAAAAACTGAGGTTGCAAAGAATATATTCCGTTGAATGGACATTTTCGTTTTTCTCCACACAACCTTTCGTCTTCATCGACATATAAACTAACTGTATAACAAGTCACTAATAACTTAATATACACTCGTATATTTATGAATATTATAATTATTTATTACGATCTGATTTTAGAGAAAGAAGTCTGGAAGCCAGCCGCAATGTTTTGTATATTCTCTAAACATGACACTGTTTCTAACCTGCTGTAACATTACGCAAATCTGCGTTTTGCCTACACATTTTATTTGTTTACGCTCTTCATGTGATTCTAAGAACAAAGGTATTAGCCGATTGGTCTGTGTGGTGAAGATGGCCTTCCTTCTTTGTGAGCTACAAACTGAATTTATGCAAGCCTGTATGCTTTATTGATTCCTCACTTCTTAAGGCTCTGCTTTGCCTGTGGCCTAACCTTTATCAGAAGGATGAGCGGACACGGCCTGGGAACCTTCAGAGCAGTAACCTTTTCTCTTTCCCCCCAGTAATTTATATATATATATACACTCCCTTTTCTGTTCTCTGTAGAAATGTTACCTGCTGTTTCTTTGAGGTTCAGTCCTCAGTGTCTTACCAGCAGTATTGTTTTTGATAGAGCGGGATGGTTTATTTGTATAAATGCTTTTATTTTTAATCCTTTAAAGACGAAAATTAAGCTGAATTATATTAAAGTGTTCAGTTTCTGCCGCGCAGTAAGCCACCTGTGTATCGTTATAACAACCAATCAGCTAATGCTGTATGGGCAAATAATAGCTGTTTGCTCTTAGAGCCATACTACCTCTGTGGAGCAAGGCCTTATTGAGGAGCTAAAATTTCTGATATGGCCAATAAATTCTCCATATTTTATGGAACCCGAATATCCATTACCGTATCCACAAAACCCCACCACGTTTTCTTATTCTGAGCCGGATCAATCCAATCCACGCCCTTCAATCCGATTTCTCTAAGATCTATTTTAATATTATTCTTTCATATATGCCTAGCTGTGCCAAGAGCTCTCATTACGTCAGGTTCCCCCACAAAACCCCTCTTTGTACCTATTTTTTGTCCCATACGTGCCACGTGTCTCGCCCATGTCTTTCTACTTGGTGTGATCACCAAAATCAATTTTTGGTGACAAGTGAGATTCATAAAGCTCCTCACTGTGCAGTTTTCTCCGTTCTGGTGTTATCTCCCCCCATCTCAGGCCCAATTCTGAGTTGCATAAAAGCACACAATTGCAGAGGCTGGGCAGGACGTAGAATTTACAAACGTTAAACTCGCTGATACATAAAGAAAGTACTAGGCTTCAAATGTTCACAGTAATTGCTGTTTCAGTTTGGCGTTAAGGTGAACACTGCTGCTTGAAAATTAGTGGATTCAGTTACTCACCGACAGACAGTTGCAGCCGTTAGGGATAATGGGATGTAAAGGAATTGACGCAATGATGAAGAATTGAAATGCTTTCTGGACTTTGTCGCTTCGATCGCTAGCATGGCACCCATTATCCGGGCACATAATGAGGCTTCTGTCCCCACCTAACACGTTATAGAAGTTAAATTCACATAAACTATATATACTTGTCCCAACCTTTGTTATTATCCGTCATTTATGATTGTCCCTCCATATTATTTTGAACGTATATAACCTGAGAATTTGATACAATGTCGTAAATACCAGATTGCCGAATTCACATTTGGAATATCTGGAGCTAGTCGTGTAGTTGCTGATTTGACGACAGTGTGTCGGTTATGTTGGACGTTGCTTTTTACCGCACCTTAACAAAAACCGCGAAGATTTTGAGAATGGACCTATCTCGGTTTCAAGGAAATGTGGGAGGCTGAACTTACTTTGCTGGGCCTATTAGGTTATCATTTGTTCACCGATAGATGGGCTGTATACTAGTATTGCATTCCCGTTGTACTGTTACTTTGGTTGCCCCTGGCAAGTTTATCTCTAACTGGATTAGATTTGTAGCTGAGTTTTCACTTCTTAGTAAGACACCGGCAGTTTTTTTTGTAGAAAGCCCAAGGATACGATGAGGACCCTAGTAAAGAAGCGCCTGTATGTTATTCGCCGAAGTTTCTCTGCTTTTTCTCTTCCCTCTTCTATCGTAATAGGGTTCAGTGTATTCGTTCATGCAAACGGAATTGAGATCTATATCGTTCCTCGCACGTCACATATGATAAATCCAATGTGTGTGCTCCGTTTTCAGCAGCCAAGCAATATTGCCTCAAGACGGTTGCACTGTAATGCAACATGACAAGCCGTGCAGCAATGTAGCAGAAGACCATATCGTATCGCTCATGCAGAAGGTCCTTCTGTTTGCTTGTATATCTTACGCTTCTATGAAATATGATGTTTCGGGGGCGGTGAGGTTTAATATTGTGATCTTCTGGGTTATGACACCGTGTAATCTGGTATGTGGGTACCAACGTTTCGGAGGAACATACCCCGAAGTGGCAGGTAACATGCTCTTCCGACAGATCGGTATGAAACTACCAGAAAATACGCTGTTATACCTCGGAAGGCAACAATATGATTCTTATGCTTTGTTGCAATTGATGTTAGTATTTTTGGGTTGTTGTTACGTAATGTATATAACGCTGAATACGAGATAAACAAAACAATTTTTCCAGTCATTTTGGGTGAGTGTGTGATGTTGTGAGCGTATGGACACCAAATGGGGACCTACATTTAAGTTGTCCCTGTGGGTGTCATGAAGGTATATTTGGTAGTGGAGGTTTAATTCCACTTAGTCTTAACCTTGACTGTACATGGAGCTGAGTGGTCAGCTTCACGCCCCAGGCCGATTAATCTGAGGGAAAGCAGCAAACAATAATCATCGAGCCGGAAGCTGGGTGTGTTACAGAGCTGACCTGAAAATTTAGAAAAGAGAAAAATCTTTTGCGCTTGTCGGGAATCGAACTAAGATTCCTCGGACGTCCAGTCCGTTGCATAGTCACTATACTAACCGAGCTATTCCGCCTAAGGTGAATGAAACGCAACTCACGCGAACACATGACGAGGAATTTTGTGAATTGAACAGGTTTGCTAGAAAGGTAGGGGGTTAGGAAGGCTCTGGTATGAGTGAGATGAGAGTGGCAGCGGGTTCCTCTGAAACGTCTGGACGGATCTACCGGCTACACGGCGTCGCGTCTCAGAAGAGAGTATTCTTCAGTCACCGCTGTCGGCGCCTTCCATATAAAGTATTAGTCGTAGTTTAAGGGTACAACTTACACAGCGTGACGTCAGCATCACTTGTGTAGTTTCTTTAAAAGAGGGATTTTTTAATACAATTCCGAAATTTAAGCCGTCTCAAACCACATTACGTAACTGATTATATGAAACAGATTCCTACTTGACAAAATCATATTAGGTCAATGGTTAAGAATTTGCCGGACTTTTACGGAACTAGAATGTGCAATTCCGTCACTACAAGCGTCCACTGCCGGACCCTAACTTTAGTCAGTCTAATGCAGTCCACGTCCATACGCTGTTTCAGTTCCGTCATCTGCTATACTCTCTTGTTTCGCCGAATGGACTCTTCCTTTCAGACACTTTGCCTACAGTGGAATGTATTGCACATTCATGATTTTTCCTGTCTGCTTTACGTTTCCCCCCATCTCGAGAGTGGGCCGGGCTATCTCATTCGGTATAGCGACTTGCTAAGGGCTGGACGGCTCGGGGGTCGAATTCCGTTGAGGGGCGAGAGTTTCTGCACCCGTCCAGACCGGCCCTGGGGCCCAACCAACGTCCTGTACAATGGGTACCGGGTCATTCCCGTGGGATAAAGCGGTCCGGGTGTGGCGTTGGCCACCCACCCTCATCTAGCGCCGAGGTTAAAGAAAGAGTAGAGCTATACCTCTACTCTCCTCTGGGCCTTCATGGCCTGGTATAGGGTGAACATTACGTAACACTACCTGCCCACTTCGAAACACTTCAAGATAATTCCAGCGTTGCCGCGGAAAGGACAGCACCTGCTGCTGTGTAGTCGGTACACTGAGGGTTCAGAACGCGGCCCGCATAGGGTTCTCATGACCAAATTATTCGTAATTTTACTCAGTAACTCCCTGTAATTTTCCGGATTGTACCTCACACTCGGCCTCGAACTTAGCTTTACACATAATTTAAGTTGCTTATCTATTAATATACCACCATTTGATACATGTTATAAATTACAGACTGTTCGTTAAATAAACCTTAAGCTTGAAGTAATATTGTCGTGTGGACACCGTGTTGCATGAACAGCATGTGACGTAGCCTAAAAGAGAGCGGTTTGCAGATAGGAATATGCTTGCAGTATCAGCTGGGGTCCTCTAATGCGGATGTCCTGTTGCGACGTGGTCGCAGGGACGGTTGCGGTGTCTGTTGCGCCCCTTACGACTCCAGTAAGCACATTGATACAAGCCCTGGGTCTGCTGTTTGAACAGTATGGATTCGGACGTATACACACTTCTTCATGAAGGCGGATTCATTTCTCATCATATATATATCATTGCGCTGTCAAATCTACCTCCATGTTAAATCAGAGCTTGAAAACTCATTTATAATATTTGACGTGAAAATCAATTTTTTCAATAATACTAATATATTATATATATATATATATATATATATATAGGATATACGCATTCCAATTGGATAGAGTGCGGAAGAGTTTGGTTTAGAGATTATTGCTCAGTGTGTATTACTGTTTTAGGCGAAATTCTCTACCTACTGTCGAGGTTAAGAGGACTGACTCTGTATCTTTACTACCCCTATATGCCTTCACGACGTGCACAGACACAAGTTTACCTTTACATATACAGTGCCGACCGAAACATACGTGTAGGTACCTTTATGCTTGCTGTAGTTGTACCATTTGTAACATCTGGTACTAACAATCATGACCGATATAACAACGAAATAACGAGAGAGGAACAGTCTTTAGCCTTGTAGGTACGTATGTATGTATGTATGTATGTATGTATGTATGTATGTATGTATGTATGTATGTATGTATGTATGTATGTATGTATGCATGCATGCATGCATGCATGCATGTATGTATGTATGTATGTATGTATGTATGTATGTATGCATGTATGTATGTATGTATGCATGCATGTATGTATGCATGTATGTATGTATGTATGTATGTATGTATGCATGTATATATGTATGTACCATTATGTATGTGTATGTGTGTATGTATGAATGTATGTATGTATGTATGTATGCATGTATGTAAGTATGTATGTATGTATGTATGTATGTATGTATGTATGTATGCATGTATATATGTATGTATGTATGTATGTATGTGTATATGTATGTGTATACATATGTATATATGCATGTATGTGTGTATGTATATATATGTACGCATGTATGTACGTATGTACCACGTATGTATATATATGTATGTATGTATGAATGTACGTATGTATGTATATATGTATGTATGTATGTATTGTATGTATGTATGTATGTATGTGTGCATGTGTGTGTACCACATTGTGTATATGTATGTATGAATGTATGTATGTGTGTGTACCACATTGTGTATATGTATGTATGTATGAATGTATGTATGTGTGTATTTATGAATGTATATATGTATGTGTGTGTGTATATGTATATATATATATATATGTATGTATGTATGTGTGCATGTGTGTGTACACATTCTGTATATGTATGTATGTATGTATGTATGCATGTGTGTGTACCACATTGTGTATATGTATGTATGTATGAATGTATGTATGTGTGTATTTATGAATGTATATATGTATGTGTGTGTGTATATATATATATATGTATGCATGTATGTATGTATCATGTAGATACGTCCTACCCTTCATTAACTGTAAGTTGTCTTCTCTGTGTTTTACGACGTGTCACGATTACTGCGATCGATGTAAGAAAGTGTAAAACGCAGTTGGCTAACAGAGAGCTTCTTTGGAAGAGACTGTGAACCCAGAAAGGCCTTGAAGCAATTTTCTCTATGTTGCGTCTCCATTTGATTGCTCTGAAGTACTCTCAGGTCCGATACGGCTTCTTTTCGCTCCTTCAGTCAGTTTGCAGACTACTTGTCAAGGGCCACCATCCAACTTAACTTTTATGGGTTTGCCTCTGATTGAATATCTTCCAGTGCCAATTTAGAGAAGGGTTCGCGTGTTTTCGATTTCAGGCAGTGCGAAGTGACGGACGTGCGGGGCGTACAGTAGGGCAGTTTTATAGTGTTGACAGTGTGGGTATATGTTGGAGCTTTTCATCAGAGTACCGAATTTTCTGAACTGCGAGACTTGCCTTTATGTATTCCGTTTGTAGACAGTGGGGTATATATACATCATTTAGTGATTGGAATTCTAAGTACAGTCCTCCATTGCTGAATTCTTGCTATGAAAATATACATTCATACCTTGCAGGCGTTTATGAAACGCATTTAAAGCCGGAAGAGATAAAGAGACAAAAAATCAGGGGAGGGTGTAGTGGGAGGCAATATGTTTATTATTATTATTCACTAGTATTTGCTTAGTAAAAATATCTACATTTAATAAATCATTTTGATTAACGGTTTATCAGCTGTACGTATTTTTAATCATAGTAAGTAAATCAAAACTCTTTGACAGATTGTACGCTGGAATTCGGTCACTGACGTTTTATGTGAATGGTGATTTCAATTTAGGTAGAATGTTTATAATTAATTTGATTATGATTTGTACATTCTTTCTGATTTTTCTTCCTTTTTCAAGTAAAGTTGTGCAATATCTGCGCTTTTGTGTGTTGGTGCATTGGAGCGTTCATTTAGCAATTGGCAACGCTGCTAAGCCTGCATGTCAGTAAATTGATTTGAATGGAACGGTACTATCAATATATTCAGGAATAAGTGATCTCTCTTAACAATCTTTTTTTAAACAATTATAACTTTATTAACTCTGTTTTTCAGATATGATTTTTTATTATCTGTTTTCTGTTTGTTTTCATTTGTTAGGAGCCTGCACAAAATTGCGAAAAGCGACTATTAGCTTCGTCTCTCTGTCCGTCGGCCCGTCCGTCTGTCCATCTGTCCGTCCGTATGGAACAGCTCGGCTCCCACTGGACGAATTTTCATAAAATATAATATATTTGAAGATTTTTCGAAAACCTGTCGAGTAATTTCAAGCGTAATTAAAATCTTACAAGAATAACGGGCACTTTACATGAATACCTAGGTACATTTATGATAGTATCTCGCTGAATTCTCCTTAGAATGAGAAATATTTCTGGAAAAAATTGTAGAGAAAATCAGTACGCACATTTTATGTTCAATAACCTTTTTTTTTTTCCAAATAATCATGCCGTTTATGACATAATGTGGAAAAATATGGTAGAGCCGGAGTGGCCACAGGTGACAATATAATGCGGCGCATGCGCATTGCATGCTGGATGGCTAAGGCAAGAATACAGACACACACTTATAAAATTTAATATTTATTGCTTTTTCACGGCAACAATGGTTACGCGTAAGCGCCTCAGTGTTACATTGTACGTACGTTGCCTGTCTTGTTGTTTGATATATGTGTATTTTGCTTATGTTCCTGTGCTATCTCTGTATATGGTCTTACGGCCGTTGTGTCAGCACATTAATAGTAAAGAAGTGAATTGTTATTACTATTATTATTATTCTTTATTATGAGGGAGTAGCAAGTTTACTGCTGTGAAGTACCCCAGGCAGTGCGCACTCATCCTTCTGGTGAAGGTAGTTTCATGAATGTATTTTCCTGTAAACCTCTATTTCTTACCTCAAAGAAAACACTGAGTCTCGATTATTAAGGCTAGTCGGGTAGGCTATTACTGTTCAGGGAAGCATCGTTTTTTCTCCTGAAGATTACACGAAACACATACGTGTACACTGCGAGCAGAATAAGAGGGGCTGTTTGTATTAAAGGATTTGTACAGGTATTGGCCGCTGTAAATTAAGGGGTCAATACGGATTAATGGGATTGTTACTTTTGAGAAAATAAAATAGGAGAAAAACAAAGTATTATACTATTATCATTACATTTTGTAACCAAAACAGAATGTATAAAACATGGTACTTTTTAAACAGCGTATGGAATATTTTAATCCTAAAACCTAAAGTGACTAGACAGTATGGGAACTTTGTGAGTAAGAATGAAGTCGGTATAGTATTAATAAATTGAAATGTATAACAGAAATAAACTTTTCATTTACACGTTCAAGTAGGCATGTCAAGTCAGTCAACAAAGGACTGGCTACAGAATGGACGGCAGAGGGAATCGAATATCGGCAAAAGAAGTGATATTTCTTTTTGTCGCCACGGCTGTGGTGGTGCCGGTGGCTAACTCGTCCGGAGTGAGTTACAAATATGAAGCTCATCTCTCACCCTTGTGTAGTGCCACAATTAGAAATACGTGGTGGTATATTCCTCCAAATTTACTATTTTTCTTCACTTTAAAAATATTTAAATTTAGGAGCACCTACAAGAAGGAAGGATTAATGATAGAGTATCCTGCGCTATATATGTGATAATGGTTTCGGTGTCTCTTGAATCATCCATCTAAATGACAAATTACACGCCGCGGTTTAACCAACAGGAATATTTTTAATTAAAACTAACCCGGTCTACTTCTCTGTGGTCCTAAGAGCGTTATGAACCACGATGTATGTAGGGACTAGAGTGACTGTAAGTTCATTAATCTTATGTTCGTTCTGTTAATGAGTTTACGGAATCTTGTGTCATTCTTCTAAGTTCACAACACACCGAACACCATCACAGGTGTTAACAGTTAAAATATATTGTAATTCCAGAGGGAAATACGCCAAGATTGAGCATTGGTGGATGTTAATAATAAATAAGCTTACATAATTAATTTAGGTAAAGCTATATTTGTTCAAGCCTGGACAGGCCCTTAGGGCTCCAGGAGGTTGAGGCTCCCAGGAGTTCTAAACAATCGGCACATGAAGGTGGCAAGGTTGTCAGCCTTACACAACGGCCGCCTTTATCCTGCAGGAGGTATCCCTTGTACTTATTTTATTTAGAGGCTGAGTCGACCCCAGGGTCATAGTGCGGCCGTAATGATTAAGTAAATGAAAAATCTCGATTACCCCATCGGGAATCGAACCCGTGAAATTCCGGCTTGTAGAGCAGTGCCTGAACAAACTGCGCCACCGCCTACCCAGTTAATTTAGGATGATATTCAAATGTATCTTAGAAAGGTGGGAATGGATTGGATTTATCTGGTTCAGTTTAGGGATAATGTTGGGCTCTTGTGAATAGGGTAATGAACCTTTGTGTTTTATAGAATTCGGGAAATAACTTACCTAGCTGAGGAACTGTTAGTTTCCGAACAAAGATTATGCTCAACGAAGTTAGTTATTAGATAAACCTACGTAATTAAGAAAATGTGTCTATTGCAATGATGTGGCAAAATACTCGTAATATGATACACATTTCAAAATGCTCTATCAGTCTGACCACTGCCAAATGCTAGCTCTTGGTATCCTATCACTACCTTTGTTTATGTTTGTTACAATTTGAGTTTTAGTA
Source organism: Reticulitermes speratus (assembly GCA_021186555.1). Lineage (NCBI taxonomy): Eukaryota > Metazoa > Arthropoda > Insecta > Blattodea > Rhinotermitidae > Reticulitermes > Reticulitermes speratus. The sequence continues at coordinate 27,786,178 of JAJKFL010000004.1, forward strand.
GCTACACATAGGACCACAAGACGGAAAAGATGGAAGGTATATTTCGGTCGGTATTGCAGCATCCACATCTGCCGAGAAAAATTTATTCTAAATAGCAGTACGACTTAGCACATGCTGTTATTCTGTAAAGTTCACTTAACTTATAAATATGTCCTTCGAGAACTTTCCATTTGTTGAGGTTCAGAGATCGTGACGTCACGAAGGACTCATGTCTGATGTCTTCCTGTCTATATGGCGTCTCAGTAGTGTCTTGGACCTGAGCGCTACTTCTATGTTCATGAAGCTTTAACACGTTGTTACACTTTGTAGAAACCTTTCCGTGAAAGACGTCCGTTTAATTTGATAAAATACGAGTTTTATCTCCTACTGATATGAAAACTTAAAGACAAGTTCTGCTTACTGTCCCTGACACGGGTTACGCATGTATTCTTATCATTTTCCATTTCCTGTCCATTCCACATTGTTTATGGATCATAGTATATTGTAAACACACTTTCAGTACTCTGTCCGTAATAGTAAAGTCATTATGAATAATAAACTGTTTCTACACAAGTAAAACAGAAACGTGATCCGAGTTAGAAGTTTTAAATGGATTTACACAAAAATGTAATCCAATATACGGTATATTGCATAGGATGGTGCTTTTAATACTCTCGTTATGTAGGATATATAACGTTTAAAAGGGCGCAGTAAAATTCACTTCCATATTCCTCTTTACACTTTCATATATTAATCCTTCTTTCACACTAATGCATTCTGTGCGCGGAATGACGCTTTCCATTCTGTGGTGAATGAGAAGCTTCATCAGCGTTTATCCTGTTCTTAAATAGATTGGTAGCCGTGTAATCTTTTATTACCACAGAGGCACGAAATTCTTTTTGCTACAGGGTTTACGATTGTGTTTAATTGGGTGTATCGTATTTTTATTGCCAGAAAGGAGCCAGCGCATGAGATTGCAAGAGGTATGAGGGTAAAATTGTCTGGCGATCTTTCAGCCTTACAGCCTGAGGAAATCACTGCCGTGAATGAACTGTATATGGATGAGTTTGCGTAAGGTTGGCTCAAAGTCAGTTGTAAAGTCGATCGTAATTTTGACTTTAATCGCATTATAAAAGCTTACTGAATTTAATTAAAATATAATTATTTCAAAGGACGTCTTTAAAGGCTCACAGTATATTGAGACTTAAATGTTCCAACTGGAACAACGGCTTGAAGGAGAAACTTGAACGTCGCGCTACACAATAGAAGCGTCGTACAAGTCGTTCTCATTTTCTCGGATCATAATTATGTCACCCCACTAATTATAGTCCTTTCTCTTGTAAGAAGAAGTGTCTATAAACTTTTAAGGCTAACTTTTCGAAAATGGGAGCTGTAGTTCAATGGGGACCTTCCAGCTTTTTCGGGTAGGCCGAAAATTTGGGTACTAACAAAGAGGATTAGTGAATTTTAATACTAAGAATTCACATTTAACTACAAAATTACTAGTTAATGCAACACAAGTGCGACATAGGGACATTATGGTTTATTATTATTTGTGTTTTGAATTAACTAATCAGTATATTGAATTGTTAAATAAAATGTACAGTAGTGTTATAGATTGGAGACTTTTCAGTAATTTTGTTCGTATCAGGGATTCCTAAGGATAAAGAGGCTCATTTTACAGACCATGTTGGCGGCACTGAAAAAAGTTCTTCTTAAAGTAATACTTGATCCATGCTTGTGTTGCGTATACGTAGTTAATTCTCCTTGTCGACTGAGTAATGATACGCGCAATACAGTGACAGATTTAACTGGTCTGACTGATGGTAGAGTGCATAAGAGACAGTGATTTGTGATATACTGAAGCAGGAGTAATTCCACAAAGTCTCCAGCTTCAAGTGCAGATAAAGTTAGCGAGCTTAGGCTGATGTCACAAGTCGGGAGAGTGCGCGAAATCTTGTGCGCGTAGATCAGCGTGTTTTTGCAATCAGAGATGTGGAGGTGCCAGTATCCGTCTGTTTACGTAGCAATCATGTGACTGAGGTAGGAGGACCGTAAGGTTTGTTGACACTCGCGCTGAAGGTTGTTATGCAAATTGAAGGGGACTTTGTGGATGTGATCCTGCTATATATGAGAGCAAAAGCAATTCAAATACACGTCACGGCAGTTCATTGTGGCATTAACTGTATGATCCACATAGGAGGTTGTAAATGAGTAGAAGTATTCAAAGAACGGCGGGCAAGTGTTTTACATAATGTGCTTTCTGAGCTTCCATTTACTGTGACGTGTGTGCAGGTCAACGACCGCATAGCGCAACCGAAGATAAATATTGGTAGAATTTGACTTGATATTTGTAATAGTCGTGCAGAGAATCTTTAGAGGTATAGCTTAAGGGCCAATGGAAAGCAGTGTATTGTGACAGTATCAGGGAACATTTTGACCTTCAGAAGGAAACACTAAAGCAGGATGATTAATGGAAAAGTATGCGTCTAATAATGGAGTGACTATTGCATGAGAGTTTGTGACAAATTTGGATACGACATGTTTTCTTTGTAACAATAATGTAGTCTTCAAAGTAATTACGTATTTTGTTAGTTGTGTATATTCTGTGACGTTTAACCATCTACAGTCGACTCCATGATTACGACATATTAACTGCTGTACAATCTGAATAGAATTTGGTGACGTTGCTTGGTCGGTCCTCCAAGCGGAATACTGTACTGTTATATCACACCGCATTGTGTAAGTAGTTTACATGTTCATTGTTGACTGTAGCATGATTTATCTGTGGAAGTCCTTCGAGGAAGAGGGTTGAAGGCTATGCGTGGTTTCAGGCTTCCGTCGCGGTGTAAATGAAATCTTCGCTCTTCTGGAATCTACGCAGCGCAGATTGGTAGTTAGTTTCTGACGTTACCGCACAACCTATCGGCCCCATCTTCAAGAGATCAATAGGTTGTCCCGAAACGTCAGTAAATAACTACCACTCTACTCTGCATAACATCGCCGAAGGGCGAAGATCTCGTCGGATTATGGATAGTTGTAGTAGTGTAACTGTGGATTATATTGTATTTTCTGATACTGTTGTATATTATTCATTATTACTGGGAAACCTACACAGAGTGTAATGAGGATTATTTGTGATTTAAAATAACGTTTCATGTTTTTTCGCAGAAAGGTTTCGTATTGCAGCTGATAAATGAACGTTTTGAAAACATACGATAAAAATTGTCCATTTACATATAGCGTTTAATTCAAGAGATAGTAATAAAAGAGGTAATAGGGAAGACATATAAAATGAAAAGTAGCAGAATATCGTCATCTTATATAAAATTTGTATTAATGTCTGGAACAAGTTATAACATTTTACACTTTATCAACGTCGAAGGCTGAATGCTTGCGTTAATGCTAGCGTGACTTTAGTCTATCGTAGTTAGTCCATATACATAAGTAACAAATTTTATATTTCCTGTTGCCTACGGTGGACCCGGTATGGTACATCCAAGCAAGAGGTTTTAAAATTTACTCCCTGCTGTTGCTAACAGAATCTTTCTCCTCCCCCCCCCCCCCCAATGGCTCGACAGCCCCTTGGGGGCCTAGGCCGCCTCATTTTTCTAGGCTTCACGATCACACTTTTTAGACACACCACACTCGGTAGGACTCCTCTGGACGAGGGACCAACTCGTCGCAGAGACCTCTACCTGACAACACACAACACTCACAAGAGACAGACATCCATGCCCTCGGCGGGATTCGAACCCACAATCCCAGTAAGCGAGCGGCCGTAGACCCACGCCTTAGACCGCATGGCCACTGGGATCGGCCAACAGATTCTTTAGTCGCGGGTATTGAAGTGATGTACGAGTATTTCAGTGGAGTTTATGGATGCAATTCAAATACTTATTTCCAGTCTTCTTAAATATCTATTTTGATTTCGTTAATGTGAGTGTTATTTTTCTGTAAATTTCTAGCTGCCCTTGTACGTATTGAAAAGGTAATCATCCGTATTCCGGACAAAGAAAGGATATTTGTTTCCAGTTATTTTTAAATACCATGGATAACTTGATGTATTAAAAACATGTAATAAATTCAGTAATATAATGTATATTTATCTCAGACTGTACTGTTGTTATAAAGAGCTTGTCATATGTAAAATATTTTAGTGCCTAAATACTTGTTGTCAGCGGGCGCAGCCTATGTATTTATGACTTAGCTAAGAAATGCTGGTAGTAAGTATTATTATTTAACTCTTAAAACAGAATATAAATCAGAAACTAATTCACAAATTCACGAAACTTTGAGGTTGATGCAGTTTTGTAATTCAAGTTTAAACTAGGCAACACTTGAAGGTGGACCTTTTTTTTATTGAACGGCCTCGCAGCAGAAGCTACGGACGCACCGCAGCCTTAAGGCTTATTGTGCAACCCTGTGATGAAGATGAAGTTTTTTCAGCTTTTACATTTTTAATGGAGCGCCAGTGGAATGAAACTGACAGGGGAAAAGCAAAGTACTCGGAGAAAAACCTGTCCCAGTGCCACTTTGTCCACCACAAATCCCACATGGACCGACCCTGGATCGAAACCGGGCCTCTGCGATGAGAGGCCGGCGACTAACCGCCTGAGCCATGGCACGGCCGATGGTGGGCCTTATTGCTTTGTGTCCCCGACTGCAGCCTACGTTGTGTGCAGATGAAAGCAGCAGTTACGTGAAACATGTCAACACACCTTGCCTTTACAGCCTACATTTCTATCTGTAACATACAGCGTGCGACCACCTGTATTCTTCTGCCATTGAAAGGAGAGAACGACATTCATAACTTCATTCATTGGAAAGAAAATGTGCTCTAACAATCTCAAGAATTTGGAAGATACTCAAATGGAAACTTGCCAAATTGAGTAAGATTAAACCGCAACCGAAATTAGAACAGTTACTTGTTCCTTCGAGATAAATTCTTATTGTTTTACAGTGTTAGGCTACGGATGGGATTAGTTGACATGTAATAATGCAATGTCATGAAAGGGTACAAATAAATTTAATTTTATACTCACAAGAATTTAGGCACGAGAATGTCATTGTCAAACACGCCTCCATTGCGTGTGGTCATGAGACACGAAAAAATGCTGTACCGATTATCTGTGTAAGCAGATTAAATGTTTTTCAAGATTTCATTCATAAATCCATCATATTTTAAAGGCACTTAAGCCTGTGATATGAAACCAAATTGTAAGCATTTGTATGAGCTACTTTAACTGCCATAAATCCAGAGGGGTCGACTGAAAATATTTCTCCTCCGTGAAATGACCGACTGTAATCCCGGAGTAGCTTATTCTAACATTTTTCATAATTTTACAGCCACGGGAACGTTACGTCAAAACAGACCACGACACACCCTTTCATAACACCGTACGATCCATCATCATAATGTCGTAATTGTGTTTTATTACAGAGCTCGTAACCCAGTTTCGATCTGAAGTAATATCTTTAGTGTAAATTAATATTTTGGTGTTAATATTTTCCATGTGGTATCACTGATATAAGTCCAACAAAATGCAACAGATGTATTTCGCTGGACTTATATTAGTTATATTTTGGTGTTTGAATGTACAAAATTAACAACCTTAAAATATTCATAATGGAATATTTAAGATATTTGATTAAAAGCTTAAATTTTTACCACTTGAGTGAAGGTGTTTTGCTGAAAGAATTGGCCGTAGAGTTGTATAAATTCATTAAATTTCAGTGAGTAATCAATAATATTGAATAACAGTCTGTATTATTTCCGTGAAATTCACAACTTAGTAGGTGTATTTTTTGTTGCTGAAAATTGTTTGGGTTGTTGCCCGGCGTCAATTTTTGGCGTGTGACCAACGTTTCGGGATCACTTGTTTGTCCCATCTTCAGGGTCTACTCCTATATAAACACATGTCCCTTACCTCCTGGCATCCTTTTTACCTTTTTACCTAAGACCCTGAAGATGGGACAAACAAGTGATCCAGAAACGTTGGTCATAAACCAAAAATTGACGCCGGGCAACAATTCAAATATTTAAACAACATTACGACCACGGCGGAAGCCTTCAATTACATAGGTGTATTTTTATCATATGTTGGTTACAGCTTTCGGCTTTAATTCGCTGTCATGTCAGGTTTATTATTATTAGGGGATCAAGAAGGGGAAATTTATTTCTTGTATATGCATGCATTTCCAATTTTAAGCTTTCAAATTTTCGATATTAATCCTTCTACATTTATATCAGCGTGCCTGTAAATGAAGGCTTTTGTCTAAAATTATGGATGAAATTTAAGTTGTTCGTTTACTGATTATATATTTAGGTAAGAATATTTAGTTAAATATCTTAATCTAAACAACTGGTCTTTGTCTTCTAGATATATAAACATTATCTACAACAGCACGATCTAAGACAGCGCTTTTAAAACTATGTGTCGCGGCATACTGGTGTGTCGCGAGCAGTTGCTAGGTGTGTCCTGAGAAATTTGACTATCTTGTAGGTGATTCACTAACTAAATACTAAGATTTTCTTGGGCACTGTCGATCGCTGAACAGCATAAACTCAAACTTGCATTTGGAGAGAAAGAGAGAAGCGTTCATCTCATGAGTCACGTGCAGTCGTAGCACCGCATAGCTCCCGAAGCGACGTGATATAAAGGTAACCCCAACTTTATGTTATTGCAACATGAAATTTTTAATAATACGAATGGTTTATCTAAGCTAACTTATTGTGTAATTAAAATTCTGCTATCACTGTGAATGTGTGAACCGTTGACGTAAGATTTTTTTTTCTTTTCGTTTTGTTTTTGTTTGTCTCTCTCTCTCTCTCTGTCACGGAAGCTCACGCGCGCACACAAAGTAACTGGCGCCATTGTAATTTAACAACGTCTAATACTGAAATTTGTAGTTTGTACATTTCTGGTCACTTTATTTGCTTTGACGTTTCGGTTTTCCACGCAACCTGATTCGGTTATTTGATGTAACCTGACATGTTCTTTGTGCTGGTTGGAGAACTTGGTTCGCAGGGTCAGAAAAGGGAGGGAACAGGGCGAAATAAACTCCACGCAGTATTTACTCCCACACTAGGTGGCGCTCTCTGGGTCCTCTTCACACCTCTCTGCTTCACTCCTGGTAGGTCTTGGATAGGGAACTGCCTTTGCTTTAGTCTGTCTAGAAGCGCATGCAAAGAGAATAAATCCTGTGCGTCTCGTGATCAAACTCCGGTTGTCACTTCTGTATTTAGTGACTTCATTTTGAAAGACATATTAATAGTGAATATTTGACTGACGGTGGTATCCTCTGATGATACAGGAGGTGGACATAACGATACATATGTGGAAGTTTTATTTAATTATCTCCGATGTACACATGACATACATAACAAGTCATTGTACTTGTAATGCCAGTCAAGAAGTAAGATTCACAGGATTGAAAACAACCTATTATGTTAGGCTATATGCTGAAGTTTTGTTACGTACACTTGACAGTTTACAGAGTCCAATGAGGGCACGACACGTATCATGTCTGTATGCAAGTTCAGTCCACACATTTGTCAGCATGGCGGGTGTAACTGAAACTGTAGCAGTTTGTAGCCTCACAGCAAGTTCCTGCACATTGATAGGCAATGGTGGAACGTAGACGACATCCTTTATATGAATGCGTAGTAAGAAATAGAGTGAGGTAAGTCAGGGAAAAGAGGCGGCCAAACGACAGGGCGCCCCTGCCAATGCTTTTCTATGGAAACATTCGAGTCAATTAGCCCCGCCCGAACCACAGTGTGAAAGTACAAGGTGCTCCGTTTTGCTGAAGTCTCATGTTATTGTGACCCTCTTCTAAAACCCATCTGCATGAGGAACTCTGCTAACATTTCTAGGTACAATATACAAGTCATAATGCGCTTGGCAAGTAAAAAATTCCTGAACACTACTGCTTCGGATAGAGCACAAAAGACGATGAACTTGGGACTCTCTCTTTACCTTCAGCCGTACACACGGATTGTTGCTCCCTAAAATTTTAAATTCATATTATATTGGTTAACGTCCACGGAGACTTTGGAAGTCTGTCACTAAATACAATTATAGCCGTAAAATTTCGATGTCTCCAAGTTTTGATTGAACGTTACAGTAAAAATGCAGCGAACGTCTTTGTCTTGGCCTGTTACATGTTATTAAGAGTTAGTGTTCCAAACTTTCAATTCTGAAACGAATTCACAGAATTTTGAGCACTGTCGGCTGTTGCATGCTGATTGTAGAGCACCCTGTCTTTTGTTTTTTTTTGACTGCGACCAAAAGCCTTGCGTCTTCATTTCACCTTAGCTTCAGTAATCTGTCCTTTGCCGGGGATTTTCCTTCTACAAGTGCCGCCAGCCTCACTGAACAACTTATACCTTTACAGATACACATTTTCGTTGGTGGTTACCTACAAAATCCGCACCAAATCTCCTTTTTACTATAACTACATATTTTGCTTTGTGATACCAGAACACACTCTTACCTTTCTGCTCCTCGGATTCCATTATTCACAACTGCAGTTTTTAGCGGCACCACTCAAGTAGCACGACTTTAAAACTTGATCATATTGCAAACCTGAATAGGTTTATTTTTGAACCCTTTGGTTTCAGTTCATGAACAATAATTACATTAATATCGTTGGCAATTATCTCTTTATTCTGTATTATTTTGCGGGGTTTTTACTTCATTCATTGCAATTTTAGGGTAAAAAGCCTGTTCCTTGTAAGTGGTGAAAGTTATGCTAACTGTGTGAATCAAAAGTTTCAGTATTTTATACCATGCACACGTATATTTCTTCAGCAGTCTAGAAGAACGAGACTGTGACTGTTTCATATGCTTCAAATCGCTCAAGAAAGTCCAACGATGGCATAAAGCAGTTTGATATTCGATATTTTTCATACAGTGAAACCTCCCTATATGGAACTCCAAGGGACCGAAATGTTTTCCGTTGCAGGAAGGTTCCTTTCAATATAGGTACTTTAATTATGGATCATCGGGACTTCAGATAATCCGGACTGCAAACATTTTCCGCTAAAGACAGTTTTCCATTACGCAAAGCTTCCTTTTCAGACAAGTTACAATGCATAAAGCCACAGGACGAAACCACATACAGTTGGCAGTAAAACAGAGATTTTATTTATGACCTTGCTGCAGTTTGCTAAAGTGATGTTTCAGTTATTCGAAATCAGTTAGGGAAGCTCCTTCATACAGATATTATACTCAAATTCTGGATACTTGTTTTCAAATAATATCAAGACTTTGTACATTTTGGACATAGAAGATATATTCGTAGTTGTTGTGCCAACTTTAAAAGGGTTCTTTTAATGTCTGTGTGTATGTATATATATATATATAATACTTGCGCGCGCATCCACACACCCACACCCACACCCACCACAAAAAAAAACACACACACACATATGAAGTTACCGTGTGAAAATTTATGTAAGCATTAAGAAATGTAACCGATTAAGTCTACATTCAGGAAATAAACTTAATTATGTTGTCGTGGCATTTTAGAGGTAATAATTTCTGTGCTTCTAAAGCCAAGAACTGTTGTAACAGATCAGAAATAGGGTGTGACGTGGTGGATAAGGAAAGCAGAATAACGCCATTTTGCCATTTCGTTTTTTGTGCAGTCTTGTACTTTGAATGTAGAGAAAATGTGGTTTGAAATTCAATCAAGTTTTTGTAACTACTTCGTTTAAATTTTCTCAATAACCCACTGGGCGTAAAGTTTGTGTCTTTAAATTTAGAATCCTCTTATTTTTTTTATCTTCCTCACTCTCGAAGCCTATTTCAATGATAATCTTAAGTTCAGAAGCTTCATTTTGCAACAAGATAAAGGTTGTATTTAACCTCAATCTTCTAGTTAAGGGACATACAAGTAGAACAGTATCAGAGAGTGAAGCTCTAGATGTAAATTAATTCGGTTTTAGAAGTAATAAAATACTAGTATAAGATGGCAAAGCGCGCAATGCTTACATCATTTTGTTTGAGAAAATTTGAGCAAGAGCACAAACTGTACAGCCTTTCATTACGTACGCTCTTCTTCTTCTTGTCACTTGCTACTTCTTGGTCTACATGAAATTAACAAGTATCAACCAACGAACGTTGGAAAGCCATATTGTAAGTTTCACATAATATATTGCTTGTTTAAATTTAACGACACTTTTGTGAAGAAATATAGAATATTGAAGTATAAAGATTATGTAGCTGTAACATAAATCATCCTTGCTGTATGTTATAAATTTTACAGAACGCGACCTTAAGAAGTCCTTGTACTGGGGGTGCGACTGTTGTCACTCTAGCCACACTGCATTCTGTCGGGACGTGAAGGTAAAGCAGGACATGGAAATATACGAGATTGTCCGAGCTAAACAGGTTTGAAGGATTCCTGGGTTGAAGTCTGTGATGTATACTCAGAGTCCCTAACGAGTTTTGTTACTGTAGATGTCTCCTATATATTCTCCTGGGATGGAGCCGAATCTACAGGATGGAAGGAAATACGTAGAGAGCTTCATCAAGAGCGTAACAGATTGTGGCGATGTTTTGGAGGCAAGGTACAGCAATGGTGCCAACTCCTGTCTACGAGACCAATAGATTTTATAAATCGTGGCAGCTAGAGTATTAGATTTTTGTATTCAAATTATCGAAAACAAAATTACTACAGTGTATTGAAAAATGCGGCAAATATTTCTGTATAATACTTAAGTTTAATCCTCCTTTAATCCCACCTTATATGTGTGTCAATATTTGTCTGTGAGAGAAAACTGTTGTGCAGAATATTTGAACGAAAGAGAAAGGCAATTCATAACGTGATGCTTGAGAGTTAATTATTGCCTCTCAACCGATATTACCAGGGTGACCAAATGAGTGATGAGATAAGCAGTGAACGTGACTCATGAGGAAACCTATGTATGTGTATGGGGAAGGGGGCGTACTAGAAAGACAGATTTTAAGGAAATTAGTATACCACACCAGCCGATCCCAGTGGCCGTGCAGTCTAAGACGTGGGTCTACGGCCGCTCGCTTACTAGGATCGTGGGTACGAATCCCACCGGGGGCATAGATGTCTGTCTCTTGTGAGTGTTGTGTGTTGTCAGGTAGAGGTCTCTGCGACGAGCTGGTCCCTCGTCCAGAGGAGTCCTACCGAGTGTGGTGTGTCTCAAATGTGTGTGACCATGAAACCTCGAAATGAGGAGGCCCAGGCCATATAGGGCTGTAGAGCCATAAAAGAAAGTATACCACACCGCCTGACACGATACACGTCATACCCTCTAGCAGGACGAGGTCTCTTCAGATCATAATAGACCAAGAAAGATATTTGTAAGAATGCTCCGTAAAGAGTGTAGACAACTGGAAACCTCTACCTGCAATAGCTCACTTTAAACAAGTTCTAAACTTAAAACGTTGTAATTTTGTGATTATTAACTTTGTACACTTTAGAATTTTAATATTTTAATCATTTTAATGAATGCGACACAATACCTAGTTAAGCGTGCTGGCCTTACACTCTTTTGTCAGAATAACTCCCTGATGATGGCACCTCTGTTCCGAAAGTTGTAGGAATTTTATACTTCTGAATGTATTTTATTAAATGCATAAGTGGGTTAATGTATTAATTATTAAATATGCACGATATGAATAAGATAAGAAAATGATTTGAGGTTGTTGACTGAATTAATCCCGCTCACAGGGTCAAATTTCGGGTCTCCTGTGTGCACAGAAATGAAGCCTTGACTTGTATAAAAGGTGAGCAATTTCCTGACGAAATGAACGGCTGCTGAGCTTGCAAGAAACGCTTTGCTGCGTGGAGCTAAATTAATATAAGTACAATGTTTCAAGAAATTTATCGTTTAATTTGAAGAATCCAGCTGGCATTAAAGCAATTGCTCTGTTTATAATCATATGATTACACTTAGCGTGTTTTAATTGCAAGCAATAATTCGATTATTGATATTGTGCCTGTTCTTCTGTTATGTCTGTACAGTACATCTTAAAAACATTACATCGGCATCGTACTGGAAGGCTAAATGGATTTAGGGGAAGTTCAGGAAATATTATTTTAAAACACAGGTCGTTATGAAGAATTGTTATATACTGTTGTTGAAGTATTTCTTACTAGCATGTCTTCTAGGCACAGCGTGTGAACTTTAGTCCTACGATCTACAGGTATAACACACGTGAGAATTGCACAGTGAGATACTTAATAATTTGTGTTAACGAAATATTATTATGGCCATTGAATCAGGGAGGGTGTGATGAGCGAAACATATAGCATGCATGTGGGGGATGTAAATGAGTATTCGAATTTTAATTCGATGGTAAACATTGGCAGAAACCTTAGTTAATAAGCGCCTAGATGCTTTACATTTTAACCTACTTAAGTTAGTAAATTTTTGTTGCTGCTCTTGTGTTCTCTGCTGATGGATCTTGCTGAAAGGAGCAAGAGCAAATCTGAAGAGAATGCAATACTGACAGTGAATGTACTTCTCAGTTGTTACAAATATACTTCCGTGTTTATAAAGATTTTAGAACCATTACATATGTAGCTTACCTATGGCCCGAAGGCTGTAAGGGGCTGTTAGTTTTTGTCGTCCTGACTAGCCCTAAATAACCGGGGTAGAGCGGACCAAACTGATATCGTATTTCAGGGGCTTGTTACACTTTTTTTTCTTTTAACTCACGTCCGTGGACAGATTTATTTTCTTTTGTGTCAACAAGGTATGAATTTTTTATGAGCACATGGGCTATTTCCAATATATCCTTGTAAATTATGACATAATGCATTTATTTTTAGTGTACCTTTATTGAATGAACGACGGAATAGTCTGTAATATGAGAAGCATTTACTTGTAGCTACAGTCAACATTTCCGTTGTGTGCTAGCTCACTTTACCATGTAACACGAAACAAATATCATGTTATAAATCTGACAGAAGAAAAACTTTCCAGTTCCCAATAGCAGTTTTTCAACGAGGATGTGTTTTTAAGATGGCTTTATCATAAATTCTCTGCTATTCTTAAGTTTTAGTGGTGTAATACATACTAGGCACAATAATATTAACCTAAAATAAATTTAGGTTAGATTAAGTGTCGTTAAAACACACATGATTTACTGGGTTATTGGTTTGCGTTAACCGGCCGACCACTTAACACTTTAACTGATTATTCCATTTTTCCACCAACGATTAACAGATCAACCGAACGTACATCTAAGAAACTGATAAACCGACCGCCCAGCTATGTGCCCAAGTTATGTACCAAACAAACAGTATACTGATGAATGCACGATCTTGCGAAATTGTAACTGTGTTTATTTCGATCCCGGGCCAGTCCATGTGGGATTTGTGGTGGACAAAGTGGCACTGGGACAGGTTTTTCCCCGAGTACTTCGGTTTTCCCCTGTCAATTTCATTCCACCGATGCTCCATTACTTAGAAAAGTGAAAAGAAACTGATCATCTTTCTCTTCATCTTCATCACAAGGGTTGCACAATAAGCCTTAAGGCTGCGGTGCGTCCGTAGCTTCTGCTGCGGGGCCCTTCACCACACAAACAAGCTGTGTTTATTGTACTTTTAGATGTATGGGACCAAAGAAGAAATGGCTTGTGTTTGGAGGTGTCAGATACAAATCTCTTTCTGGGCAACGAATGATTTGACTGGAATTTTCGTTACATTCCTCAGTCCCTTGAGACAGACGCCGAGATAGTATCTCAAATTTCGCAACAGCAACTTTCTTCCACATTTTTCTAATTTATTATTCACTAATTAGTCGACAATTACATGCTGACAGCTCGCTTACACACGGCAGAATAAAGAGCAGTTACTTAGATGTGTTGGCAACCAGCAGTAACAAAGTATTGTAATTTATTTGCTTTTGTCCGTACGGGATTTTGATCTCTATACAGCGTCCGTGGAGCTGTATTGTTACGTGACGAGCATAATTTTAAATTTTGGAACAGTGACGGGCAAACCATGCATATAGTCTGATGTTATTCTCACAGGCCTCTTAGATAAGATCTTGCCTATTACCTGATTTCCCTTCTTCTTCGCCTCTCATCTAGATGGCAGGTAGTCATAGCCGACTTTTAGATCTACCTACAATGTATATTGCGACTCATACTCACAGCTGTGTCTTTGCTTGCCAAGCGTTTAATGAATGAAGTTATCAGTGTGAAGTACCACGGAAGTTACTTATGGATGTACTTAGTGAAGGAGTATACAGTCATGTATTCATAAGGTTGTAATGCACAGAGAGCAATCTTTAGTCTTAATTCACCGTGCATTTTTATTATTCCAGAAATACACCAACAAATGCACAAATTTGTGCATTTGTTGGTGTATTTCTGGAACACAGAGAGCAGTTTCATTATTTATGTGCAGTTTATTTTAAAGACGGGGTATACAAACTTGCCAAAAATGTATGAGCCACTTCAAAATTCTGGCACCAAGCGGGTGACATGAAGCAAGTTCCACACCGAGACGATACAAAACTCAGTCGGCCGGGCGTCCCCCGTTTCGGATTTGTGCACCCCTTTTTAAGAACGTATTGGTACTGTTTTTCTAAACATTACTTATTTCACGAATGTAGGTCTACTCTAAGAAAGACAGAGATATAGCGCTGCTGTGATTCAGTTTTAGTGTTCCACAGAGCGACATCCGCAGACACCCGTATTACTGTCACATGAATGCCTCTTACCCTCTGCCAGTTTCCAGCAGTAGGATAAGACAGTTCGACTATAAAATTTAAGAATATCCTCGTGAGAGGGTGCTAGGTTTCTCACTTCAGCAGCAGCAGCAGCTGTAGCAGTTGGGCTTTCAGGGCACGGTGTCTCATGATTTATTGAGGCTGAATGCGCGCGAAGAAAGATTGGGAGCATATGTGCTTTTCTGCGTTGCAATGAAACCGACCTAAACTTCTGCGGTATTACATAAGCCAAGAGCAGAAATTTAAGTCTTTGAGACAGACTCATTTAAAGAGGTTCGTATACACGTGTTATGATTTTAAATTCCAACACAAAGATATGTCCACATGCCACATTCTGCAGAGCTCTGTGGTTACGTCTTGGGTAGGGATATTGATTTCAGTGACAGATTCGACAGAGGAAATTTGACGTTCTGTACTCACGTACTCCAGCTCTCTGGTTTACTCTAGGTGACAGACGTACAATTTATTCCTTTTTCTGATAAAATACCTCAATGAAATTACTTTTGCTGGAGAAATAAAAAGTATTTCAAACACGTTTGTATTTTGATTTCAGGCTTCCGCCGCGACGTTGATGAGATCTGCGCTCTTCTGGGATATTACGCAGCGTCGTGTGGTATTCCATATATGTTTTTTTTCCAGCTGTCTTAGCTGATTGCATTCTCGGTACCCCTAGCTCCATTACTTTGTCTCCATCCACCCCTCTCTCATCCTGGTTCTATTCTATTGGCTGTCATCACGCCTACTGATTGCTACCCCGCGCGCGCTTTACATGTGAATCTATATTATAGGTTGTTGGCTTTCTTTCTTTCCTACTCGGACTCTTGACCCGTGAAGATGGGGCCGATACGTTGTCCCGAAACGTCGGTAAACAATTACCACACGACGCCTCGTAATGTCCCAGAAGAGCGCAGATCACGTTTGTGTTTTTATTATTGTTTATTTTACTTTGTCGATATGTACTTCTTAATTACTTTACATGTTGTGTCACAAAAGAAATTTTCACCCCAGACTTTTGTGCGATATTAGATGAAATTAGGCGTCCTATAGGAAGTAAAGAAGAGCACTTTTTATGGAGACCACATCATTTCCTCTCTTCTTTTCTGACAATACAGGGACAAGATTTTTGTCGAATTTACTTGAAACTTGTCTTAAGATTTTTTATAAATTGTTGTCAATCAAGCTTGAGTTTCGTGAAAATCTGTTAATTGGCTGTCATATATTAGTTAACGGCGTAACTAAATTTAAACCCATACTTTCCCAATACTTAATCTGTCGGTATGAAAGTCGGCAGTCCTATAAGAGATCTCCATTTTATGCCATTGAGCAGTTATGCGTTTCATGAAAATCGGTACATTGAAAACCATGCTTAAGGGAGCAAATATATGTTTGCCAGCACTGTCCACATTTATTGTCCGATCTGGGTGAAATTCGGTGTAGTAAATCTTTACATATTTCAGATTATTAATTACGAATGTCGTAAAAATCGGTGCAGGTAAGGCCGTACTCTTCTTATAGGTGTAAAGAAATTACATTTATCCGTGTGTTGCGAAGAAGTGTCACACTTTAAGACTAAAAATTCTTTGGTACTGCATCACAGAGAACACCATTTCCAATCTTGTAACTTAACGAATGCACTTCTGTTTGACATCTGCACTCGAATTCACACCACCCACGCATGCGTGCATAGGTACATATATATATATATATATATATATATATATATATATCTTGTTTAGGAATCAATCTGGTAGCCTTAAATTTCGAACATAGATTTATATATGCTAAGGAATAAAAAACACTAGGTTTGCATACGGACCTATCTAGTTTAATTTAAACCAGCTATCTAGCTGAACTAAACCCACCTAACCACTAACATTTCTTATGTTATCTAAGCCAGTAGAAAACAGCACAAGCAATACTCACCACAAGATAGTAACGTCCAGTGTTCTGATTCTTAATCCTCGTGCTCGAGAGCCTGCGAGTGACAACGTTATATCTACCAAACGTAAGAATGACAGTGTTAGGTCTTAGGAGTTTTTAAATGAACCCATGAAGATGTCACGCATATTGGAGTGGTCCAAGTTCTGCGTCATGTGTCACACGTTCACACGCCCCGAAGTTCACAGACCCCACATGATACGCAGTCTCATGTGACTATATGAGTTTATTATTAAGTAAATTCTCTAACGTTATGATGCCTAGAAACTTTTAAACGTTACCATTTATCGACATAATAAGGCTGTAGCAGAGCAGCTTCCCTTCCAGAAAAGTTCATATTTAATATTGTTTTGATAGGGTAAGATTTGGGGATGGGGTATATATATATATATATATATATATATTTGCTCAAAATGTTCATATACACTCGTGATTTCAGGCTTCCGCCGCGGTGTAAATGAGATCTTCGCTCTTCTGGGATGTTACGCAACGTAAATTGATGTTATTTTTCGACGTTTCGGGAGAACCTTTCTGGCCGAAATTCAAGGGTCAAGCAGTGCTCCAGAAGAGCAAAGATCTCGTACATATATCTGCCGAAATGCCTTTTGTTGTAGAACTTATTTTTGTATGAATGTTTGTGGGACACAAATTCGACATGTAGGCCACACGTGCCTAAAATTCGTTCACCCTCTGGTAGACTAACATGAGGTGGGTAAGAATAAGTAACGGTTGTCTCAGTCTGAAAGGGAATGTGTGTCATACGGTGCGTTGTAAAGTGGGTAGAGCGCCAGAAGCTGAATTCGCTGTAGGCTGCCTCCTATCCTAGTAAAGCATGTTGCGAATTCTCACGTAGAATGCAGTGGAAAATTCTGTAGGCGAATTCTCGACGAGATGGATTCACATAGCGTGTATAAGGAAAGGTACGCGTTTCGTGTTTATAATACAAAAACGTGCACTTACACGGTTCTTATACAGCTGAATGTGGAAATAATCTGCTATTCTATACACTGCAGCTGTTGTTACGAGTTCTGTCGTGCGGTACATCGTTATGATACTTTCACTTGCATAGTACTGTGCTTTTGGAACGTATGCAGTACGCGCATGTGGTGCTATTTGGAACGTATGCAGTACGTGCATGTGGTGCTCTTTGGAACGTATGCAGTACGTGCATGTGGTGCTCTTTGGAACGTATGCAGTACGCGCATGTGGTGCTCTTTGGAACGTATGCAGTACGTGCATGTGGTGCTCTTTGGAACGTATGCAGTACGTGCATGTGGTGCTCTTTGGAACGTATGCAGTACGCGCATGTGGTGCTATTTGGAACGTATGCAGTACGCGCATGTGGTGCTATTTGGAACGTATGCAGTACGTGCAT
Organism: Reticulitermes speratus; assembly: GCA_021186555.1. NCBI lineage: Eukaryota > Metazoa > Arthropoda > Insecta > Blattodea > Rhinotermitidae > Reticulitermes > Reticulitermes speratus. The sequence goes on from JAJKFL010000004.1 coordinate 27,804,198, forward strand.
GTGGTGCTCTTTGGAACGTATGCATTACGTGCATGTGGTGCTCTTTCTCTATTTTTTATCAACATTCAAATTATTTCTTTCAATTAGGAATTTGCGTAAAATGTAACTTCTTATATATGTTTCATAAATTTCGCTCTGCCTGTGACTTTTGCAGTGCCTTTACACGTGCCCCCGTTATAGACTAAAGGCAGATAAACTAAAAGAGTTTTTTATTCTGTAATCACAGTGCATCTTTTCACAGTCACTATTTACATACAGCAACTGGATGCAACTTTATTTAAAAAATTGTATAGTTTTTTAAAACATACTGAAAAACTTTCTAAAACCCGACATATGTTTCGGCTCCTATAGAGCCATCTTCAAGGGTTTATTGTCGCTAGAACTGCATATACTAAAACGTGTGAAGTGAAAAACCTTGCCTAAAAGTGAACCAATGAGAGGGACGTTTTAGTATATGCAGTTCTAGAGACAATAAACCCTTGAAGATGGTTCTATAGGAGCCGAAACTATGTTGGGTTTTAGAAAGTTTTAAAGTATGTTTTAAAAAACTATACAGTTTTTTAAATAAAGTTGCATTCAGTTGGTGTGTGTAAATAGTGACTAAAAGAGTTTTATTTTCTGAGCTATATTTTTCATACATCAAGTTCTTAAAGCTTCTGGCGACCGCCGACGTATTTATTATTATTATTATTATTATTATTATTATTATTATTACATTCTAAGATTGCTGGCGACATTTGGGATTGCCCATGCATATTTTGAACAGTAGGCCAGTTTGAGCTAACTACTGTAGCAGCGGGGTCTGTGAAAGGAACAGTACACCACGCACCACATTTCACATACCCAGTGGTTCATACTTATCGCCATTACGACGGCTAAAGATATTACCCTATACTGATATTAACACGAAATTACTGAGATAAATATAGTTACATCTAACTGTTAATTCATTGCGAAGCAGAATTTGTCTTAGGTTTAGAATGCGACGAAATGCGTAACAAAGGCGCACATTTCCACAGAATAGCGAGCTACATAAAATGACTGTATTCCTGTTCATGTTTTCGCCTCCCATAAGCTTATCTTCGTGGTCTGGTGTCATTGAAATATATCCTATAAAATGTGACTAGAGGAAATACTTTATGACTTCCTGTAATTTTGTATGGTGGAGCGTGTTGAAACTCGGTGAAGGGATAGCGAAGGATTTTAACTTATTTAATATAAAGAAGTGCCGATCCCAGTGGCCGTGCGGTCTAAGGCGTGGGTCTTCGGCCGCTCGCTTGCTAGGATCGTGGGTTCGAATCCCACCGGGGTCATGGATGTTTGTCTCTATTGAGTGTTGTGTGTTGTTGTCAGGTAGAGGCCTCTGCGACGAGCCGATCCCTCGTCCAGAGGAGTCCTACCGACTGTGATGTGTCTCTCAGTGTGATCAAAAGGAAATACAACCTCGACACTGAAACGGGAAACCGGAGTAGGTAGAAGAGGACGACTAAAAAAAAAAATATATATATAAAGAAGTGTATTAATTAGGTGAAGAGAAATGAGTGTGTTAAATCGGTGCGGAGAGAGGGAAGCGTGTTAACTCGAAGAAGAGAGAGAAGCGTGTTAGCTCGGAGAAGAGAGAGAAGCGTGTTAGCTTAGTGAAGAGAGAGAAGCGTGTTAGCTCGGAGAAGAGAGAGAAGCGTGTTAACTCAGTGAAGAGAGATGGAAGCGTGTTAACTCGGTGAAGACAGAGAAGCGTGTTAGCTCAGTGAAGAGAGAGAAGCGTGTTAGCTCGGAGAAGAGAGAGAAGCGTGTTAATTCAGTGAAGAGAGATGGAAGCGTGTTAACTCGCTAAAGTGAGAAGGGTGTTAGCTCAGAGAAAAGAGAGAAGCATGTCAACTTGGTGAAGAGAGTAGCTGCACATACATAGGCCGCAGTTCGTTTCCCGCAGTAAAGTTGAAAATATTTTTCTTCAAAACATGAAGTGTCTGCATTGAGACCTGTTCAACGGGTCATATTTCGGGGCCTAAATTTCGCTTTCCATTCGTGACGTGTTTAATTTCCAAGGACAAGAATGTGCCTACTCATGGGCACTTTGTCTTTGGTGCATAATAGATCTAAAGTTAGAATAGTAGTAAAAACAATGTGAAGCATAACAATCCTATATGTACAACCAGTCTTGGAGCGCGATTCGACAATGCGATGCAAGTGTCGCAGGGGTATGAGATGGCCCTCTTCTTTGAATGAGAGGACATGGCATATATTATAGCTGTAGATGAATTTTTGGCGTAATTACTTTCTGATTGTCGACGTTAACCAAATATTTAGACTGATGTGACGTATTGTGTACTATGACAGTTTAAAAGTGACGATGTGTTAGCAGAACCCAGAGGTTTAATAGCGTTATGGCTAAACAAACGCCCATCACTTTAGGGCTTTTAGCTAGATACTGCGGTTAACATTTTCACAACCGTTGTACATGAGATGTATATTTAAACAGTCCTTCGTAAAGAAATTAACACACATAGGTTTCTGAATGACCACATTTTGTGGTTCTCAAACTTGTTAATTAATTAAATCAGACACTTTTAATTGAGGGATTTATTTTAAATATTAATTTATTAGTTACAGGAACAAAATCAAAGTAAAATATACCAAGCTTAGTGAAGACTTACATTTATCCTGTCGTGTCGGGACTGAAGTTGGTGTAGGGTGGTCTCTGACGTGACATATCCATCACCTGTTGTAATACACTCACTTTCCTTCTGCACACATACAAACTGACTCTCACCTAACTACCCGCTTTTACCTGGAGTGGCATGACTGATGTTTCAGTCTACCTCTACGCGTTACTTGTTATGATAGATGGCCGTACCCTTTCTCCCAGAACCCCACAATTTTCTGGAAACAAATTGGAAATTCCCCTCCCACGTCCTTTCAAAAAGCCATTTCATGTAATATCTACGTTAGACTAATGAGTTTTAAACCACTCAACTCTATTGCATCTCCCTCACCTCAAATAAAATCTAACTTAAGATCCCCATTCAGAGGGGCTTCGTGCCCCAGTTTCATTCGTATTTAAATTTTATACGCGCTAATGGTCATGATTTACTACAATTTGGTAATATATGCCGTGGTTTAACACTTTAATTCACAGAGGGTGTTACATGTGCCTTTGCTTACACATTATGAAACTGTGTGATATAGGAACCGAATGTGTGTATAGTAATTAGATGAATTCGTGCTTTAAACAGCTAATGAGAATAACGTGAATTGATGTAACCTACAAAGTTCTGACACACCTAACTGATTGCCGTGCCTAAGGGTAGCTCATTTTAGCATTCGGATTTGAACGTAATAAAATTGTATCCTATGAATTTTTACCTTTACTCTATTGTATTTGTGTCCAAAATGCAGAGTTATAAAGTTTCAAATAATTCCTTTATATTGAATCCAGTTTATATGTTTCTAAACTTGTTACAATGAGCAACTATCCAGGCTTGCAAAACATCAGTGCGAAAATTTGTTTTCAGAAATGTGTGTTAAGTAAAATATGTTTATAAATGAAACACAGGCTCAAAGTCAACAAATTAAGTTAACTTCATTTTTCATAGGCAGTTCGTTTCATTGCCTCTAAGTCTACATGTGGCAGTAATGGAATCATTTTCAAAATAACAATTGCGATATTGTATGTAAATCATTAAGTAATAAGGGGGTTTATATTGCAACCCTTACTCAAAAAGTATTTAAGATTGCTGAAAATTGACCTAGATTCCCACTAATTCATTCTTAACTTTTTAACATAAAGGAATCCGTGTAACTCATGTGTGAATCCTACAACCCTAATTGCATATACCTAGACCATTAATGTGCTTGTATTTTGTGCTTCTCGAAATTTATCTAAATACCAAAATGTACAATACCGTAAACAAATCTGTTTCTTATATTTGTGTTTTATTTAAGGTTGCTGAGATTATTTCATATATTGTAGCGTAAATAGTAGGATGATTATAATGTATAACAAATTGGAAGGGATTTGGAAGGAAGCGTTAATGTCTAAACTGAGATGTTAACCAGTCCTTTGCGTGTAGGTGCTGAGGAAGGTCACGAGGAGTGTCAGCAAGTATAGTCGTTGTTCCAGCCGAAATTTGCAAATAACACCTCACGAATACAAGTGTAAATCTTTATCACATGTGCCAAATTTGTCGGTAGAATTTTTGGGAAAAATGCAACAACATGAGGTTCGCGCGGGAACTACGTTTAGCTTTCGCTTCGACGACAGTGACTAATGAGCAAGTAAAAATGGGAAGGAGTAAAGTTGCGAGATTTCAGGCTTCCGCTACGATCTAGTTGTGGTCTACGCTTGTCTGGGTTGTTGCACGCTGTGGGTTTGTGGTTGGTCGCTACCTAACAACCAAACCTCACCGCGTCACACCCCTAAAAGGTGAATATCACAGGAGTAAATTCATTCTTGTACTTGAGTATTTCACTATACACAGGCATGGAGTATGTAGTACACAGGTATGGAGGTATTAAGATCGTCATAGTACGGGGTTAGTCATTAGCTATTATAACTGAGGATTTTAAATTTTATATGGATTTCTATATGAACTACTTTTTTATGTTTACTGGAAAATGTTTTCTGGTAGACACCTCACGACCATTAAATTCGACAGTACAAAAACAGATGATCTTGAACACGTATGGATTTCTTGAATTTATGTACGTCGACTGTGGCGTACGTATGACGAAGAGGAGCGACTGCTTATGAAAGGAGAAACGAGGTCTCAATTTCTGAAATATACACATATGAAACCTTGCATGTTTACTTTGAAACACACGGAAAAAAGAGCACCTTTACAGGTTGAATAACGACCGTTTTTACTTATATCGCGAAAAAAAATGCGATTTTTTTCTGTTTGTGACTTAAATTTTAATATATAAATATTTTATATCATATATACAAGACTTAAAATTCAATTCTAAACCTCCTTCTCTACAGGGATTTTGTTAGTTATTTCCAAATTGGAACACGATTTTACAAAACGGCTCTTTGAGGCCAAAAATTGTACAAGAACTGGGATCTCATTACTTGCAAATTTAAACGTGAGTAGCCACCGATTTTTCCAATGTAATTTTCTCTATATAACGTGTTATCAATGCCGACGAGAATGCGGGGAAGCCGGTAAAAATTCTTTGGGGCCCGGCGGTCCGGAAGGGGGCCCGGGGCCCGACTATGTTGCATTTGTGCTTGTCTTTATCGGTATTATCATTCTTTGTCCATTGTAGAAATTAACCCTTTCAGCCCAAGCCAAAGTCACTCTGCAAATGAGAGCCAGTCTTTCCTATTTAGTGTAAAGATTTTTAGCCGGCCCACCCATGCTGGGGGACCGAAAATTTTTTTCTTCGGGCTCCAAACCCGCTCTCGGCGGCCCTACCTGTGATCTGGTGATGGCCTGAATGTTTTCTGCCAAAACGTGTTCCTGTCGGATTGACACAGCATTCAAGAGTTGTGCAAACTTAAGGAATACTCATTTCAGTGGATAATCTACTATTCTTAATTAATAACAAATATAAACATGCAAAGGTGGGACATTTGGTCATATATCAAAATTTCAATCCCGACTTCAAATGGGCAACTGACGGGTGTTCGTATTTTCAAGTGTATCATCTCACCTTATTCACTAAGTAACGATGTATGGAAATTTTTACGTATTATTTGTCTCCAAATAATTTATTTGCCTATTTCATACAGCATGGTCATGGAACCTAACAAACAACAGTCTGTCAAGATGAATCAAGTGGAGTTCTTAGTTCCCTTATATTGAAACAGGGGTCTTAATGAAGACTGCTCTTCCAGAATGTGACACCATGCAGTTTGGTATACAGGTATCCTGAAGATATTGCCAGAATATTTCTGTAGAAGGTTGGCACGCATCTTCCAAGTTACACAGTCTCACGTACCAGAGGACTGCAGTCTTCATAGTCACCACCTTGAGATTCTGAAATTTCAGAGGAATCATAATTTTTATTATTAACCTAATTATTATCTTATTGGGACATTATGACGCTTAGTTCACTGCGTTATTAAGGGGAGAGTCGATTTGAACTCTGCTCTCTTTGTGCATGTTGTGCTCACGTGTTGCTCTGAGTAACACATTTGGACCTTTCATCAGAAGTGCAGGTATTCTAGAAGATTAAAATGCGCACACGCATTACACCCTTCCTCAAATCTAATGACGTCTCATTTGTTCCGTGTCATGTACGTTCCAGTTGCATCTTCGTGTGAAACTCCTTTAATACAAACGGCGTGGGTGTGATCTAGTGCAACCCGTGAGCTAAATTTAGTTAAATAGAGTGAGAGTACGAAATCAGTGCAGGTGAATTACGCCATCCCTTGGTCGGAGAGAGGTTTTGGGTAGTGAGAGGAAGGGGGGGGGGGGGGAGGGTTGGAGTTTCTTTACTATCCGTTCCGAAAATTTTCTCCTAGTCGTAATGCGAGCAGTACACGTGGACACAGACTAATACTGTTACGATGAAACATAACTGGGAAGGGGGTGATGACACGCGCATGCGCAGAATACGCGGTTTCTTTCACGCTCGTTCGAGTTTTAGCGTTTGCCAAGTGCACAGTTTTCATGCTACCAGTATACAAATGCTAGATAAGAGAATTAACCACAAAATAAGACTTTACAAGCTACACAAATTCAATTATATTTTCCTTTAGTGAACTAAAAACTTCTCTTCTCTGTTTAAAAGAAACTTAGGCCTAAACAGCCTTTAATTTCGAAGCCGTACAACATTATATTCGCTGTGGTTTCAATTTAATTTTGGGAATAAATCAAATAAAGAGGCCGTGTTATGGCTCAGGCGGTTAGTCGCCGGCCTTTGACCGCGGAGGCCCGGGTTCGATACCGGGTCAGTCCATGTGGGATTTGTGGTGGACGAAGTGGCACTGGGACATGTTTTTTTCCCGAGTACGTCGGTTTTCCTCTGTCAGTTTCATTCCACCGGTGCCCCATCGCAAAGAAAATCGAAAAAAAAGTGATCATCTTTATCACAGGATTGCACGATAAGCCTCAAGGCTGCGGTGCATCCGTAGCATCTGCTGCGGGGCCCTTCACCACACTCAAAAATCAAATAATATAAAGGATTCTAGACATTCACCAACAAAGTGCACAAATCACTAACAAGGTGCAATCAGCCCTTTATCATAGTCAATGTTGGTGAATGTCTAGAATAATAAAAATGCACGGTGAATTAAGACTAAAGAATATAAGGCTGTTTGATAGGGGCAATTTATATCTCGAGTTATGGAGAATATGATTTTAGTGTAGTATATTTTGAACAATATTGATTTATTATCCAGACAAACACAACACTTGAACACTTTATGTTTATTTATTTACTTTTCTGCAACATGTTTCTGCCATTTATCTGGCCATGAGCAGGCAGGAACACAAATACGTAATCGGAAAAGTATGCTATGTACGAACAAAACGGCGGAACGGTACCGTGTTCTGGTGTTGTGTTTGTCTGGATAATAAATCGATATTGATTATCTAGCACAACGGGATGATGTTACCTAAATTTATTTTGAACCATATTTTACGTATTTAATACACGAACCAAATTATTCAGTTAATAAAATACATTCATGAACAAGTATAAAACTCCTACATGTTTCGGCACCGGGGTGCCATATTCAGGGAGTTATTCAGAATAATGTAGAACAAGCCCAACACGCCAATCTAGGTATTACGCCGCCCTTATTGGAATGATTAAAAATATTAAAATTCTGAAATAATTTAATCATTTTAATCATCCCAATAAGGGCGACGTAGAACAAGTATGAAACTCCTACATGTTTCGGCTTCGGGGTGCCATCATCAGGATTTATTCAGAACAAAGGACTACAAGCCCAACACACCTATCTAGGTATTCCTAGATAGGTGTGTTGGGCTTGTAGTCCTTTGTTCTGAATAAATCCCTGATGATGGCACCCCGAAGCCGAAACATGTAGGAGTTTCATACTTGTTCATGATTGTGTTTTATTAAGTGCATAACTTGGTTGATTTATTAATTGTAGAAATATGCACGGCATGAATAACATAAAATATTTTACGAATTTTTGATCACTCTAGAGTATCTAGATATTTAGACCGAAATACAGTAAACATTCTAGTTGCGGAAAGTGAAGACAGAGATAACGACATGGACAGCAGGATTATATTAAGAGTTAAAAGGAACGTTTCTCTTGATAATAATTTACTATTATCTTCAACACTTGGATAATGATAATTTTGTGACTAATTTTATCAATAACGATACAATGCGAGCATATTCCTTACCACAGGTAACACTATGTAGTATAAGACAATTGATTATATCTTTAAAATAGAAGCAAACTCCAGACTTATATTTCCGCTTATAACTCGGAGACCAGAGCAATTCAACATGATGTATAACCGTCATAAATATTGCTCGACGGATGAAGGTAACAACGGTCTAAATGTCTACAACATGTTTTCCCCTGAAAATTGATATCAGCATTGCGTTTCTGCCTTCACTCCTTAAGTAATAAAATTCTTAGACGTCTTTGTAATATATCAAATTAGACTGGGCTCTAAATTTTAATACTGGAAGACTTTTCAAAGTATATGACGCATAAACCTAGCCTTAAAAAACGTATGGTTGTGTGATTTGTTGGAAGGTAGGACACAAATTTGTTACAGAAATTCGTTGTTAGGTATTGAGATAGTGCGCCGACCCTTTATTTATTGACGAACAAATGAATCATAAAAATGGAAATAATTTAGGGAAACAGCAATCGATAGGATCTATCATAATCTGAAAGTTTAGAATGCCCAATGATATTGCACAAGCGACAAGCAGTACGGCAGGCGACTTTTTTTTTTTTGTGGTGAAGGGCCTCGCAGCAGATGCTACGGAAGCACCGCAACCTTGAAGGCTTATTGTGCAACCCTGTGAGGATGATGATGAAGATGATTAGGTTTTTCTGTGCTGTTCAGTTTTATTGGAGCAATTGACAGGGGAAAACCGAAGTCCTCGGGGAAAAAACCTGTCCCAGTGCCGCTTTGTCCACCACAGATTTACATGGACTGACCAGAGATCGAACCCGGGACTCCGCGGTGAGAGGCCGGCGACTAACCGCCTGAGCCATGGCAGCCGACTTAGACAAACGGAGGGTTATTGCGCCATTATACCAAAATGAATATCGAAAGTCTAATATATTGCTTTACGTGGCGGTTAAGAGGCTGGCTCTCCTGATTCTGTGGTTCGCGGTTTCGAACCTATGTCCGGAAGCAAATTAGCTTAATTGAATATTTTCATGATTTCTCTCAGCCTTTCGAGACAAATGGCAAGATAGGCGACGACTGCATCCGTCATTAATAATCATTCCTTGATGAGGCGTTAGACACTGTATGAGGTTAAACTAGCGCTATTATATAAAGTAAAAATCACCTCGACCTCGACCCTGACGATGGGTACAGAGCTACCTCTCCGAAACGTTGGTTTTTTACCCGTTTATGACAGACTGATAGCCCTGGAGTGTTTTGTGTTATGGTGCATGTGCACGGTGGACTGCTGTTTACAGTCGTCCAGAGTGGCATGAACATCAACGGAAAATAACGAGGTAACTCCCTTAGAATGCCAATTCCAGTGGCCGTGCGGTCTAAGGCGTGAGTCTTCGGCCGCTCGCTTACTAGGATCGTGGGTTCGAATCCTACCGGGGGCATGGATGTTTGTGTTGTGTTTGTTGTAAGGACGTTAATATAGAACGTAAAGTGACATGAAGGACGAAAGGATGTAAACAGTACAAAAATGGATCAAAAGGAAAAAAACCCGGAGAGGCAAAAAACAAAAAAAAAAAAAAAATCCCACCGGAGGCATGGATGTCTGTCTCTTGTGAGTGTTGTGTGTTGTCAGGTAGAGGTCTCTGCGACGAGCTGGTCCCTCGTCCAGAGGAGTCCTACCGACTGTGGTGTGTCTAATGTGTGTGATCATGAAACCTCGACGAAACGAGGAGGCCCAGGCCCATATAGGGCTGTCGAGCCATAGAAAAAAAAAAACTCCCTTAGAATGAAGACGACTAAATTGATATAGATATTTGTGGGCAACAAAATATAATATATTGTTAAAAATGCAAAACATGTGTAATTGATTTATATTTTACGCATTTTTAACAAATTTAATTAATGGTATTTTACTTTAACACAAAGGTAAAGCAATGCCATTACATGCCTGGACAGGCCCTTAGGGTTCCAGGAGGTTGAGGCTCCCAGATTTCTAGACCAGCGGCACATGGAGGTGGTAAGTTTGTCAGCCCTAAGCACCGGCCGCCTTTACCCCCCAGGAAATACTCATGGTACTCATTTGTGTTAGAGGCTGAGTGGACCCCAGGACCATAGTGCGACCGAAAGGATTAAGTCAATGAAATTTTCAATAGCACCATCGGGAATCGAACCCGCGGCCTTCCGACTTGTAGCGCAGTGCCTCAACCAACTGCGCCACCACGTGCCACACTTTAACACTACACATGCACATCTTCGACAGAATTTGCTGTGAGATCTGCTCTCTCCTGGGATATTACGCGGCGTCGTGTGGTAATTGTTTCCGACGTTTCGGGACAACGTATCATTCCCATCTTCACGGGTCAAGATTCGGAGTAGTGAAGATAGGACCGATAGGTTGTCCCGAAACGTCGGTATGTAATTACCACACGACGCCGCGTAATATCCCAGAAGAGCGCAGATCTCATCAACATCGCGGCGGAAGCCTGAAATCAAGAATTTACTGTATCTGTTTTCCTTTGTAAACAATCTCCCTGATGATGGCCCTGTAGAGGCCGAAACATGTAGGAGGGACACAATAAATGACAAATGATTATTTATTATTGATTTGCAAATTGTTGGATTAAATACTGTTTATTTCCGAAATTCATATAATTTATTTTGTATATCATTATCAAGGTTACATAATAAATCACAGGCAAAATATTTGGAATTTTTAACTTACCCTTTGTCTTGCCGATGTTTTTTCTCTCTGTTCCGTTTTTCGGGAGTTAAGATATTCTTCTGGACCTTATAAGCCTTAGTTCTTAGTATGGAGTTTGTTAGTCTAATAAATCCTAGCTAGAGAGAAATGTCAGACGTATTTATTTATAGTCATAAGCTAATCTTTCCTACTGTGTTTCGTGCATCACAAATTCAGAGTCATCATGCAGTACGTGCGGAATTATTTTATTCCAATAAATAACACGCTTTGATTCTGGTGTTCCCACGCACGTTTAAAGTGTTGTTTATGGTGTTGTTAATCAGTTAACTTTAATTATTGATGACATGAGGTCAGCGCTGTAGAATGTGCAGTGGTTTGTGGTCTGCAGTGTAAGTGAACTGATAATTAAATATTCATTCAACAACCCATCCACTGGTGTTGGGTGAAGTAATATAAACACTTAAAATTTGCAACGTTCTATATGGCATTAAAATCTTGGCTGACGACATATTACAAGAGTGCAACTCATGAAACCAATGCTGTAAGTTACGTGGGCTTACATTATTTAAATAGCGTAGGATATTTATTGCCAGTAAATGTATTACTGATTCGTTCTGCTAATGCAACAAGTCCTTGCAGTAGTTCTTTCTGAGGTACTTAAAAAACGCACACTGTTAAGAAAATCGAAGGTTCGTTACCATCATCATGAAAGTCTGCTTGTGGTATATATACTGTCAGATGGGGCCGTGCCATGGCTCAGGGGGTTAGTCGCCGGCATCTCACCGCGGAGGCCCGGTTCCGATCCCGGGTCAGTCCATGTGGGATTTGTGGTGGACAAAGTGGCACTGGGACAGGTTTTTCTCCGAGTACTTCGGTTTCCCCTGTCAATTTCATTTCACTTGCTCTCAATTAAAACGGAAAAGCAGAAAAAACTTCATCATAGGGTTGCACAAAAAGCCCTCAAGGCTGCGGTGCGTCCGTATCATCTTCTGCGGGGCCCTTCAATAAAGAAAAGTCAGATGGATCTACTCAACATCATTGCGCCTTATTTCTTTATGATCCATTCTAATATTATCTTCGTATTTATGAATATGTCCCAAACTGCTTTTTCCCTTCAGGTTTTCCGGCTAACTCCGTGTTTGCTTGTATGTTCTTTCCTATGTATGTAACGTATTCACCTATTCCTCCATCCCAAGTAATTTGCTCATATTAACAACACTTTTTAAAGAGTAAAATTTATGAAGCTACCCATTACGCAATTTCTGCAAACATCTTGGATTCAATATTCCAAAATATCTATCTGAATTTTAAGTTCTGTGTCTCATTTTGTGACTTAATATTTTTTTTTTGTGAAGGGCCCCGCAGCAGACGCTACGGCGCACCGCAGCCGTGAGGCTTATTGTGCAACCATGTGTTGAAGATGATTATTGTTTTTTCGTTTTTCCGAATAATGGAGCACCGATGGAATGAAATTGACAGGGGAAAACTGATGTACTCGAGAGGAAAGCCTGTCCCAGTTCCACTTTGTCCACCACAAATCCCACATGGACTGACCCGGGATCGAACCCGGGCCTCCGCGATGAGATGTCGGCGACTAACCGCATGAACCATGGCATGGACCTAATAATTTTGTAACTGAGAAGGTTTTCTTATCTCACAGGCAAGCCTTATGCTATGGGGCCACTTCTTGTTAGATGTTCTACACAGTTTAATTTACATATTTTTATATTTATTCCATTTCTATACCGTCTACACTATCCGCAAACTAAGGGTGCTCTGTACTTCGTGGAACCAACAATCTTCGTTTGCTCCATCTGTGTATATGAGAGCCATTCTTTAGGTTGCGATTTGTCACTTTAAGTGTTTGTTAGTATCCCGACCTTGGCTGTGAATTTAGATATTTGCACTTTCGAGTTAAGCATCAATTTTTGGGAGAAGGACCAGGCGAGCAAGTTGAAGTGTTTGACTTTTATGTCGCCCGAAAATATTACTTCCTGGGGCAGTTTATATTATACAGCTGAGGTAATGACATTCTCTTTTGAAATAAACTGTTATGGAGGTCAGTGTGAATAAATTACTAACCAATTAGAGCACCGGAATTTGGAATATGGACTGGGAGATGGACAACTCTCCGGAGGACATACCATTGTAGACAGCGATGTGTTTATTCTAGAATCTATTGTGTTAACCATACAATGACATACCCAATTACGCAGACAGAATTAACTGTTTCTAGTTTCCATAGTAGTGAGTTTAGAATAACAATGTGGTAATGCTGGAAAAAATTAGCAAATTTTGTAAAATAAATTAAATTCATGACGTAAATCCTGTTATGAAGCTGTGAGGATAAGTTCACTTGCAATTAAGTAACTACCCGCACGACCCATGTTGATTATAATAGTACAGACATTGACTAAACCGCGAAAGACAACTAATAAGAATTCTGGGGCCATTTTGCTGCTGAGAGGTGTTGCATATTGGTCACTCTGGAGACCCATGTATACTGAATGAGCCTTACCTTATTATGAGGTATATTAACACTTCAAAAAATGAAGTCTGTGTCATTTCAAACTGACGTTCAATCGTTACAACACTTTGGTTTCGAGCCCCTTTATGGGTTTTTGGCCAGATTTTTGACTCTTTGACTTCTGGCTCAAGAAGAAGTACATGTTAGCTGGTTGTGAACACGGTAAGGGAACTTCGGGGTTCCTCAAAGTTAGGACTTTTGAACACTAAAGGACTGTTAGAGACTGAAGAAGAACTCCGATAAATGTTGCTAGTTAATAGTGCCTGGACCGGAAGTGACACTTTCTTCGGTTGTTTTCCCCGAATCATGCAGTCTTCATAAATGATGCATCAGTTTCATTAGCATCATGACATATTTTTTTCTGCTATGATCGATGCATCTGATAACTCTCCGCAGTACATCGCACCTGCTACTCAACCGTTTGTCATCTGTCACCCCGACTCACCATATGCCTCGTTATCGCCATCGTGAGCGAGACTTAGATAGAACTATTCTTAGTCGCTGGGCAAATATCTCTACCTAAGGGATCCACCAGAGTAGGTGCTTTCCTTGCCGGAAGACGGAAGCAGAACCGGCTTCCGAAACGTCATGCTTCATAAAAAATTAGACGATGGACAAAGTTCAAATAAAAGAAGATTATGTCAGTAAGACTGTAACAGATTCTTGACTGTAATGTTTATGATCGGCTTATCCCATTTCTTGAAGATCAGCTTACTTGGTACGTTATGGAAAAAATGTGAAGACTTGTTTTGTTGTGTTGAAAATAAATAACTCTTAGTTTAATCCAGAAAACCTAGAATTCTGAGTTTTACGACGATCAACACGAAAGAGAAATTCAAATTCTGCCATCTTCTACAATTTTCCTGCTGCGAGAAGCAAGTTTAAACGTGGCTTCATACCATTGTCGCCCCAGTGCCTAGTAATCTCGCAGTAGCGCTTCCCTAGGCAGCCAGCAATAAACATTCTTATTTTAAATTAAGCGTTGTATTCCTCTCGCACTAATATTGGCAGTGTTATCTGCCATGTAATCAACGTTAGCTTCGTACGTTCACTCTTGATTAAAGGTATGGCAGTCTCTTGACGCTTCAAATCGCAAACAGGCTTCGCGTAATCCGGAGTTTCTCAGTTGGCGGCACGACAGTATACCTTAATGAGAATCCGGGTGCATGGGGGAAAGAGAAGATGGAATGGTATTCTCCGACTTGATGAAGACCTCTACGGACTACACTTGACACGAGCTTTCTGGGAGATTTTGCTGTCACCGTTCGTCTTGATGTTTGTAAATAGCCACAAATCTATTGTAGACATAGACAGATAAGAGTGTATCTGTTGTCTACGCTGCGTACAGACTTACGGTAATTTTTTTTGTACAAGTGTATCATAAGTGAAAATAAAGTGATAATGAAAATAGATATAAGAATCATTGACGAAAGCAAACCAGAAGTCTGCATAACGAGGGAATTTGTGATTGGTCCATATCTTCTGCTTTTGAGGTAATGAAATGTAGGCTGCGGTGTGCAGAATAGTGGTTAGCGTGCGGATAAAATGTGTGTATAGAGAATTTTGACGTGGAAACCTCTTGGGATACGTCCACTAGGAAGATAGTATAGGGGGTGGGATGATTCATTAAGAAGGACCTTCGGGACTAAGTAGGAATCAGGAATGGATGAAACTGGCTCTGGTTTACGCGTAATGGCAATTTTGGTATCGATGGGCTCCACAACAAGACATTCAAGGCTGGTAAAGCGTTATTCGTCCGTGCCATGGCTCAGCGGTTAGTCGCCGGCCTCCCACCGCGGAGGCCAGAGTTCTATCCCGGGTCAGTCCATGTGGGGTTTGTGGTGGACAGAGTGGCACTGGGACAGGTTTTTCTCCGAGTACTTCGGTTTCCCCCTGTCAATTTAATTCCACCGGAGCTCCACTTGGAAGAACGAGAAAACTTATCGTCTTCATCTCAGGGTTGCACAATAAGCCTCAAGGCTGCGGTGCGTCCGTAGCATCTGTTGCGGAGCCCATCTCCACACTAAATAAGCGTTATTCACACTTTTACGCTCGTTACTGGTAATTATAACTTTAAATAAAATTTCTAACATATTTTAGCCCACTATTACATCCCAACTAATGTGAAATGTCACGTGACGAACCTGTTCCTTCAACAGAACAATTCTTTTGACGTCCTCAGTGTTGTGTTATATGAAATCAGCGCTGTGTTTGTTTCTTAGCCAGAGACTTCAGCGTTGTCACAGACTGGGAAACCAATGGGTTTGGTCGTATATCCGATCAGGGTCTGTAGTTCGAATCTGGGACCGAGTTTCCAAAGATGGGACTATAAAATGGAGATTTCTGCAATTAATCTGGTTTACGTAAACGTGACGTTATAGATAATGAGGGTCTGAATAGAGGCGCACCTCTCTGCATTTATTTATATTAATTGAAACTGTAGAAGAATTATGGAAAATGTTTGAAGTCCTAGCCAGCTAATCGTTGTCCTTTGCAAGGCTTGTCGCAGAGAATGGATGGGAGACGACATCCTTAGTTTTGACCAAAACATTAAGCCATTCTCACCTTATAGGAGCATGTAAAGGCCCATTTTCCTGGTTGCTGGCAGGAGCTTCATGCCTCCAAACCAGAGATTTTGCTCGAAAATTGCTTCCCTTTTTGTTAGTGAAGAGTAAATTACAAAATTCGATTAAGAATTGTTGATGTACGAGGAATCTCGCTGCTTCCCCATGTAACACGTGGTACCAGCTCAACGCTGGTGTCTTGTTCTCGGGTTTCATTCTTGTGTTATATCTTACAGCTCGCATTAGAGAAATTCACAGGGCTAAGCCTCAAATTCTGTTACACGGCGCAGAGAGACATCGAAAGCATTCGTTCTTTGGCAGTCAATCAACATTCCTGTGAACGTGAGTGTAATTGTTCGGTGATTGTTGCTTCGCATTGTTTCAAGAAATTCATTGTGTGAATCAGATAAACGCACAGGCAATGCAATTATTCGCCGAATTCCTTCTTGTGGATGCATGTTTCGCGACTGGCAGCTTGACACTCTGCTGTAGATATTCCCTGGATATGTCTTGTGTTATCCGGAGGTGTCTGCACGGTCCTGTAGCCGGTAGCTGTAGCATCAGCTGCATCACACGAACACCAATGAGAGGGACGTTTACAGTCGAGATGTACGAAAATTTACACGGCTTAGACTAACTGGAAGTATTTTTCTGTCGCTTTCATTGGCGGTTTATAGTAAACAATGTATTGAATGGTTGCATTCATTCCATGAATGGAATGTCTTGAGTTACTGAATGAATAGTAGCTTCTTGAGAAGGATTCTGTTCTGTAATGTTAAATACAACTTGTTGTAGCTCTTCAACTCCTTACCATTTTCATACAATAATGTAGAATTATTCCAGGACAAGGTTATATATTTACTTTTTTTTTATTCCTTTTTTTCTGTGGCCCCCCCCCCCTAAGTACTGACAATATTAATTTGGGTTTTTATTACTAAATTGGTAGAACAGTTTTATATTCATATTTTAAAGACAAATAGCTTTTGTGTACGGTGTTTTGAATTGGTAGTATAGGCCTATATCTACATCACACATGCTCAAGATGTGGAGGGTAGCTGTGAAGATACTGAAAAGTTGCAGAAAGCCGACAGAGAGTGGCTCATTCGCATACTCGCCGGTATTTTCAGAGCTAAGGAGGTCCAAGTGTCCATGACTCTCGACGTTGAGAACATTACTCTATCTCGAAACGTTGGGAACCGATTATGTAATGACGTGGTTTTACATTCCAGGAGAACGGAACCCTCAAGTTGAATTTGTCGCATTCAGATTTAAAATGAATGGGAAATTATGTTTAATTCCCGTACGGAGAGGTAAAATTTGCAGGAGCATTCGGTTTCTTTTTGTTTCTATTTGTGGCAGCGGCTCGTGGTTTATACTGTCACTTTGAGCTGCCAGAGACTGCTCTGCGTGTTTCGTACAGCTGTCCCTGGCATTAGTCTGGGTGAAGTGATTTATACATTATTTCTAAAAACACGTTTTTTTTGTATGGATGTATATCTGATGTCAGCTATAGTTACGATTTGCATAAACCTGTCTTGAATGCGTTCCTAGCGAATTGAGTTTCACCTTTTGTCATTATGATTAATTTTAGTCATATAAATGTATATTCATGTCTCTATTTTTAACGTATTTTTATCATTGCATTGCTTAAACTGTGTTGTTCAAAACAGTAATAATTACTACGATAAACACCATTATTTAATTAAATCACAAGGTAAATTTGCACAAAAGAAATTATTTGTTTATACACTTGTATATTCAAAAAACCTTAAGGAAAAGAGAAGATACTGGAAATTGGAAGAGGAAACACTAAATCGCACCCTCTGGAGAACTCGCTTTTTAAGACTCTATGACCTGTCGCAAGACAGGCTACAGAATGAATGACGAATGAAGTTCCTAAAATATTTTAACGTATGTCATTTTTTAATTAACTCATATTATTTTTATATTATTCTGAGATTTAAGCACATTGTTATGTTCTGAAAGCTTTAAGAATAAATTTGTTTGGACAGATTTTTACTGCCCTTTTGTGCTCTTGGCTTTTCTGGAGACAGATGCAGTTCCCGATAATTTGCTGAATGCGATTAAGATTTGTTAAGATTTTTATTGTTACGTATCATCGAAAATGTATTTATTACGTTTAAAATTATCTATGTGGTTTTTGGATAACATTAATTTCGAATGAGGTTTTATGAAATCTTGCAAGTAAAAGCTGAAATTTATAAGGTTACCTGTTGTAACAGTGGAAATTTAAAATTATTTATTCATTGCATATATATCCACTTTAAAATAGGAACCTGAATGAAAATATATCGAAATTTGGTATTAAGTATCATTTGTTTCTGCACAAAATCAAGATGAATTTTCTGCGTTTTATAATCATTTTTGTTTGGTGGAGAAGGGCCCCGCAGCAGAAGCTACGGACGCACCGCAGCCTTAAGGCTTATTGTGCAACCCTGTGATGAAGATGAAGAGAAAGATGGTCAGTTTTTGTTCCATTTTTCCATGTAATGGTGCACCGGTGGAATGAAATTGACAGGGGAAACCGAAGTACTCGGGGAAAAAACCTGGCCCAGTGCCACATTGTCCACCACAAATCCCACATGGACCGACCCGGGATCCAACCCGGGCCTCCGCGGTGAGAGGCCGGCGACTAACCGCCTGAGCCACGGCACGGCCCTATTTCAGTACTTACTACTTATAAGTTTTATCTCGTTTGGGGAAGTGCAGAGAGCTGCAAATGTCACAGCTTGGGCGCAGGAAAGTAATTATCCTTGAAATATAGGACCTTAAGACACAGAGGCTGTAAAAGTAAGGTGACGATCTGAAATCAAACGTAACTGAGCCCACAGCATTGTTCCCGTGCTGTAATGTAGAACGGTTACTGCAGAATTTCTGCCACCCACTCGATTCCGAAAGATCAGTCCCCTATGTATGATTACAGAAATCGACATGTCGATGTATATCGATATAGTGTGTCCCTACAAGACGATAACTGTCGTTTAAATCGTCTTTTCCTTTGTCTGTTCAGTTCCATGAGGTTCTCTGTACTTGTTAGAATGTACATGATTTTATAACGAACTCCATGGGACAAAATTTTTCGTAGATAAGCTGATAGAAACTCGTGACCCAACAATTTCCCTGCTTTTATGGTACCGGAATTTGCATAGCCATGTTCATGGACAATTCCCTATATTCCATTCTGAGCAATTTGAAACGATCCCGCGCCGTTACATTCTTTTATCCTGGTGATATGTTTTTATATTACCTTGTTATCTACATCAAGGTACCAGTGTCATATTTTCATTTATACGTAACTGGAAACAATTCTGATTACATTTATAATGCTTTACGTTACTTGTACCGTACATTTTTAATTATATATATGTTATGCAGACAAATGTACACAGTATTATGTTATTTAACACAATTTTATTAAATGTTGCCCAACATGTTTCTAGCCTATATAAGGCTCATCTTCGGGGTCTCTTTTGTTGAAATTACAACAGCCATATTATTGGTATATAAAATTCTTAAAAAGCCGTTAGATGTATTTGGTTATTGGTATCTGTACCGGTCATGCTGCTTTCACTATAGATTAGTTGGAGGCCTATCAATGCAAAAACATCAAAGAGAAATTACATAGAGTAGGCTAGAAACATGTTGGACAACATTTAATAATATTGTGTTAAATAACATAATACTGTGTACATTTGTCTGCATAACATATATACATTTATAATGCGTTGCTTTCTTGTAAAATATGTCGTAATCTTGTACTGCTTGATTTCACCACCCAAGCAATATCTGGTGAAAAATATAACTTATGAATCCCTTCATTTTACGGGAGAAAATTTCAGTAAACTAAACCACGCTGAAAGTGAGCCGAGATATCACGCTTAGCGAACAGTTCGCGGAATTAAATTACATTTAAAAAGTGTTCATATGAACAGCTACATGGAGGATATTAAGAAACTGCGATTATCATGTATGCTCAAGAAATTCTCTTCCTTCTATAAAACAAAAATTTTTTAATATCATATTTACAAGGCCTTACCATTGGACACCACATTGAGCCAGTAGCATCCAATCCACGCTGTAACATCCTGTTGCTAACATTAAGGTCAGTGTTGTTCTTGCTTAACTAATATCTCTCAGAACGTGTCTTTTCATTTCAGGTTTGTCGACTGAACATTTACAGGGGTACAAACATATTGCCTTATAAATTTTATATTGCTTTCACCGTTAATTTTTCACACTGTTCAGTTTTACCAACAAAATACACACACAAAAAACTACTTTTTTATATTGCCTTACATTTTGATTATCATGTAAACTATTATTATTTGATACAGTTTCTTGTTTGTCCCCTATATAACGTTTCAGATGTCAGCAAGTCCTTTGTTACTGTGTAATCAACGTAATACAGCAAGCAAATCTATGTGATTAGGCGGTTGGTACAGTTTCACGTTCTGTGTAATTTATAGCAGCACAAACAGATAGTGTCTCACCTGCGCATATTCCTTGTCCAAGTAAACATCAGTCAACAAATAGACACAAGGAGATACCGCTGTAACGGAACACCTATTGCCTATGTGTATCTAGTAGTAAATTCCGGTTTTGAGAAGACTGTAATCTGCGGAGCTGATTTCTTAAAGAACGGAGTTATATTTAAGTAGTAAGTTGTTTAAAAAGTTAAATACTCTATATTCATTTAATATGGTACATTTTGCATGCAATTGTATTATACACATAAGTTTATTACCAACTAAATGCACAACTGGTTTCACTGCCACTACATGTTTCGGCTGCAAACCGCAGCCATCTTCAGGAAGCCACAAGTGTTGAAGACATGTACAGCATGCTATACAGTTTGTCAAATATAAAATATAATATAAAATATTTATACACAGTGCCATTCCATAAATTTTACGTAATTTTAATACTTCACTTGTGTTATAATTTTAATACGATTTTAATAATACTGTATATTTATGGAATGACACTAATGTGTATAAATATTTTACCATTTATATTTGACAACCTGTATAGGTCGCTGTTCATGTCTTCAACACTTGTGGCTTCCTGAAGATGGCTGTGGTTTACAGCCGAAACATATAGGACAGTAAAACCAATTGTGATTATTAGTTGGCAGAAAAGTTGTGTGTACATTATAATCACTGATTTCTTGTGCGCATTACATAAGAATATAAGAAAATAGCCAGACTGATGCTACAAAATCAAATCGTGGCCATTTACTTAAAGGGCTGTGCTTTAATAATTAAAGTAATGGAAACGTAGGGTATTTTATGGAAATTAGAGAAGTTTGTCTAGAATATTTAACGTTTTTCATCAAGTATGACAGCCGTGTAAAAACTGGTGAAATTATTATTTAATATGCGGTCTACGCAGACACCCGTTGATCAAAGCTGTAAGAAAAATGTTGCTAATTCTTGTTAAGCTTAATTGTATTGGAATGTGATTTTAGAATGTATATATTTCAAATTTCCTGCCAAGTAAAGTTTCGTTGAACAAAAAATAACTGTGTGAAATAAACCCAAATTTATTGATCACAGTGTTGGTCGAGATGAAGGTACGTAATCAGAAAACTAATTGAAATGCTTCCACAAGGAGCCCTCCGATGGAAAGATAGTGATTGAAACAGTGAGACGAGAAAGGAAGGGAAGCGGCCTTTCGTTCTACTCTGCTACAAAATGCAAACAATGAAGAAATATTCAGTAATTGAAGTATTTGTTTCCGTTCATATGTATATTTATCTCTAATTTTAAAATTTTTTTACGTGGACTTAATAGCGGAATGTAGGTTTTTTTTGTGGTGAAGGGCCCCGCAGCAGATGCTACGGACAAACCGCAGCATTGATGCTTCTTGTGCAACCCTGTGATAAAGAGGTTAGTTTTTTTCGTTTTTTCTTGTAATGGAGCATCGGTGGAATGAAATTGACAGGGGAAACCCGAAGTAATCGGGGGAAAAACCTGTCGCAGTGCCACTTTGTCCACCACAAATCCCACATGGACTGACCCGGATCGAACCCGGGTCTCTGCGGTAAAAGGCCGGCGACTAACCGCCTGATCCATGGCACTGCCGTATAATGTAGGTGCTTCTCTGAGGAGATTTTATTAATCGAATGAAAAAAATGTGTAATCCAAATTTTTCTGTTAACTTGGAAGATTTGCTCTTATTTTCAGCTTCACGTGAAAAGCTGACTAAGAAGTTTACAAATTAATAAGTACGTGCAGCAGATTCTTCATGAAAGCTGATATTCGCTGAGTTATTCAAGATATTTTCTACCTTTTATGGAACAGACAATTCATTCAATAACAAACTTTTAAACAGTCTGTTCAACACAACTATGTTTTTTTTAAAAGAGCAGCTACAGGTTTCTGTCACAATTGACCATAATCGCGCTATCACACCATTTAAAAGAGGATGGATGTAATACATACATAAGTTTTTACTTTATGGGATCCCACATTTTCGCAATTATGACAATGGTAATATTGTAGTAATTGTAATTAGTAACACAACTGAGGTTTGTTTGCATTGTATTATGCCTGATTTTGTTCAAATATACAAACTAAGGAAATATTATGTACTTCAGTACTAATTTGCGGACAGCAAAATGACAACACTTTTGTGGTTAATTTTGAAGTGGTACGGATTATAAGGGAAAATATGACCATCCAGCAAAGATGATGCCTGGGAAACCAATGAGTTCATAAGAAACATGTCCATTATTAATGCTGTTATATTTACAAATTCATTTTTCGGACTTCCGGGTGGCCGCAGGATTCGTTTAAGCAACAGTGGATGAAACACAGCGATTCTGTGAAAAAAATGTATTGATATTTGAAGCAACCAGGCGCGAGGCAAATACGAAATGTCATGTTACTGTACACACACGGTTGAGGCCTCAGTGATCCGTGATTCCAGGTGCATTGATCAATGGACGGATGGAAGGAGGTTGCGTTCTGTTAAAACCGACGCATATTGGGAACGTCCTCTGCCCATCTCTGTACAGGCACTGATGTGTGAATCGGGTAGCTGATTTTCCTCAGTGAGTTAACCGTGGCCTGGACGTCACGAGAATGGGAGGGGGGGGATATCCGACTGGGGCGGAAATTTTTCCATCCCGTCTCTGGGGCCTATCCAGCCTCATGTACGGCGGGTACTGGCGTTTTCTCCGGGAGGTAAAACTGTGGGAGGCGTGCAACTAACCACTCATCTTTGTCTAATGCGGAGATTAAGAAGGACTGGAACTATAACTCCTCCATCTTGTAGGTTATTCCTGAAATATTGCTCATCTAAGATCACAGTACTAGTCTCTGTGTACTGATATAACTAAATATCTTGCTGCTTAGAGCAGAATCCCTTTGAGAATCTGGTAGTGGCTCACTACTCAGTGAATTCCCCCGACATTTATCGAAACCGAACATTTCCATTTATCTCCACTGGGCCAGTTCTGAGCCATTTTAATCCAGTCCACTACTTCACACACCATTTACTTAAAAGTAACTTCAGTATTATCCTTCCATCTACAGAAACTCTGAAAACTGTCTCCTCTCTTCTGCATTTCCTATTAACATAGTTTAAGCCTATAAATGTTTCGTCTTTATCCTTCAGAATACTTTTCCAGTTTATCTCATTTACCTGTAAACGGTTATCATAATGATGTTAGATTAAGAGAAAGAACTATGTCGTTTCTCAACACCTAATTTCCTACATCCCCTTGCTACTTTCCCTCCGTTCTCAGCGCTTTCTTGTCAAACACTTTCACTCTGTGTATGTTCCTCCCTTACAGCAATGGAACGAGTTTTACTCACACACATATATAACAACAGACAAAACTGTAGTTTTGCAACGTTGATCTTCATGGTTTCAGACAGCAGATAATTAACAATTGTTTATTGTGTCCTGAAAATGAGTATTGGAATGAACAGCAACGTATAGAAAATAATAGAGCCTAATTAGTACTCTCATGTATTGTTTTGAACTGGAAATTACGTCGCATGAAGTTTTGTGGTCGATCGCGCCACCATCTGAATGTGGTGCGATACCTAACTGCAGTTCCAGTGGCATTGCAACGTGAATTAGCTAACTTACAAACCGACGGCGGTCCCTTACTACGATCCCATTATCTGCATAAACGCATTTATCAGAAATGGAGTAGGAAATTACTAGTTATAGTAAGTAATATCATAAGTACTACTGTTTACTCCGCGTAATTTAGTAATAATAATAACAATAATAATAACAATAATATTTCTTGAATTTAGTTCTTACAATGCTTAAGGCTACCTGCCGATTAACACCGGGTTTTGGAGGTGGTGGTTCATAGCCATTTCATTCATCTGATACATATTTACAGTTCTTTTGTCTTATTAGATCACTTATACTTGGCATTGTCTAATTATCTGTCTAAATTTCTGATCTGATCTTTGCTAGTCCATCTTAATATTTTCATGTAGGCTATCTCCTTATTCATATTTAACCGCTTTTCAATTAAAAATCTCATTCTCAAATTTCTTGCTTCTAAAAGATCCCGTAATGTATGTTTGATACTCTCTTTGCCTAAGCATAATGGGCACCTGCCTTTATGTGTGTTTTTTATAATTCCTTTCAAGGCATGTGATATGGAGATGAAACTTTAAAGACTAATATTAACCTGCATTACATGTAAAGAGTCAGTTCGTACCGCGCAATAAACACACTCTGTCTCAGTTATAAAAACCAATCGGTTAATGCGGTACAGAGAAATGACGCTGTTTGTTCTGAGATCCACTTACACGGAATATGTGGGCAGAATATAGAACTTTTGAATGTTAAACTTGGTTGTGCGTAAAGTGAATACTGGGTTTTAAAGGGGTAAATAAAGCAGACGGAAAATGTTATGTGGTTAGGGGACATTAGAAATAAACACAGTATTTTGTAAAACTAGTGCAGGGAGTAGAGACGTACGCATGGAAAAGAACGGCAGTTTGTCGTGACCAAAACAATTCGTCCAAACTGAGATTCCCACATTTTTAGACATTTGGATTACAAACACACATTCTGTCAAAAAGTTGTGGCCACAAAACAGTGCTTTTCCTTATATTTTCGTAAAAATATAACATGATTAAGTGTTGGTCTATTGAGGATCGGTCACATTTTTTCTGTCTCCTGTAACATTGTGTATCGGTGAGTTACGACAAATTGCTGGTACATGAGCAACGTAATTGTCAATTGCTTTTAAAGTGTTATTAACCCACTTTGTTGGATATGGAATTACCTTTGCCGCAGTATGTGATGTGAAAGGCAAATGATAAAATGGTGTATGTAGTCAGTACAGGCAGTGTGACTTTGTAAACGAGTTCCTGTACTGATTGAATCATAGGCTGAAATTTATTTTATTGTCTGCAGTACCTGTATCAGTGTCTTACTGATCTAGAACCTGAAGTATGTTACATGTGTGTGTGTGTGTGTGTGTGTTTGTCTGGAGGACGACACGTTTCAAACGAAAGCCCTTACTGTTCTGTGGCATTGATATACAAGCATTTTTTTAAAATGAATGAGAAAATAGCACAGGCAGTGACAGTGACGATTTCCATCAGCTAATGAAACAGGTAAATTCAATCTAGAGGACTGATTTCAGACACATTCTTTCATCTGGTATAATTTACTGAATTTCCTTTCATGAATGTGACACTGTATTGGTGAATAACATTACCCAGTGTAATTCAGCAAATTGAATCTTAAATTCACTCTCTGTCTCTCTTATTTTCAATCAATCCCATTGCTTGCATGGTAGATCTGGTATCCGTGTTAACCAAATGGGTTGCAATTTTGCGCGCTAGTTGCTAAATATGGGTGGAAGGAATCGGTTTTTTGATCAAGAATGTTTCACAACTAATTTGTTTGAACACATCTACGACCTCAGTTGTTTTGTGGACTGCAGTAATGAATATCTTGTTGGGTACACAGAGACACACTGACACACAGAGTCTGCAGTAATGAATATCTTGTTGGGTACACAGAGACACACTGACACACAGAGTCTGCAGTAATGAATATCTTGTTGGATACACAGAGACACACTGACACACTGACACACAGAGACTGCAGTAATGAATATCTTGTTGGGTACACAGAGACACACTGACACACAGAGTCTGCAGTAATGAATATCTTGTTGGGTACACAGAGACACACTGACACACTGACACACAGAGACTGCAGTAATGAATATCTTGTTGGGTACACAGAGACACACTGACACACAGAGTCTGCAGTAATGAATATCTTGTTGGGTACACAGAGACACACTGACACACTGACACACAGAGTCTGCAGTAATGAATATCTTGTTGGGTACACAGAGACACACTGACACACTGACACACAGAGACTGCAGTAATGAATATTTTGTTGGGTACACAGAGACACACTGACACACAGAGACTGCAGTAATGAATATCTTGTTGGGTACACAGGGACACACTGACACACTGACACACAGAGACTGCAGTAATGAATATCTTGTTGGGTACACAGACACACTGACACACAGAGACTGCAGTAATGAATATCTTGTTGGGTACACAGAGACACACTGACATACAGAGACTGCAGTAATGAATATCTTGTTGGGTACACAGAGACACACTGACACACAGAGACTGCAGTAATGAATATCTTGTTGGGTACACAGAGACACACTGACATACAGAGACTGCAGTAATGAATATCTTGTTGGGTACACAGAGACACACTGACATACAGAGACTGCAGTAATGAATATCTTGTTGGGTACACAGAGACACACTGACACACAGAGACTGCAGTAATGAATATCTTGTTGGGTACACAGAGACACACTGACATACAGAGACTGCAGTAATGAATATCTTGTTGGGTACACAGAGACACACTGACATACAGAGACTGCAGTAATGAATATCTTGTTGGGTACACAGAGACACACTGACACACAGAGACACACTGACACACAGAGACACACTGATACACAGACACACTGACACACAGAGACACACTGACACACACACAGAGACAGGGCACGTAGGCGGCACCTACCTCAGGTCACGTACATCTCTGAATGTCGTCATTAATCACGTATGTTTCACGCCGATTAGAAGGTAATCGTTCTTTGTTCAAAATTGTTACCTTATAATCTATAAATAAAATTTTAAATGGGAATTTGAAGAGAGTCATAATTAAACAAGTTATATTTTGATTTCAGACTTCCGCCGCGATGTTGATGAGATCTGCGCTCTTCTGGGATATGACCACACGACGCCGCGTGTTATCCCAGACCAGCGCAGATCTCAAGTTATAGTTTGCGCGGTGTTAAATGTATTATCATTTCTTCTTCAGCGACGATATTATCGTCACTACGTTGGTCGATTGCTGTATATCACCTCTAATAGCTTCACGGCAGCGGCTGTTTTGCGCTCATCTCCAAATCACTTCTGCATCCAACCCACTCTCGTCTTATCCTCTCGGTGGACTCTGATTCTTGGGGGTAAAACATCCCGAACTTGAAGCTGACCTGTAACCTCCATATAGTACTGATGTTGATAATTTTTTTTGAGCTGTACCCCCATATCTCGCGTATCTTCGTGGCATGACAATTAATTAAGCCACTTTTCTTTTCATCCGAAGTTTTTCTAATACGTTTGATATAATAACCGAACATTTCACAGCATCTTGGTTTCAGAGAAAAGTTTCTTAATACGCGGAAAGATACTCTAATTTACTTTGTTTGCAGAAGCAAGATGTAGCTTCTTCTTTTGAAAGTCATAAAGCTTCGGTGTTCAGAAAATAAAACTTCAGTTTTATGTATTGGCAGTGAAATACATGAAGCATTTGGCTGATTTACTTAAAAGGTTTTGAGACTAGGCAGAATTATTGGAGTAGTTTACTATAAATTCTGTCAACCAAAATGCTTGAGATGTTATGGAGAATTACATAAAGCTAAATGTCTGCTGTAATAGAATTTTATCTTTCACTGGCACACAGTGTTACGGTATCTGAGTTTAAGGTGGTAAGAATCTGAACTCTTCTGCGCATATAAGGACCATATGCAGAAATTGATTAGCAGATCTATTGAAATTAAGTCGCAAGTAAGATCTTGAAGACAAAAATGTAATATGACAATAGATATTGAGGGAATAGTTTGTGGTGAGATAAATGGACTGAACGTATATGGAAAGGGTACGATGGAAGTTTTGTGGATTAGAGGAACTGTCTGTGGCATTGTAAACCAAAAACTAAAATACGTGTTTAACGAAAATAGGTGATGTAGTTATTGAAAATAACTATAGAATACCAGTGAAATTTACTGCAATTTTTCTTTATTACATTTCAAGGAGAATATATCCTATTCTGCGAACAGACACTCACCTCATTTGGAAACCGTATTTATAGCGAAATGCAGTCTAATGGGAGATGCATATACGTATTTCAATATCGCAACAGTTGATACCACAATGGGAATACAAACTCTCTGAATGTTTTTGCCAAATGATGGTCCAGCTTTTACATTGAATACAATACACGCAATAACGAATGCTGCTGGCACAAGGCTGGTTTCTTTTTGTTCAGGCTTTGTCTTACGCAGACGCCATAATGTCTCCTGCAAAGAAACCCCGAAACCAACGAACTATTATCCCCCTTTGTTAGCTTCTTGTATCCTTTTACTAGAACAGACCGTTAAGGCTGCCAGCCCAGTCAAATTGAATACAATGCTGTCAAGTTAAATCGAATCTGAGAATAAGGGTGGTGCAGAGACAGGCGTATCTGTTTTTCGTAGAATTCATGAATATTTTTGTCACACTGTGTCAATCGATTTGAGGGAATCTGAGGGCCTGCCTGTGGAGTGTCTGAGGGCGTCAGACTCTGCTCGGCTGCTGTGCCCGCAGCCTAAGTTTCATCCGACATTCTTTCCCCGCGCTTGGCACTAAGCATTTTTTTTCTCACGTCTTAGCAGTTCCTACGCCTGTGTTTTAGACTACCACGCCCTACACTGAAGTTAGAGCACGACCCCTATCTTACAAACCAAGTACATAGTGTTAAATTTACTGTTCCATATTTCCAAACGAGGCACTTTGGTGTGGTATTTTAGGCTGCCATACCGTAAGCTAGAAGCACCAAATTTCTATGAATTTAGAATATCGCCTTTAGGTAAATGCGTCTGAGCTCACACGAACTTTGAGCTACACGAACAAGAAACTTATATTAAGCAACAAACTTATACCACTTTGTGCTACGTATACATGTACATTATAGGAGTGAGCAGTTACGGCAGAATCAGGCATAAAGTGGAGAACAATTTTTCACTTCTTCTTAAAATGTGTATTGTGACAGTGTCGACTGGTTTAATGTTGTTCATGATGGGATCTTGTGAAAACGTTAATAAATTTACCGGTTGTATAAAAAAGCTTGGAATTCTTCAGTACCTCATTAATAATTAGCTACGCAAAACTTAAATTGCTTTATGCAGTTAGTGAGCAATTTATACTAGGTGAAGAGGAAATTTCTGACATATATATGACTGCAGGTTTGCTTTTATTGTTAGAATAGTGACGTCAAGAGTCAGTGATAGGCTTGACGTGTGCAAACTAAGAATGCTCGTATAATTTGGATGAAGAATCGACTTAAAAATAAACTTGGGGCATTTAGAAAAAAGTTTAAAAGTTCATAGAATTGTCTCATGATTGTGTGCAATAAATGGATTTTATACTATATGAATTGAACCGCTGATTTAGTAACCACTGTTTAAAGTTTTAAGCGAAATTATTACGGATTATAAATGCAATTGGATAACATTAATTTAGATTGAACGACACAAGCATTCGCAAGTTAGGGTATGATTACACTAGGACTGGTAGAAGAAACGTAGGTCGACCAAGGAAACAACGGGCAGAACAACATCCATGCAAACGGAAGAAGTTTGGAATGGTTCATAGTCTGTTGCTACTGTAGATGGTGTGTGCTGTGTATTAAAGATGGTTTGTGCGTCAGGAACTGTGTGTGTGTGTGTGTGTGTGTTAAAAAAAACGTCATGGAAAGCTGTAATTACTTGTAGTGTCTGAGAGATGGCGTCACTACTCTGCCTCGACGCACCAGTAGATAAAACGCATACGGTGGAAAAGGGACGCGTAAGTAAGGATGGGAATATGACAAGTAAAGGGAGATCCGGAAAATTCTCAACGGTCATTCAACTAGTGCGTAATAATGTGCGTTCTCTCTCTGTCCACAGCGTAAGGATGCAAGACAGAGCACTTAAAGAACTGGACTGTGCGAATGTTGCGTGATTGGAATGCCAAAAGAAGGCTGATTTCGTGACTGCAGAGTTGGAGAACTCGCTTTGGAAGAGGCTACGGACATGTCGTAAGACTGACTACAGAATGAATGAAATGAGAGTTTACAGTTTTTGTTTGCGAACCTACTTTCAGGCTGATTGTTCGAGAATAAGCCTACGTTTAAATCGGCTACGAATATATTTTCTTTTCATGCTTCATAGTAAAAAATAGTCTCTTTTTATGCCAAACTATTTCTGCAGATGATAACTTATTGATTATATAACCGATTAACTGAGTTTACCATTACTGAATTTCAAGCCTCAAAACCAACCATTACGAAGCCAGCCATTAAGCGTGATCCCCAGAGAAATTTATACATCCTCAAAATCTGTTTCCAACTGATTAACATGATAACGTATTTTAAGCTTGTAAGCCTACTGGTCTTTCAAGAGGCCGCTTTCCAAAAGATTTCCATTCCACAAATCTCTGTTGATTTCTCCTCTCTATATGTTCTACAGGCCTAAGCCATCTTAATCGCCTTTATATACTAAGAAAAACCATCATTTGGTTCAGCAGCAATAAATTAGTCACTAACATTTTCGGCTACAAGATATAGGACCTGGATTTTATTCACTCCGGGGGTTCCGGGTTTTTCATCTCCTCATTGTGCTTAAACCTTCTGCACGGCTTCTTTACAGTGGGTACAAGGCGCTGTTTTTTTATTAGAGTAGGTGGCCGAAACGTGAAACTGATCATGAGTGCAGCACTACCTCCACTTCCCCATCACTGTTCGTGATGTGATGCTTGAGTATATTCAGTATTACTTTAACATTAGTGTGTGAGCTATATAAGTCACATGAACTCTGTAAAGTGGATACAAGGTCATAAAGTAACGCAATAATTAACGAGATGTTTCGCAAGTAGCTGCAGTGTCTATTTAATGAGGGGTTTACGTAAACTCAGAACGACGAAATCAAATAATAGATGTGGAGTGTAGAAAAATACGAGCATTGATGAAAATTGAAATTTACGTGGCATATAATATCGTAAATAAATACCGTACAATGCTTCTGATTATGTCAGGGTAATTCGTCGCGAAACGATTATTATCTTTGCGGCGCTGAAGCGAAATCTTGGCTGCCGCAATTTTAACGACGATCACTGGGTGAAAACTGATGTTTCAAGGTGCTGATAGCACAGGACACAAACTTATATCAAACGAGAATAGAAAACCCTATCCCACTATATCATAAGTGCATCGTTTTGACGAAACCTATATGGAAAAGTAGTGGGATATAGGTACTATTACATCTGAAGTATTCTTATTAGAGTTGGAGGTGGTGGATTAGATTCATCTGGCTTAGGATAGGGACAAGTGGCGGGCTCTTGTGAGCACGGTAATGAATTTTTCCGTTACATAAAACGCGGGGAATTTCTTGAATAGCCGAGGAACTATTAGCTTCGCAAGAAGAATTACATGAAGTTATTTCATTACCAGAAGTTAAAATAACATATCAAATGTATGAGTCATGCATTTATATTCTGACCGGCCCTGGTACTTATCTTCGGGCAAGGCATTTGAAGCCAAGCGAGATATTTTTTCGTCATAAGAATGTTTCATATCTTTGAGTATTCTTTCAGATACATGAGAATGACAGCTAAGGAAAGATGGTGTGCGAAATTTCCGAAGGTCGAGCCAAGCGTAAAATCATCCACCTTCTGCTTGGCTTCTCTGCGCCGTTTGGCAAACCGACATTTTTATGCTCCAGAGAATTCAAAACATTGTTCCTCTAACAATCTTATCGAACCACGAACGTCTCTTCATATTCTTTTCTTCCTTTTTCAAATGCGTTTTCGTCTAAAAGGCTCCGCAACCTTTCCATTAGCAATTGTATTTCGCGTAGTTGAAGCAAGGAGGTTGACACGTCACTCCAACATATTTTAAGATTCCGACAGTGACAAGCATATTTTAACAGTGCATGTCACATCTTCTTATGAACTACCCACGTGACAGTGCAGATTAATCTGTTGTATGGGGGTCAATATAGTGTTTGTTTTTGTGGAGGAGGGCCCCGCAGCAGAAGCTACGGACGCACCGCAGCTTTAAGGCTTATTGTTCGACCCTGTGATGAAGATGAAGAGAAAGATGACCGGGTTTTTCATTTTTCCAAGTAATGGAGCACCGGTGGAATGAAATTGACACGGGAAAACCGAAGTACTCGGAGAAAACCCTGTCCCAGTGCCACTTCGTCCGTCACAAATCCCACATGGACTGACCCAGGATCGAATCCGGGCCTCTGCGGTGGGAGTCCGGAATATAGTGTTTTACTTTTCATTGCGGGTTACTTGCACTTGTCGTTCAGGGGCACCGAAAGCGGAGAGTGTTTTCTCGCAGGTACACTCGGCATGGTAACTGCGGACTGTGGACCACTTACACTGGTAATTTATTATCTTTCCAGACCTTCACAGTAATGTCTGTACAATTCGACAAATACCCCTTTCCGTATTTCATAATTACTTTATTCTAACACAGGCAGTACAGTCGAGGGTGGTAGGAATTTTATGAACAGGTTTTCCTTGTTTTCTAGCAACGGTAGTTTGGGTTTTTAAAGTGATTTTCTTTCCCCGAACATTTAGGGCATTGCCCCTAGGGGATGGACGGTGTACTTTGCTTAATAGACTAGGCTACAGGCTAAATGATCGAGGAATCTTGGATGGATTTCCAGAATAGGCAAGAATTTCTTCCCTTCTCCAGAGAGTCCGGACCTGGTCTGGCTTCCATCCAGCCTTGTGTTCGGTTAGTACCGCGAGTGTAGCAGGCAGGTTGTAGAACTGATAACTGAAATTCACTAGTACCAAGATCAATAATTTGTGAAAATTACCTGCACTCCCCAGCATGCCCTCCTCAGGTGATGCCTAACTAAGCATAGCAATAATGTTTTTTTTTTGTGGTGAGGGGGCCCGCAGCTGATGCTACGGACGCACCGCAGCCTTAAGGCTTATTGTGCAACCCCTGTGATGAAGATGAGGATGAGCAGTTTTTTACCAAGTTTTACAAGTAATGGAGCACCAGTGGAATGAAATTGACAGGGGAAAACCGACAACTCGGAGAAAAACCTGTCCCAGTGCCACTTTGTCCACCACAAATCTCACATGGACTTGACCTGGGATCGAACCCGGGCCTCCGTGGTGAGAGGCCGGCGACTAACCGCTTGAGCCATGGCACGTCCAACTAGGAATAATGTTACTTTGGGTATCGTATGGAAACCGGACGTCTTGCCCGAAAATAGCTTTGGATATCTTGTTAGACATTGGTTAATTATTTAGATTGTGTGGTTTTCCGTAGTCGAAGGGGTGACGCACCAGATTGTTGTTGAGCATCCTGGGACGGAGCTGTCTCTCCAAATGGAAGAATTTTGTTTTTATGACTCGAAATTAGTTAAAATTTTTATGTAATATTTTTAGCTTCCCTTTGCACATGTGTAATTTAAACTGCCCTCCTCCCTGGTTGAAGTCGTCATGCTGTGTTTCTGTACCATATACCGCTGAGACAGATTTAATTATAGTTTCTTTCTGCCTTGAGCATTTTGTTTCCCCAAGCCTGATTATCGAAATTTATTTTAAGGCATATGTACCAAAATTTTTGTACAACCTATGATAACCCCTAGGGTGATAATGTATTGTTATTTGACACCCGCTGACTAATTACTACGTGAAGTGGGAGGGGTTTCCTGGGGCGATGGGCTTTCCTCCAGCATGATGCTCCAAATTAGTTCTGTTGGCGTTCTGTGTCTAGTTTACGGGCGAAAGAAAAAACCCATATTCATCTCCGTCTTATCTCTACAAGAGGAACAACATCTCTATTCACATTCTTCCGCTATCGTTATTAGTTTCCGAGATACAGCGCTTTATATACTGGAAGGCGGACGGACGGACGTACGGAAGACTAAGTCAATAATTGTCTGAGGCGTGTTTGCCAGTCCCAGGGAGCAACTTTTGCATTTACATTTTCTGTTATAATTTTACGAGACAGAGGACGTGGCAGTGGAATGGACACTGTGAATTATATATGTCTAGATTAATGGCTATTAAATAAAGCACGAGAGTCTCTAATTTAATTTCGTTTACCCATTTTCAGCAACAAAAATTATTTATATTAAATGCCTGTAAATATGTGACGCCTGAGAATAGTAAATTGATAAAATAACATTTTATGTTCAGAATTACCCATGTAACATTTTTGTGAAATTTTGATGACGTATCTGAAATTGCTGCATATCTAGGGGACTTTGATTTCAGGCTTCCGCAGCAAGTTGATGAAATCTGCTGTCTTCTGGGTTATTTCGCGACGTGGTGTGGTAATTGTAAACAATTACCACACGACGCCGCGTAATACCCCAGAAGACCGCAGACTTCATCTAGGGGACTGTCCGCCTTTGCCATGACCACTTTATTTTATATTCAGCCTTATGCAGAAATATATTTTAGCCGCCTTGACAATGTAAAGCTCAACTCTTATCATTTAATCCAAAACTTAAGAGAGGTTACTATAGACCCTAATATACGATTAACTCATATGAATACTAAGATTCCATGCACGAACTTAGATCTGTAATCAGTAAAATATTTGACTATATTTAAACGTAAAAAACAAGATCTTTTAATGTTGTGTGACATAATAACAAAACAAAATTATTTTTCACGCACTGGGAAATTTTATGAACAGAATGATGGCCTAGTAATGGGGCCCCCTTGTTCAGCCTCAGTGCCAGAAATATCGTAATAAGAAGGGCTTGTGTACGGATGCAGTCGTGATATTTACATTTATAAGGAAACAGCTAATGGAAACGGGCTAAATTATAAGGACATTGTAACCCCGAATAGAATCTTCGAAGTTATACTCAGAGGGGAAGGCTGTTTGACTTAGATTATACCGCCACTTACCTACCTTTCGCCCGACTCCCCTCAGTAGGCATTCAAGCACGAAGCAGTAAAGACGTGTGCCGCGATCTGTAAAAGTGACGTAATATAACACACCAACGATTAAGTAAACAACTTTGTCAACACACCTAAGTAAGTTTAGTTTTATATTAATATTATATGATTTATACGTTCCTACTATATGTTCCTTGCCGATCCCAGTGGCCGTGCGGTCTAAGGCATGGGTCTTCGGCCGCTCGCATACTAGGATCGTGGGTTCGAATCCCACCAGGGGCATGGATGTTTGTGTTGTGATGTATAAAGGCAGTAGTATGGACCATAAGTGGCATGAAGGACAAAAAAAGGTTTAAACAGTACAAAAAATGGATCAAAGGGGAAAACCCCAGGAATTAATAAAAAAAAATCCCACCGGGAGCATGGATGTCTGTCTCTTGTGAGTGTTGTGTGTTGTCAGGTAGAGGTCTCTGCGACGAGCTGGTCCCTCGTCCAGAGGAGTCCTACCGACTGTGGTGTGTCTAATGTGTGTGATCATGAAACCTCGACGAAACGAGGAGGCCCAGGCCCATATAAGGCTGTCGAGCCATACAAAAAAAAAACTATGTGTTCCTTATGCGTTTTTAATTTCACAGAATAATTAACATAATCAAAAGCTTTATAAAGCAAGAACAAGAAAATGAATCTGGCCCTGCTTTATACTTTTCCATACTCCGATGATCTGTTCCCAATGTATACATGCCGCTTCTAAGACACTTTTATATATTTGCCTACACCAGATTATTACAATTTACCTTCGATTTTAATGTTTTTATACTCTAAAATCCTTATATACTTTAGGCATTCTACGCCTTCTACATTATATGTATTTTTATCTTGTGAAGGTTGAGATATCATACCTAAAATACAGCTGTAAATGTTACATATAAATGTAATTAGGCCTGATGGTGTAGAATTGTTGTAGCCGAAACATGTAGCCTTTTTGTTGTTTCTGGATATAAATGTGTTGACTGACTGCAAGAAATTCCTGCAGTCAGTCAATGGGAATGAAGCACGTTAATGTAAATCTCATCCTTGAGAATGATCTCCTGTTGCGCCCCTTCTTTGATGATTGCATCCAGCGGTGCATGGGTACGAAAACACGTTACGACAAGTGAGATTTTAGTGTTCTGTTTATTTGTTCCAATAATTTTATGTTCAACCGAACACTCTGCTGATTTGGAGAGGAGTTTCTCATAGGCGATTTGTAGCTCGGATTGACGTCATTTAAAGTCTCCCAATTTGTACATTTACTTACGAATTTATAAATTGTGTTTATTTGTTCGTGAATTGCTCGAAATTTTGGGTTTGGGTTTGGACCCATATTAGTCGTAGTCGTCTTTTACATTCAGGCGTAAAATTAGTTTATAATCTTAGAAATCGGTTAATAGCTTTAAATAACGAAACAATTAATTCCGAAATTATCTCCAAGATTAATATATCAGACTTCGAAGATGGGAAATTGGGCACACTCTAATTGCGAACCAATGGAACAGATAACATGGCAGAAGTTTGCACTACTGACATTTTACTTTAATTTTGTGGTTTTATACCTTAAATGAGTTTAATTTCATTATTATTGTAACTACATACTATTTCCAATATATGAACTTTATCACTGCTCTAAGATTCGTCCTGTTCTTGCGTATTTTGACTGATCAACCATGCTGTACGCAGAAACAAGCCCGTATCCCTTTGACCAAATATTCTTTGTTATGAACTAATAGGGTGATGACTGCCGGGGCAGCCTTGCCCGCCACTGTAAGCACAGTAGCAAAAAGTACTGATTGGTTCAGCACAGTAAGTGTATAATGTCTATCCAAGTTTCTATTCTCTTGCCCCACGTGAATATTAAAATGTACTCACACAAACTAAATTTATCATCCCTATTTTGTGTCGAAAGCACAGGGATCACTAAACACATCACCTGCATTAAAGGTACAGTGGTCTCTGTACACGTAATGAGATCTTGTAGGGGGAGTGGAGGTATAGCTCCTCTTATTATTAACCTTGGCACTAGATGGAAGTGAATGGTAAGCGTCACGCCCCGGCTGCCTTAGCCTCTGAAAAGGCCTTCCCTCCTAACCATTGAATAGGTGATGAGCCGGTCTAGACGCTTGGTAGAGGCGTAAGTTAGTTTGTCCATATTCCAGTCACTATGCCAACTGACCTATTGCGACGTGCGTTACCATTTCAACATTCTGAATTTTACCCTCAGCTTGTGTTTACGGGTTGTCGTGTGACTGTTACGAATACAACAAAGAGTGATTATTAACATAAGAAACATCAGCCGGATAATATTTCAGATCGATATTAAGTGTTTATGTAAGGTATGAACTGAATTTTTAAATGTTATGTAACTGAACTTCGTGTATCAAACTGTTAACCTCTGTTTTGTTGCTGTAGATGCGTTGTGATGCACAGATCCCCTACGTACGAAATGCTTTTGCCTCTGTAAATGTGGTTCAGAAAATCCTAGAAGAGGCCAGCCAGGCCTGTAAACGGATTGTATCATTTGGAACAAAAGGAAGAAAAACAGTAATGGATTCAGCCTTTGACGGGCGACTTAATTTTTGCTCTTTTTTAAAAGAAGTACAGAGATCACTAGAATAGTCAAGGTTGCTTCCATAAAGCTACTTATATTTGGCACGTAACTAGAGCCTCCTGACGGAGTTGTGAAGCTTTGAGTTATATGTGTAAGGACTGTGTTGACACATGAAGCCTATCTGTAGCAATTCTTATTGTAACGGGATAAGAAAAACATAAACCGTGTCTTGCCACTTTGAATAATGAGCTAATGCATATAGCCCTACTGAGATAATATAAGGTTCCATCCTAAAACGTTATACGTGATGTAGGGATGGTAGCATACATACACACATACACACACACACACGTGTGTGTGTGTGGGTGTGGGCTGTGAAACATAGTGAGTGTGTAGGAAATATATTTTGGAAAAGTTGCGTGAGACTAAGTGTATATATGAGGAGGGAACTAGGGTGTGGCGTGCTCTTTGATTTATGATCGCAAGACCTATTTAGCTAGTTTAAAAATTTACTTCATAATTCCCTTTGCTGCTTTGTGAGATAGGAGAGACTTTATTCAAATCAAATAGCTCCTAATACACAAATGTTGCTTACCTAATTATGTATGTTTTTACCTAGGCTTATTTTCATGGCAAGCTATAAAACATTATGCCTGCCTTGGGAGCATCAAGGTACACGCTGATGTGATTACGTTTTGTATCCACCACATTTTCGTAATATATAACAAAAATGTACTTCAATCCATCACTGTAGCCCATCTACTGAAGTTCCTGCAGGCATTTATATATTTATAACTAAATATAGCTACTGGATGACCTTAAGGAAAAGACAAGATACTGGAAATTGAAAGAGGAAGCACTAGATCGCACCCTGTGGAGAACTCGCTTTGGAAGAGGCTACGTACCTGTCGTAAGACAGACTACAGAATGAATGAACTAAATATGGAGACCTACTTAATTGAATAAACCTCACTTCGCTAGAGGGTGCTTAAAATTCTACTTTCCAATGGCAAAGTTTCGGATTTGTCGGTTCTCAGGTCATCTTTTTTGAACAAGGACGTCTTAACAATTCACTGGTTCATTTAGATTTATCCCAGTGGTCTAATCGCCGCTCTCTCAGTCTAACCAAACAATAGAGATTGGTTTGTAAGTGACGTAATTTCAGTGTTTCCGTGGTTATGATAGTCGAAGTGATATCACAGTCTGCAACCAAGTGACAGGAAAGTCAGCCGACTCGCGCATGATCACAGTAGCACCGTCTTTGATGCCCCTTCAGGGGTCACGGTGTTGTTTTATTCCCTACTGTGTAAACTGTGGTAGTCACAACGGTGCAGTTGACTTCAAATGGAAAATGTAACGAGACATATTCTTCTAACATGCTCATCCGTTTGCTGAAATTGAAAGTAGGTGATTTCAAAGTGTTACTCGAATCTTGATCCAAAAGACTATTGTTGAATGGCACAATATTTATGGTTGAAGACTTCAAGATGCAGGAATAGTAACTGGCAGCAAGAAAGGCAAACGCGTGTTCATTACTCGCTTTAATCTGGAACCAAATAAAAGCTGCCTTCCTTTCACTATGAGGCGTCACAAATTTCCTGTAATGTGGCCTTTCGCAGTAATGATCAATAAGTGAAAAGAAAATCATTTGAACATGTTAGGATTTATCTTTTCCAGCCTCTTTTGGGGGGTATGATTAATCTTACGTTGCGCTAACGCTAGGCAGAAATCACGAACATTTTTAGGATTTTGCTCAAGATTCGCATTGTCAAAGAAACGTTTTGCAAATGATCGGAAATTTACGTAATTATTTTGTAATAACATCATCATATGTGTTTATACGGCAAAGTTTGTTTGCGAATATCTTGAATGCCACTGAACTATCGCACAAATCTTATCAAGATATTCATTTTTGAAACTTTATGATTCGGGTTTGATGACAGTCTCTTTCGTTTACATTAATTGCTTCTGAAAGACTTGTTTTTAACATAAAACCTAACGTTAAAATTGATAGTGCTGCCTCTACCGGAAGCCATAGAAAGTACATGACATATGTTGGCTTCCATTGGCCTCCGATGGTGGCAGTACATGATCGTAAGAGGTTTGAAAGAGCACAGCATAGCAACGGATGTTTTTGGCTCCACGAAACTATCCTATACCAAGGATTCAGTTATGTCAATCAGATTTTGCCATTCTCTTCAAACGGCGTAGAAGACGATTTCCGATCAAAATAGCCTTTGCTATGGCAATCAGTAAGGCTCAAGGGCAGATGCTTAAACGTGTTGGAGTATATCCACCAGGGCTAGGTTTTACCCATGGCCAGGTGTATGTGACATTTTCCCGATCCTCTTCACTTGACAAAGTCGCTTTTGCAATTATTGAAGGGCAGCGACAAAGTATAGAAAACGATAACTTCGTAACGTCATTCTATAACGAGATGGGCTTTAAAGTTTAAAATACATAAATAAATATTTGGTGATTAAATATTTTATTGTTTCTACGTGCGAATTATTCGCACGTGTACAACTACTAGTACTTATTGTGCAACTAAAGTTACACACGGTTTCCTGTTTCGTGAGACGTGTGTGAATTTCCATCTTCATAGGTGACGGGTTTGATGTATGTTCACAGTGAAATAATAATTCACTAACCTCTGTTTTAATGAATTCATCACTTATCATGATCCCAGATATAAATAAAGAAAGGCGACGTGGATTAGCGAGTCAGTATTGTGTTCACTCCGACGTATGACAAGCGCTTTCCGTCTCTGCTGTACATATAACAAAATAAATAGGCCACGACCGCTTCGTTAAGACATTATACCCCATTCAGTGTTCATATTTATCGTCTATTTGACGCTAGATGACCCACATATTTTCAAAACGGCCATTAAACAATCTAAAAAAGAGCCAAATATTAGTTTTTTATTTGCCTACTAAGGCATGTGGCAGTTATGGGGGAGAGGAGAGATATATACAGGGTTTGGTAGAAAAAGTAGGAGAAAATGCCACTTGAAAGGCCTAGGCATAGATGGGAGGATAATATTAAAATGGATTTGCAAGAAATATGATGCGGGAGGTAGACTGTATTAATTATGCTCAGGATGGGGACAAGTGGTGGGCTGGGTAATGAGCACTCGGGTCCCAAAAATTGCGGGGAATTTCTTGACTAGCTGAGGAGCTGTTACCTTCTAAAGGACTGTGCTTCATGGAGTTAGTTTATACTTGCCTACATTCTCTAATATGTGTTTCGTGGTACATCACTTCAGTGGAGATGCTTTGAAGTGTTTTTGAGGACACTTAACGCCGAATAACCCTTCCTTTCATTTGTTATTTCCACAATACGTTGTGCCTCCTGATCCTATATCTATAATGTAGTGGCCATTCTGCTGTAGCATGGACTTTACTGTGTGACTTGTTTAATTTACTACAAGACTTTGCCTAACAAATGACCATACCTGAGTGTGGGTGTGTACATTTTAGCTTATATTTTAATTCAACTCTCGAGAGCTGACAATGGCCCGGATGTTGTCAGCCTTTGATGGTTTTATCGTGCAGTACCAACGTGGCATCGTGCAGGTTTTAAATTCCCTGTTGGCAATGTATGAAAAATGAAGAATCGTGTAATTAAACTGTGTTATAGTTTAATTTATTTTATTTGTAAGCCATTAAATATTTGGAGCTTGAAATGTATCTAAATACACGTAATATTTTAAAATTTAGTCCCAAATTTATAGGAAACATGCTGTATTTACATTACAAAGTCGTATCACTTAATGCTGTTAAAATAATCACTGTTAATTAAATCACTCAAAGTAAACCCATAAATACATTATGCAAAACGCAGAGATTTACCCTCTAATGCATAGTGGTTACCTTTTATACCATCACGTTTCATGTTTAAAAATTCTATATTTTGTCCACAGGGTGCATTTAAGTGTTTTGTATGGTTCCCAGAGAAACAACTATTCTGTGCTACAATAGCTGACTGTGTTTTATAATAGGGGCGGAGTGTGTTTATTGCGCGGTGATTTACATAGGGCTTTCAAACTCCCGTATGTTTATGATTACGTCACTAAATTATGCAAGCAGGAAGCGGAAGGCATAAAAAAGTAATGAAAATGCAAATGTTTGCAAGGTAGGAAAAGGCGAAACCCACTACTGAAAGTACAGGGTGCTGAAACTTGGCGGCGGTCAGGATCGCGACCATTCACGTGACCAAACTGCCATTTTAGCTGAGGACGAGTAGGAAGAGGTAGGGTCTGCTGCAAGAGGCCTGGCCTGGCCTGGCGGAGGTTGTCTTTGTATTGTGTGGGGTTTTTATACAAGTTAAGACCTTGTAAATGTTTGACATGTGTGATGGGAATGAAAAGCTGTGAATGTGAAAGCTATAAGAGATTAAGCACCTTTAGAAAAAGGGTCAAGAAAGTCATTACAAGCTAAGGGTTTTTAAGTGGAGATTAAATAAAAATAAGGGATGTGAAGTGAAGGGGTGTGAAGTGATGTGAAGTGAAGTGCTTTGGTTTCGAAGTGAAGTGAATTAAGTTCTTGGGGGATATAATTATCATGTACTTTGGTCTGACTTTATACTGAGGATATTCTAACGCACTGAAATTAACTAATGTGTGGGTGTTTTTGTAAGGTGTGGATGTTTTTGTAAGGTGTGAATGCTTTTGTAAGGTGTGGATGCTTTGTAAGGTGTGGATGTTTTTGTAATGTGTGTACGGTGTTCTAAAGTGTGTACTTGTATTTACTCTATGTATTTTGTTTTGTATGTGTATGGATGTTTTTGTAAGGTGTGGATGCTTTTGTAAGGTGTGAATGTTTTTGTAATGTGTGTACGGTGTTCTAATGTGTGTACTTGTATTTACTGTATGTATTTTGTTTTGTAATTGTGTATAGTTTGTTTTGTATTGTTATTTTATGTATATTTATATGTCCATTTGTATTGTGTGTACTAGTGTAAGACTACTGCAGGTGAAACATTGTATTGGTGTATAGTGAAGGACTACTGCCACCGGGTGAAAACCCAATTGCAGTAAATAATTAATAATAATAATAAAGCTGAAGAGTTCTACTGGTAGTGTAGCGTCGCAGGCTTCCGCTGGCTCCACCTTAACTCTGTCTTTTATGGTAGTGCTCTCACCATTCAATTTTGTGATTGTCAGCATATTACTGACAACTGCTGTGCCTAAATAAACGTCACAGTATATTCTACCGAATAATTATTTAAACAAGTACTTAGTTTCGCTACCACCACATTTGGA
This sequence comes from Reticulitermes speratus, assembly GCA_021186555.1. Taxonomy (NCBI): domain Eukaryota; kingdom Metazoa; phylum Arthropoda; class Insecta; order Blattodea; family Rhinotermitidae; genus Reticulitermes; species Reticulitermes speratus. The sequence goes on from JAJKFL010000004.1 coordinate 27,847,390, forward strand.
TATGTAAACTAAACTGAAAATATTTATATTACTATGCTCGTGTAAATAACAACTGAGAGCCTTACAACAGAAGGTCCGTTGTTTAGTCAGAGGTGACGCTCCGAGAAAATCAAGACAGCAGTCTTCCATACGTCATCATCACGCAGTCTGTCTTGCGACAGATTCATAGCCTCTTCAAAGCTAGTTCTACAGACAGTGCGATCTAGTGCTTTCGTTTTCAACGTTCAGTATCTTCTCGTTTTCTTAAGGTCATCCAGTAGCTGCTTACGCCTTCTTTCTCTTCTTTCCGTCCCTTCTATCTTTCTTTCAATAACGGCAGTTCCTTAGCAAGCTGTGACCAATCCATTTAGCCTTCCTTCCTTCCTTCCTTCCTGTTATTGTATGAAGGATATTCCTCTCCTCCTTGTCTGTATGTAATACTTCTACACTTTTCAAACGATCAGTCCAACTGATTTTCTCCATCCTTCTCCAACACCACATTTCACAACTTTCCAGATATTTCTGATCTACTTTCCGAAGTGTCCACGTTTCAGCACCATACAAAGCTATGCTCCAAATGTAGCACTTTACTAGTTTCTTCCTTAAATTTAAGTCCAATTTGCTGGTGAAAAGATGTCCATACACTTAGACAAAAATGTCTGGTCATGATTCGCAACGGAGCTCGACATCAAGACACACTGACTGACTGACTGACTGAATGTCCGTCAGTCGTAAAATGATTTGGACTTGGACTAAAGGTTTAAGTAGCTTTAAAGCGATCAGAGAGTCGAGCGTATTCCTACATGCAGTATGCAGGTGCAGCACAGAAATTTGCAGAGCTTGCTGCAAACAGCTAAGTGATAGATAACTGTGCATACACATAACCAGATTTATTGTCTACTATTGATACCTACGTACAAATTGTTGCAAATATATCCCTTGCACTTTTGCAGGAAATAAAATGTCCTGTTTTCTGTCCAAACGTGCTAAAACAAATGTATTAATTTCCTAAACCCACAATTATTGTAGTAAGTTTCTGAAATTTTGATTTTTTGCTACTTTTGTGTTTTCATTAAATTATCTAACTTTAAAGTATCCGTACTTTCGAAACTACCGCTAAACATAAATTTCTAAAGCGGTTTGTTCATGAATACAGATGAGCAATGCAGGCAAACAAGCGGAGTAGAGTCCAAAGGTGAAAGCGTTATATTGATGTGATGGGGCCTGCAGATCGCATAGGGAGTCACGTTTCATTTTCAATAAACATTAGCCGAAATGTCATGAGATCGACAGAAATAATTCTGATTTTGGACGTGTGAGAACGCTGAACAGTCGTAACATTATTCCGTGTCAGTGAGTTAGTTACGGCTGTGGGAAATTAGACGTGACAGCCTTTTAAATTTCACAATCGCATACGCACGTGCGAATACTCACACATCGTTCAACCGGACAAACAGATAATTCTGGCGAGAAATCTACGGCACATGCAGTTTTCAGATCGTCTACCTACGTGGTTTGTTGTCCTTACAGACAGGCACGAGGAACGGTCAGAAAGTGAGTTTACGTGTCGTATATTTTCACAGCTCGGTATTTTAGATATGATGTTAGCTTCATTTATGGTGTATGAGGCTCTTGTGAACGTGGTGACTTACTTTGGGATTTGTAAAAGGCGAGAAATTTATTTGACAAAGTGACTCTACCATATGGAATTCATTTTAAGAGGTCATATTTAGACGATCGCTCACACTTGTGAGTTATCTTCACGCATGCGCACTTGTGAGATCTTTTTCCGCATGCATAATTTCAAAATTTAAAAATATTGATTGATAATACACAATGGTAATTTGATATATTCTATGCTTACCGAACTTACGAGATATTGTATTAGTATATGTAAAGGTAAAGTTGCTGCTATACACGCCATGATGACATAAATTGGGAGTGGAAGTGTAACTTCACTCACTGTTATTCTCGGTAGTAGGTGGAGGTGAGGCGTCAGCCCACGCCTCAACCGGTAAAAAAAACCTGGTACCCATTGCCTGGGAGGCTAGGTGGGCCTCACAGACGGTGCAGACGTTTTGTACAGCAGATAAACTTCTTTCCCCTGATGGAATAGGAGCCGCGGATTGTTCCATCCCGTAACTTAGTTTCTATACTGAGTACTCTTTTTTTTTTCAATGGCTCGACAGCCCCTTGGGGGCCTAGGCCGCCTCATTTTTCGAGGCTTCACGATCACACCTTTAGACACAACACACTCGGTAGGACTCATCTGGACGAGTGACCAGCCCGTCGCAGAGACCTCTACCTGACAACACACAACACTCACAAGACACAGACATTCATGACCCCGGCGGGATTCGAACCCACGATCCCAGTAAGCGAGGGACCGCAGACCCACGCCTTAGACCGCGAAACCACTGGGATCGGCACTGACTACTCTTTGCCGGCTCCAATTACGTATATCTGTGTACATATGTTTATATTAAGTACACAATACACCAAGGGTACAAATTTCCGAGCGCCAGGTCGTCCGGGTGACTAAATTCTGTCCGGAGGCGTCTAATATTTGTGGATCCTCAGTACAGCACTTTCGTCCTGTCACTAATGGTGCCTAGAATTTTCAGATAGCCACTAGTTTTTGGAAAATTTGTGCACCTCTGCAGTATACACAGTGAAATTTTTGAATTTTGCAAGTTTCATCCACTGAAATGGGAATGCATGTGTTACGGTTTGGGGGGGGGGGGGGGGGAGTGGTTAGAGGTAAACTTTTCGAGAGGTGAGCAGGTTGTGTCAGAGTTAGGCTAAAGGAATTATCACTAAATGTCGTTATACGTGAAGCCATTTTTGTACTTTGTTCAAGCTAGTATATGACCATGAGATTGTATTTTTTTTTGTAAATTAAACACAAGGATATGAAGAAGTATGGCCGAATGGATGGACAGCTCCATGCATTCTTTACCTCAGATTTAGATGTAGGTGTGTGGTTAGGTTCACGATCAGCCCGTTTCCTTTCTGTATCCGCTTATCAAGACATATTCATGTGTATCACTGGTCAGCGGAATATTTTGTTTAAAAAAAAAAGTCGGAGGCACTGGAAGTTCGTAGCTGTGCAATGCAGCAGATGGGAGATAATGTAAGCTGCAATTTGCGGTTGTTTCAGGTAGCCTATCTAGTTTCTGCTTCACGCATTATCTAAAACATGCAATTTTATGTAGGGGAACCTGGTCCGTAATTCCATCCAAATTACCACTGAGTGTACAAGCCAGACTCTGCGAATATGAGACTTAGAATGCTTTGCAGGATAACAAAATCTAATTTTATGAATTTAAATAGATCTAGCAGTGCGTAGATAAGTCCCCGTTAGACCACGCTGCGTGGGTGTGAGGTGTGTAATTTTTGCCCAAAAATAGAGAATACCAAAATTTTTTGTGCATTCTTTTGGACGGGATTCCGTTCTTCTGACACAAGGCAGTATTCTGGGGGACCTGGAAGTAACTTCGCTGATAAATGCAGGTAAGCCCCAACTATCAAGTCGCGGGGGCCTCTGACTGGATGTCTACGCCCCAAGATCTAGGCTTTATATCTTCAGGATGGATGAACCGTTTCCAACGAAATTTATTGAAGTTTGATTTGAGGCTCATATATAAAAGGGTTTATATTTGACGGATAGAAATTTATATTAAATTTTATCCAAAAATTCAGTTGTGGAAGCGCAGATAAGACGCCACTGAGGTCACATCAGTAATCTGTGGTATGAATCGTGCATTCATTGTGTGTGATATCTGCAGAAATTTCAGTATCAACAACCATAAGCTCTTGGTAAGGTAAAGGTAAAGTTATCCCTAGAACAGGCCACGAAGGCTCAGAGGTGGAGTAGAGGTATAGCTCTACTCTTTCTTTAACCTCGGCACTAGATTTGGGTGGGTGGTTAACTCCACGCCCCGGCCGCTTTACCCCCGGGAAAGAGACCCGGTACCCATTGTATAGGAGGTTGGGTGGGCCCCAGGGCCGGTCTGGACGGCTGCGAAAAATCCCGCCCCCATCGGGATTCGATCCCCGGACCGTCCAGCCCGTAGTGAGACGCTATACCGACTACGATAAGCTCTTGGCCCACACAAAAATGAAAGAAAGTAAGAAAATAATCTTTAATATATTCGTAATTTTTTTTGTTTAGTAGTTTACCTCGCATAATTGACTTGTGTGCACTTGCGCAGTCTAAGAAACACGCACGTACGCACATACCCACTCATAACTGTGCTTATATCTCGAGCTACAGGCCTTATGGATACAGAATAAGAATTTGGTATTTCGGGTAATCTTTATTTTTCAGGATTTTACATACTGAGTCCATCAAGGTGGAGACAAAGTCACTTGAACGCCGTGTTTGTATCTTTTTTTCGACTAGTCTGATCGACCGAGAAGAAGTCGGTTGTAGTTAATAGGCCTATGAGATTGCTATTTGGCCTTTATTTAGCTTGCTTTTCTAAATGTGTAACTGGAGAACCATAATGATAAGAGCTGTGAACGCCAAGCTTTGGATCGGAAAAGCAATGACTCAGATCTTTGTTTCTGTAGGAGAAGACATTCATTGTTACGTAATCAGCATTGGGATGATGGATGGGTTTTGTTATCTTAAATATATTCGGCGCTGTAACGAACGTGCGACTGTATCGCATCTCCTAGAGCAACGTTTCATGTACCCTGTTTCTAGAAGAAGTATACTTGAACTGAAAAAACAAATATAAAAAATTCTATTCGCCTAGAGAGTTTGTTTCTTTCCTTTTATTTTCATTATCATTGTCTAACTCGGTCGTCCTTAGGAACCGTAGGGAGACTGGAAGCAGACAGATGGCAGCAGTTACACTAACTATACACGAAGGAAAAAGACGGGTCATAGAAGAGTCCTGCTTGCCCGCAAGTTCAGTCTTGTGGGCTGTAGAGGTTTAATTCAGCGAACAAAGAATTCTTACGTCTCTCCACACCGCCCACCCCATGTCTCTCTCTACTTTCTATCGTACCGTTCCATTAAAGACACAGCTTGGCCACTACGCCCATACAATGAAACTGTTCATGATTTTCTCTCTTTCTGTTTTCAGTTCGCCCTCACAAACTCAACCGGCATATGTCCTGATCCCCAAGGGTAATAGAAATACTTTGTACCCTCTACAAATTTGAATTCATAAAATTTTATTCTAAATTCCCACAGGATTTTTATCAGATTTTTTTAAAGAGAATATTCTCGAGAAAACATAACTTTCTGAAGTCTTTTAGGAAAAGATTTTTTTTGCTATGTGTGATTATTCATTGAAACTTAAAATGTGAACTAAATTACCTTTTATACTTGAAAGGAAAAATATTTACCTATATTAAACATCGTTTAGAATGTCGCTTTAGTACCTGTGGCTTGCTGCTGTAAAAAGGGCGAAGTGGAAGAATTTAATTAGCTTTTGCGATAGCATGTACAAGATACACGACGTTTGCCTATGGAATGTAATTATAATTATTACATTCCATTCAAGGCTTTATCGACGTTTCAGGAGGTTCTATGCTGAAACCCTGAATGCCAGTAACTGTCGTTCGAGTTTTCAGTGTTTCTTCATGGGACCGTGACCCATGTTTGCGTTGTAGCAGTATTAAATGTGATTAGTGGACATGCCGATGTTACCCATTAGGGCTCAATATCATTATTACTTTATTTTCCTCATCGTTAACTACCAATTTTATTAAACAAGCTATCAATCAAAAATCTGTTCTTCGGAGCACTCAGTATCGTTTATTAAAGCTGAAAATTACTTTTAAATCGTTGTGAGATTGATATTAATACAAGTAATCGATTTACAGACGCGTGATAAAGGTAATTTGAACAAATGATCATAGCAGAAATGAAAATGACCCTCAATAAGTGACAGTTTTTGACTGTGGTTCGAGCGTAAATTAGGAGTTGCCGGCGGGTGGCTTTTAGCCCTACTGCAGTCAGTCACAGAGGGCCCACCTCATTGTGTTAGCTACGATTGCACACGTGTCATCTCACGTGACCAACAGGAAGCGTTGCGGTTTCAGCAGCCCTTGTACCTCTGTGCCTGTAACACACATAGCTAGACGTATGGTGTTGAACATGTCTGTGCAAAACGAACAACTGTTCTTCGAAAGGGCATGTCTACTAAAGAATACAGCACTATAATTTTAGGTGTAGTAAAATATCACCTAACATGCAAGGTGTACACGTGAAATTAAATCCAGAATTGCCAATGCAAAAGCAGCATTTAAAAACATAAACTCTCTTTTCATCGGCAAACTGGACTTAAATTTAAGGAAGAAACTAGCGAAGTGCTACATTTGGAGCATAGCTTTGTATGGTGCTCAAACGTGGACACTTCGGAAAGTAGATCAGAAATGCCTGGGAAGTTGTGAAATGTGGTGTTGGAGAAGGATAGAGAAGATCATTTGGACCGATCGTGTGAGAAATGCAGAAGTATTACACAGAGTCAAGGAGGAGAGGAATATCCTACATACAATAAAAAAGAAAGGCTAATTTATTGGCCACATCTTGCATAGAAACTGCCTTCTAAAACATGTGATTGAAGAAAAGTTAGAAGGAAGGGCAGAAATGACGGGAAGATGAGGAAGAAGGAGTAAGCAGCTACTGGATGACCTTAAGTAAAAGAGAACGTACTGGGAATTGAAAGAGGAAGCACTAGATCGCACCCTGTGGAGAAATCGCTTTGGAAGAGGCTACGGACCTGCCGTAAGACAGACTACAGAAAGGATAAATGATAACATATCAGTGTGAAAGTTGGTGTTTTGCGCTGAGGCAGTAACATAGAATAAAGTGTGTTGCAAAAAAAACGCTGAGAAGAATATTTTGGTACTGCAGATTGGAAGTAGTGGATAAAGAAAAGTCTTCATAGCTGGCTTAGAATCTTGTAATATTTACTCAGTAACATTAGGGTAACTAAATCAACAAATCAGTAATGAAAAGTAAATGTAGCACAATTTGGGATACGTAGATGACAAGGCATTGAAAATATTTTATCGGGAAACCTGACGGAACGAAACCACTTGGGGAAAATTAAACGGTAATTTGAAAATTATTGTTAAAGAAATAGGGTATGAAGATGTGAATTGGATTCAGCTGGCAAAGGATAGGGTTTGGTGATGGGTTCTTTCGAAAACGAAATAACTTTCTGGTTTCGATTGGTTGAGAGAAAAGTGTCTCCAACCTGATTAAGGGTAAGGAAATGGGCTCTTTACTGTTTTGTGTTTCAAGTAGTTGTTGATATGTGCTTGGAACAAAATATTCAAAGTAACTGAATTCGACTGAGAGTAGACCGTGTGATATGTGTGTGTGTGTGTGTGTGGATCTCAAAATGTGTGCCGGCTGGATAGGTTCCGGATTGCAAATACCTTTCCTAGTAGCTGCTTCTCTTAAACACGAAGCGGGAAAAAACTACTGCAGTGCCAATTTGCAGCTTTTGAAAATACTGAATTTTAAAATCAGCTTATTTACAATCTTGCAAAAACCAGCATTTTTAATCTTGTATAGGCCTATTTCAAAAGAGAATTGCTCTAAATCATGTGAACTTCAGGGTTGAATTGTTTTGCACCTTGAGAAATTCAAAATAGAATTCTTTCGAGTCTACAGAATTTCAGAATAATTTAGAAACGTGCGAATTTCAACAGTTATTTTGAATTGTGGCGCTCATCAGAATTGAATTATATTGAGTACTGTAAAGTTGATAACATAATTATTTAAAATTTGTTTATGTGTTATTTATTTTGAAGGAATTAATAGATTTGTTGAAAAATGAGGCACAATTTTGGGGCTTTGTATGTGCGCACAGTGACAGACTTTTGCGTGTCATTGTATCGCCATCCTAAAGGAAGGTCCCAGTACTTCGTCCGTCAGGTCTTGTCCGCCCTCGGTTCTAGTGTCGTGCTTTCCCCAACCGACAGCTTATGTTTAATTCATGTTTCTTGCGGACGCTGACAGATGGCGTCACTTAATAACGCTGAAACTTTTGATGGGACGTACGTGCGGAAAGTAGAACGTCTTGAATGGATGTCTTTATGCTGCAGCAGTTCAATGGCAATATTGATTTCTTGGAGGTGCTGTTGAGTGTCTTTAAATTGGAAAGTAATTTACCCCATAGACGATTTTTTCTTTATGTCACATTTTTCTTGTGTATAAACTGATTAAAAATTTCCCATATTTTGAACGTGGTTTGGGGAAGTGCTAACCTTAATTACTTTTGGCATAGTGTTTAACGATCCGTGTTTGGACAATAACAATTTCTGGCTATAGTCCTTTAAATTTAATGTGTCCATTTAGGAATATATGTATCATGAGGGGTTGTGTTTTAATCTGTTGCTGCATGTTGTGTTTTGGTAATAAATTGGTAGCCTGCCCTACATATTTACTCATTAATTTTCAGTGTTCATTGGTTTTGTTGGCATTTTGATCAAATCTGTCCCCCCACCACTGTATTATCCTACGTCACGTATGTTGTCCTGTGTTATAGTTCAGGAATCCGTAGCGAAAAGCAAATTTCTAGGGTAATAAATCATTAATTGCTCTTATTTCATTATCACTATTATTATAGAAAGTAACATCTTGGTATAAAACCAAATAGTATAAATAATATAAAGAAATATAAAATAATAACAAATAATAACATAAAGTAACACAAAGTAATATAAAGTAATATAAAATAATATAAAATAGTGAAAAGTAGTATAAAAGTCTACAATTCAGCACAGTTATTAGCCAGAGCCATGAACATTCCATCTACTAAAGCTACCTTACATTATTCATATTAACGTTATCCACAAAAGATATCTACTGTAACATTATTCTCCCATTACACTTACATCAACATAGTTGGCTATTCCATTTAGTTTTGTATGCACTTGTCAAGTTCACACTCCTGTCCATCTTGTCGTACATGATTACTAGGAGGCATAATTATAATCTATATCATAATAGTAAGAAACATTCTATTGCTTCACCAAAATTATTGTGTTTAAGTTCTGATCTCTTATAATAATCCAAGATGTAAATCCTATCGTGATATCAAAATGGTCTTAACTAGAGAATAAACAAAATTTGATGATTTATTCGTTGAAATATAATCCTTAGAATCTAACAACAGCAATACCTGTCATTTCCATTATAACAAAGACACACAAGAGACTGCATATTCAAGTGGCCGAATACAAAACAAGAAGTTCGCAGCAATGCGTAGTAGTGTGTGTCTACAGGAAGGGTAATTGTGTATAATTTCAAATTCGCAGTAAATATTGGAAGCTTCATTAATTAGTAGGACATGTGAATCTGCGTTTGACGTTTTGTGTAAACTTCATGGTCTAAACAACAATTAACCTGTGATGAGCTCCATAAAATGAGTCCATATAATACTGGTACCACTATACTCAATGTCCAAGTGGACAAAAGCACTACACTCCACACATTTTGCACGATTTAACGAGAGGTTGTTAGCTACTGCATCACTAGCCTGCCAGTCACTCTTTAGTCTGTATTTACCATTACGGTAATTTTTACAACATATACAGATTTGTCCCTGGCTTCTCGGTTCGCATCTCATTCCGAAAAACGGCTTCTTGACTGAGGTGTTGCGTTTCGAGGCATGATGAATTATTTAACTTGCCATTTGCAGTTCATCCTATATTAATTATCTCTTTAGAGAGCAAACCAATTTCTGCCATTTATTTAATGACATTATAAATAAACATTTCTATCACTGTGACATCACATAAAATTAATGAACACAAACAGGCACAATTATACTATGTAAATTTGTCGACTGGCCACGTAACTTTATCCTTGTAAGGCTCTTTTTACGGTCTTGCTTTGTCAATCGTGGGGACTGCAAACTTAATGACCCAGGAAAATTATGGTTTTCTTTAAGCTTCGTTGGTAATGGGGAATTATTATTAAAATAAGCTTTTCTTTCAGGATAAGATATTGTGTGTCGCCCTAAAATTTACGTACATTTGTGCAAAAAATATTATCAAAATCACACATAAATGTCGTGTTGCCATCTTCTGTTTCAGAAACTCTACCTAAACTCTAGTCCGAATTTAATTTATGGAATGTGTTTTGTAAATTTTGAATGCACTATTTGGATTTGAAGAACTGTTGCGCACATGCACGTGTCAGTTGTGACCTTTCAGGCCGATGTAGGGTAATATATTTGTTTCGAATTTTCGGAATAACATGCTGCTTACTTCTTCAGGGTGAATGAATTTGGTTCAGGTATATGTAGATGTGACTGAGAGGAGATAATACATCGATTATATACTAATTTTGCAAGGACTGTGGCCAATCAGAGCAACGGGAAATGAAGGTTAGATAACTTTTTTTTACACAGCAAATGGATAGTATGAGGTGTTATGTATACGTATTTGTATATTTTGTTTGCATTAAATATTATATTGCAATAAATTCTTGTTGAACTCTGGGTGTAAATAGTGGGCTTGGGTCTGTGTGCGTCCGCATATGCTCTTACAACTTCTCATGTACAGCATCACTGGTCACTGTTGGAATATTTACTTGGATTCAGAACGTTGATACCAGACGTGTTGGTGAATTCCAGTATTGCAACCGGAGGGAAGTTTCACATCCACAAGATTTATACGTCACAAATGAACATTAACTAACTTCAAAGCGTTAGTTCTGCTCATTATCGCAGGAGAGATTTCTGAATTTCCCTAGACGTAGACATTGAAGTGGTACTTAAATTACGGTGGAATCTAAAGCAAGTCAACAAATTGCAGGCTGATCTAATCTCTCTGAATTCAAGCCCGTGTTCACAGTGGATCACTAATTTATATCAGAGCAGAATTACTGGAATTACAGTCTCAGTCAACTCTATCTATTTCATCAAATCCAGCTCGGAAATTTCGATATTTCCAAGTGTTTAAAATAAGCGCTTAAATTGAAATAAAACAGTGATACTAAGTTTTCTAAAATGTGCTATTCAGTTCCTCAGTTAATCTACATTTACTGTCGAATATATTCTCCTTCATTTACCCATCGTAATACTGTCAGACTCTTGTTTTTCATGTCTCAACAGCCCCTAGGGTGCCAGAGCCTCCTCATTGTCGAGGCTTCACGATTACACTCGGACACACCACATTCGGTAGGACTCCTCTGGGCGATTTATCAGCCCGACGCACAAAACTCTACCTGACAACACACAACACTCACAAGAGACAGACATCCATGCCCGAGGCGGAATTCGAACCCGCAGTCCCAACAATCGTACGGCCGCAGACCCACGCCTTAGACAGCGCGGCCACTGGGATCGGCGTAGAAATTATTTGTTAAATAAAAACCCCTAACAAAATTGTCTTGAAACCCTTGCAGCAATGTAAATTTAAAGTATATGAGGAACTTTTCGGCAAATAAAGATTTCTAGTTTGTGTAAATGCTAAAATAAATTATTTTATTGCCCTGTGTAGTAACTCAGATGCCTTGTGTAGCAGCTACAACTAAGGAAGAATCAAGCTGCCGATTATTAATTTAGCCTTTCTTTTTGGATGCTGATGATAATGCCATTCTTGACCTACTATCATGAATAACTGACATGCATAAAGTAAGGAACAGGATTATTTTTTGTGGTGAAGGGCCCCGCAGCAGATGCTACTGACGCACCGATGCCTTGAGGCTTATTGTGCAACCCTGTGATGAAAACGATTAATTTTTTCGTTTTTCCAAGTAATGGAGCACCGGTGGAATGAAACTGACAGGAGAAAACCGAAGTACACGGGGAAAAACCTGTCCCAGTGCCTCTTTGTCCACCACAAATCCCACATGGACTGGCCCGGGATCGAACCCGGGCTTCCGCGGTGGGAGGCCGGCGACTAACCGCCTGATCAATGGCACGGCCCAATAGGATTATTACAGACGAAGCCAATAATCTGTTCTTGTAGATAAAAACATACCGGAAAACGCGTGGACATTAGTTTAGAAGTTTAATGTAACGTAGACTTGCAGTTAGGCGCTGGATTCTTAGATGGGATGCCGGGTACCAATTCCAGGGCTGTAGACTTGAAATTGATTAAAAAAGAAATTTCACCGAGAAATATTTTCCGACGTATTTTGTTGTTCTGTGACCCAAACACCGTTACCCGCATCCAAAGCGTGAGACTTTCTCTGCCAGCCACTACTTTATCAATAAATCGATTTATTCGGATTCACGCCAATCCCGGGTTTAATTGCCTTAGAGAGAGATATTTATGATTTCACAGTCAGAACAAAATGTTCTGATGTTTGTTAAAAATAAATTTCGAGTGGTTAAATCTTGTGTACTTTGATATACAATTTTCCATTTTATCTCGCAATTAAATGATTTCCCACATAATATTCGGAAGGAATCGTTCTATCCTTGAGTAGTTTTGTGTATATCTACAATTGACGTAGATGTCTGTATATGTTTCTTAGCGCTTGTGTGCGTCACGTTTTCACAAGTTACATATGACTGGATTATACTGGTGAAAGAAGTTCTGGCGGAAACTAGTGTATTCATAAAAATGCATAAACCTATAGATACTGCAAAATTATAATTATAAGTTGGCAGAGGTTTTATCAGAAGTTCTTAAAGAACTATAATTTTGCTTGTTGTTTTGTATGAGTGTGAAACGTGGTCTCTCACACTGAGGGAGGAACGCGGGCTGAGGGTGTTCGAGAATAGGGTGTTGAGGAGGATATTTGGGCCTAAGAGGGACGAGGTAACAGGGGAGTGGAGAAGACTACATAACGAGGAACTTAATGATCTGTACTCATCACCAAATATTATTCGGGTGATCAAAAAAAAAAAAAGAATGAGGTGGGCGGGGCATGTAGCACGTATGGGTGAGGGGAGAGGTGCATACAGGATTTTGGTGGGGAGGCCTGAGGGAAGGAGACCACTTGGAAGACCCAGGCGTAGATGGAAGCATAATATTAAAATGGATTTTCAAGAAGTGGGATGGGGTCATGGACTGGATTTATATGGCTCAGGATAGGGACAGGTGGTGGGCTGTTGTGAGTGCGGTAATGAACCTTTGTGTTCCATAAAATGCGGGGAATTTCTTGACTAGCTGAGGACCTGTTAGCTTCTCAAGAAGGCCTCTGCTCCGTGGAGGTAGTTAGATAGTTAGTTAAAGAAATCCCTCCAATTTGACCCCCGTATATAGCGAGGGACCTCGACACTGAAACGGGAAACCGGAGTAGGTAGAAGAGGACGACTAAAAAAAAAGGTAGCGAGGGAAAGTCACAAATTCATGCAGCATAGTCCTTCAGAGGCCGATATCCGCTCAGCTGGTGAAGATATGCCTCAATTTTTATTGAACCAGATATGTCATTATGGCTTTTCGAAGGGCTAAACACTGAAAACCTTTTTAAGCTAGTAGACTTGCCCACAGCCATCTTCTATGTCTGTAAGATCTGTTTCCAGGCGCGTTCGTAAAATTGCGAGAAGCGATTATTAGCTTCGACATATCTGTCTGTCCGCGTGGAACAACTCGGCTGCCACTGGACGTATTTTCATGAAACTTGATATTTCAGTATTTTTCGAAAATCTGTCTAGAAAATTGAAGTTTCATTAAAATCTGACAAGAATAACGGTTACTTTACATAAAGACCCATGTACATTTATGAAAATATCTTGCTGAGTTCTTCTTAAAATGAGAAATATTTCAGAAAAAAGTTGTAGAGAAAATCAAAGCAAACATTTTACATTTAGTAACCTTTTTCTGAAAATTGTTGCTGTTTGTGAGATAAAATGGAAAAGTACGGTAGAGCCGGACAGGCCACAGATGACAACAATATAATACGGCGCATTCGCTTTACATGCTGGATAATTAAGGCTACAGACACGCACTCAGGACATATAATACTTATTGCGTATCTACATCAACAGCGGTTACTCGAAAGCGCCTCAATGTTACGTTATACGTACATTTGCCTCTCTTGTAATATTATGCTCCCATCAACGCCCAATTTGTTTCGCTCTCTCTTCATTCAAGATTTTTTTTCTTATGACTCGACAGCCCCTGGGGGGTCTAGGCATCCTCATTTTTCGAGGTTTCGCAATCACACACTTTAGACACACCACACTCGGTAGGACTCTTCTGGACGAGTGACCAGCCCGTTGCAGAGACCTCTACCTGACAACACACAACACTCACAAGAGACAGACATCCATGCCCCCGGCGGGATTCGAACCCACAATCCCAGCATGCGAGCGGCCGTAGACCCACATCTTAGACCGCGAGGGCACTGGGATTGGCCGTTCAAGATTTAATTTCATTAAATAAGAGTCCAAGTAGCACTTAACACCATAAAAAATTAACTGATTACACTCTGTGCACATTATCTGAGTAGATTTGGCCAGAGTTCTTCGCTTTAATGAATATTGCTATTTGGCCACCACACTTTATTCTAAGGGTTTAATTGCTACGAATGCTTTGATTTTAGCGTCTCAGAGAAAAAGGGGCTTTGCTCAACTTTTCTCTCTCACACATTATTTTTTTGCTACGAAGTTCTAATTTGGAACTTTACTTTTCAAGCAGGGTGTGCTGTAGTGTTTATATTCTGTTACAAAAAAGGAGGCTAAGCTATTTTCTTACATTCAGTTGAAAAGACGCAATACGATGATACAGCAGTTGCCTGCGGCACTATGTATAGGCTTCACGCAACGCACTTATGCGAAAGAAGTTGCAGTCTCATCTCCTTCAATACACAGTGCAGGTAAAGCCCCTTACATATCGTTCTGCGTGGAGGAAGTAAAGCACTGAAGTACAGTAATTCGGTTTCAAGGCTTAGTTTCAAATAATCCAGTTCAGTTCTTTCTATATTTATTTACTGATTCAACAGCCTAATGACCAGTTAGAAGGTGAGCAAGATTACACAAAGAAATATAGGAACAAAATTATTATTGCCATTATTATAATCATAATACTCATTTTAGTTACAAGGACAGGACGCTGTGTATGTGAGCCCGTCAATAGACCCTAACTGCAGTTAGCCTGTAGATCTACATTCCTTCTATTTAACCCACTTTTGTACGTATACTCTTATATAGCAATATAGGCGTGTATGTGCTTGAAACTTATTAAAGGACTTCGAAACAATTTCCTAAAATCGGTCGCCAGACTTCATTTGCGCTTATGATCTCGATTGTCTAATAAACGGAATTTAAAGACTCTCCTGTAAAGATCTGCATCAGTCTAAGTAGTCAACTCTAATTACAATCTCATATATAGACGAAAGTTTTATGTCGCTGGGTTGAGATTAGTTATAGTAATATCCTATCTTCCGATCCCAGTAGCCGCGAGGTCTAAGGCGTGGGTTTGCGGCCTCTCGCTTGCTGGGATTTCAGGTTCGAATCCCTCCTGGGTCATGGATGTCTTTCTATCGTGAGTGTTGTGTGTTGTCAGGTAGAGGTCTCTGCATCGGGCTGATCACTCGTCCAGAGTTTACCGCGTGTGGTTGTCTGAGTGTGAAAGTGAAGTCTAGACAATGAGGAGGCCCTGGCCCACTAAGGGCTGCTGCACCATGAAAAAAAAAGTCCTATCTTGCAAAACGTCCTCCGAGTAGACTTTTTCCTTATTTTTAGATAAACATATGCATTTGCCCCCTCCCTCGTGCTTGCTTTGATCTGCCGAAAGAAAACTGTTCTTGACTTTGATTTTAGGCTTCCGCCGCGATGTTGATGTAAGGAAGGAAGGAATCTCGACCCGTGAAGATGGGACCGACACGTTGTCCCGAAACGTCGGTAAATAATTACCACACGACGCCGTGTAATTACCCAAAAGACCACAGATTTTGTTCTTGACTTATCTCGCCTAATAATGTTTCGTGAAGAGCATAAATAATGAATTCCTTTAATACGTATTTCTCTCAGTCCTTCTGTTCAATCCTCTCTCATAGGCCTAGATATTCTCCAGAGAATTTTATTTTTCAGCAGCGTCAAGTTATGTTCTCAGGGTGATAGGTCAAGTTTCAAATGAAACACCTATTATCCTTGTGTATGTCGTCAAATGCTGACACACAGGTTTCTTTTTCCATTGGCCCACTTAGAGAGATAGGCGTGATCTTAATGGATATTATAAAATCACGTCTTTAACGTAGTTAGTAATTATATTCACGTTTTTCAAAACAAGTTGATAGGAAGTGTAAACGGAACGCAAGATTTTACAAACTGAAGCGACATGTCCTTACCCTCTTCGTTAAGTCCTTTCTTCCTTGTTGTGTTTTGCACTTGTTTTCCCCTCTGTTTCAGATGAACCCCGCACGAGAAATGGTTTTCCTAAGTAACGTACGAATTACGAGGTTTGGATCCGAAGTAATGTTTCCACATCTTGTTGTCCTGACGTTGGCATGTATTGGCCCAGACAACACAGCCACCAGAATAAAGATCTGTCTTAGAATATTGCAGATAGAACTCCCAGGTTCTTACGTAACATTTTAACGTTTTGTATGTCACAACTGAAGGTGAACTCAACAACACGTGCGGAATATTCAGAGATGAATGGTGCAGTTATGAAATGATTACGAATTCAATTTAAGGTGATTCAACCCTTTGTGTTGTTGTAACGAAAATAGACCAATAAGGAACCGTCAAACATAATTAGACATAGATATTATATTATAGGCCTATTATCATATCAGACGTTCAGCTACATGTTTCGGCTTACGTTGAAGCCATTATCAGGCTGCATACATAAAAAATAACGCTTTAATAGTTGTATTCACTGTCGTTAAAATTTGATAAAATGTAATTTTATAAATGTTATGAGTTATGAAGTATAGTTTTGTAAAAGTTTTTATAAAATGTATAGTTTTGTTTGACGGCTAATTATCGGTTTATTTTTTAAATGATAACTGTTGTCTTTCCATCTACGCCCTAGCATTCCACGAGTTCCCTTTCCTTGAGGTTTTCCCACCAAAACCCTGTATGCATTTCTCTTATCTATCTTGATTTTAACATTATAGTAAGAGATTGTTGGGAGCTTAATTTTTGCGCTTTCTTCTTTGTTTTCTTCAAGCTCATATTTCTCTCTACATTATAGTTCCAGATATTGTCTTTGTCACTGTGTTTCCGAACATCGCCGATATACATCTTCCTCTTACACTAACCGATCAAGACCCACATACATGTACATTTTAGCCTACAGATAAATTGTTTTACTCCACATTTTCTTTAGTTTATTTCTTAATAATTAATTGTTCTGTTGTGTTTTTTCAGGTACGTACGAATACGTAATATAACTTCTTCATGGCTACAAACAGTGATGTGGTAAGTTAACAGCTAAACTTCTTGTTTCCTAAGATGTGTCTGTGTTTGTGAAACCATGTTGGCAATGTGGACGTTGCTACTAATTCGTAAGTCACAAATGTTTAACCGATGCTATGCTGTGCTTGTATATTGCGAGAGGAGTTTAAAGTAATGGGTTAGAAAGGAGGGAAGGAGATAGAGGTACAGAAGGCATAAAAACACTAAAGATATGATTTTCTCTGACATCTTTAAAGGGCTAAATATTGTTTCTTTTTGTTTTGGAACGTTCTTACGGTCATGACGTATGTTGTTATTACGGTCATGACGTATGTTATTATTACGGTCATGACGTATGTTGTATCTTTCACATTACTTTTAGCTTAAATACAGGGCAACATCTCAGATTTTGTAATAATCACAGTGTACACAATCACCTTCTTTATGACGCTCTTCTTACAATATGCAATCAGAATCAATTCAGTTTTTACTCATTTTAGTCTCAGAGGTTTGACACTGAAGAATTCGTCTGAAATACGTCAAACACTTCAAAGTTTCTCCAACACAAAATCAGTATCATAACGCTTTGTATAAAAGTATAATAAAACGATTAATTAATTATATAAACAGCAAAGCCATCACGGAGGCGATTCGGTCTAAGACGTATGTTTGAAGCCGCTTGATTGCTGGGATCGCGGGTTCGAATACCGCTGAGGACACTGGATGTTCTCTTATGTTTTTTGTATGCTGTGTAAGGTAGTGGCTTCTGCGACCGGCTGATCACTCGTTCAGAGGGAATCTACCGGGCGTGCGCGCGCGCGCGTGTGTCTAATTGTACGTCACCCAGAAACCTGACCAATGAGGCGGCCTAGGCCCGATTTGGGCTGTTGCGTCACAGAAGAAGAATACTCGTAGTTCCGTTGCATATGCATCCTTTTTGTTCCGGAAGAAGACAACTTAATGACACTTAACGGAGTTAACTCCTGAACTTATAAGTATGTATTTACGTACTTATTTATTTAGAATGGCAAGGTAAGGATAAAGATAGTCGTTTGCTTAATTATTCCCTATCCCCAAAGACATATCTTAAGGAGAGTGGGTATATAGTTCCATGTCCTATTACTAGTACTATCATGATGATCATTATTATTATTATTATTATTATTATTGGCGTAATATGGGGAGAATTGTGTTTATTGAACGTTGCTGTAGCAGCATTTGCATTTATTCTGTTTAGAAGTTGTGGTTTGAAACTCTTTGTCACTCCGATTTATGCTCTGGTCCATTACATTTAAGTCTAAAGCCAGATATTACAGTCCCAGAGCACCCAGTCACGAAGTCCATAAATGTATCTTAAAAATAGTCTTGGGGTTTTTATATTTTTTGTGAGGTCATGAATAAAGAAACTCGGATACAAGGAACTCGGGAGGTTTTGCTTGCATTTTAAGTGGCTGCGTTCCAGATTGCTTGGGATATGGCATGCTGCCTTGTGGGTTAATAATCCACAAGCCAGACCGATTATGTTTTGATATGATTGAAAGAACTCTAGGAAAGGAATGGGAGCAGCGAGCAATACTATTTTAAACCTGAATCCAAGGAACTTGCTTCTTATACCTGAGGCGTTCTTAATTGGTTGTGCAGGGCACGTATATTGCACAGGCGGGAACGTAATATATTTGCGAGTGCGAGGTATAGCACTCTGCCAATTGAAAGTCACACCCAGGCTCTAAAACAACTAATTTCAAAGAGAAATATTCCTTCAAGAAATCTTACCTCATATTTATACGGTTACTGATGCCTGTTCTGCCTTAAAATTATTTGTTTTTCAAAAATATTTTTCTTACTATTAAAGTACTTCTAACGCCCTGAAAGATAACTGTGAAAAATTAACCACAAATCAGAGGAATCCTACATTGAGAATTTGTCAGTATTACTTATGTATTAATGCGTAATTGATTTTGAAAGTCTAACTATTTTCAGAGCTCAATTACAAATATTTCGTTCTGTTTAATCTTTCGACATTTAGCAAATATATGAATTGTAAAAGCCAAGTGTTTTTCCTTAGATACTTTTCAGTAAAGTTTGCGGCATTTGTACTTATGACAGTTCCGCTGTTCAAAGCTCCTCGTAGATCTGATTGATATTCTGATGACTTAGTGATGTTTTTAAAATTTGCGTGTATTTAGAGATATGCAAACCAATAAAGGGGAAAAAAAAATTTGAGAGCGGAGACGGTCATGAAGTACGCATTTTGGGTGCAGCCTTTGCGAAATATAGGGGTTACGTAATATATATTTAAAATATATTTATAATATATTTATAATATATATTTATTAGTCGAGTTTTAAATACATTCCTTTGGATGTGCCTGGTAACACCAAGCTTTTGCTGCGAACCTCCATTACATTGCTAATGATTACAGTTTATCTGTGCTATTTATTATGATTTGAGAGTTTCTTGTATTGTTCATATTGTTTATAACTTTTCAGTCCTACGTACGGTCTCATTCTTGCTCTGCCCCCAACCTCAGTTCTGCTTTCTTAGCCTGGTTTCCCCATTTGCATTTGATATTGTACGCGATGCTACCTACGTTTCTCCGTTCAGTGGCATTTTTGACAGTGAGTATCTTCCTGATTGCTATTTCCTCGTTCATATATGGCCATTTGCTCTTCAGGGGCTCCTCTACCCACCTCTGTGTTTCTGGACATGTCAACAGTATAGGGGTCATATAATAACACAAATGCAAAGAAGTAGACATTTAGTAATTTTCATGAATGGCCCACAATAAAAAGTACAAACAGTACTTCTTCGAATATATCCAAATGAGTTGCATCAAATAATTTTAGCATAAAAACCGCTTGACAATAGAGATAGCATTATACTGGATTTGTGGTACGTGGTGGCGCCGGAAGGTAGCAGTTTCGATTCCGTTGGGCTCATTGGGAATTTTCAATGACTTAATCCTTCCGGTCGCCATATCGCCCTGGGGTCAACTCAACATCTAACAGAAATAAGCACCATGGTTATCTCCTGCGGGGCAAAGGCGGCCGGTGCGTAGGACTGACAACCTTGTTACCTTCATGTACCAACTGTCTAGAAATTCTGGGAGCCTCAACCTCTTCAAAAACGGCCTGTCCACGCCTATACAGGGATTTTTTTTCTTTTTTCCAATGGCTCGACAGCCCCTTGGGGGCCTAGGCCGCCTCATTTTTCGAGGCTATACGATCACACACTTTTTAGACATACCATACTTGGTAGGACTCCTCTGGACGAGGGACCAGCCCGTCGCAGAGACCTCTACCTGACAACACACAACACTCACAACAGACAGATATCCATGTCCTAGGCGGGATTCGAACCCACAATTCCAGTAAGCGAGCGGCCGTAGACCCACGCCTTAGACCGCGCGGCCACTGGGATCGTCCCCTGTACAGGGATACTTTAGCCATTATGCTGGATTTTAATGGAGAGGTGGAAGCTGGATTCGTATTACCAGCATAGGGTCCAGTGACCGTTTCTCGTCAACCGGTAATGGACTTTTGCAATTCCATAAAGGCATTCGTGGTTCAGCTGAGTGATTATTTTGGAAGCGAATCAATATACGGAATTAATTATATAATCTGTAATCGGACTTAATTTCACACCGCATGTTGTATGTAGCCCATATTTCGAACAACATGAAGCTTTTTAGTTGAAATTGTAGGCCAATTATTGTGCACTGTGGCGTGTTTATGGACCTAGTGAGGCACATAAATGCTAATAATGCATTTTTAAAGTTCTTTTTTTTTAAACATAACAGACATTTTCACTGAATTTCAGTAAGTACGTACCCAATGTTTATCGAATTTGAATGTTATTTTTCAGGTTGAATTTAATTATCCTTTTTTTTGTGTCAAACAAATACAATTGTTTCTTTTCAAGATTCATTTTCAGTCACTTTAGTAATGTATGGTAATGAAATTTATAGTTTTCACAAATTACTTTAAATATTATTTCTGCCTGCATTTAATAATAGTGCCGCTCTAGCTTCAGAGAAAAGGACAGCCCTGTCAAGAGACATTATCTCGACAGTCTTTCCATATATTCAGCCGTCATGCTGGCCAGGCGATGTGACATATCAATAGAGTGAAGCGCGGCCGGAGCTTAAAGGATAAGCCTGCTCGATATATATGCTTTTGGAAATTGGATCGTCTCGCGGCGCCTAGCTTCAGTCTACCACGGCTCATCCAATCCTCTTACCATAAAGCTTCAGCTCAGTTCTTTGAACGCTGGTGGGTAAACGCACACGCTTGTTTCACAGCCAATAGCCCGGGAAATCCCCGATAACGCTGTGCTTCTCGGCTGAAACACTCTTCGGTTAAATCACGCTGGGAAAGTAACAATAAGAAAAAGTGGATTTCATGTTTTACACAATCGATTTCGTATCGAATGCTATATTCTGTAACCCTTATGTAGTGTTATTTGGGGTTTAATATTTATACACCTCATTTGTTAACCTATATTCTAAACCATTAGCTTACTAACACAGCGATTCGAAATTGATCATAGTTCTGTATTACCCAAAATTTTATTCCGGAGGTTTAGTTCGAGTTGCAGTTAGACATCAGGTCTCCTGGCAGAAGCTTACTTTAATGGTTTCAGACTAATTGCGGGGAAAAAATGTCTTGAAATCGGCTACCAAAACACAATATTCCAATCCTTTTAAAATTCATATAATATGTAATTTTCTCACTTAATTCAGCGTTATAACTTTGTAGCTGTTGCACTAGGAACTCACATAACCAGTAAGAAATTAGACTGAGTTTTTTTTTTATTTTTGCGTGTAAGCACACAGCCGGAAGAGACGGACGACACTTTCATTAAGTCGGTCCAACTCTCAAGGCATAAATTGTTCCATTGATTTACCACTTAACCTCATTTCTTGTAAGATAGCCAAGTTTATTAGGGCAGTTGATCCAAAGAAAGTGGTAATGTAAGATGAGTATACTATATCATTGTGTAATGAAATACCTTCTTTTACTGAAGACATTTTCCTTGGTCATACTTGTACTTGTCATTACGTGCTTGCCTCTTCCCGTCACCATTCGCATCGCCAAGGAAACCCCAAAAAAATGCAGCAACACTTTCTGTTGGAAAATCTGAAGAGTAATGCCCACCTTTAAGAACTAGACATAGATGGGTGGATAATATTAAAATACTCTTAAATGAATAGTTTGCGAATGTGCTGATTGATTTAAAATGCCACTCATTATCTCATCAAATTATGGGGCTTCTTAAATGGTAAACTAATTTAGAGTTTTATAAAAGGAAGAATATATGTTCAGACTTAACGACATAATACTCCTACATATAGTGCAGCGCAAGTTTTTCGGGGAGGAGTACGTGACCCTTATAGTTGACAAATAGCTGAACCACAGTATTACTGAAACCTTGCGTGATCTATGTATGATTTACAAATTATAGGACACAATAATAAATAAGGATGCTTTTAAAGTTTAAATACACACACGCACACACACACATATTTGACATTAGTAAACCTTTAACGTAATTGGGGGCAGCTATATAGGGCAATGATTGAATTTATAGCAGTAATTAATATTTTAAAACGCGTGGAAGGGAGCCTTCAATCAGAACAATATTTTGTATGTCGAAAGTTTTACTGCAGCATGTTTCGGCTCATGCATAAGGAGCCATCATTAAGGTAACAAGGTGCTAAAGGGTTTAGTATACACTGATATAATTTTGAATTTAGTTGTTTCGACTTATATTTTTTAATACTGAGAGCTGAGGTCTCAACCACAGACATGAACTGTGTAAAATGATATAACGTGTTCTACATGATAGCCTGTCTGTAGCACTTTGTCAGCCTGATGATATCTCTTTATGCATGAGCCATAAAATGTTGAAGTAAACCTTTTCGACATAAAAAAAGAGTTGTTGTGAATGTCGACTGCTTTACCCACGGTTGTATATCTTCATCACAAAGAGACGTCCTACTTTAAGAAAGCAATCAAAATTGCTAACCTGTTTACCGCAGTTATTGGACACAGCAAACAGAATCAGTAATTCGAAGGTGTAAAAAAACGTACGTGGATAATGTAAATGAGTTTCTGTCCATATTACATATTTCCAGTTTTGTTGAAGTACATTTTAATAACATATTTCCATCTGTCCCTAAATCTACGCAGTTCAGGAACCAGTGCTGGAAATATTTATTGCTACATTCCACTATTCCCTGTGTAGTTTAGAACACTATGTATATAGGTTTTACTTTTACAGGAGAAGAGAAATTAATCTGAAATATAAGGTCGATATCGAATAATCGACAGATAATAAATTAAAATTAAAACCAACTTGATACACACTCACTATTAAAAAACTTTAATAGTAGATTAATTAACCCGACATGTTTCGGTCAGGTACCTGACCATCTTCAGGGGAATACTACATTAAATTGTGTTGACCGAGTTGACCGAAGGCAAGCAACCGATACACCTCAAAACACGCATAAAATACAGTCCACATAACAGGAAACACGCAGGACAATAATGCAAGACCATGCATAAGAAAATGACAATACGCCAATAACAACGCGCTGACATAATATCCCAGACTTCAAATCATAGAAAATCCACAATAGAAGGTACACTACACATCGTCTCTACGAGACATACTTCGATATGCAAAACAGGACGCATAAGTGAATATGCTTAAGTATTATACAATAACAGTGCTATAAGTTTTATAAAAGGTGGAACTATTGTGGGATTACAAGTGTTGACTTTTTTAAAAAAGTTTTTAGTGATTTTTAGTGACTTGTAAAAAACTTTATATAAGACGAGACCTTATAGGCTCATATCTTATGTGTGTTTAACATATGGACTAAGCAATTTAATGTAGTATTCCCTGAAGATGGTCAGGTACCTGACCGAAACATGTCGGGTTAATTAATCTACTATTAAAGTTTTTTTAATAGTGAGTGTGCATCAAGTTGGTTTCAATTTCAATTTATACAAGATGCACGGTGAATACAATATTAAATACGACAGATAATAATATCGTAGGTTTTTATTTCATTAAATAAAGCCGACAGTGCAGTGCAGTTCATATTTAATGCAAGCGACGATATGCAGAACTTGATTTAGACTTTATGGTTTGAAGTTCTGCCCTGAAACCACACACGGTGCTTGTTTTATGTTTTTGCAGCGGCATGTCGAAGCAATGGCGCGACGTAATGCCTTCCGCACATTGTGACCACTAACGAACCATAGAGCCAGTGTACAGCAGATTGTGTGATAAGAGTCACCGGCTTTATGCATCCACTCATTTGTTGCAAGCCACAGCAGTGATTTCTTGCTACTGTTAAAAGAAGAGTTCATTCTCAGTATTTTACACTTCAGCGTCTAACAGTTGATAGAATTCGGGGAATACTGCGTACCGATCAGTTTAGCGTCTTCTGTATTTTCCTATTTTTTATGCCTAGTAGAAATGTAAAGTTAAAAACCTATTAAATTTTTTCTTAGAATATGGAATCCCATTGTCTTATATACACTAATTACAAAAAAGCCAGGTTGATTAGTCAACGTTACGTCTTGTCTGTTTATTATTGATTAACAGTTGAGATGCCAACGTGTTTGAAATCTTTGATTAGGTCATCATCAGGCCCATTTATATACAATATTTTTTATTTATTACAGAGGGAGTATTTTTGAATGTGCGCAAACACTTATGCCCTATAAAGGTTTGTGTATTCGCTTTTCCGTCTGTAATTATTCAGGACATTGTATGTGCAAGAAACTCTTATTAAACTATACAAAGGATTTAAGTAATTACTCATAAAATTTAATATGTTGAAAAAAAATGATATTAACAATTCAATCTACACTCGTGTATTCTTGGCCAGGCATATTAATATTGTGTTCAGAAAGTATCATCGTATCTTCTGATTTTCAGAACGCTGAAAGTATGCATTACATAAATATTAATTTTTCTTATGTCTGTAAAATGTTATCTCTCATGTACACTGGTTGAATAATAAAACACTGGAAGTAAATGTGATGATGTAAACGTGACTTTAACGTTAGGAGTTATTTTATTATTTACACTAGATATCACTTACTGCGCTTTTATTATTGTTATTATTATTATTATCATTATTGTTGTTTTTATTATTTAGTTGTGCTTCATGTCTCTTTAGTCTCAGTCGTGATATTCTGTCCCTGAACCGAGATTTGAACACGGTACTTCTCAGCTACGAATCAGGAGTACGAATTACTAGCCCGAGAGGTTCAGTTTTGTAGTGGTGCTAGTGTTAGTGGTAGTGGTAGTGGAGGTGGCGGTGATAGTAGTAATAGTAGTAGTAGGGTTGGTAGTAGTAGCAACGGCAAGAGCAGCTGCAATAGTAGTGGTAATACCACCATTATTGCTGCTGCAGGAGTGGTAGTATTACCACTACTGCTGCTGCTACCGCTACCACTGATACTACTACTACTACTACTAATAATAATAATAATTGCAAGAATTAAGTGAAGGAAGTTACAATGTACAGGTATGTGCCACTCTGATACAGGCAAAGCGTGCCTACATATAAACTTACTTGTGGTGCGTTCTTGCAGTGGCCACTGCAATATCGAGCAGTGAATGCGAGGATAATATTGAGATTACTATTATAAAAATATGTTTTAGGATAGGAGGCGCCTTGATCGTGTCCGTTGACAGTCTTAGTTATTAATCTTGTCGAATTAGGGAATCTGCTATAAGAAAAGATTTGTCATCAGCTAGAATATATAATCAGTTTTCATTAATAAGGAAAATGGTTTTCACTGTCACAGGTATTTGTTAGTTTTTACAAAGTAAATAAATCACTGACTTGTTTTTGTTAGCTTATGTGTTTAATATTCATGCCATTGTTGTAGACGTAAAGTGATAATGAGTTCACTCCAAAGCATTGAGTTCCAACACGGATGATTAATAGATTTAGCGCAAGTGGATACTTTTGACAAGAAGACAATTAGCTACATTAACCGTATGAAGCCTCCCATATTTTCGTTGTTGTTTGAAAGGCGTAATTACATTTATATTACATGAAAAATTAGATGCAGTTTAGCGTATAATATCAATGTAATTAGTGCACTATAATAGAGAAATACTGAAACTATTAATTTATCCCCTGAATGGATACTATAACAAAAGTTTCAGTGGTGTTGTGGCTCACGGTGTTTTGTTATTGGGCTCAGTTTGCATGTTACACATACCGTGGACACTAAAATATTATACCTGGCACAGGATGACGCAAAATGCCCGTTGACTGTTTCAGTGTTGGGTAATAAGAAGCTGAGGGCATTCGTTCAGACAGAATTTTTAAAAGAGTTAAATTCGTGAAACGCTTCCTTTCAAGGTAATATCGTTTAATTATCATGTATTTAGAGCAACGTCTAGCGTTTAAAAAGTTGCAAAAATTAATCTTTGCCAAATTTTCCGGAAATTTAATAAGATATTAGAGCATTGTGATGTGGATTCCACGTTAATTTTAAAATTCTCTTGGAGAAGGCACGTTATTCTAAAATTTATTTGCAAACAATTCTTTCTGCGTCTTCATTCGTCATCCCCTTTCTTTTCTTTCGTTTATCCCATTTCATGCTTTTCTTTCGTCTAGATTACGTTCAAGCCGTGTAGACTTCAGATGACGTAATCTTGAGAGCAAAAATGCCTCCTGTGTTAATGTGCGTGAAAACTCAATGTTTCCACAAGAACGCACTCGACTTGTCTGCCTGCAGTAAAACATACGCACATAGTCAACCATGAGACATTTCCTTAAATGATTGGGCGTGTCTGCTTTTACTTTATAGTGTAAAATTTTAAAGTTGTGAGCTAGTTAAAATGCGTGCTACCAGCTTCATCCATCTCCTGTTCTGGGGATTGTTTTAAAGAACTGAGGAATCGCTGGGAATGGCGTGCATTTCAGGCGTTCAGTCTGAAATGCATGAGGATCCTGACCGTACAATTTTCTGAATAATTTTTAATGGCTCATGCTTATATATTTTGTTTTGAAATGTGTTTGTAAAACAAGATCCCAGAAAAAAGCCGATACGCAAAGTTAATTTTACTGTTGACATCTGTGTCACTTCTCGTCAATCCGTTAAGACTATTAATTACAGACTGATTCAGAATATGAAGATGGGGCACGTAATTGGTGCAATTAAAACCGTTAAACTGTGATACAAAGCGAGCGTACGAAACTGTGGACTTCGGCCTGATTCTCCCCTTATGCAAAAAGCACAAAGAAGGAAGTTTATTGTCCCCAGACAATTGATACTTTCATTAACTAAACCTTTACCGCCGATCCCAGTGGCCGTGCGGTCTAAGGCGTGGGTCTACGGCCGCTCGCTTACTGGGATTGTGGGTTCTAGTCCCACCGGGGGCATGGATGTCTGTCTCTTGTGAGTGTTGTGTGTTGTCAGGTAGGGGTCTCTGCGACGAGCTGGTCCCTCGTCCAGAGGAGTCCTACCGAGTGTGGTATGTCTGAGTGTGATTGTGAAGCCTCGAAAATTGAGGCGGCCTAGGCCCCCAAGGGGCTGTCGAGCCATTTAAAAAAAACAACTTTACCATCAATGCATTTTTCTAATTATTCAGTTAAGAGACGAACTCTAATTAACTCTTAGTATTTAAGGAATTAGCTAAGTAGTTGAAGCAGGAAATTCTGTATCGTGGAACAAAACCGACAGTCGCTCTATGGCCTGCACTGCCTCCAATTTTATTGTCGAATGCAAGTTTCTTCAATTAGTCGTGAGGGTGACAACAGTGGTTATGACATCGGGATGTGTTCCAAATTGCATCTCAGAAACGGCTGTGTCTGTTGGAGTTGATGTCATTTGTAGTCTACACGGAGTGTGAAACTTGGTTAGTTGCCCTTTAACAAGTGAATGTGTCTATGTAACTTTGCTCTTGTCGTGTTTCGCACACTCGAATAACTCCACTGTCGTCATACTAGCATAATGTATCTTCGATTGTGCAGAGAAACGGCAGAACTGCACTGAATTCCCAGTTTCTGTGTATTTATTTCTTCTTTTCATTTGTATCTGCAGATCTGTTACAGGATATAGAATGACGGATTACACACGTATGAAAGACGCTAAAGAAAGCCTGGAAAGAATAGGCATATGTACAAAGTATAACATTGACAATGGAAATGCCTGGAACATTAGGAATGAATGTCTAAAAGCTACACACGAAACTCCGCTAACAGTACGGAGCAAATACGTATCAGACAGAAAGTGAAGGAGTAGTGGTAATCATTGTAACCGAAATAAAAAGGAACTTTAATTTCTGACGTAGCTGGTGATGATAATTGAGACAATGGCGACTTGTTTGTGGTTCATTTAAAAGAATTTCGGTAACTCAAACGTAACGGTGAGCGTGAAAGGTTAGTTGGAGGGTACATGAAAATAAACGTCCGTGGCGTAATTTGAGACACTCTCCCAGCATTTGCCTGGAGGGACTGATGAAAACCAGGAAAACATTAACCAACGTAGTCGGTGTTAGGATCGAAATTTGAAACGGCCACTTCCTGAATACGAGTCACAGGCCTCACCCTTTTAATTGAATTGTTCTTTACGATGCATTAGTCTTGTTTTACCTTGATGTACTGTCATAAATTCTGACATACGGAGTGTTTCTTTTGTGAGGGCAAATTTAAGCTGTAGGGCCGGATTCTCTCACCGTCTGAGTGAGCCGGTCACAATACCCAAATTGCCTTGTGCTCTAGAAGACATTTAACATAGTTCTGAAGTTCATTAAGATGCTAAGTCGATTTTAAATTCGGACACTAGGTTTAGTATGGTTTTAAATTTAAATTCTATGCTTATAGTTTTTGTGTGAATTCATAGATCCTTTTCTGTAACTAAAACTACTGAGCAAGTTAAAAATTTTTAAAAATTTGTGACCAAATAATTCGGGAGACGGTCCCTCAAAAAATGACCGAAAACAGCCTGCTCTTTGTTGCTTTTTATGCCTACCCTCAAACAGTCCATGTGTATGTCCATTGTTTGAAATTAATTATGTACTTGATGTAAATATTTTGAATACGATTTATTATTGTGACGAGACAGGATTACTGTATTGTATCACAGGATGTTCATGCATTCTGAATATTTAACGAATTGCTAGCAAAATTTTATATTAAATTGAGGCCAAGTGGATTAGCACCAACTAATTTTAAATTAATATCTTCTTGCTTGGTTAAAAATCGTGTTTTGGGCACAGAATGCCATTTCGTAATGTAGCTGTTCTTATCTGTAGCTCTCTTTTTCAATAAATCGAAAAATATCTTGTGGTGACACTTATTGTTGTAATTAGAAATATGTCAGTTCTTATCGAAAAATATGGAAAATTGTATTCTAGTCACAGAAATTAGTTAACGAAGTCAGGCTAAATGTAAATTTGTTCCTGTGCTTATCATAAATGTATGTGGGGGAAACGGAGGTATAAATTCACGTTTGCACTGGTTGGGAATAAGTGGTTAGCTTCACGCCCAACCCACTTCACCCCCAGAGAAAGAGCCCCTGGTACCCTACAAATAAGAAACTAGGTAGACACCAAAGTCGCTCTGGTAGATTTTGCTTCTACCGGTAGACAATTTCTCGCCTCCAACCCGTAGCTTAACCACTATACCGACTGCGCCATGAGACACTGACGAAACTTCAATTGTATCGCATTAAATATACATTATTAGTGCTGTATTGAGGGCATTGAATTTTGGAATTTATCTTTCAGGCGACATCCCATAATAATTGACTTCATTATAGTAATAAAAGTATATTGATACTCTGTGCCACTAGTGCATTCAAGATCAAATTTATACTAATTAAACTAGCCTTGTTACGTAATAGGAATGTATGAATGATATTCCAGCAAGGATATCGTTTATTATTTGTAAGGTAAACGGATATTTTATGCATAGAAAACTAAAACTCACTTCAAATTAAAAGCTTAAGAAACCAACACATGCACTATATTCTTACAAGTAAGTCAATTACCCCTACATGTGTTTTGTTATCAAGATGCACGGTGAATATAACGTGAAAATAAAAATCACTTCGTCGAACTTACACAGTTTTGAGGAACTGATAGTCAATCTTCCGGTCAACAAATTACCCGCCTTTTGTTATACCCGATAGTTCATTACCGTGTTCACAGCAGCCCAACACTTGTGTGTATACACAGCCAAATCTGTCTAGTCCACGCCATCCCATCCTTTTTATCTATTTTATCTATTTTAACATTTTCTTCGCACTTACGCCCAGAGTTTCCAAATGGTATATTTACTCCTGTCCTTACCCAGAAAGAACTTCAATACATTTTGAACTGCGTAGGTCCTTCCAAAAATCCGTTTGGTTCTGAGGAACTGTGGAACATTTCTTATCATGTTGATTTCTTACGGTGAGGACCTGTTACCCCCTGGCCCAATTCCGAAGTGGGAGGATCTCCCCTTGTCGGCTGTCCGCGAATACTTATTTAATATGTTCACGGTCACTTTCCGTATCTGGAGGCCGTCTTCTGTATGCGCAACCTGAGGACGTGCCATGCCGCGTCACAGGGACCCACTTGACATGGTGAGATAATGACGTCTGTGTTTCCCTTATCATTCGACGCTGTTAAATCCGAGTTATTGAAGGCGTTGTTAAATATGCTAAGAAGAAGAGTGTCGTCTGTTTTACCATGAACGTGTTCTGGCATGTGACTTATACAAAATGCATTAATATGGACGTATGATAATGTCATATATTTTCTATAGTACTTTTTAATCTCACTGTCGAAAATAAATTCCACCTCGTCCCACAAATCTCCGGGGCTAAGGAGCGGTGGTTGTGACCCAAGGAAGTAATATCTTGAAGCCACAGTGTCAGTAGGGGAAAATACTGTATGTCATTGGTTGTCCCCAAAGGACGTGAAACTTTGTTAACCTTAACGCACAGAAGCAGCTACAAAGCTTAGTTCTGTTCTCAGCCCCCCCCCCCCCCCCCCCACAAACACACACAGTAGAAACCTCGTCCGTTTCCTGGGCCTCTGATTTATGGACACAATGCAGGCACAACTCTGTTGTAGCAACTGGGCGTAATCCTCTATTCGGCACGCAAGGCGAAAACATGTCCTCCCTAGAGAATGAAGATTATGTCGTTATGGACAATGCTTTTCTGACGAAGGGTGCTTTAGAGTAATGGTTTGTCTTAAGGACAGCAACTACTGTGTGTGTGACTAGGCTTATGCCTTTGATGTGAAGCTCCATATTATGGTATTCCCTGTATGTATGAAGTTATTACGAACTGGCCCCTGTTACTATTCCCCTGTTTCTTCCTAGGTCTCCGAAGTGATGCCTGATCTTTACACATTTTCTAACCACGATTTTTACTGATTTTTTTCAGATAATGGCGATGATAATAATGTCTGTAATTCATTTCAGTTCAGTTCAGTTTGTGTTTATTTAACATCCTGGCTCAACAGCACAATTGCCAATTACAAAGCCAGCACAAAAGCACAAATAAAACACAAAACAGTACAAATACACAAGACAAAACACTAAATAAAAAAACAAATATGAAGTAAAACAATATAAAAGAAGTACTTGGGCAGAATCCAATACCTGACAGAACATAGATGACTTGTTTTAAAAATGTCGCGGTGACCGAACTACAGCGTCGGATTCAATATTTACATTCATAACAAATCATTAATCAAAACAGAACTACCATTGCATATACAAATATCCTACTGATGGCATTAGCCGCAGAAGTGCATCTAGCGGAAGGGCAGTTGCGACGGTTTAAGTTAACATGAAACAGTTTAAAAACTCTGAAATTTCGATTCGGCACACGATGGCCGACAGTTTCCAAAAGAGTAGGGCAAATTTTTAAACCATTGTAAACATTAAGTAAAAAAAGGGCGTCTAAGTGGCACCTAGATCACTTAAAGTATGTAATTTCAAGTAATTTAAAACATTAGCATAACTGTACGGTAAGTGACTGAAAAAGCGACGATGACAAAGAGATACAAACTTCCGCTGGATGCGCTCAAGCTTACTGGCATCAGTAGAAGTAATGGAATTCCACGCAACAGAGGAGTATTCTAACTTAGGCCTAACTAATGTGCAATATAGCATCAAGAGGCTCTGCAGAGTGGAAAAGGAACAAGTTGCTGACCTAATTAACCCCAGCAACCTAATTGTTTGAGAGAAAATATAATCCACATGATTGTAAAGTGCAGCTTGGAGTCAAATTGCACTCCCAGATCTTTGATGCATTCAGTTCGAGTAATCAAGGATTCACATAATTTGTAATAAAAAAGGAGCAAGTTAGTTTTCCTAGAAAAGCAGATAACTCTAGTCTTGTTGATGTTGAGCTTCATGAAATTAGATGTCATCCGCAAAGAGAAGGCAATTTGAATACCTGACCACACCAAACAGATCGTTGATAAAAGTGTTGAAAAGAAGTGGTCCCAGAACAGATCCTTGTGGCACACCAGATAACACTTCATATGACGAGGAAAGCGCTCCACAGTAACGGACAGGAGATGTTCTGCTGGTCAAGTAACTACGGAACCAGCTAACGTAACCGGCAGACAGTCCGAAGTCACTTAATTTTCGAAGTAGCATCTCATGCGAAACTAGATCAAAAGCGTTGCTGAAGTCAAAATAAATGGAATCGACCTGTCTCTGGGAATAATAAAAATAATTCTGTTTTTATGAACTTTATAAAATGTAGTCTCTGTCCACGCTACAAAGGCATATGGGGGGAGCAGAGGTGTAACTCCACTCATTCCTTATCTCTGCACTAGATGGAGATGAGTGGTCAACTTCACGCCCCGGCCACTTTACCCTCGGGACGAACCTCAGTACTTATTGAATAGGCGGCTGGGTGGGGCTCACAACCGGTCTGGACGTTTTTAGATAAGAGAAAATCTCTTACTCCTGCCGCGATTCGAACCCCGGCCCATCCAAGGCAATTTAACTGAACAATTTTTTAGCTTGCGAAATTCGAGAGAAAAAGAGATATAATTCGAAAAGAAAAAGGAAACCATTCCAAGTAAAGCGTATAGTAATGTCAAAATGCTACAGTTATCCAGTAGCATACAGTAGTGTCAAAATGCTACGGTAATCCAGTAGCATACAGTAATGCCAAAATGTTACAGTTATCCAGTAGCATACAGTAATGCCAAAATGTTACAGTTATCCAGTAGCATACAG
This sequence comes from Reticulitermes speratus, assembly GCA_021186555.1. Lineage (NCBI taxonomy): Eukaryota > Metazoa > Arthropoda > Insecta > Blattodea > Rhinotermitidae > Reticulitermes > Reticulitermes speratus. The sequence continues at coordinate 27,880,888 of JAJKFL010000004.1, forward strand.
TAATGCCAAAATGTTAAGTTATCCAGTAGCATACAGTAATGCCAAAATATTACAGTTATCCAGTAGCATACATCTCCGTTCAAAATTGGCTTTTCTAGGTGCCATTTCCATTATGCGAACAATTTATACCAATTTATAATATGTTTTTCTGTCGTGCTGGGAATTCTATTATCGTTCGTCTCTGAACCCACAAAATAGACCCACCAGTGTGTTGGTTATATTTTCATTTCCCTCAGCTATGTATTTTTTATATTGTGTTTAATTTCCGGCAATCGCAGGTACCACAAATTGTTTGTCCTACAGACGACGGATCCCACCGAGCTCTGCATCATAGTATACTAGCCATTCCGTGTAAACATGCCAAGCAGATGGATTTTATCTCCAGTAATTCGCGGTGCGAAGCTTCTTTTACTTGGAAGTTACTTGATTTATTGCGAATGGATATTACGCAAGTTTCTAGAAGCTCATCCCCATATTAATATTCTACCACAGTGATTTATGTTGCAGTCAATTCCTCATAGTTGATTTATGAAATAGCCACAGTAGACTCGTTATTTTGATTTGCAGCTTTGTTGCTCGTTAAGCACATTGGTGCGCATGAATCAGTAAATTTGGGCCATGTTTAATAATATTGGTGCTTTAAGTCAGCTGTTCCGCGTACGAATCTTTAATTCACAGAAAGCAGTGCTGACTATCCACTATCATACACGAATATTTAAAGCAGTAAGTGCCAATCGCTTAGTCAATATCGGTAGTGTAGTGCAGAGCGTAAAAAGTGGGAAAGAATAAAATTGGCATTACAAAACTAAAATAAAAAAGTGGGGACTAAATATACAAAGCACGTAAAAGTTGGCGATATATGCATCAAATAAGCCCCTCGACACGCACGCAAGATTAACCTGCGAGACATGTTAAAGCTAATAAGCAAAACTACAGTAAAGACAAATGGCCAGCTAATTACTTTACACAGCGTATGGATTTTTAACTATAATTTTTTTTTTATTTAAATTGTAACTCAAATTTTAACCCTTACTTAGGGACTAGCTTCCAAAAAATCATAAAATACTACAGTTTTTGACACTACTTACTAGCTACATGAGATATTATCAAAGTTACAATTATATTGTGATATATATCTTGTAATATTTGAGAGATCTCACAGATAGTAATATTTTACCTTGTTTTTGAGGATATGTAAAGAACGCCTGATGATGTTCGACATCGATCGAAACAAGCAGCGTTTGAAAGAAATTAAAAAGTGTTGTGGTAGACGGAAGAGTGTGTATTTGTATAATTTAAAATAACTCACATCTTAACTTTAAGTATGTAGCCTCTCGGAGGTTTAGGTATTTTTCTCGGAATACAGCATTTGAAGCGTTAGTTTCAGGTCAGTCTATTATTATTTTAAAGCAAGCTTTTACGGGCGTTGCTGTTTGTCGTGTTGCGATGTCAAACCGTTTTTTCACTACTAGCATATTTGATAAATTCGCCTGTACTTGTGTATCGTGCAGGGAGCCAAGTGAATAAAATTTATGTCATTTCAACGACTGGTTTATATGGCAAGTATTCGTAGTGGGATGTACGTGTCAGACGTTTGCGTGGTCATTGTGATGGCGTTCCCACGACTCGCCTACTAATGTTTGTCAAAGATGTGGGAAAGCGGTTTGAGTCTGATTTCCTTTGTTATAGAAATAAGCTAGGCTTATGATATCGCCATTTTTTTCTGTGTGCTGACTTTTGAAAAATGTGACCTATTTTAAGTTATCAATGTTACACAATTAGAGGCCACCCATACCTCGCGGTTTTTAGTTTGCGGGTTAGTAATAATTTGACATAATGCATTTGTGGGAAAGGAGCGATATTTAAGAACTTTGTGCGGAACTTAGTAATTTTGTATAATATTAGACTCACATAAAATAGAAAATATTGTCGAATAAGATTCTTTACGGAATGTGTAACAATTTTGTGTCAAAGATTTTAGTTGTACATATCTTTTTCGTACTTTAAATTAATTACTTTCGCTCACAACATTTTGGTTGATAATATCAATTTTTCTTTCATGTCACGTACTCTCATTAATATGTTTTACCATCATCATCATGAACTTATACAGATATATGACAACTGGGTCCTGTCCTGTGGAAACTCAATTTTTAAGATGCTGTTGATCTCTCCATCTTGTTTTAGGGCGACCTGTTTCGCGTTTGCCTTTTGGTTTGTATTCCAGTGCCATCGTGGTTATTTGTGAGTGTTCCATCCCTTTAACATGTTGTAGCCAATTTTTTGATAACGCTGAATTTCATCTACTTTGTGTTCTACGTTTAGGTTTTCTCAAATTGTCCTATTGCTTTGATGGTCCAACCTTGTCAGTCCTAAAGTTGATCTCAGAAACTTCTTTTGTGCCGTTTCTAATTGTTGACATTCCTTTTAATTCAGAACCCAAACTTCACTTCCATATTGCAGTGCTGCTTTAGATGTGGTATTGTAAAGACGCAATTTAGGGGCCGGTAACACATTTTTATCAAAATGTCCTTTGATAGTGCCATGTATTTTATTCGACAGGTCTATTTTTGTTGTACTATGCAATATATGTATTTGCTTACTGAAATGGCTGGTGGAGACTTAAAATGAGCAGAGACAAGTAAAACCGCCTTCTGCCTTATACAGAATCGTCCTTTGATTAATCGTACGGTGTCCACTCAGAATTTGACGTATTTAAAACGCTGGAGTCCTGTCTTCTGAATTCCAATATCACATATAAGTCTTGTACTGTCAGAATCTTGCTGTACCTAGCTCGCCATCCAACCCTGCTCCTTCTGGATATCATGTTTTTCTGTGGGCCTAACCTGGCTGGTTACTGCTCTCAGATTGATATTACGCCACCCTGTGTATTGAAGATTTTGATATGCAGGCCATTTTGTCATTCCCTGATATTAGAGGCAGAGCCGATCTCCGAAATTTTGGATTTAAACCCCAAACTGAAGCGGCTGGTTACCCTAGAAGGCTGTGTGTTTTGTTTAAAACACTTTTCCATTGAAACTGTAAACGGCTTTACGCATTGCAATAACAATATTATTTTCGGAATTAACACTCCCTAAGCTCAAATTAATTGTCGCACAATTCCCAACAGGTGCCACGCTTACGAACGGTTAAAGTATAGTAGTGTTAAAACACGTGTTGATAACGATTCTCATATCTGTGGAGCCTGCAGTGTTTCGTTCTCAATGTAGAGAGACAGCTCAGAAATTGTCCGTTGACTGCGGCAACAGCTGTTGATATATTGCAGGCATTGCCACTACCATTACTGCTAGCAATCTCGAAACGCATGTGATACTGCTGAACGCAAAGTTTAATTGAGATTTGTACAACTTTCTTATTTTGTACCGATGTCTGGTTCTATATATATATACATATATATGCATGTATATATATATATATATATATATATATATATACACACGTACCTCATGAATTTGGAAATACGTGTAAAAGTTTGTGCATAATCTATTACTTATTTGTCTCATAACTTTCAGTATAATGATTCCTTTAATTTAATTTTCAGTGTATATATGTCCAAAGCCTATCGTTATTCAAGAAAAGTGAGTATTATTCTTCAAAGGCTCGAGGTTGAGCATACGTCTCTGTCCAAGTTTTTCTGCTATCGAATTCCAAGTCAGGATTTCCATGGCATTCGTCTTTCTTTCCAAACTAGCAACTGAAGCAACATTGTATTTTCTCATATATTTTAGTGCCCTTTCCTGGCCTATTCGAGCCAAGCCACGTTTCCAGAGTATCGTAGCACCTAAATTCCACTACCTAAAAATAACTGTTTTATATGCAGTAAATAAACCCCTTCTTTGTGCAATATCCTACAATGTTCGCTTACCACGTGCCTCTCAGGTCAACATGTTTTATAAAGCCTTTGAAGTTTACCATGTTCTGCAGTGTGACGCCCTGTGGTAGAGGCTCACCGATGTTTCGGAAAAATGCGCCCTTTCCATCGTCAGGGTAGAAGAGGGTGGTGTCTTTCTTTTACTCCAAAATGAAGCTGGCCCTTGACTACGACACGTCGGTGAATTTGCAATGTACTACGCTACGTCACATGTCATCGCTCTGAGTGCCTTACTCCATTCAGATTTTACTGCTGAAGTGCTGTATACGTTTTTCATCTTCCTATCTGGTAAGGGCTGCCTGCAGTTTTGCTCATGGTACAGCAATTTAACGTTTTGGACGGCCAAGTTATTACAACGAAATTGAAAAGGAAATGTTTCAAGTCAGACATGCACTTGAGAGTGTATATTTGTCGTCTTATGCCTGACGTTGGGCTGAGTAACAAAGTAGTCGAGAGGTAAGTAGGGGGGGTCTAATCAACGTCATAGACAGACAGAATTTGAAAAGGGTTTCCACTGCTTCACGATGTTGTTCTGAATTGAGACAAGGCGTACGACAAACTATTTTAACGATGTAGCAATTTATATTCTTTATCCCTGTTCCACAAATAAACATCTGAGAGGAAGTGAGTCTCTTCAGAAAGACATGTATTTTGTTTAGGATTCGTGAGCTTCCAAATTGTGCACTTCAGGGAAGTTCCACTATAGTAATTTTGTATCAAAGAGACCAGCAGTATAGCAAGGATAAACACCCGTACTACAGCAGTTTCCTAAGACTCGTTCCTAATTTTTCATGCATCCAAATCGGTGTGTGCCTTAAAATAGCAGGCAACCTCCCCATCATACCTATACCAATTTACCATCAACGTGCTTTCTGAGTGTCGCGTTATGACTTTCACTTTGCAGTGCAGCCCTTCATTAAATCTTACAGCCGACTCCGAGATTTCTCAGCAAAGCAGATCTGTGTCTTTGATGCAGTCGTCATCTTGCTTTAACTAATTACTACCCTCCTTTTCTGTCCGTCTTCGTCTTGCCTTATATCTCTGTAATAAATCAGCTTCTTGGTTTCCGTAATAACCACAGGTTTAGATTGTTTTGCTAATTGCCAACAACAGTAATAAATTCCCGTATAGAGAGATATGCATTAAAGCACGCTTTGTGACTACAGTTCTGGCAATTAATTAAATACCGCCTTTCCGACAAAGGCGTAGATAAGAGGATAATATTAAAATTGATCTTCAGGTTAGTGGGATGGGAGGGCGTGGGCTGGATTGATATGGCTTAGGATAGGGACAGGTGGCGGGCGCTTGTGAATGCGGTAATGAACCTTCGGCTTCCATAATATGCGGGGAATTCTTGACTAGCTGAAGAATTGTTGCTTCTCAGGAAGGACTCTGCTCCATGGAGTTAGTTGTTAGTTAGATAGTTATTTAGTTAGTCAGTTAGTTGGCTTTCCGACTAAGCTGCACAACATGAACGAATGTCAAATATATTATATTAACATATATTATTTAAGAGGCCTAATATTTTAATGTTAAAATAGTATCTTTGTCCGTTGGTTTCCATATAAATATGATTATTTCTCTATTTCTTAACGCACTTGGGCCGGGATAGCGTAGTCGGTATAGCGACTCGCTACGAGCTGGACGTTCCGGGGATCGAATCCCGGTGGGGGGAGATTTTTCGCAGCCGTCCAGACCGGCCCTGGGGCCCACCCAGCCTCCTATAAAATGGGTACCGGGTCTCTTTCCCGGGGGTAAAGCGGCCGGGGCGTGGAGTTGACCACCCACCCTCATCTAGCGCCGAGGTTAAAGAAAGAGTAGAGCTATACCTCTACTCCCCCTCTAGGCCTTCGTGGCCTGTTCTAGGGAGAACGTAACGCAGTTATGTGTGACGGGTTGCTGTTTAAAGTTTATCATAATCAACCCGGCACGTTGTAATAATCGGGAGGGCCATTTTAACGGTGTTTAATGAAAACGTTGGAATGTAATGTTATGAAGATAATTTTTTATTTTATTTCTAAAATAATCGTGCTATAAACGTTTTTTTCTTATAAGTACTTTAATTCAACTATAATTATGCCTAAGCCTGTTGTTAGAGTGCAGCTGCTTTACCGATACTACACAAGTTAATTGTTTTGGAATAATGTTAAATACGTAATCTCTGACTCTAATATAATATTTCTTGATACGAAAAGGATGTTTTTCCAAAATTCTTAGGACAGTATTCTAAACTCTAGCTCTGAAATGGAATACCGGTCAGAGATGGCAGGCAACAGATCTGTGCGAACTTTACCCCCACATAGATTGCATTTGTCACCCTTCATTTATCATTGTAAGCCGTAAAAATGGATTCCACTGCAAAGAGTTTGTCCTTTCATAAGATAAATTACTTTCACAATTAAAGGTCGAAGAAGCGCGCGCACACACACGCACACACACGCACACAGGGATATCTACGGGAAATATTTCCTTTTCGAAAATCCTTTAAAATGTATAATATTTTTACAGCTCATTCTGATGCTCTAAATAACCGACTGTTTAAAACCAGTCGCCAACTACGACTTATTCTTATGTACAAGAGAAAGAGGGAGAAAAAATAGATTCTTCGAGGTGCAAAAACTAACTCAGCTCTTCTGCCCTTCGGCGGATTTCAGATCCGTTGGGCTTACAGAATTGTATAATTAATTTCTCATTAAGCGCTATCGTGCTAGTTGAATTTGCTGAAACTTTGAGATAAGTGAGCTGCAAATTATTGATCACATTGCGGAATACGACTTGAGACGACGACAGTTGCTTAGCTGAGCACGAAATTTCTCGCTCTTTGTGTAACCCGAAGGTTCAACACCTTATTCCCAACAAGCGGTCACTGGAACATATCCTAAGGCATACCAATCGAGTCTGCACAATCCTCCCTTAAGATTTATCTGAATATTATTTCTCACCCTGTCTCTAAGTTTTCTAATCGGCATTATCATCTTTCTACTTTTCTCGACTAATTTATTGTATGCATTCTGAATTTCTATAATTTATCCAACACTTCCTGCTCACCTTGTCCTCCTTCAATCGACGTTCATAATAATTTAGGAGCATTATTTTAAATGGCAACCGTCGCTTGTCATACCCCGTCGAGGGCCTTATCTTTCGACATGTAATGAACAGCACATTTGTTAGATGAGATGCGTGTCTGCGAGCCGAAGGAAGCAAAATATCCAGTGCCTTTCTTAAATACGTTGTTTAAGAACCAAATAATAATTACAGTTCGTTAACGGAAGAGGCGTCGACGTCGACTCAGGGCAGAGTGGAAACATCGAACATCGCTGCGCTGTCTGCCTCCACGCACAACGGTCAGAGGGAAGAGTGATGCGAGACGTGTGTCTAGGGAAACACCAGATTTGAAGAGGCCAGAATATAAAGACAACATTTATTCTATTTCGTGTCAAGGTTAAGAATGAATGGATTTATTCCTCCAATTCATATATGAATATGTGTCCATAGCTTGCAGAGAGGTAAATTTACCTGGACCCCATAAGCAATCACTCAACATATAACTCTAATTCCGTAACCTGAGCCAGATGAATCCGCTACACATCCTCCCTTATATTTCTTTAAGATCCGTTTCACTAATATTCTTCTACCTACGCATATTTGCACTAGAAATTGACACTCCCTCTCTACCTCTCTCTCTGCCTCTCGTGGAGACCATCTGAAATAGTGAACACAAAGTGTTTATGGGCTTTCTGGCAAGCCGTTTCTATAACCAGATTCTCTTTTGACTTTAATATGTGATGGCATTCGATAAATAGAAAGAGAACTTACACAGTGTGTAGCAGGCTTTGTGTACTCGTACATGTCGCCTACATGTAGCTAGAGAACACCCCAACTGCCTTTCGATGGCAAGATACACTTAACTGGGATCCTGTAAGAAGAAAGGTGCGACGAAATGGATATAGTCTGAATGGACTCGAAGACCCTTTGTTATTAGCGTTTGAATTATGATTTGTAGATAAGATGTGGATAGGCTTGTCAGACTCGTGTCGACTTCCCTCGGTCAAGGCACAGTTTTCAAGTCCGCGCTATCAGCATTTCGATGTTGACATTCTAAGACAAGTTTAATTAAATCGAAAATCAGTAGGAAAAGGGAAAATAAGTCAATGCACAACGGTTTATTACATATACTGCGTACCTTCTGCCTTGAAACAGACAAGACCATCACAGTCCTAAGTTTAGGAATGTGCAACGTCTCTTGTCATTTATTAAACCATTTATTAAACCTGGGCACATCTCCCTCACAGGCTTCCAGTTTTATTTTCCAACCGTATGGTTTCAGTTAAGACATGCTGTCGGGGAAATCTTTTCAGCGGTAAAGGAAAATAATGATGTCATAACGCAACATATTCAAGAATATTTTATCTGTTGTACAAAATATTGCATAGCTTTTCGTAGAGCTCCCTTATCCCTGTAAAATATTACACCTGTCATCATGAAGCTTGCTGGAAAGTTGTCCTTATATGAACATTCAAAATGAATTTGCTGCTGTCTTTCTTCTACCTACCGAAAGCAGAGTTATATATTAGAAGCAGACAGTATTCTGATACCAATTACGTGCAAAGCTTGAAACTCACGTTGTCCCAAATCTTTGTCGTAGATGGAACAGACCTATCAGTCAAAATCCCTTCACTTTTAAGATTCATTTTCGGAGCAGCCAAGGAAGCCAGAGATTTCAAATTTCTCCATTCGTCCCTTATGGTGAATGTTGGCTTGGTACCTTAAATACCGCTGTGCCACTATCGTTTCCGTTAAGACTATCAGCTCTTCATCATACACAAAAGCATTTTCACTTATTTCATCGCTAAATAGAGTCTCTATTTGATAAAGATTTGTTAAAGTATCTACGAATCAATCACGTACTAAGAGCTCGGGTTTGATCTTCCTAGAGAGCCCAAAGCAATAGATCATTCAGTATTAGTCTCTTATACATAGATGACTGGGAATATATATCGTTTATCATAGTCACCACTGTGTCTGTATTGGGTCTGTAACCCATCAGCTTCACATTTATTGGGCACCGGCTCTCTTCTTCAGAGGTAGGTCTAAATTTACAGGGTGTCAAAACGTTCACGAATATCCATCCACTACGGAGATCAAGAATCCTTGGAACTTTACTGTGTGTCTACCCTTACATAAGTCTTCGCGGATTGGAACGCATTTCAGCATTGGCACAACTTTACCTTGTACCTTACTTTAACAATGCCCAAGTTATAATATTGCAGACGGATTATTGAAATTTTCCGTTGTACATACTGAGGGAGTTCAAGTTGCGGATAATCTGTACCCGTGTTTTTGATAGTGCGTGCAACAATACTGCAAATGTGACGTAGTGCACAGACCTCACCAAGGTGTTTTCTACTTTGAAACTGTCATATGGTTTTGCTGTACACTCGTAAATGTAACTTCATTTCCGCTTATAAAGAAACCACCGTTTTCACTGCGCTGATATAGCATCAATAATTTTTGTGTAAGTACTATTGAATGTGAAAGATAATTTAATGTTTATGCGTGTTAAACTTCTTATTTCTTATAATATTTCAGGACAGTCGAGTTCTGTCCTACAGTTTGTGTAACACTGATCTCATAATAAACCCGTCTGAAACAACCGCTATTTAAAAGAATTCTGCATGAAGTAAGTTTCTAATATTGTTTCCTATACTTTTGGTATCATGTTTACTGTTGTAATTAGTGAGTCACAGTATTTAGAATCTCTTTTTTTGTGTGAGCAGTTGTATATTTTATTTTAGTTCTCATAATTTATCCGCTAGTATGAAATTGGAACAGTAAATGTCTCAAACATCAATATAATAACATCAGATGTTTTGTGTCTGACTGACTTTGGCAGCCAGAATTTATCAGGGAAAAAAGACATGCAACTTAAATTTTGGAAATAATTTTAGCATGATTATGGGATATACTGTACTAAATAATAAGCACACTCTGTTCATGTGATTGGGGCAATTAAGCTGACGGCTGTAAAGCGATGGCACTGGCTGCAAGTATATATTTGTGGTAATAAAATCTAGTCGCAGACATAGCTACGAAATAAGAGATACAAATATAAAGACCGCCAAGAGATAAAACAAAAAGATTGCATGCAGAGCACAGCACAATGAAAGCTACAAAAGCTGACCGTGCGTCTCGTCATTTCATTTGTGATATCTGAACACAGGTAAAACACAAATTCAGGCAATGCAACGTTTTATTTAACAACTTCACAAAGTTTCTTTGTGTCCTTGTGTGTGTGTGTGTGTGTGTAGTTGTTTTGAAACCATGGGGATCCCCCGCAAGGGAGGTTGAATGTACCGAAATAACTGCATAATTACATCCAGAGCTAGCCCTGAAAATAAATTAAGTAACTGCATCCATTGCCAGTTATAACCTCCGCTCTTTCGCATAAGCAGCACATGCTACATGTATAATGTTACTTATATAGAGTATGTAGACAAGTGGAGGTGACGATCCGGGCACAATCTCCCTTCACGTTCATTTAGTTGAGATAACCAGGGCTACCAACTTTATTCCGTGATAGTCTCAATGAAATCCCACAGTACCTTCTCCTGACGCCTTCTTTGTCTTCCCACCAAAGTTTCCGGCAAAAAAGGGGGATCGAATATACGAAGCTGTAATCTACACATCGTAGTATAATTTTACACACCAACAACGGAAATTATAAAGGAAATGTGTGCAGAACCTCATTCGAATAAATGTGAGTAAGACAAAACATTCACGCTTTCTGCATTGATAAGCAGTTCCATTCTGCGACAGAGTATGGTGTACTCTGCTGCTAGTATGTTACTCTCCCTGTACCTACTATCAACTCTAAACAGCATAGGTTATGTGGCACTATCTACCTCGCTCGCGTAATATACTTTTCATTTTTGAATTATAGGGCTGTGAAAAGAGAAACATTTACATGTGTTTTTTAGTCACCACACGATGAGGACCTAAGCGTATGCGACGAAAGGAGTTACAGATCCACGTGCAGTTGACCTAGACACAAGATGGACGTGAATGGTTATCTATACGTTCCGGTCGCTTTACTTTCGGGGATAGATCCCTTGATGCTCCTGGATAGTGAGCTGGCTGGACCCCATAGACAGTCTACAGGCGGCAGAGAAAAAAGATATCAATGTGGCTATCATAAAATTAACCAGGTGACTGACTGAGGGCATGACTAGTGACTGACGTTCGTATATGCAGAATTCAGTCATTTAGTCTTATATCTATACCTCGGTGTATTTGGTTGTTAATAAAATGGCTAGGGCCAGCAGTTTCAGGCGTTATTTTATACAGCAAGCAACAAATTCTTCTCATGAACCTCTTTCGCATTTCAATTTCGCTGTTGAATAAATATATTTTGTATGTTTGTTTGCTTGCTTGTTCATATTTCATTCATTTTTTCTTTTTTATATTCGTTTCTGTTTAATTTCTTCTTTATATTCTTCTGTCTTAAGAGGGACTATGTAATAATGAAGTGAAGAAGACTGCATACGGAGGAACTTTATGATCTGTACTCCTCAAAAAATATTATTCGGGTGATCAAATCAAGAACAATGAGATGGGTGGGCCATGTAGCGCGTATGGGGGACAGGAGAGGTGCATATAGGATTTCGGTGGGGCAACCTGAGAGAAAGAGACAACATGGGAGACCTAAGCATAGATGAGAGGATAATATTAAAATGGGACTTCAATAAGTGGGATGGGGCATGGACTGGATTGATCTGGCTCAGGATAGGGACAAGGAGTTGGCTTCTTGTGAAGGCGGTAATGAACCTTCGGGTTCAATAAAGTGCGGAAATTTCTTGACTAGCTGAGGACCTGTTAGCTTCGCAAGAAGGACTCTGCTCCATGAAGTCAGTTATTTCGTTCTCTTTTACGCTAATACTAATATTAACAACACAGACTTGTATCACGCTGTACTTGACACCCAGAAAAAGCTTCCAAGTATCTCTTAGGAAGGGGCTGGGCAGATCACAGGGGCACCTTCAATGTTGAGGTGAACAGAGAGAAGCTGTCTGTACTGGACGAGAACGTTGGCTGCCCCGTCATTAGCCAAGCACAACACTTGCTAATCCATCCATGCTTTTTCATAATAAACTTAAATAATGCAAATGCCGAATACAAACATGGGCACACTCTGGAGGATCTAAGAAAAATGTTGGAAGACAGATTCGCCAACTCGCTCTTAAGGCTATGCATTTCGTGAACATAATCTTTGACTTGTGCTAATCTAAAGGAGGACACTTCGCTATTCCACGTAACCATATTTAAAATTAGTATTTCTTTAGAGTAAAAACTAGTTGCAACTTAGATGATGTAACAGTTCCAATAGTTTATAGAGAAGTTTTGTGTTTTATAGCTGCTAAACACTGGATATTGTTCAGTCATATTTGTCCTACCTAAATTTGCATCTGACGACTTTCGTTTAAAAGTGTGTTAATTTTTCAGTACACCTACCGTTAAGTGGGTCTTATTTTGTAAAGCTGTGATTATGCTGCTGTGTTGGTAATTGCCTGTCCATCTTTTGACAGTTAAGTGAAACGTAGGATTTATTTTTAAAATTTCGGATTCGACTTCGGCGACAGATTTTGTTTACTATAGTCAGTGTAAAGAGAACAATGCACTAGGTTAGTGGCTGTGCACAAATGTATATTCATCATACAATTAATTATAGTGTAATATACTTGTAGTATCCTAATATACAATATGAAGGTAAGAGTTAGGTGGAACACTGCAATGAACTTGGGGTCCGTAAAAAGCGGGACATTTGTTCGTGAAATGAGGAACCATAGGTTAACAATATAAGTTTAATATTTAAGGTCCTAAAAGTGTCCGATATATGAATTATGCGCCGTACGGACTGTTGAAAATAAATTATTTTTTTTACTATTTAATGTCTTGTTCTATGCAAGAGGTTGTAACTACTTTCGCAAATGTTTCTGCCAATTTTTCAGCCATCGTTTATGTTTATACAGATTTATTTCTACTTTCTGCAGCATGTTTAGTCACTGAAATTGCCTACTGCAGACGAACAAGATCACTTTTTCCTTTGTGTTCTATACAAAATATAATTTAGTTACTAAGGATGTGCTGCATTCTGGTGCAAATTTATTCACTGCAGTCCCCGTTATGAAGTTGCTGTTCAGTATGTATCATGCGTCTTTGGACTCATCTGTCGTCCGGCTCTCTTTCACGTGACACAAAGTAAGTCCACATACAGCAAGGCTAGGACATAAACTGTAATTCTCAAGTTTAGTGTGTGTCACTGCTTGCATTCCGTTCAGCAGAATTTGTAGACGCCATTTCTTACATGCTGGTTTAAAAAAGAGGAGGTGCATTTGTGATATCAACTGCTGTGCAACGTGCAAGACTTCTTATTTGTGCAACTGTCAAATAGTATAATGTGGGCGGGGCCAGTTACACACATGGGGAGACGTGCATATAGGGTTTCGGTGTGTAAACATGAGGGAAAGGGACCATTTGGAAGAACTAGGTGTAGGTGGGAGTATAATATTAAACTGGATCTGAAACAAATAAGATTGGAGTGCGTGGACTGGATTGAACTGGCTCAGGAGAGGAGCAACTGGTGGGAACTTTGAACACGGTAATGAACTGTCAAGTATCATAAAATACGCGTTGTTTCTTGTCTAGCTTAGGAACTATTAGCTTTTCAAGAAGGACTGTGCTCCGCGGAGTTAGTCAAATATTACTAGATTAATTTTAGGATTATGTCGTCTTAAGATATTGCAGTCTGTGGTATCCCGTGGACGTGCACAGTGTGACTCGTCATTACATTCGGAACGTACGGCAAATGTTCATGTGTTGGTCTGTATGAAGACGTGTGGTTACCAGTAGTTGTTGTTACACAAAGTGGTCTGTTTTAATTAAACGTGGTATTATATCTTCCGAGACCGACACCCAAGTTTTTTTTTTAATTTTAAATTAGTAACTTCCTTTCAAAATTAATGGTAGTGAGAATCCACGGTCCGGTAGCAACACTAGCGCCTTTGAATGCTGTATCCTGAGGGTTTGTGCGGTTACAGAATTAAGCAAATTATGTAATATTCAGTCAAGTGCTTTTCTGAGTGGAAACCTTGCAGCTACAAAGTCGGCTATATGAGATGTGTGTTTAGTCTTCCCTTTGGTGATGATTACAGTGGAAATGTTTTAAATAAATTGGTGGGTCTATGTCAGTGTGTTATAATCGTACGTAGAAATATTGGTGGGTCTATGTCAGTGTGTTATAATCGTACGTAGAAATTTGTTTCAGACTGAGAAAGTTGAATCAAGCTGTGACTGTAAATGGAAGACTGCCGGTTCGAATCTTGACTCAGACACGATTAACTTGAGGTCTTTAGGCAATTTCATCATTCCCTCCAGGGAAATACCGAGATAGTACCTCAAGTTAAGCTAATATCGTGATAGTACATAAAGTTAGACTAATACGTGAATACTACCCCAGGTTAGGCTACTACGGGGAGAGTACACCAAGTTAGATTAATATCGGGATAGTACATCAAGTTAGGGTAATATCGGGTTAGCGTATACAATTAGGGTAATATGAGGATAGTATATGAATTTGAGGCTAATGCAGGGATAGGACACTGAGTTAGACAAAACCTTGTACGTCCTTTCCAATTAAGTATTAGTTAAATATATATATATATATATATATAATGGTATGTGTTTGGACCAGACCAAGAAACCTCTGAAAGAGGCCCTATGCTCCGCAAGGAGAGACAGGAGGTAAATAAAAAGAAAAGTGTTTGGGCCACTGGTAGTGTTCTTGAACAAACGTACGTAAATCAAGAAAAGCGTGTGAACATGCAAAAGATTAAGTATGTAAAATTATTTAGAAAATTTGGGATTGTGTTCTGCTTAAAACCAGTTCCTTTAAATATTACATAATTTCACGTTGTATTCACCGTGCATCTTGATAACCAGTTAAAAGTTTAAGAAACCAACATATGCACTATATTCTCATAAGTAAGTCAATTACCCCTACATATGTTTCGGCTTTTAACAAGCCATCTTCAGGAGGTCAAAGTTTTACATATGCTTAAAAGCTTTGTTTAAAATTGAACTAATAGATATAAAGCATATGTAAAACTTTGACCCTCTGAGGATGGCTTCTTAAAAGCCGAAACATATGTAGGGGTAATTGACTTACTTATGAGAATATAGTGCATATGTTGGTTTCTAAAACTTTTAATTACATAATTCCGTTTTATGCATCTGCACGGTGCGTGCCTTCCGAAGTCAGGAACTTGTTCAGCGTGGGTACGTTAGGGACCATTACATTGTAACTTCCTTACAGTTATTCAGCCTGTAAGTTGTGGAACTACCTGCCCAGCATATTAACCCTTTGAAAACCCAGTGGTCAATATAGGCCTATACACCACCAGATTTAACATTTAAAAATTTTACTTTCTGCCCACAGCTTGCATTTATGTTTTTCTATGATTGTCAGAAAAAAAGAGCGATTTTATCTCTATACAGCAGTAACTGATTGTTTTTTATAACCTGGGCGGAGTGTGTTTACTGCGCGGTACGAGCGGACTTACTAAATATACTTCAGGTTTATTATAGTATTGAAAGGACTAAAGGCGATATTTTTATTTCACTCGCACTGAAGATTTAGTCAATTGTAGGGTATGTATTTACAAATGTAAAATTTATGTGTTTGGCTACTCTTTTTTAAGTAAGATTTAATGTTCAAAAATAGAAATTTTGTGTATAAATGTCATTGAAAATCTTTTTTTGGTTTCAGTAATTTCCTGATGCAAAATTGCTAAAAGTATCGAAGAATTTCGAGACTTCTGGGCTAGCAAAGTATTACTTGATATTGGTTCCCTTGCTTGGCACCCTTTACTGCTTCTGAATCATCAATCATTATTTGCCATTACTGTTCGTTCAATTGTAAAACCGAATTGATTTCAAACGAAAGAAAATAATGTTTTAATTATGAATCGATTTATATAAAACGTGGATTTGGCTTAAAATATCTTCAGAGAAGGTTTCAGTGCATTCTTAGAAAGCTGCTGCCTTAATTTTACTGCTATGCACGTAGCCGTGGCAACTGCCACAATCCACTCTGGGCTGAATAAGGACACTTCTCCACACAAAGCATAATAGGAAATTCAGTACAATTTTCTTGGGCTAGCAGCCGCGTCAGGTGATTAAATGGCTAGTAAGCCGACGTTTCGAGTACCATCTCTGTCCTCGTTATCAGGGAACTGAAATGTACGTATACAGTAACTATGAAGTACGTGCACATTACTGTATCCTGGATTATTTGGAGGAGTTGGTCATACACTTTAATCCATCGGGAATACAATTCTTGTTGTTCTTCACAATTCTACATATGTTATGAGAATGGATTGTTATTACTTTTATTGTTATTACTATTACGGTTTGTTGTTATATTCGTTTAAACAGCTTATTACTAATATGTGTATTGTTTTTAGCCGCGTTCGCAAAACTGCGAAAAGAGACTATTAGCTTCGTCATGACTCTTTGCCTGTTTTTCATTCCGCATGGAACAACTCGGCTCCCACTGGACGGATTTTCATGAAATCTGATATTTCACTACTTTTCCAAAATATGTTGAGAAAAATAAAGGTTTATTAAAATCTCACGAGAATAACGAGTACTTACATGAAGACCTATGTAATTTATGATAACATCTCGCCTAATTATTCTTAGAATGAGAAATGATTCAGAGAACAGTTGTAGACAAAATCAAAACACACATTTTATGTTCAATAACGTTCTCCCAAAAATCGTTACGTTTATGAGATAATGGGGAAAAATATGGTAGAACCAGACCGGCTACAGATGGAAATATAACACGGCGCATGCGCTTTGCATGCTGGATAATTAAGGCTAGAGACACACACTCGGAAAGTATAATACTTATTGCTTTCAAAGGCAACAATGGTTACGCGAACCTTTCTCAGCATTACATTATACGTACATTGCCTGTATTGTTTATGTTACATTTTTCGGTCAGACGTGACATCAAAGTTCGGATAATTGATGTATCTAGTAATTTCTGACTTAGAAACAATATTTTTTACACAATTTATAGGTCTGTTCATAATATATCTATATAAAAATGTTCATATTCGTAAACGTAGGCAGTAAATATTAAATATTACGATTTTCAGTTTTTACTTTTCTTTATTATGTATCACGTAAATGCCAAGAATCGAAAATCGCTTACTGCTTGAGAACATGACGATAAAGCAAGCAGACTACATCACTCCATTTTAAGTCACACCACAAAAAACCGTAGCTACCGCATGCGGCGCCACATTATGTGATTTTAATGAAATATAAAGCCGTAAGTATTAATAATATGAATGTATGTTGTTCGCCTGAATTATCCGTCGCCCAAAAAGCATCATAACCGCAAGGTTTGACCCCGTAGAAAGCAATACATATTAAATATTACGACTGTAATTTACATTCCTGCCTTAATTAAGCGGCATGGAAATTTCATCTCGTTTTCGCAGTACTGTATTCGATGGTCTATACACTCTGTGGTCCTACCGTAGCCTTGTAGTCTTGTAGTTGACAAGTAAATGGGACGATTTTCGAAAAACAATATATAATATATATATATATATATATATATTTAAAGTGTGGTTTGATTTTCTTTACAAAATTCACCCGAAACTTTTCCCACCCCAAGAAGAATTCTGCGAGATATTGCCGCGTACTTACATAGGTCTTCATATAAACTGCCTGCACTTTTCCGATTTTAAAGAAACTAGAATTTTCTTGACAGATATTGCTAAAAGTCTTCAATTAAAATTTCACAAAAATCTTTTCAGTGTGAGTCGAGTTTTTCCATTACGAAGGTAAATGGCCGCTTTACACACCTTCTCGAAAGCTCCTAGAAGGTAGAATTTGTTGGATAAATAAAGGAGATATCCCAGAATTTAAAACGAGAGTATTAAATTATTTACAAGTTAATGATAGCAGGAAGGTAATTAATAATTCTCTGGAGATATGTATCTTCTATTTAGTGCTGTGTTATGTGTAGCAGTGGTGCTAATATTTGTGACGGTAATTATAGATGTCCGCTACAAGCCGGAAGGTTGCGGGTTCGATTCCTGATGGGATCATTGGGATTTTTCATTGACTTAATTCTTGCGGCCGCACTATGGCCCTGGGTTCGACTCAGCCTCTAACAGAAATAAGTACAAGGTGTGTTTCTTTGGGGGTAAAGGCGGTCGGTGTAGGGCTGACAAACGTACTAACTTCCTGTGCCGATTGTCTATAAATTCCGTGAGCTTCTATCTGGTGGAGCCGTTAGGGCTTATCCGAGCCTGTAATGATATAGATGTACCTTAATTGTAGACGTCCATATTATATCTATTTATCCGTACAAATGTATTTGCTCTCTGTGTGAAATTGAGAAATTCTGTAAGCGTTTAATAAAAATTCACCACTAATATTCTGAAATGCGAATCAGATTCATTATGTAAGGTGTAGAATAATGTTACAAGTCTTAGTTTGGTTGAAAAAGAGGAGAAAATTGGGAAATAAATTATGACAGGGGAAATGTTAATGTGAAACAAAATTTGTACCAACATTTCTGTGGATACAACCCACAACTCTAGGGAAATGTCAGGATTAAAACTTGGTTTGATATTTCGTTATTAATACTCGTACGTATGTTTGCTTATACATCCAATTTTTGGACACAAAGGGAAGAAAAATTAAAACAGAGAGAGGAAGAGTGTGTTTTGTTAAAACGGTGACAGGATGATTATTCAAAAACGTAATAAAGTTATAAGGGGAATTTGGAATAGCAGATAAATAAAAACCAACGGCTACCCCATCTGGACGCAAAGCCTGAAAAGCTGAATATCGCAGCCACACTTTCCATGTTACCGAAGGTACAGCGTCCAGCACAAAAGTGAAGTGATTTAATTCTTGTAACTGGAACAAACCAGATACTTATGTCGATATTTGGTATTATACATCTCGAATAAGCAAACTTATTGAAAAGTGCTATGAACGATAGCAATCATTCTGATTATAAAAACATTCGAAATTCTTGCAGATATGGGCTTTTTAGAAATGTAAACAATTTGTGACGTGTATAGGCTTTCAGTTAGATTAACCGTGGTACCACTGAGAACAGGACGTTTTGTTTGCGAGTAGAGAAAATACTATGAAATAGAGAATATTCTGTAATTTTTTTAATAAGCCTGCAATCATATATATTTATACGGTAAGGGTTGTTTGCAAAATAATAATCTACTGAACTACCGAACGGACCTTTTCGAGATACGTTTCAGAAAGCTTATGATTTGGCATGATGGCAATCTCCTTTGCTTTTATTAATTTCTTCTCAAAAATTGTTTTAAACAAAAAATATAAAGTTAAAATTCACAGTGCTGCCTCAAGCGGAAGCCAAAAGAGGCTAACACATTTAGCTTACTTTCTCTGGCCTCCACTCGAGGCAGTACTGTCGATTTCAACGTTTCGTTTCTTATTTATACGTAATAGGAAGTTTTTATTTCTTTTTTATACAGTGCTTATAATTTGTTGATCTCCGAAACAAATTAGCCAGAATCAAGCACAATTTTGCATTGGCGCAACAGCCCCTAGTGGGTCAGGGCCTCCTCATTATCGAGGCTTCACGATCATACTCAGACACACCAACTATGCAGGACTCCTCTGGACGAGTGATCAGCCCGACGCAGAGACCTCTACCTGAAAACAATAAACACTACAAGAGACAGACAAATCCATGCCCCTGGCGGGTTCCGAATCTGCAATCCCAGCAAGAGAACGACGGCAGATCCACGCCTTACATCACGCGGCCGCTGGAGTCGGCAGAATCGAGCATTAACAACTAAAATTTTTAATGTTTATTAAGATTAAGAGGCTGTAATTTTTGTTGGTTAAATATTTCTCTCTTTCTGCGTGCTAATTATTCGCATGGGAACAGCTTGCATAAAATGAAGCTATAACAATATAGTCAGACCGTGTTTATGTGCTGTACTCTTTACAGCCAAAACTGCTACAGCAGTGCGAAGTGACGTTTGGCGTAATGAGATGCTGTAAACATAGAGCTCATATTTACGCCAGCTTTAGCAGCTGTGTATGTTGCTTTTAATGATGATGTGCCTGCCTAAACTTTGTCACTCTGTCATCGTTTGGTATGTGTGTATTGTCGAATTTAGTGCAATATCAATACACAATGAATTTATAAAGATTTGCGATAAAAAGACAGCTAGAGACGGAGAAAAAGGTAGTGTTTGTTAAACGTCGCTCTAAAGTGCTTAGATTGTATAACATTGATGGTAGATGAATGGAGAGAGGGTGTGGCGCATTGGTAGAATTATACTGACAGAGAAAGATTGAAGTAGTAGGACAGCACCTCTCTCATTGTCATTTTGTCCATCACAAGTACATTACACGGGAATTAAACCCGGACCTCCTCGGTGACTGATCAGAGACTAACTGCGTTCTGTTCATAATAGACCATTATGTAGAACACACACCAGTTTCTGAAATAAAAGCGATATGCAAACTTCAAAACGTTTTAGACCACGTGGTTTGCGCTGTAGCTGAGTGCGCATGTTACCCTGCCTTCGTGCCTAGCTGAGTGCGCATATCACCGTGCATTCGTACCTAGCTGAGTGGGCATATCACCGTGCCTTCGTGCCTAGCTGAGTGGGCATATCACCGTGCATTCGTGCCTAGCTGAGTGCGCATATCACCGTGCCTTCGTGCCTAGCTGAGTGCGCATATCACCGTGCCTTCGTGCCCGTCCACTGCAATTAACCTCATACTAAAACTGCTTACAATGACTGTACATATCGTGACAACCCCAGCTAGACACTGAAGGCGGCAGTAGAACCACGTGTGTGCATACTATATAAAACGGACATTAGACAATGGAGGAGAGATCAGACCAACCGAACATTAGTGTAATAATTAAACACACACCAAATTTCAAAACATAATTACTTGATACAAGTGGAAGGTACGACAAAATGCACACATTTTAGTCGGATAACACAAAGATATGAGACCACTTGGGAGGGCCCAGGCTTAGGTATTTCGATCAAGTTAAAATAGATCTTCAACTTATTCTTAGACTGTATTAAGATGTGGGCTGGATTTATCTGTCTCAGCATAAGGTTTAGTGGCGGTATCTTTTGAACACGGTCATGAAGCTTCTGATTTCATAAAAGACGAGGAATGCATCGAACAGTGAACAACTGTTGGTGTATTATGGAAGAACTCGGTTCCATCGAGTTACTGTACGGAACTTGGAACTGGGACTGTTCTTTGGCGGATTTTCCGATGCCAAGAACGATGGCAGAAGCCATCTGAGCTGCGAAAACGCAGGAGTGCTTTCTGTGTGCATCGAGTAAGTCAGTGAACACCACTGAGACCAGGACTCACTTTAGGACCATTAATTATGTACTTTTATACCACGTACCTGACAACAGAGGTGATTTATTAACATGGGATATACATGTTCTTGGAAGTAGGTTTCTGGACAAGAATAATAATGAAAATAAATCATGATTCTGGTCATACGTAATTTGTAGCTTGCTATATAAGTAATGGCAGGTTGAATGCATTATGCTTTGTTATTGATCGCATCTAGGTACTCTGAATTTATTCAGCTTGAATGAGGTACTCCTGAAGATGTGTGGGGGCAGAATAAATTGCCAACGCGCCTCAGTTTGAAGGATCTTCAGCGGCATGCAGTTTTACAAACGAAGAATGGCGAAATATTTCCGCGAGAATATAATTTAGAGTTCGGAAAAATTTAGATATCAAATTACGTAACGAAAAACCGCGAGTAGGAATCGGTGTAGCTCATAAAATTCTGTCTATATTGTCTTTAGTTTGCATTATTTAGTGACAATGCATCAACTACAGGCAGCTGCTTAATACAGACGAAGTGTCTGTCATGTGTATAACAGAGAGAATATTCCGGATTCATGACCACGTCCCACCAAGAAGTTTTCTCAAGCGATGATAGCTGTCTCTGTTCCTCTGTATGATCCTTCGACTATGAAATGCTTGCTGTAGGTTTAGTTCCAGCAAAGGTTTATATTTTCTTTCTGAATATGACTTTCACAGTCTCTTCGGTCACATTTTTATTCAATAAGATGCCCGTTTCTAATCTTGGCTGTCACAGGCTATCCTGTCTGACGTGTTTGCTGTTGGGTTTCCTCAGGTTTTCCAGAAAAATTCTATAAAACCTTAAATTGGATCACGGCAGTTACCTTTCCAATCCTTTTAATTTAAAAAATTAATGTGACCCAAACATTCGTAATTATAATGTTCCCGACATAAAATTTCAAAGAAATTATTTTGAACGGCAGAGTGACACTTAAGAATCACAATAACTATTTTCATTATCTTCGCTTTAAGTTAAATGTATGTAGTCGAAGAGAGTAGGATGTTAATTGTTTTCATATAGGACTGTGGAATGACACAATGGAGAAGAACTCAGCATATAAAGTGGCTTATATCCCTGGGAAAGTCTGTGTATCAGCACTAGGCTGTTTAATTTTTAGCAATACTTTTTGAATCAGAAAGCACCTACAGGCTTCAAAATCAGTGAAATACTTGTACTTGGTTGGGTTACGATTCCGGTAACAGGCGATCCCTATTTCGAAAAAAAAAGTGAAGCCTTTTGTTGTCTTCAGCTCTGCTCATTCTGTGACTGTAGAGTCTTAGGAGGGCATGATTTCGCTCAAAGTTTTATACTGACTCATTGAATAGGGCTTTAAACTAACTGTTGAGACAAAACCTGCAGTCTGCGCAAGGAGGCGACAAGCAGCACTGTTACAAACAAATAATAATTCAGTTATCTCCTCATTATCTTACGCAGTGCCCAATAATAGGATGTGTTATTTTCTCATGGTCCTTTTGTCTTGCGTTAGCTCAGTGTATTTCACAGGCAAATGTAATCTCTTCTAATTAACGTGGGCCGGGATAGCGTAGTCGATATAGCGACTCGCTACGGGCTGGACGGTCCATTTGTAATTATTTCAACAACCGACTTTTTGTCACATGTTTCATGCAGCTCAAACTTTGAATTGTGCAAAGATCACCATCAGTGTTGCTATCTGACACATCTTTACTTGCACTATCCTCGGTCTTGATATCTGATATACAGATATCTCTACTGGTTTGTATTCCGTTTTAGCACTGATGTCCATACTTGCATGAAATTCTTCTGGTTCCTGTGGACTTCATTGTAATTGTGGGGCCTATAGCCTACACCTAACAGGAAACACGGTGGCTGACAGGGAAAGATAAATTGGTTATCCCTGCGGGGAGTTTCTTTGTAAGCT
Source organism: Reticulitermes speratus (assembly GCA_021186555.1). Taxonomy (NCBI): domain Eukaryota; kingdom Metazoa; phylum Arthropoda; class Insecta; order Blattodea; family Rhinotermitidae; genus Reticulitermes; species Reticulitermes speratus. The sequence goes on from JAJKFL010000004.1 coordinate 27,904,180, forward strand.
GAGAAATGCAACATTTCGTGCCGCTTGAGGCTTCCATATCTACTGATGACTACCGCAAGAAAACGCAGAGTCTGGTAGATTATTTGGTAGTGACAGAGGACTTGCTTTCCAAGTGTTTTATAGCGTACTCAACAGTTTGGAGCCTTTAACTCGTCTGGGTAATAGGCAAATATTGAATTCGTGCCTCACCGAAACTGAACTGTGTCTCCCTTACTGACAAAAGTCGGTTAATGTTGTTTATTGTGAACATTACACCGAACATGTAGTAAATACTGTGGGCTGTTATCGTGTTCTTAATGTTAATACAAAATATGCCTTCGAAACCACATGAAAATACATCTTTTGGCACAGAAGAAACTTTTTGTGTTCAAATTTTGTCATCACTAATTTTCTAAAACACGAACCTACTTTAGAGTCCGAAAGTAGTTGAGGTGATCAAGAAATTTCTTGCCTGCATCCAAGTTTATAAGTACGACTTTAAAAATAACATGCAACGGAACAGTGCCCTGAGTTCAAATCCATTTCATCAGTATGTCTATTTAAGTTTTGCACAAAACCTGAAAAATTTTATCCGCTTTGTAAAATGTAATTTCTACAAGAAAGCTGCGTTAAATCACAATGTGCTTATATTAAGTCGTGAAATTAAGGAATCATATCCTGAAAATACTGGTTTTGACACACGTACTTCGTGTTTTGGATGTACAGGGTTTAATTATTGATCCAGAGGCCCGCTAACGTCACGGAGGTCTTCACTGTTTCCTGTCTCCCAGAAAAAATGCTTAAAAAGTATTTAAATACCTGAATCCTATTCGGAAATTAATTATACAGTTTCAGAGTCTTTATTATCATGCACATACACTTAAATACTTATTATGAATTTGAGGACGCACACGCTCGTAAACGAAAGAGACTCAATTCTAGCATTAATTCGCGGTATTTAATTTGAAACCATCTGGCTGGCTGGAGTTCTTAATACTTTATTTATATGCTGCTTTATAGTGAATTCATAATTTTCCCAATATGTCAAATTCACTTCAGAATTAGACCTTCCCAAATGATTCTGTAATGTTCAGTCAACTCTTGCATTTTGTAATTTTAAATTCTTTATTCCGATTACAATATAGTCACGTAGGGTAAAGTCGTTGATGAAGGGCAGGCCGGTAGCAAGACCACTTCAATCGTTCAAGCTAATTTATGGTAACATTAAAAGATAGAGCGAATTGTTTATTCCATAATTTTGTTCGTCGTTTTAGTGGCTGTTATGTTTTATGACCTTGAATGGGCGTGTCGACAGTATTCTATACTTATCAGCCAGTAAGTTATAAAGTGTCTGTACAGCCAGTTGCATTTCAGACGCTGAATATTCGACGATGCTGCCAGATGAGTGTTAATATGATTTCTATACCGTCCACCATTCCTTGTTTAATGTCTTTATATTCAGAATTTAATGCTATGTAATAATTCACTATAAATTTTTCGTTGTATGTTTTCGGTGAAGCATGCATAGAGTAAAATTGGCAATGATGTGCTATTTTTTATTCTGACAGATATTTACATTTATGTATAGAAACAGGAGTTATATCTAGGTGTGTAATAGTTATGGTAGGGTCTCTGCTGCAAAACGATCAGTTCCTTTATAGCAAATTTAAATTCGTTTACCGACAGCAATAAAAATTACAAAGGTATGCAAAAGGGCGTTTTTGGTATATGCGTGGTGAAAGATGTCCCACATATAATGCGATACAAAATAATAAATTTGTAGTGAACGAAATTGTAATCAAATAAAATTATCTATGTTCTGTATCACTATGAGACTCCTTATTACTTTTTTATGTTATTACTTCTTTGTATACTTCTTAACGTTTTTCAAGATTCTTAGAACAGTTGTTACGTCCACAATCTATGCAGGTTTTTGAGAAAATTGTGCAGTTTTCATGGAGCCACTTTTCACACAACGAACATTTTTATCCAGTAGCATTCCTCTTTTGTTACACAGCAGTATTCCTTACATTCTTTATAGCAGTCACTGTCATCATTGTTATCAGAATTGCTCGAGTTCGGATTGTGAAACGTTTTCTTGAGATTATTCTTCGTACGACTGGCTTTTGTTTCTTCTTCTGGATGATTGTCGAACTAGTGATAACCTCTCCACGAAGACTTCTCCTTACCCTTGGTAGCCCTGAGTTTGATAATTTTGATGGAGGGGACAGTTCCATGAGAATTTTGGTTGGCTTTCTTCCTGAGAAACTTGGATGGGTGTTGAGGAATAGACGGATGCAGGAGTGAGTGCGTACCATTTTAATAGGTTCCTTAACACATAACATGGGTAATTAAAGCATATTTTATTACGTCGGTGACAATTTTTGTAGTCTTTCTTTAACATATCAATGAAAATGCAGTATACAATTTGATGTATGAACATAAATCAACCAAGCGATTTAAAATATCAGTGGGGCATCTTTGCCTATCTTTCAGTGGGGCTACTGTACCCAAATGTGGAGCGAAGATACCCCGGCTGATCACGTGACGACGACGTGGCTTGCAAAAGTTGTAACGGTATAAAAATACAGAAAAGTCCAGTGTTCCTTCACACAATCTGTTTGTAAAATTACTGTGTGCGTAAACAAACAGAATATTATTAAATAATAGCGCCCTGAAATATATAGCGTTACAAATCACGTTACTTACTTCACAAAACAACGTCAGGGCGTTCAGACAAGCACAGCAGCTGTGACTTGCACAGTAACAGACTCACCACTGGACGACCTTCTAGTTGCGTAATATGTGCAGCTTTCTAGAGCTAAGATTTCGAAGTAACTGATGGTGGGGCTTCATTGGCCAGTGGGGCAACTTTGCCCATTTTCCTACATTTTCTGAAATAAAATATGTAATTTCGGGTAATTCCGGCACTTGGAATATAGGCAAATAAGGCCAGGCGGGCGTTTTGTTTTCGAAGAAGTTATCTTTCAAAATATAGTTACTTATATCGTAATAATAACAATCAAAGTAAGTATACTTTATATGTATATATATTGTTTGCACATAAGAAGTATAAAGTGGAAAAGTTTTGTAACCAAAATTCATTTAAAAAACCTTAAACTACCTTGCCCAGAAGCACGGATGCATGATGTCATCCCGTAAAAATGTAGTCGAAAGTCAGATATATACTGGAATGTATCCGCATGAACCAAATTTCGTCCCAGGAACAACATTTTCTCCAAGATGTATTTGAGATCAGCCAGTAGAACAGAGGTCAATTTGAGATCAGCCAGTAGAACAGAGGTCAATTTGAGATCAGCCAGTAGAACAGAGGTCAATTTGAGATCAGCCAGTAGAACAGAGGTCAATTTGAGATCAGCCAGTAGAACAGAGGTCAATTTGAGATCAGCCAGTAGAACAGAGGTCAATTTGAGATCGGCCAGTAGAACAGAGGTCAATTTGAGATCAGCCAGTAGAACAGAGGTCAATTTGAGATCGGCCAGTAGAACAGAGGTCAATTTGAGATCAGCCAGTAGAACAGAGGTCAATTTGAGATCGGCCAGTAGAACAGAAGTCAATTTGAGATCAGCCAGTAGAACAGAGGTCAATTTGAGATCGGCCAGTAGAACAGAGGTCAATTTGAGATCAGCCAGTAGAACAGAGGTCAATTTGAGATCAGCCAGTAGAACAGAGGTCAATTTGAAATCAGCCAGTAGAACAGAGGTCATCCAGAGCACCCCACAATATAATAAGGGCAACCTTCCAGTTTCACTCTCCAGTCCATACAAAAATGCGTTATCGGCTGCAGCATCACAGCCCGTTCGTCAGCCTCTTTCAGCACACAAAAGAAGGATAAGTAAAGCAAATAGCCGTGCGTCTCTGAATATGAAAGCTGCACTTGTTGCTCCATCTTTGTTTCCCCACATACGTTTGCAGGTAAAGTCTTTCGCGTGTTCTGAGCGAAGACATCCCACACCACAATGTAAAAATCCAGGCTCAAGAGGAAGAAAGGCAACATGCATTGTGGTAACTGCGGGGTGTAGTTTTACGCTAGAAATAATAAGGATGGCTAAATTCAGTGCGTTTAGTTTATGGTCTGGTGCAGTCAGAAGAGCGACAAGTGTACTGACCGCAACTGTGGTTCATGTACCTTGTGTGGCGATGGCTTTTCTTCACTAAGTGAGAGTGACGTGTGATTCTCGTCTTTATACATTTATTGAATATTTTTATGCTAATAAACATGGACGTCATCTAAATTTTTATTCATTCAAAATTTTCTTCATGTTTATTTTTTCAGTTAATGGGGCCGCATTCATTTTTATGTTGAAAACTCAAAGACAGAGGTCTTAAGGCATATGTTATATTTAAAGTTTATTGCCTTACTGCATTCAAACAGCGTATTCGATTTTAAGTAATTAATTATTTTATTCCAACAAATGCACTACACTATTTTAGTGTTTTCTGTCCCTACATATGTTTCGGCACTCCTTGTGCCATCATCAGGGGTGTCGTCGAGAGTTCACAATCCTCAATGCATCCAATTCACGTTCACAACATATAATTCTCTATCACTGAATATCACTTATCTTCTTGTTCATGGTGGTTAGCTTATCTTCTTTGGTGTTTTATTAAAATTGAATAATTAAAACTTTATAATTGAAAATAGTCGTAGAATAAAATATTAAAAGTTATTAAGACTTTGTTCGACAGCTGGCTATGTATGTTAGTTGTGCGATCGTATTTGATCGTGTCCTTTTGCTGTGCACAAGACACCACAGGACGGTCAACAAGACAGCAAAAGGACACGATCAAATACGATCGCACAACTAACATACATAGCCAGCTGTCGAACAAAGTCTTAATAACTTTTAATATTTTATTCTACGACTATTTTCAATTATAAAGTTTTAATTATTCAGTTTTAATAAAACACCAAAGAAGATAAGCTAACCACCATGAACAAGAAGATAAGTGATATTCAGTGATTGTGAATTATATGTTGTGAAAGTGAATTGGATGCATTGAAAATTGTGAACTCTCGTCGACACCCCTGAGGATGGTACAAGGAGTGCCGAAACATATGTAGGGACAAGAAAACACTAAAATAGTGTAGTGCATTTTTTGGAATAAAATAATTAATTATTAAAATGCACGGTATATATAATATAAAGTTCGATTTTAAGTGTTTTAAAATTTTTAGCATTTAACCAAAGTATCAAAACGCTTACCTGGCCTTATTTATCTCACTGTCAGGTAACAAAGCCATTTGGACCTTTCGTGGAAAATAATTTTTGAAGTAACTAAAATTTTGGAATATTTAAAAAAGTTGCGTGGACTTATCATGTCCGATTATTTTGCTCTCTAAAAATGCAAATGCAAAAATTGTACCGTAAAATGGACAAGATATTCATGAATGATTAAATTGGTGGCTTTAATAACCGACCTTACCCTACATCTTCTGTTCACTAATAAATCCTTTCCACTTTCTTTGCATGTTTCATTTGCCCTGCTTTTAACAATGTTTTTTATTTTTTATCCTCAATTTTCTTCTATTCTTGTATTTAGCAGGATTCCATGTGGTTCTTTTAGTTCATGTAGCCAATACATTAGACGGCGCCTTTATTTTCTTAATTTCGTCGATATGTTGCCTTGGTAATTTATGTGTGAATATCGTAGCCCGTTGAAGATGTATGTTCAATTAAATTACTTTGATCGAAACGGGGGTATACGGTACGGCGTGTTTCTGCTTTAACCTACTTTTCATTCTCGCAAGTTCGGAGGTATTACTTGCTATGCCTTACCTTACTCTGCAGAAGTTAGATTGGTTTCACTGTGCACGGCCTTTTCTCTCTACCTCGACTTCCCGCACTGTCAGACTAGTGGGTTGTCCCCAGAGTTTGCTACGGACATGATCACATAGGAATGAAGACTTTTTAGTCTGCAGTGAGAGCTTGGAAAGCGTCCCCATATTCAACACAGCTGAAATATGAGTATTTCTTGGAGATTAAGTGTCTTTGGAGTGGGGGAGATTGAAATAATTCTCTTTATGTCTGACATCCCATTGCGAATGCAAATTAAAAAGGGGGAACGAGGGGGCAGTGTCTTACTACGGATATGTTGTGCGACATGTTTCGGCTTTAGCTAAAGGCCATCAAAGGCCACTATAAAAATGCTTATGCGTGATGATTACTTTTAGCTGAAGCCGAAACGTGTCGCACAATACATAATAAAACACAGCAAAATGTAGTAGTTAACTGCCCCTCTTCGATCCTTTGAAATATTTTTGTTTCTCGTGAAGTAGCGTGCCTCCTTACTTAATGAAAGATTGTTTGACGTATTGATTTTGCGTGTGGATAAAACCTGAACGGAGAAATGGAATGCAAAGAGAGACTATTGGTGTTTCCGTCATAACATTCATATTGCGGGGTGATAATGTCAGAATCACTATATAGCTATACAATTGGCTTGGTTTGTGATTGACTAACGGATTGAGTCACACCCGGGTGACTTTTATCGGCGTCTGTTACATGGCATTGTGGTTAAATGGCCTTGCCCTGAACACAGTGACTCTCTAGCTTTCGATAGAGGTTACTAATAGTTAAATATCGTGGATATTAACACACTTGCTCTGCGATTAAACTGATGCAAACATAAATCAGAAGGCAACACATAATATGTCACTTTTATCTCGCCAAAAGAGAGGCGTTTCAGATGTTTTACAAGAGAACAATATTTTAATGTAAATAGTTATTTTAGTAACATGAAACAATAGACGACCAATGAAAGACATCTGGGGTTAGCGAGTAAAAATTATGTTACTACCAGCATATGACGGGCCCACTAGTTAGTGGTCTAAAATGGGTCTGCAGTTGCGGATCCAATGGCCTGCTGTCTGAGGAGCGTAATGATTTTACTGACCTAACACGGGGTTCGTAGTCTCGAATACCATTCGGCGCATCGATGTATATCTGCATGAGCCTGTGTTTGTGTAGGTCAAGGCCTTTCAATGGGTCGGTACCATGTTGAAGAAGTCATACTAAATGTCTAACAAGAATAGAAATTAAATCTCAATTCAATGAGGTTAGAAGGTAGAATACTTGGAAGATGTTGAAGTATAATCTCCAGTCCTTAAAATTCCATTGTTTAAATTCACGATTAAAATTTTATTACTACCTTCTTATAAAAATATGACAATATTTGTATACATATTTTCGATATCGAACGAGACTCAACGTAGATCTTCTTCATACGGGATGTCTTATACATTTTTGTAAGTGCTATGTGTAAAAATATTTATATCAGTGAATCAACTAACACAATAAAGATCATGTTCGATCCTAACTATGTTGATACACATATAAACTAAGAATTTAATTAACCTTTGTAGTACTAGATTAAGTCAAAAAAATTTTCAATAGAATAAAAACCAATACACGCAGGAAAAGTGACTGTTAATGGGTACCTTCACCTCTCCAATATCTGGAATGTAATAAAATGATTAACGTTCTTATTGAACATAAAATAATTAGTTGTTTCAGGTATGTTGATGACATACTGCTTATCTACAAGAATTCATAAACGGATTTGAATAACACGTTCAAAGAGACTAAAAATATTTATTTTAAATTAAAATTTACACTTGAATAAGACGACAAATATAAGATTAAATTCTTAGACTTTACATAATCGAAAGAACATTGTAACATCCAAATTCCATTTTTCAGGAAACCAACAGTATCATATTGCATAATCCCCAATGGCTAATGTCACCCTCCGGAAAACAAACTGACTGCTATTATACATCTATCAATATTAATACATACGCACTGATTTTTAACATATTCATACCGTGCATTGTCATCAATCAAACATAAAACACTCGACCAACAAATGCACTCTTATTATTATTATTATTATTAGATATTATATATAATCCCTGTAAATCAGTCCAACATGTTTCGATCCCTTCCTGGGATCATCATCAGGGACACTTGTGAGAGTATAAATTACACATAAACTAAAACCAACAATATACGTACATGTTAAAACTATATAATGCATAAAAGATGGATAAAAGTGTAGGCGATCACTTCTGGGTGGATTCCTGGTCTACTGTGTAGAGAGAATTGGTTGTTTATATGCGGATGGATAGGACAGTACTGCCTGTTTATATGCGGATGGATAGGACAGTACTCATACTTCTTCGTTCAGTTTTTGTTTTTTAACATATAAGTATTTTAACTCTTCTTTTATTCTGAATTGAATCGCTGCTTTTAATATATTGAGAGTCTGGCGATTGGATCCACTCACTTTGAGATATATTTACGTGTTAATTTTACTGTTCTAGCCATCCGCCTGTAAGCAACCAATTCTCTCTATACAGTAGACCGGGGATCCACCCAGAAGTGATCGCCTACACTTTTATCCAAATTTTATACATTTTATGCTTTTAACATGTACTTATATTGTTGGTTTTAGCTTATGTAATTTATACTCTCACAAGTGTCCCTGATGATGATCCCAGAAAGGGCTCGAAACATGTTGGACTGGTTTACAGGGATTATATATAATATCTAAAAAAATAATAATAAGAGTGCATTTGTTGGTTGAGTGTTTTTGTTTGACATACTTACTGCTTGTCCTATCGTCTAGGTCAAGCATATGGGTCTGATGGTTGCCCCGAAACTTCGGTGAACAACTACCAACCTACGCTGTTTAACATACCAGAAGAGCGAAGGCCTCATGTGCGAAGTTGTGGTCATGAAACTGATGTGGGACAACTGCATAGGAGAGGAAATTATATTAACATTTATGATAAGAAAATGTGATGTGAAATTTCAGACTGAATTGGATTGGCTGGGCTTACAATAGGGTCCATTGGTGGTCTGTCATGAACATGGTACTGACCTTTCAAATTATAATTATTTCTGATGAATAAAAATACCACCAGTCACAACTGTACTGGACAATGTTTAGCGTATAATGTGCAACATGTTTCGGCTTCTCTGTAAGCCATCATCAGGCACAGATTAAGCCGAAACGTATTGTACATTAGAAAATAAACATTGTCCATTACAGCTGCGAATGACGGACTTTTTTTAACCTGTTTATGTATGCATTACAACGGGATGTCTCACCGTAAGATTGTAATTTCTTCATAACCCTTTTTAGTACATCGTTTTAGAAAGTTATCTCTTTATTTACGGTGGGAAAACCTGAAGGAAAGAGACCATGTGGAAGACCCAGATGTAGATGCAATGATATGAATAAAATAGCGTGGAAAGGATTTATTTGGCTTACGTTATGGACAATTTGCGGGTTCTTTTTAAAACTCTAATGAACGTTCGCGTTCCATAAAATGCGGGGAAATTCTTGACTATTTTGAAAGACCGCTTTCAATAAGAACTCTAATCTATGAAAATGGTTATTTCTTTTTAAACATTAGAGAATAAATTAGATAAACCTAATTCATTGTTCACCCTAAAAGAGAGACTTAGACCCACTGGAATTACAATTCTTCATTCAGCCACTAGCATGAAGACGGAAAGAGAATTTTCTTAAAAGTTGTGGCGTCAGAAATCTTCCGAAAGTAGACATAGCAAAGGTAACTTTTTATTATTGAAGGGCCCCGCAGCAGATGCTACGGAAGCACCGCAGCCTTGAAGGCTTATTGTGCAACCCTGTGATAAAGATGATGATGATAATGAGGTTTTTCTGCTTTTCCATTTTAATGGAGTACCGATGGAATGAAAGTGACAGGGGAAAACAGAAGTACTCGGAGAAAAACCTGTCGCAGTGCCATTTTGTCCACCACAAATCCCACATGGAACGGCCCAAGATCGAACCCCGGCCTCTGCAGTGAGAGCCCGACGACTAACCGCTTGAGCCATGGCACGGCCAACGGTAACTTATTAGAGCTACTTATTGTAATTTTGGAGGAATTAATGTCGGTAGATTTTACAAGATAAGAGGTTTTGGGTGTGGGATGTATGCAGCCTGCCGATCTCAGTGGCCGCGCGGTCTAAGGCGTGGGTCTGCGGCCGCTCGCTTACTAGGATCGTGGGTTCGAATCCCACCGGGGACATTGATGTCTGTCTGTTGTGAGTATTGTGTGTTGTCAGGTAGAGGTCTCTGCGACGAGCTGGTCCCTCGTCCAGAGGAGTCCTACCGACTGTGGTGTGTCTAAAGTGTGTGATCATGAAACCTCGACGAAACGAGGAGGCCCAGGCCCATTTAGGGCTGTCGAGCCAAAAAAAAATGTATACAGCCTACTGTAGCATGTGAGGGAGCAGGAAGAATGGAACACGGCGATGTAGCATTTCTATATGAATGAGACCCTGCACACGTAGGAACAGTGAATCTTTCACAGTGTCACCAGCATTGCTACTTGCAGAATGCCTGTTGGCCGAACTCTCTTTGTACTTGTCACTGAGGGTGTAGAATAGAACAGGTGTCTAGGAAGATCGTGAAGGGCGTTGCTGGAAACACAGCAACACAACTTTTACTGCAAGTGGATCGTCCGTGTGAATTAAGATGCGCGTTCGTAAGTTAAATATTCTTTACCGTAAATACGCTACAAATGAGTGGTTAATTTTCCGTTTTAGGCGCGTTCGAAAAAAATGCGAAAAACAACTATTAACTTCGTCGTGTCTTGTCTGTCCGCCTGTTTGTCCATCAGCATGGGACAACTCAGCCCCCACTGGACGGATTTTCATGAAATTTGATATTTGAGTATTTTTCAAAAATCTGTCAAGAAAATTCGAGTTTCTTTAAGATCTGAGAAGAATAACGGGTACTTTAGACGAAGACATTTGCACATTTATGAAAATATCTCGCTGAATCTTTTTTGAATGAGAAATGTTTCAGATAAAATTTGTAAATAAAATCAAAACACACATTTTATGTTCAAAAACGTTTTTCCGAAAATCGTGCAGTTTATGAGATAATGTGGAAAAATATCGTAGAGCCGCACAGGACACAGATGACAATATAATACGGCTCATGCGCTTTGCGTGCTGGATAACTAAGACTCATACTATTTAATACTTACTGCTTTTTCAGCGCCAATAATGGCTACGTGAACGCGCCTGTCTTACATTTATATGTACTGTACTTTGCCTGTCTCGTTGGAGATTTGACCAATATATTCTTTGTGTGACTGTTTGTGGCAAGAACGTATAATTCTACATTAAATTAAAATAAATTAAAACTTAATAGATGTTAAATTTGTTTTAGATTCAGGTTATTCTAGATGTGCTTAGATATTTTACCTGATACATAGATACGATATATATTTATAAATTTTGCATATTTTACGTATTAAGACTAACGTCTCCTGTGTCCATAGTGTATTGCTGCGTCTTTATAATGTCTGATTATTGTAGATGGCTGTGAAATGCATTTTTAAGGTACGAAATTTTTGACGTCTTTTCAATTCATTCTTTAATTATTTCTGTCTTCACCTCGACTCCTTTTGTTCGTATGTTCTCGATAACTTCACTGATAGAAGAAGGGAAATGAAGCAGCGTCATAAAGACGTTTCGTGTCAGTCGCGCCACTAAGTTACTTCAGCAAGTTAAATCATCCACATACGGATTATAAGCCACTAAACAAATATAGCCAGTGTCTACTTTCCTTTCTTTCCCAGGAAAATAAACTTTGTATATACGTCACTGCATTCACTCCTTTACTTCTCCTCTAACGGATGGGACAGTCTGGCTTGCTCCGGCACAAAATTAATATTATGTTACTCTGATATACGATACAACTCCCAGGAGACAGTGGCCAACAATCCGTGTCTTTGTCAGTACACAACAAAGCAGGAAATGAAAGAAAGTACGTAAAAGCAGCACTGTGGATACTGTTCTGGAAATACCAGCCCGGCTTGGAGTCCGTTTTTAGCCGCTCTGATATCGTCATTGTCACTATTCTTATTACAGCCTGTCCCGTTATTTAACTTGTAAAATTTTAGTGTTTGTTAAGGTTACTTGGAAAGCTTAAAGGCCTTGTGTGAATAAATGAAGCCCAGCGTCCAGTGAATAATAATCATAAGGGAACAAAATAATTAATTTTAAATACGATGTGTCCGTTCTGCTGGGATACGACATTGAGTCTTTGGGCATTTGACTTCCGACCTTCTGACGCAGCGTTGCTGCAAGTCTTCAAGTGACCGAAGTGTCTTTCATGGCATTCTGACCTTCGAATACAAGGCCACTACCTCGTCCCGAATTTCGACTGTCAGTTACTCAGCCACGTCACATTATAACCCAGGAAAGCGTGTACCTCATCCACTCCGCTGCGAAAACCTAAAAACTCCAACGTTAATGTGATTTATAATTACTTCTAATATTTAGAATTGCGGCAATGAATACATTATAAGTTTAGCAAAGGCTATAAATCTTACGAAATGTTACTCCAAACTGCTACGAAAGCAGTCCCGTGTCGTTTCTTTATATTTATCTGCTATAGATGGATACATCGGGTTCGAAACATGTCTGTTGTTATTAAATTTATAACCAACTGATACACAATTGAACCACTTTTATTGTAGCGTCTATATTATTACACGCCCCTACATATGTTTCGGACCTCAGTCCATCCTCAGGGGGTCTCGTTCGTAAAAACCACTAAATCAAATACATGTTTTCAAGGGACATACAGCACTTATGTACCACTATTGTGGTAAATTGTCCCTTGACAACACGTATTTGATTTAGTGATTTTTACGAACGAGACCCCCTGAGGATGGACTGAGGTCCGAAACATATGTAGGGGCGTGTAATAATATAGACGCTACAATAAAAGTGGTTCAATTGTGTATCAGTTGGTTATAAATTTATTAATTCATAAAGATGCACGGTGATACTAATATGAAATATCTGTTGTTGTCTGACTCAACGCTTCATTAACTGCAGCTGGCGAAGGTATAGCAGAAGAGTCGACACAGATGGTCTAGCGGGCAGCAAGCCACTTTCAGAAACGTTAGGTTGCCAGATAGATAAGTTAGAGTGAGTTATGACTTTAATTTCTTTATATTTTCGAAGGCAGGAGAGGTCATGTTAAGTCACAGATGGATTGCAGAAAATTTGTAAACTTGTGAATAGAAATCCTAAGTAGCCATGCAGTGACCCAATTTCAGGTTCTTACCCCATACCATTTTTCACAGCATTAGGTTAACCTGACACCGTGTTAGAAGGCCCTAAAAATAATTTTATTTAAATTCTTTGTTATTATCTACAGAAAAGTAATTTTGGCTCATTGCTTAGCCATTCATCTTAAACCAATCTTCTACACGCAAGAGGGGAAAAAACACGAACGTCGCATGTAGCATTAAAGATTCCTAACACTTTACCTTTCACCTTTAATTCTAACATTCATTCATCACGCTGTCTCTCTTAGGAGAGGTCCGTAACTTCCTCCAAATTGAGTTCTCCAGAGATTGCGATCTAGTGCTTCCTCTTTTAACTCCCAGCGTCTTCTCGTTTTCTAAGTTCATCCAGTAGCTTCTTACGTCTTCTTTCTCGGCTTCTCTTCCCTTCTGTCTTTCCTCAGTAGCATGTTTTATAAGGCAGTTTCTACGCAAGATGTGACCAATCCAGTTAGCCTTCCTTCATATTACTGTATGTAGGATGTTACTGTCCTCCTCCAACATAAGAGATCAGAAATACAGCTAAAATAAAGACATTTTGTTAACGAACGTTAATTCAGCAATGCTCTTAAGTTCTGTTTACTCTGTCAAGTGACATGTCTGTAAAATGTAAAGTGTATGCAATAGGACGGCAGATACAATTATCATATTAAAGTTCGCCGTGGTAACAAGCCGCCAGTTCTTCTGCAATATTTACTTAATCACTCAATTTCCATCCAATCCTAACGTCTTCTTTATTTCTTTATGACTTATAACCCCTTTAAAAGACCAGATAAAACTTCATGTCTTTCTGAACCCCAACGTACTGTATTCACCATGTTTTACTAATTGGGATAAAATGCGATCATACTATCATGCCCTGGTGCTTATATAATGCTAGTGAAATCGGTGTCTAATCTACTCGTTGGAGCAGAATATTTTTCGTATAGATATAGGCATATTTATGGAACCGCGATAGTGTGGTGTATGTCGTGACTGGGGTACAGGTTGTACAGGCAAGGAGTCGTGGTTCTGCTAGTTGTAGAGAAAAAAGATAGGTCTTTTATTTACAAACGTCCAGAGCGGCCCTGGAGCTCAGCAAGCCTCCTATTTAAGGGGGACCGGTTGCCCTTTCCTCTGGGGTAAAGCGGTCAGGGCGTGAAGGTGACCACCGCATTCCATATATGACTGAGTGTAATAAGGAGTATAGCTACACCTCCACACTCATATGCCTTTAGGGCATGCACTGAGACAACTTTACCTTCACGGGCATATTTATTTTAAACTATCAGCGCCCTGCTCGCTGAACGTAACGCATTTCGTCAGCAGCTATCATTTCAGCGCACTACAGAAGATTGTTAACAGTTCTGGTTCGCCTCTGTCCTCATGTCAGTATGCAGTGTCTTGGTCAGTGGTGGTTTTGTGAAGCGGGCTGCTGCCTAGAAGAGAAAGAAAGAATGAACATGAAGGTAAAAGTAAAGTTCACCCTAGAACAGGCCATGAAGGCTCAGAGGGGGAGTAAGGTTATAGCTCTGCTCTTTATTTAACCTCGCCGCTAGATGGGAATGGGTGGTCAACGCCACGCCCCGGCCGCTTTACTCCCCTGGAAAGAGACCCAGCACCCATTGTACAGGAGGCTGGGTGTGCCCAGGGCCCATATACATGGGTGCAGAAATTTTTGCCCTCACCGGATTCGATCCCCGGATCTTCCAGCCCTTAGCGAGTCGCTATACCGACTGCGTTGAACGTAAGCATGACAATTTTTGTGGACTGTTTATCTTCTTGGTCTTTTATACCACATTTCAAAAACTGGATCTGTTTTCATTATCAGGAGGAAGAAAAGTGGGGAAGCGGAAAAAGTCCCCTTCTGTGGGTCCGTCAGAGAGATAGTCAGTATTAGCGGACGAGGAATATTAAGACGATGCTCAGTGACCAAACTCTGGTCAAGCTTAATGAAACATGCTATCTTCAGAATCCTTTAAAGCTGATTTAATCTGAACTTTTAAGGCTATTTTAAAAGCAGACCGTAAAATCAATGCGACTTTTTTTGACTCAGTCTGCACAACTCCTTTTTATTGGTAAACAAGCTTTTTTGTAACGTTAGTTGTTTCCATTTTTGTACGAACGCCAGCTTTAGGCTAAATCAATATAAAATGTATTCACGAAAACCTCGTGAAAAATCGTTTAAATTTCATTGTACTAGTGACAACTCACACCTTTAATATCCTGATAACTTTGCAGTTACAATGTCGTGTTTATTATTTTACATTTTGTATTAGTTAAAATTACATAAAATAGTACTTTGCGGAATCTTTCTAAAATCTAAAAAATCGCATGTGTTTCTTTATTATTTAGTTTCGGTTATTAGTTATCTTCGTTCCTCATTTTTTTCATGGTGCTCTGGTTTTAGGCTACGAACTTTCGTCTGGATTCACCTTCACGCACAGTAATATTACAAAATGTAATACTTTTACTATTTGTGTATGTAAGTGGACCAAAAATGTACATCACCTCTTTTACGACTTAGAAACACAACGTTGTACCTGCAAGGATAAAGAAGAAACAGTAATGCAGATAGTAATACACGTAGAAAGACTGTTGTAAGGTGTGAAATCTCACTACCACATTGGAATTTAAATGAAGTGATATAAAAATTGTAATTTATACACTTTTATAGTGATTTAGCCTAAAGATAATTTTGGCATAAAAGCCGAAACATGGAGAGAGCAACAGTTGTGTTGACTAAGTCAAAAAAAGGCCGATCCCAGTGGCCGCGTGGTCTAAGGCGTGGGTCTTCGGCCGCTCGCTTACTAGGATCGTGGGTTCGAATCCCACCGGGGGCATGGATGTCTCTCTCTTGTGAGTGTTGTGTGTTGTCAGGTAGAGGTCTCTGCGACGAGCTGGTCCCTCGTCCAGAGGAGTCCTACCGACTGTGGTGTGTCTAAAGTGTGTGACCATGAAACCTCGACGAAACGAGGAGGCCCAGGTCATATAGGGCTGTCGAGCCATAGGAAAAAAAAAAGTCAAAAAAAGTTATCCTGTTTTCATATTAGAGAACACAACGAGATGCCACACTGTAAGATTAAAAGGAGGCTTCTAATTAAATTTAAAAGCTGCCAAAACTACAGATATTTCTACAGGACCAGTTTTTATGAAAGGCACAATGCGCGCAATACATTGTATTTCGCATTAATGTTACATATTTTCCTTTCCTCGTGTACAAGCAGATATCCCCACTCAAGCTGACAGACACGTATCAGAATTGCCTGCGTAATGGTCATGCTCATGACGCATTGTGTTATGGCTATTCGGCATAACGCTATTGTGCTAAGAGCAATAGTCTTTTATAAAAACGGACATTCTGTAGATAATACCACGTGCTTATTTCTGTTGTCATTCGCGTTAATTCGATCCTACAAGCATTGTGATTGGCATAATGTATTAAATAACCTAAGAAATAATCAATTGCACAATGGAGCACAAAATCCTTTCCATTGAAACGCCAGAAACCACAGTAATGTTTCACACTAAACTGCCTATAGACAGACCTATTGTCTGTATCTGAATGCAGGTGTATCATTATTTTGCTGCAGTTCCACAAATTTTTTCTTTTACAGCCTCTAACAGAAATGAGTAGCAGGAATATTTCCTGGGGGTTAAAGGCGGAAGGTGCGTAGGGCTGACGACCTGATCACCTTCATATGCCGATTGTCTAGAAATCTGGGAGCCTCAACCTCCTGGATCCCTAAGGGCCTGTCCAGGCCTGCAATGGGATTGCTTTGCTTTTATCTCAATCTATTCACAACAAACAACTTCTTCATTCATTCTGCAGTCTGTCTTACGACAGGTCCGTAGCCTCTTCCAAAGCGACTTCTCCACACAGGTGCGATCTAGTGCTTTCTCTTTCAATTTCCAGTATCTTCTCTTTTCCTTAAGGTATTCCAATAGCTGCTTACGTCTTCTCCCTCGTCTTCCCGTCATTTCTATCCTTCCTTCTAACTTTCCTTCAATCACGTGTTTCAGAAGGCAGTTTCTACGCAAGATGTGACCAATCCAGTTAGCCTTTCTTCTTTTTATTGTATGTAGGATATTCCTATCCTCCTTGACTCTGTGTAATATTTCTTCATTTCTCACACGATCGGTCCAACTGATCTTCTCCATTCTTCTTCTGCAACACATTTCCGAACTTTCCAGATACTTCTGATTGCTTTCCGAAGTGTCCACTTTTCAGCACCATACAAAGCTTTGCTCCAAATATAGCACTTTACTAGTTTCTTCCTTAAATTTAAGTCCAGTTTGCTGGTGAAAAGAGTCTTCTTCTAATGTCTTCATGCTCCTCTTTATTATTATTCTGCGATATGTTTCGGCCATTGACCATCATCAGTTAGATACATTACAAAATTCATAAAGGAATATAGATGTTGAGGTGAGGCCTCCCTATAAATTGGAAATTGTAACTGTAATACTATAAATGTACAATTGTCTATTATTCCCTATAAGAAATAACATACCTGGTATGCGTTCATATAGTTTTTTTAATTGCCTGAGTAAAAGTAAAAAAAGGTAAAATTTCACCCTAGAACAGGCCATGAAGGCCCAGAGGGGAAGTAGAGGTATAGCTCTGCTCTTTCTTTAACCCTGGCACTAGATGGGGGTGGGTGGCCAACGCCACGCCCCGGCCGCTTTACCCCCGGAAATAACCCGGTACCCATTGCACAGGAGGCTGGGTAGGCCCCAGAGCCAGTCTGGACGGTTGCTGAAAATCTCGCACCCACCGGGATTCGGTCCCCGCACCGTCCAGCTCGTAGCGACTACGCTATCCCGGCCCACAATTGCCTGAGTGCAAGATTAAGATATATTCAGATGAAAGAGCCTGCTGTATTCACTTAAAAATTGAGTAGTGGACTAATGGTGTTTTAAGCAGGCTTGTAGCATACGTGTGGCAGCTTCCTCTTCTACTAAAGGGGATGTTCGTAGATCTTCTTTTGGAACACCCCGTGCGAGTCAGGCAGTTCTATGTAGTTTTGTGTGCGCTATATTCTGTTTATTATTCCCAAGTGGTAAAATATGAAGTGCCTGCAAGGGATGTGAATCATAATTAAATTGACGAATTATTTAAGTTGGTACTAGCTCGTTGAATATTATTGTTCAATATACATCTGTTTTTACCTCAACTATTGTCCATTATGTATTTAATTATCTAATGATTACGCTAAACTACCAAAAGCTATTTCTTTTTTGTTTTTAATTACCATTGGAATTATACTCACGTTAGTGTGTGTGTATATAGCATGCGAGGCTGCGTGTACCTGCGTAGATACTGCTTGTTATGAGTTCACTCCACTACTGACATCTACACTCCTTCATGATTTTGCAATATTTCTACCTGATGATGGCCAACGTACGCGGCCGAAACATGTAAAATAATAATAAAAAGGAGCATTAAGACATTGTTGTGTTTGTTTTGTATAGATTGAGATAGTAACTGTATACATGCACAACGGAACGGGAATTCCAAAGATTTTTTTTCTTTGGCTTAATGCTGCAAGTTTCCTGAAATGCTGACTTTATAATATTTTTATCAATAGCTGTATGTTGATTATTAAAATTTAACAGCGGAAAGTAATATATGTTTTGAAGATGTAAGTCTTCGGGGATGCCACAACATATCGACTGGTAAATATGTATCGACGTTTCGGATGAGTCTAAGGCTTCCATCTTCAGACGACACGATAGTGAGGTCTCAGAAGACGTGAATTTTCATATGCTGCTCTGAATGATCTCAGATCTAGTGTACATTTCCAGTTGTTATTATTAACAGGGATATGTATGTTGCAATGTGTACGAAACTTCTGAAGCTTGGAACTAGTATTGCCCGAACTATGTCCTCTGTAATATACGTTTTACTGCATACTCGAATGCCAACCAACCAAATAGTCACTATCCAAGAAGCTAATTAAGGGCGCAGGCTTGCATTTCTCACAAGTCGACGACCCTTTCTCATTGTCAGATAAACTATTCCTGTGTACGAAGTGCATAGCTGGAATGTAAGACGGTACGGTGTAAATTTTATCTGCGAGTGTGCTTATGGTAACGGGTTGCAGGTCTTGTCGGATTTGTGCGAGGAATGCTGCTGCAGACGGAGGACACTTCCAGCTGCTAATTAGCCTTTTCGGGAGCAAACACGGAGTGTTGTGCTGTTTATAACCATTTGAACCATAAGTGCAAACACGGAGTGTTTGCTGTTTAACCATTTGAACCATAAGTGCAAACACGGAGTGTTGTGCTGTTTAACCATTTGAACCATAAGTGCGAACACGGAGTGTTGTGCTGTTTAACCATTTGAACCATAAATGCAAACACGGAGTGTTGTGCTGTTTAACCATTTGAACCATAAGTGCAAACACGGAGTTTTGTGCTGTTTAACCATTTGAACCATAAGTCAGAGTGGAAGAAGTCATTTCGTAACTGACGTGCATTCAGTGGGTATGTCTTGATGTCGAGCCCCTGTAGGAGCTTGTAACCAGGTCATGTTTTTTTGCGAGTATGTCTCCATGGTGCGTCCCCTCTGACGAGAGGGCGGTTAAACAGTGTCGAGGTGCAAGTAACACTGCAGTTGACAATGATTCTGTCCATCTTGGCGTCGACCCCCCCCCCCCTTTCCGGGGCTGATGACCTAATAATTGAGGCATTTTATTTCTCTAACGTTTAAACTTTCGACTCACCTCAGAACATAAATAAGATTACATCTCCATAACAATGACCAATCGATTAATGCTGTTTATGGGGAAGATAGATGTTTGTGTTGGAAATACCTGAGATGGATAAATAAGATCTGTGGGCAACTTTCAGGCGCTTTTGGCTTCAATCTGGTGTAAAATACTAACACTTGCGTTCAAGGGTTAAGGATTGCTATATCTTAAACAGAAGGAAAGTTAAGTTCACAAGTGCGAGACTCCATCGATTTATTTGTAACTTATAAACATACAGTTGGTAGCTACTGAAATAACTGACAGAGCGTGCAGCATGTGTTTCGCCTATTTGACACATGCACCTCCCCGTTTTTGTTAAGTTCGGTTGGAATTTGTATGGAAGCTCATTTATAAAACCAACATATGCACATTTAATGTATATAACAATACAGTTGCAAAATAGAAAGGTTTGGAGAAGAGGATGCGAGAGACGGCCGATGGAGCTGTAATCCACTAGCCAAAAAAATGCAGTTCTTATTTACTGTGACGCGTTTCGACGAAACTCCACCATTTCAGGGAATCTATGTACCAAAATTTCAAACTCACTAAATTATAATATATTACAACATTAATACATATTATATCGTAGTGATTACTGCAGCTAAATTAAAAAATGTAAGATGTCGTAAGATGTGGTTAAAATTCGTTATGCTTTGTTGTCTCGTTGTAGATATCGTGATTGTATAAAACATCCAATATTGTTCTTGATCCATTATGGTCTTTTCCCTGCATTATGTGTCGTTGTGCTCTGTGTAGGAAGTAACTTACCATGAATAACGTTAAAAACTCTATGGAATTATTTGTGTGGATACGAAACACATGACGTTTCTGAGGACATATATCTTTAACTTTCTGTAATAAATTAGAGAAGTGGCTGAAACCAATCTTACAGCAATGCCACAGTTTTAATAACTTTCTCATTGCAGACTCTCTATGGTCATTTCAGTTGCTCTGCCATTAAATACACAAAAAAGTAACACAACATAGCAAGAAAAGATTCCCCTCGATTTGTCCAGCATTGCTGTGGAGTGGTTAACAATCATAATTCATATGCAGAAGGTCCCTGCTTCAAATTTCAGACCGGAAATCCGATATCTTTACTGGACGATTTCGTGAAGTTTTTTGAGTCATTCTGAGAAAATACTGGGGTATTATCCGAACTTAGACCACGATGGCTTCCTTCAACGTCTTTTCGATTAGACTATTTATTCTTTAGTTAACCTAGAATAATATCACGAGGTCAAGCATCGGGCAGTCAGAGGAAGCACAAACCACAGAACAACGAAGTGTCGGCCACTTGAATCCCTTGGGCTTTCACTGTTGCAAGCGCACTGCGGTCGGATTGTGCAACCTTTTCCTGCTTACAGACTTTAATCTTCTTAGCCCCTTTTTTCTCGTAAAATATGAAAAGGAATTTTAGTATACACATAATAAAAGAGGAGAAAAAGCGAACCTTACACAGCAGGTTGAAGTAATGGAAACAGTTGTAGATTGTTTTCGGGAAGAACCTAGTTCCATTTTCAATAGACTGAACATCACAGCGATTTTATGATTTTCCATATACGTACCTAGATTAGGTTGAGTCTAAAATATGACGTCATTACGCAAGCAATAAATAAGTAAATAAAATAAACACTAGAAACACAAGTTTTTGATGAGGTGTGTTTAGGGCAGGGGTGCACATGTGCCGGGCTCCAGCCCGCCCTGGCGACTGAATTTTTTACGTTGGCACCTAATATTTGTAGGTACTCAGTATGGATCTTGCTTCATGTCACCCATGAGGCGCCTAGAAATTTTAGGTGGTTCCCAGATATTTGGAAACTACGTTGACCCTGTTTTTTGTGGATGCACATCAATAGACAACTGCAATGGAATTTGTTTAACGAGGCGTGATTAATTTCAGCTCACATGGCTTCGGACAGCGGGAATGACGTTCGGTAGTAACTAATTCGTTGTGATATTTATGTGCTGTGCCCTTAACGTATGCACACTATTAGGAAATTGAAAATCCTATTATGTTTTCCCTAACCACATTAACACTAATCAAGTGATAGACAAAATCTCAATTTCAACGTGATGTAAGGATTTACTGTCTTCGATAACACAAACTTTTGGGGCCATGGGATCAAATTTCACTTGCGTCATAGTTGTCTGTCGGCTTTCTTTTCGATGCTTATCCTACCTTCTGAAGGTACAGACATAGCGTTTGACTTCGCGGTTATGGTTCCTTCCTATTTTTTTTAAAAAAAGGACTAATAATTCAGGGGTTAGTCTGAACACTAAAATGTCTTCCCCCTTTTACACAGTTTATGAGTACATTCTATTTTTTTTTAATTTACACAGCTTTATTTCCATGACATGTACATACAACAATTTACAGAATATGGGTTAAATTGTTCCTATCACCAATTTTGAGGTTCGTGCCTTTTTTACACTCTGGAACATAATAGGTACAGAGCACCAATTAAAGTAGTTGTAGTGAAAACTAGGACACCAGCTCCCTTACAAACACTACCACACATACATTCTAAAAGCTTCATGCAATAAACAGCTATTATTTCCTTATGCAGCATTCCCTGAATGGACACTGTAATGATAACACAGTTTTCTTTGACGTACGACCTGGATCTTGATAGGTAATGGAGACTCATTTCGGTCTTCAAAGGGTTAATTAATGTTGTTGATACTTCTTTGTCAAGATACAAATAATTTTGATTTATTTTCCTCCTTCCAAAATATTTGGATTTCTTTTATGTGTTATAAGGATTATTCAGTTTTCGTATGGCAATATTTTATTTGTTTTGCATTATGGCTATAGAACATAAAACTTCAGAGGAATGTTTTTTAACATTGATCTCCGAACAGTTAGTAATATACAAATGTTACTCAAATAAGTAGTGAAGTGCCTACAAACACAGGGGCCAATTTCACGTCCAGTCATAAAACTGAAGTCTGAAGACCATATTCAGATAGTTGCTTCTTTTTTTTTTTTTGTTTTTTAAACTTAACCCAAAACACACGTCCAGAAATTAAGAGTACTTCTAGTGCCAAATAAATAAACGCATAAAAACAAATATTTAGAAATGTTTTGCCGGAAGTGTCGTTATGACTAGCAGTAAAGACGTAACATAAAGCACTTAGAAAGAAATATGAATGCATAGTAAAAAAAATTCAACCGGAAAAAATGTCTGCCTTTTCACATAAAGTAACTTTTTCCTTGACTGTTATTGTAAGTTGCAAATATAATTAATAAAATATTTCACGTCTTCAGGGTCAACTCTTAAGACTCTTTTAACTTTGTGTCTGTATACATTTATTAATATCATTTTGTAAAATTGTAATACGTTATTGAATTTTAATTTGACTTCAAAGGGAAATGTTTACCAACAAATTCATTTCGTGTTCTTTGATATCTAAAGACATTAACAGCCCTTGTCATGGATTAACGGAGGATTTGTGTAAAGATTTAGCAATTAATATTTTTTCATTTACGTTACATTTGTACTGCCTGGAGTGAAGTTGTTGTCGCTTCTATTTTAACTTAATCTATAAGACTGAATACCGGCTACTGTTTTACTCCAAATATGAAATACCCTCTAAATCAATCATGCTGGAAACGTTTTGGCTCTGTTCATTACATTTTACAATAATGCAGCCACGTACTGCTCCTGTTGCTAGGGGCAGGTCATTAGGTAAACGCAACGTGTGTGTCTGCATATTAAGGCAATTTAATTGCAAATGTAAGTACCATAAAAATTAAAGTTTTGAAATGAACGCGAATTTTGCATTTAAGACCGCTATTCTGTTACAAACTGAAATGGAATTTCAATATATTTACCATTCTGATAGAAAACAAAACATTGGGTTCCAGTTTGCATGTTTAACTAGAACAAGTGTCAAATAACCGAAGTTCAGAGTCTATAATTATAGACAAAATGTTGCCAATTATAATTGGCAACATATTGTTGTTTTAAATCGTCCCATAAGATTTGTGGTGTAAATTTTATGTAACCCATTTCGTAAGGAATAACTAACTAACTAACTAGCTCCATGGAGCAGAGTCCTTCTTGAGAAGCTAACAGGTCCTCAGCTAGTCAAGAAATTCCCCGCGTTTTATGGAACCCGAAGGTTCATTACCGCATTCACAAGAGCTCGTAAGGAATAGTGTGTAGATATTCTCCAAGTCTCTCTCAGTAACAAGTTCTGAAGTACTTAGTGTATTTACATGAAATTGTACCACGAGACAAGAAGAAGAAGAGAAAAGCACGAACTTCTAGCTGAAAGTAACGTTAAACCAAATGACAGTAGGATCACAATATTTTGTGTGATAATGATTTCCAAGAAATTGTAACTGTCATTAATTATATTATATTCTGTGATATGCAAACCTGTAAAAAGGCGGCCTGCATTGTATTTAGATATTCATATTTCTATTGAGTGATGATGGACATGTGAATATTTGTATGGAGGTAGATCATAAATATACATATTAATTTTGTGTGTAATACCTTTTTTATATTTGTTACAAATTACAGACATTCAATTCTTTCCGAATACCTATGACTTTGAATTTATTTTTCGAATTCAAACATAAAAGTCTCTAAATTATTCAGGGTAACGTTTGGTATATCATGGAGATCAAATGTTATTTTGACACACACGTATAAACAGAGGGTTTTAATCAGCTCACTAGGTTCGGAATGCTTCTGTACACTGAACGTATTTCGCGGAATACTGTAAAAATTTATACACTATGTTCGGATTTTTAACCTTGTGCTACTGCTTATTTAAATTACATCTTCAGTCCCCGACACCTTCAGCCTCAATTGACTGTCATTATTTTGGTACTGCCGACATCGAAAATCTGGTGCTGTCTTTATTATGAAAAATGTGGTACTGTAGTGTATTTGAAATTTTCGGAATCGCGGAGTGTATTACTCTAGTACCAGCAGTGTTACTGGTAACATCTCCACTTCTAGCTTCAATGCCCACAATTTGCACATGGTTTTTAAACTAAATCTTAGTGAAACAAATTTCTTACATATGTGTTAGAGCACATATCTCAGATATGTACTTAATGCTTGCATCTGCACGTACATCCATTTCTGTGTTTATCTATAGTACACTTCAAATACAATCTAAATACGTAATAACAGGACTTTTTAACCTCTTACGTAACACTGATACAAATATATATTTTAGTACACAGGGACATTATTTTATCCGACAACTATCATATGTCATTCTGTCTGGGCTCGCTTATCTTATAAAAGGTAGCCAACGTAGCGGTCCATATACAAACGCGTCATCGGAGCGAGCTTGAGGTCTGTGAGATCGCATGCTTCTATATGATATGTATGGTACATACAGCGTCTACAAAAACCGAATTTTGTGAACTGCTACATTCAAGGGGTGTATGCGAGAGAAATAAGCACACACTCCTTCTGTTTAATGCTGGAGCTTGCCTTTGTCTCAGCGGATATGTGAAACCTCAGGATATCAGTTACTGGTCTGCCCAAAATCCCATTGTAATCCATGAATTGCCATTACATGATGTTACGTTTGGTGTGTGGTGTGCTATAAGTGCAGATATCATTATTATGCACATATTTTTCTCTGAGACATAAATTTACATCCATATATTACCCGCATTCTGAAAATGGTTTTGGGTTTAATTCTGCTGCAGTGTATTTGGATCCATCAAACTATGTTCCATTGAGACTAATTCCTGTCCCAGGTTCCCTTATTTGTGAACACGAAACCAATGTTATGCACATTTCAACGTACTTTTTGAGAAAATTTTAGTATATGCCCCATTATTATTGTTTCTGTTACAATCACACTCAAACAAAATACGTATAGTATAGCTAGCACACCTTAACCCCCTTGTTGCTGTAAAACTCACAATTAAAATCTACCAGGCTTCTCGCCGCACAACCAAAGACAATGGATGGTCTCGTTTCGAATTTTCATTCTAAGGTAAAGTGTTCCATTCAAGCTACTTGTCGATAGCAGGGAAGCCAGCTGGGTCATAATACCCACCTGGTCTCTAATAGATTCGGTTGCTCTAAAAAGGAAGATCGGCAGAGATAAATTCCACTTCGTATCCCCCTTATATTTCGCTTAACTGAAACAATGGCTAATAATTAATTCTTAAATGATATATCTCTTGTGATGTTGTCATATGAAAGCAGTTTGTCGAGAATTATTGCTATTCGTTGTGTAAAATGAATACCTTGATCTCTAAAAAGCGAGTGAACGCTATAGAGTTGGCTAGTTAATTTCGCTTGAGTTCAGCAGAATAAGAAAGTTAATTTTTCTTTGATCTTACAGAACGTACAAAAGGATATCCTCTGAAAGAAATGAACTTTTAATTTGAACTTGTTTATGAGACCATTTAATCCATATAAATTTCAATCTGGTGGTCACTGTATGGACTCAACTCAATGCACGGAATTTATTGCAGAACAATTTTGAACGTAGTCTAATCAACACAAAGGCGATAGTACTTTTGCTCAATAAAGCGGAACGCTGCGAGCAGTACAGGCTTGTAGTCTGCATACTCTTTTGAACATTCTGTTGGTTTCTGCTACGCGATATTTTACGTCACAGGATTGTAAGAGAAAGAGCGTTTTCTATGACAAAAGAACCTGTTTTAAAAACATGTCCATTAGCGGTTGGCTTCATACAACTACCTCTCTCTGATCGATAAAAACCAAACACGCTTTACTGGGAATGGCTTATACATGACGAAATAATCTCACCTCTACAAAAATTATAAAAATAAAGGGCACGCTATTTTTGTCCTCCTGCACAACACTGTGTACTGACCTGAGCAGAGTTTTGAGGAGGATTTTTGGACGAAAGAAAGGGAACGTGATAGGATGGCATTATATTTTGCAACGAGGAACTTCATGAATTTGTATTCTTCACAGAGTATCAGCATAATGATCATATTAGAAGGAGGAAATGAGCCGGGCATGCAGGGCGTACGTATAAGATACATGAAAACTCATATAGTTTAGCTAGAAGAAATCAAGACAAAATGTTTTGAAAGATTTCAGTTGAAACTTCCCTAGAAAGTAAACATGTGTTCCAAATGCATTGACGTATCAGAGACGACAAATAGGTATTTCGTATATTAAAGCAATAATCCAATGATATATCCGTCGAAAAGAACTTATATTTACAAGATATAAATCCAGCTACATGTTTCGACTATTTAACTAGCCATTACTGGGCTATATATAAGAAGATAAAAATATATAACTTACAGCTGCAATCGACATAACTTACAGCTGCAATCGATTTAACTTACAGCTGCAATCGATATTCTCTCAAGGTTGAGATCTCTGTCTTGTTACATATATGTTTAACATCAAAAGTAAAAGTCAAATATGCACGTAAAAGTATAAAAGATTAACATGTATCATTTAAGATTCATGCATTAAACAGCACACGGTTTTCTTACTGCAACCATGTCGAGAAAAAGGAAGGAAACGTAAAGACAAAGAGATTTTATTATGTAGTTTCTGCTACGAGATTACGTGCGTCATCTAAATTAGGCTTATATTTGTAGGTAGAATAACTGTGTGTAAAATACGTAATGACTTTAATAGTTTAGGTATTTGAAGGTGACATATTTTTACAGTATTTTAGTACTACACTTTTTCGTGTCTTTCCCTTTCTGTATTACGCTTTTCTAAAATCCTAAACATTGTTTGTTTTTATATCTTACGACAAAGCTGGCATCACTCTAATGCTACAGACAAATGGTGGAAGTACAAGTGCCCAAAGCAGTGTTCAAAATATTGTGGCCTTGAGATATACATTGCTAATGGCTTAATGCACCATTGGTGCGTAAGGGAAACGTTATAAGTGGGCTGCTAATATAGTATGAATTTTTTAAATTTCTTGTGTTGTAAACTTACGAAAAATTTTATGTTTTTTTACCACCAACCACTGCACAATACATTTATTTTTACACTCCTACATGTTTCGGCTGGTCATTTTAGCCATCATCAGGGAGTCAACGAACATAGACATTTGCAGCTTATATCGTGTACCTGAATGGTAAATGTCGTAGTCACTGATCTTACAGTTTCAAATACATATGTTAAAATGCAGTATGTTATTACATAAAATCTATACAAAATCTGTCTCCAAACATCTGTCTATCAAACAATTCCAGGTTTTGTAGGGTGAAGACCCCTGGCTGTAGTACCCGATTATTTACTTCTTAGGTAATATATCTATAATAATATAATATTGTAATATTAATAATAATGTAATATTAAGTATATGACAAAAATTATTACAACAGGAGTAGAATATGTTTGTGTATATCGCACCTGTGTTTAGTTTAATTTATAACATTCAGATGTAATTCCTGATTACTACAACAAGAAAACTGAGGGTTGAGCTTATATAAAGCCCCTTTATCCCCTGTGCAGATCACGAGCCATTTTCTATTGGTATGTGATGTGCCGTAATTTTCACAGCGAAAAAAGAAACTTGTCTCCAAGTTTAGTGTCGTATAGAGTATGACAAAGAAATTCACTCGTAATCTCTCTAAATGCATGTCGTACAATTTTTAAAAATATTTTCTGTATCAGTAGCAGTGTCTGGACAGATATTTGCATACTCTTTTATCGTATTCTGAGTGACATGTTCTTCGTGCTGGCCAATCCACTGGCACTAATTAAATTTCTGAGCCACGATCAGGCAGGAAAACTCTCATTCAGCTTCTCCGGAATGATGACACAAAAATGAGAAAATACCCCATCTTGATGGAGACACACATCATGAATATTCAGTTGCTCTTGTAACACATTGTATCATTTTGATTGAATACTAGAACATAAGAATAACAAACCACAAATAAATTTTGCTGACAGAGCTGCTGTGAGGATGCTCCTATTTCAGCTCTTTGCTGTAAGGGTCACACTTTTCGACATGAATAATTTTCTTTCCCTTGGACTTCGATCAGTGGCAAATTTATCTCAAAGAAGGGGCTCACCATTCAGGCACGAGATATACATGTATGTAGGGATATCAGGACTTTGTGCATACTCTATATGTAGGTGGTGTAACCTTCTGTGTCTATAACCTTTGATCTTTCATTTACACTGCCGGGGATTAATTATACGATAGTGCCTATAGGGCTTAACGTGTTCCTTCTTTTTATTCTAACTGGTGACATCGGCTGCCTTTAATCTAGTTCATCTCTTTGTTAGAGGACAAACCTAGCCACACGATCTCTTGTGCCATACCGTTGCTTTCTAGAAATTCAACTGTATCTGTTCTTATTTTAACCCACAGCGTACGTTTCATTGCTGTGTAATTAACTTTTCACGTTTTGTTATTTGTATCCAAATTTCTCACCTTAAGTGCCAGGGTTAAATTTGTGTGACGTCATGGCTACCTCCTCGACTATCCAAGTGTTGTTATTTTCTGGTGATTAATTAAATAACGAGAAAAATTTTACCCTTATATCTTTTAGTTGTACACGCCGCCTGGAAATATAAGCGTGTCCGATTATTTGTATATTAGAAGTATAAATGTCGAGCAGGTCTTTGTATTTTGGATTCCCTTAAGATGGCACCTCGGTGCTGAAACATATAGAAATTTTATGTTAAGTATGATTTTGAGTCGTTTTATGTGTATTTATTGGTTACTGTAATTTTCAAGAAATTATGTCCAGCAGCAATCCGTCTGTCTGTAAATAAGTTATCCAATGTCATTATCCGGTCATCAGTCAACGAGAGAGTTTCTACAAACATTTGTTTATATATATTTTTTCCTATGGCTCGACAGCCCCTTGGGGGCCTAGGCCGCCTCATTTTTCTAGGCTTCACGATCACACTTATTTGACACACCACACTCGGTAGAACTCCTCTGGACGAGGGACCAGCTCGTCACAGAGACCTCTACCTGACAACACACAACACTCACAAGAGACAGACATCCATGCCCCCGGTGGGATTCGAACCCACGATCCTAGTAAGCGAGCGGCCGCAGACCCACGCCTTAGACCGCACGGCCACTGGGATCGGCATTCGTTTATATTATCACACACTTATTTAAGACATTCTCATAATTAAAAAAAAAAGGCATTAGTTGATGAATGTGTCATTCCACACACCTTCCAGACTCTTATAATATTACTTGATATATAGGCACTTGACCTAGTTGTCAGGCTTTGTACTATAACTAAACTTGCCTAGAGGGACAGAGAATAATGACGAAGGATATCATGCAGGGTAGCAAAGCGTCCTGGCTGCGATTCGAGCCAGACGCATCCCGAATACAGTATTATAGGGTGTTACCTCCACAACACGCTCGGTGGTGATATAATTAAATAGACTTCAGTATCATATATAGACCTACATTTTATAAGAATTTCATTAACCATTTAAGGACTAATATTAACCTGCATTACATGCAAGGATTCAATTCTTACCGCGCAGTAAACACACTCCCTGTCGGCTATAAGAACCAATCAATTAATACTGTGTAGGGAAGTAATAGCCCTTTGTTTTGAGATCTGTAAAAAGAACATAAATACACTGTATGGTCAGA
Organism: Reticulitermes speratus; assembly: GCA_021186555.1. NCBI lineage: Eukaryota > Metazoa > Arthropoda > Insecta > Blattodea > Rhinotermitidae > Reticulitermes > Reticulitermes speratus. The sequence continues at coordinate 27,934,618 of JAJKFL010000004.1, forward strand.
ATGTAGAATTTTTTAATGTTAAACCTGGTGGTCCATGAAGTAACCACTGAACTTTAAAGGGTTATGTGTTTGCTGCGATTCCTACAGAGATATTAACACAGACAGCAAAGACGCAGTCCACTGTTGTTACACTCACATATTTTGTATGACTTTTTATTATAAATACATTCTTTGTTCCGAATTCAACATTACTAAAACCAGTCTGCCTTTTATAAAAACATTCCAAACATTAATTTTAAACTTTTAAGCTTTTGGACATTAAGAACCATAGGAGGTTTGAGTGATATCTAGTGGTACTATATTCACACAATGTTTCGAGAACAACTTCAGATTTTTTAAAATTTGAAATACCGTGTACAGACACAGGCAACATTATCTCAGAAGCATAATTGCTTTCCTGAAGAAAAGAATGTAGGCTGAAAATCACGAAACCTATCACTTATCAGAAACCTGATACTGTTAGGATAAAAAATAATTTGTACTGTATCTTCTGTAAGGCGAGTAATATGAGAAAATATTAAGGGAATTAAGTTTTTAGAACCTTAAGTTGGTACATCCAGTACTACATAATTTACTGCATTACATTACGTGTGCTGCCAACATTAGCCAGTTGTATTGACAGGCACAAGTATAGCGTCTTTGCTTTATAACGCGCAGTTTCAGTTTTTCTTATAGCTTTCTTAATGTTCTTCTACGCATGGAATAATTCAGATGAAGTAGGCTGTTTTAACAGAGGATATCCCATTGTGTTCAGTAATTCAAATATATTAAAGGTGATACAGTCAACATAACTGATCTTTGTTATAAGATTATGATCTGTTTTTATAATAGCCACATGTTTCAGACCCAAAGGCAAGAAAATATACTTTCTTGTCTGACGATAACCCTTTAGGTGTGAAATATGTAGCGATTATTAAGAAAAGTAATGTTTTTATAACAAATGATAAGTCGATTCCGGTGACCGCCCCGTCTAAGGCGTAGGTCTACGGTCGCTCGATTGCTGCAATTGCGGGTTCGAATCCCGCTGGGAAGATGGATGTCTGTCTCTTGTGTTTGTTGTGTGTTGTGCAGGTAGTGGCTTCTGCGACGGGCTGATCATTTGTTCATAGAAGTCCTACCGTGTGTGTGTGTGTATATGTATGTATCTAATTGTGTGAGGTCTAGAAACCTAAACAAAGAGGCGGCGTAGGGCCCAGTCGGGCTGCTGCGCCACAGAAGAAAAAAAAAAGAATAATTGTGTTGGTTTATCACCTTTGATACATTGAGAAGTAGCTTGTTAATTTCAGGAATGACCAACTAGAATGTTGATTTAAAATTAATCGGAAGAAATGCTCTCTTTTTGTCGACAGACCGGGACTTCTGGTATGAGGAAGCCAGGGCCGCTTTGCGACGGCGCTTATCAAGTGACGGCAGCACGGGATCCGCGCGCCCTGTGGCCCGCAATGTGATTCTGTTCGTGGGTGATGGCATGGGACTGGCTACCATAACAGCTTCTAGAATTCTCCGCGGTCAGCGGGAAGGACATCCGGGTGAGGAGACACGTCTTGCCTGGGAACACTTCCCCGCCGTGGCGCTTGCTAGAGTAAGTGCCAGTTTCACTTTCAGTAGAAGTTCAAAGTTATCTCATTATTGCTAGAGTTAAATATGCTAATATCCCCAGACATAGTGATTTTAAACTGTCACATTTAAACACTCAAGTTTTTGACATAAAACGTCTTACATTTCGGTACACATAGGTGGGTCACCTCGGCGCTCGCGGTGTCAGACTTTCGCGTTACCTACATTTCTTCACAGTGCTCCGCGCCTACTTCGACTAGAGCAGTGAACGATAAATAGTTTGAAAGGTAAGGAATATGCCTACACGCTAAAAAAAGAATCATCGAAAAATCTTAAAATCTGCCAAAATGGCGGCCATGTCAAAATCACCTACGATTTTCACACTCGCACCATCTAACGTCTTACATTTCGGTACACATAGGTGGGTCACCTCGGCGCTGTTTTTTACAGGTTCACGATGCCGAGACTAACTAACGCACAAAAGCAAGAAAACTACCGAAAACGGAAGACGGAGGCAGAGGAGGGTTCACAGAGGCAGAGGAGGGTTCACAGAGGCCGAAAAAATCTTCGGTGTTTCAAGCTACGACTGAACCGCAAATTGTACGTAAAACGTCACGCCGACAAGTTGAATGTTGGCGTGACGTTTTACGTGCAATTTGCGGTTCAGTCTTAGCTTGAAACACCGAAGATTTTTTTTTCTTGAAATTAAAGTAAGAATATTTCTATTCCTCATAAATATATGACTTCTGATACTCGACATTGAAGATAAAAAACGTCACAAAATTTTCGTAGCGGGTCAACTAATTTTTTTATCTTCCATTTCCCGACTTATAATTTTAAACGCGTTGATGTTGAAATAATACGGGGCCACCTAAGACCAAATTTCATGTCTACAACAAGCACGTCAAGTGTAATACAGTGAAACCTGCCTATAACGTAACGGCGAGGCACCGAATTCCCCCCCCCCCCCCCCCCCCGTTGCAGTCACGTTTCATATCATACAGGTACTTGGAAATTTTGATTCTCGGGACTCCAGATCTCTGGACAGTACAAGTTTTACGCTAAAAACAGGTTTCCGTTATGCTCAGGTTCTGTTTAAAATACGTTTTACTGTGTCTTTTTTGTGTCCGATCACTTACGAGTCAGAACATGTTTTTTAAAGCAATGCTTTCTTCACCTGATCTTATAAATACAGTATTGCTTCTCACCACGAATCACAGGGTGGTGCACAGGGTGGTGCGTGGCGAGTTTATTCGGAACGAGTAATGAATGCCGCTCAACGTAAAGGAAAATCTACATATATATAATATAATAATATAATATAATATATAATATAATCAGTCCAGGTCCGAGGCTCTGTATGGTGTTTCGTAACATGGTAATTTTTTACGGTGAGGAGTTGTTAACACCTCGCCCAACCCCCAAGCTGGAGGACCACCTCTTGTCGGATGTCCGCGACTGCATATTCGCAGCTACCCTCCATATTCGGAGACCGTTCCTCCATCCGCAACCCGAGGACGCGCCATGCCGTGGTGACAGGGGCCAACTAATATAATAGTATATAATAATATACAAAAATTTACATCCAGTTACTTGAATTAGTTTTCAGTATATTTAGCAAGCGTTTAACGAAATGTTATCCAACTCTCTTCCTATGCTGTACAATGTCTGTAATATGAATACACGTGCAAGAGCGGGTTTCTGTCTGCAATGTACAGAATTCTTACACGTGTATGGATATAGTTGCACATGTAATAAACTAATACAGTAGTCATTCAAGTATGGGAATCGGCAGTAACTTACATGGAAAATTTACACTCCTGTTCGCTGTTTGAAATACAGGCCGTGGGACAAAGGGAGTGTTGGATCATATTTAAATTAACTTGGGGCTCACGCTTCATTTGATATATATCAGTGAAGAACGCTAACAAGGAACATTTGTTACACGTCTTTTATGGTGGGGAAATTAGTCACGGAACACTTACAGGCTGCATAAATTGAGACATCGGAGACAAGTTGGTCACGTGCGTGCATGTTTAGTAGATCACGTGAAAAAGCGTTCAACAGGGCGTTGTAGGACATTGCATGTTGCACGAAGCATAGAAACATGAGCGTTAAACTCGGTGTCTAGTAAACAAGTCACTTAACATGATGTGCTTTAGCATGTTAATTGCCGTGGACTGTCTTTACTTAGAGACGACCCGATGTGGATGGGCAGAGTTACATTCCAATGCAAAGTCCTGAAGTTGTGGCATTAATTCTGTATTAATTTTTTAAAAAAATATTAGTATATTGTGCTGCAAGTAAGAGTGGACTAATGTCATCCGAACTGCACGAGGAACGAAAAGAATTTCCGGTCCTTTTGCCCTTTGTTTGCAGATACGTAGTGTGTTCACTGTTTTTAGGTTTAGACCATATTACTGTCCAGTATAATGCGTGAAATCGACATTATTCTAAGTACACAATGTAAACGCGATGCAATCTAAATGCATATTCTCAAAACAGCGACTGTATTAAACAAGGTCGTGGGTTCGTAACCGTCATTAGAGGGAATGAAATGAGATTAATGGAATTCCCATATTCATTAGTATGGGTGATTACATTGACAGGACTGGCGTACATAAAAGATGAATAATGTGTTGTATGAATACTTCTCGAATAATTCAACGTGAAAATCAGAAATATCTATTTTGGACAGAGAAGACTCTATCTCTGTTTTCACCGTTACGAAGCTGCCAGGCCTAAAGCAGGGCTGTTATAAAAAGCAGGATGATGTAAATATAGAATATAGTAGGGATATGAGAAGTCAATATTCTGACACAGTGTGACCCATGAAGTGTCGAAAATATACGTGGGTTAGTCGGAAAATACCCGGAATGTATGGTTTGAAAATAATACAGTGTTATTCGAGCATGTACAGTAGCATCAATTTTTTACATAATCACCTTTATTTTCAATGCATTTATTTAATCGGACCACAAGTTTTAATGTCCACATGAGAACTGCAGCCAACACAAAGACATTTAAAAAAATTATCTGACAATTTCTGACCCATGCACATAGCTACACTGCTCCATCACCTTCAGGTGAATGACTAGTGGTTGGTGCACTAGTTCGTATAATACAGCTTGCATCGTGACAGTTTGTAACTAATATTAACTCTTTAAGGACACAATGTAATGTTTATTTAAAGGCCTAGTTCGTACCGCACAGTAAACACTCTTATTTTAGGTTATAAAAACCGATCAGTTAATGTTGTGTAGGTGAAAAGTCGCTGTTTGTTCTGATATACATGCGAAACACATAAACAGACTGTGTGGGAATGATGCAGGAGTTTTGAGTGCTAAACATTATGGTACATAAAGTCGACGGCAGGCTTTAAAAGGTTAGAGTAAAATAATAATTAAAGCATTTGTCTCATTAAGACGCGTGAAAATTACGAAACATGTTCCATTTCAGAGAGCGGGCAAGAGAACTAATGCAAATGGACAATGTCAGGCATAAAATTAATGTAGATATGCACAGTACTGTTGGTTTCGACTAATTTAAAAATATGTTTGGAAAATCCAACTTTTTAACAAAATGCGGAAAGTTACATGTTATGGCTTGGTATCCAGCAACTCCAGACATACTGGCATCTCTGATATACACAGACGTCATCATATTTCGGTAGTGTCAAAAGAGTTTGTTTGCGTGTGTTCTCTGTTGTGCAATGAATGTACCTGAAATATTTGTGTTCACAGAGGAAAATTCGTAACAATGATAAACGGAACGCAAAGTGACAAGGGAAACATATAAACTTCAGTTTGAACAAAAACCTACAAGTGATGCATATCAGAAGGTTGTTGAAGTTCTTAATACTGGCAGATAAAATTTGCAGACGGTATAAATAAAATGGGAAAGAGCAACTGACCTCTTCTTGTGAAATATGGTTGCCACTTTATTGTAACCGAAGAACGATCTGAGAATTTGGAGTAAAACAGTCGCGTAGAAAATTCCCACAATGAATCCGCGACGCGGGGAGCCCTCTTGGGCCAGGAAACCCCCAAACTACAGAATAATAAAATTTGTTTTGAGTTCTTTCGGAGTGAATTACTTTATTCTAACAGAAAGCAGTATTCTGATAGATCCTGCAGTAACTTTGCTAACAATTATCGCGGGTGCCCAGACCGCTTAACTACAACACTGGAGTAAACTGAACGAAATTTAACCGCCTGAAGCCTAGTAAAACGTGAAAGTATTTTTCTATCCAATGCTTCCCGATTTACGAAAGGGCATTGCTTTTTGGAAGTGTCCCAGGCTTCGCCCATTTTTCCTTCTGGTAAGAGCAACATTTAGATGAAGATGAGTATGGAGCGCTGGTGGAATATTACTGACAGGGTACAAACCGAAGCACTCAGAGGAAAACCTGTCCCAGTGCCACTTTGTCCACCACAAATCCCACATGGACCGACCCAGGATCGAATCCAGGCCTCCACGTTGAGAAGCCAGCTTCTAACCGCCTGAGCCATGGCACGGCCTTGAGGACTAATAATAAACTACATTATACATAACTAGTCGGTTCGTACCTCAGAGAAAACAGTGTACTTCCGGCATAAAGGCAAATAGTTGAATGATATAAATGTGAATTATGGCTGTTTGGCGTGAATCAGAGGAAGCAAGTAAATGCACTGCCTGGGCAAAGTACAGAGTTCTTCAGTGTCAAACTCGGCTGTACATATGCTAACCACTAGATCTGAAAGTGTTTAGATAATTATATTTATCATGGGTGGTCTTTCGTGTGTAGTGCATGTGGCAAACTGTTGCAAGCGCAAGTGATGTGTGTTTGTGCCGTACTGGTGGGGAAACCTTTGTACAAAGCATTTCAATTTGCGACATAATTGTGCGGTTATGGAGACTGTATGAATTTTAGTAGGGGCCTTTGTGTGAAAGACAGGTGGCAGCACTGTGTGCACTTAGAGATTCGCAGTAACCAGTCTGTAAATTCCAAGATTTCTGGCGTGTTGCGCCATGTCGACTGGTCAGTACCGGCTTGCAGAAGGATGGCAGTGCATTCGTCTTCGGGATTAAGCAGTTCTTCTTGACTGTACATGAGAACTGCTTGACTCTGAAGACGAAGACACTACAACCCTCCGAAACGTCGGTAACTGTTTACCAGTTGACACGATATAGTGCCCCAGAAGCTTTAGCAACATCGCTGTGACTAAGTACAGTCATGACACCGTCTTTTTTTTTAGAATGTGTGTGCTCCTGACCGTACATGGGAAACGCGATATCGGAACATAATTTGCTGTTCTTTCCAAGTCCGCCATCGAGAAAATCAAGAGTTCTCATACGTTAGATTTGATACTCCATCCCTTTAAAGTAAATTTTTACAGTTGCTGAAAAATAAAACTTTAAGACAAACAGAGATGCTGTTCTTACAAATATTCTTACGTTTTATGCTATTAATGTCCGTGCAATAAGTAACAAATTATGATACAATAACCAAACAAAATGCACAATATTGCAATATGTAATTTTACAATTAAATCTTTAGAACTTTAAAATTTTAATGTTTCAATTGTAAAATCATTTTGCAATTATAACATTAAAACTTTAAAACTTGTAAAGTCTTAATTGTAAAATTATATACTGCAATATTGTGCATATTATTGGTTATTTTATAATAAATATTGTTGCATTCCCGTAGGAAGTTGGTGAGTAGCTCGTGAGACAAAAAGGCATGTTTCCTTACGCCTTTATAAATAGTGTTTATCCTCTTTGATAAATGGTAGGACCGTGTTTTTGTTTATATCTTAGAAAGGTCACTTGCCTCCAACTGAGGTGCTAGCGGGGAAGCTAGAGAACGTGCCAGAAGTTTTAATGCGTTTGTGCTGCCATCGTTTCACGAGTTATAAAGGTGGAGGCATTAATTTTATTCAACCCTCTTAGAATCTGGTAGGTTGCTTGTTTTAATTAGCAGTGCTCAATATTAGTTTGGGCTAATAGCATGCTGAAAGGAGACACGGAATGACAGGAGACTGAAAAATAGTAGTGAAGTGATTAAACGCCAAGCTAGGTTTATAAATATCTACAAAGAGAGAGGGGGGAGAGAGAAGTTTTTTATTTAATGACCCTGTCAACGCTTGGATTATATAGCGTCGGTGAGAGATGAATAAAATGTGAATATGGAGCATTGGTGTAATTGTATTGACATGATGAACCGAATGACTCGTAGAAAAACCTGTCCCAGTGCCACTTTGTGCACAGTGTTGAAAAGTCTGAAATCGAATTCGGGTTTCCGTGGTGAGAGGCCAGCTACTAGCTCCCTGAACAATGAGATGGTCATATAAATTTGTACATTGTGAAGTAAAGTTCTTTTGTATAAAATAAATCTTACTCCGACAAATGTACACTGTACATTTATATAATTCTTTTGCCTGTCTAGCTATGGTAAACTTTTCGTCACTCGTTCCGTACATTTGTCGGAGTAAGATTTATTTTAATCAAAAAGAATGTACGGAACAATTAACGTAAAGTTCTTTTGTATAGTATATAAAGTATATGGGGGAAGGGGTGGATATATATATATATCACACAACCCTAATGTCGGTGCTACATAAGGTGTGTGATTAGCTTCACGCTCCGGTCGCTCTAAAATACAATCAAGTCACAAACGTATACCATAAATATTGCATATATCAATTTGTAATATGTATTGGTGCGTCGTTACATCATTTTTATATAATATGAGTACATTACCTGAAGCTACGCCTTAGGTATGTGGCCATGCGGTCTTAGGCGTGGGTCTTCGGCCGCTCGCTTACTAGGATCGTGGGTTCGAATCCCACCGGGGGCATGGATGTCTGTCTCTTGTGAGTGCTGTGTGTTGTCAGGTAGAGGTCTCTGCGACGAGCTGGTCCCCCGTCCAGAGGAGTCCTACCGACTGTGGTGTGTCTCAAATTTGTGTGACCATGAAACCTCGAAGGAACGAGGAGGCCCAGGCCCATATAAGGCTGTCGAGCCATAAAAAAAACCTTTGGTTTTGCCATATTGTTATCAGGTGTTCTTGCACACTTACTGCTGTAATGAACATTTAATAGACAAAGAAGTGTTTTGTTTTTACTTAGACGAGAGAATTTTTTACATAGTTGATACACTTCAGTCTCCATTGTCAAGATGTCGCTGCGTGTAACATTTTTCTTCTCAGTCAAGAAATGGATATTTTGAAATCTTGTCACTGGTAACATCGTAATTCTCCGAATAAGATATGGTGCAGTGTTGCTGTGGAAAGTACCACGACTTAAAAAACCCTTCATAAAATTCTTCACAAGGGTAAACAAAGTAAGTCACTTGCCAACATGGTTTTAAAGTTTATATAAATATATCCTGCAACTTCAGTTACTTATAAACAATAAATGGTGCAAACTTCGACTAAACTATTCTAATATATTTCTTATACTCCTTTAATAAAATTTACTGAAAACTTTAGACTTAACGATTTAGTTGTAAACATTCCGTAAAGTAATAAAGGAGGGGGAGGAAAATTTCGAAACACTAATACATGTAAGTTTCCCATCTCTCAGGTTAATAACAGCCAGAACAAATGCTGAAGGTCGGGAGATCGATGGGAGTGAGATCATCCATGCAAATTGAACAGTGTATAAGTAGGTGGGCGCAGGGCACTAATATGTGCTGTAGAAGTCGTAATGGTTTTACTTCTGACGCTACTGTAACTTACTCCACGAGGCATATCTAATTCCTTGAAAACAGAAAGTTGCTGCGCGGGCCGAAGAAGTCATAGTCTTTAAGAATCATGCATGTAGATTATCGTGTTTGCAACAGAACACCATTGCACGATGTTCTGAACTAGTCACGTCCGACCCGACGTTTGCGTACTATTTCTGTAAGATGTGTATTAATATTATCCTCTTATTTGCAAGTAAGTCCCTCAAGTAGTTTTCTGACAAAAATGTTACGCATATTTCTAAAACAGCAAGTATATATATATATATATATATCAATCTGCACATTTCTATATATATCTATAGATTTATAAAATTTTCCATACGTTTCTCCAAGATTCTCTTTACTTCTCGCTCTGTCTTTACTTTTAAAAAAACTCCCTGTACATTTCTAAAGTGACTGTGCAATTATCAATCAGTCTGCATATTTCTCGACAATTTGCACATTTCTCAAACATTCTGTAAATTTCTGAACAGTTCTCGTTTCGCAAACTCTCTGTGTATTTCTGAAGGAGTCTGTATATTTATGAACATTGTTTACCTCTCTCTGTCTGTATATTTTCGAATATATTTGCAAATTTCTTAATACTCTTTACTTACATATCTCAAACGGCCTACATATTTATGAAACTGCCTGTAAATTTCTCATCTCGAAACATAATAAATAAAATGAGGGTAAAAATAGTAAATCTGTAATAAAACACTTAAGTGTAATATTTATTCAGGAATGATTATTATTATTATTATTATTATCATCATCATCGCCATCATCAACCTCATCCTGATTACTTTTTCTTGACTTTCGTTATAACAGATCTGCTATCCGTAAACAATAAATTATAACACACCACTTTTATGACAATTCAGTTAAACTGATTACAACATATAATGTATTGCTCTCTGGATAATTAGTTCATAAAGTATAACTCTCGTAAATCTCTTGTGATCATAAAGGGAACGTTTGCAACTTTGGGACTGACGGTAGCCTAATATGAAAGGGAAATTTGGAGTTGTAACGTAGTGTGTGTGTGGGGCAAGCGGTGGCGCGGTTGGTTGAGGCACTGCGCTACAAACCGGAACGTCGCGTGTTCGATTCCCGATGGTGTCATTGGTTTCATAATCGTTTCGGTCGCACTATGGCCCTGAGGTCGACTCAGCCTCTAACAGAAATTAGTACCAGGAATATTTCCTGGGGGGTAAAGGCGGCCGGTGCGTAGGGCTGACAACCTTACCACCTTCATGTGCCGATTGTCTAGATATCTGGGAGCCTCAACTTCCTGGAACCCTAAAGGCCTGTCCAGGCCTGTAATGGGATTGCTTTACCTTAACGTAATGTGTGTAAAATATTTACAGGTACGAATTTTAAATGCTTATATCTGTAATTTCAGTAATTTCTTGAGAGTGCAACCGTAAATCGAACGTAAGCGATATGATTCAACCTGGCTTGAAAAGAACAGCATCCGTCTTTTATGTCTGGGTGCGCACTCGCAAAGTAGCACTGTACTACTAGAAAACTGCGAATATAGTGGTACACTTAAAGCGTAAAAGTGAATGATTATACTGTAAGTGCCTGGTGAGGTCAAAATGCCTGTTGTGCAAACTGTTTTAAGAGATGTGTACTGAATATGTATTTAGGGGAAACCATTATTGTCATTTATTTTACCCTCTTCACTTCCCTGTCTTATGCAACTGTATGGAAGATTCAAACTACCATAAAGTCTTAAAACTTTCGCGACGACATGATTCAATATAGTTTTCTCGGGCGCACAGCCGCGTCAATTCGTTTGAATACAACGTTTCGGGGACTAGCTCCGTCCCCATCCTCAGGCAAAATCAGTTTTGCCTGAGGATGGGGACGGAGCTAGTCCCCGAAACGTTGTATTCAAACGAATTGACGCGGCTGTGCGCCCGAGAAAACTATATTGTACCATAAAGTCAACACATTAGTCTTCATATTTTTACAGAATTTCTTTATGACGTAATATTTTTTTGCATTATAATATATGCGAAACAAGTCATTAAATATATATCCATATATATTATTTTCAATAATTCTGAATATTTGAATATTTCTGATGGAATTTAACAAAAATTTAATTATTAGTCGTAACCGGCGACTTCAGAGCCACCTGTCGTCATTTCTGCTGCAAGTCAAATGCAAGTATACATATAAGTGGAATGACGTTTGCAATGGAACTTTCTTCCGCGTCCTTTCACTCGCAGTTTTCTAACGCTTCTCCTGTTTCCGCCGTGTTTAGTGCTTTCAGGCGCACCCAGCACAGGAAATTCCCTTGATGAAATGCCGAGTAAACATTAAGAGTGATCCTATCACCCTTCTGTTAGGCACACTGTAGCAAAAAAAGTGGTATATGTTCAGTACAAAGCACTTTCTTTCGAAATGCAATGTTTACACTTTGGCCGTATTACTGTTTCCTGCTTAGGACAGAAATTAATAAATACTAGATTACGATATGAAATAATTGATCAAATGAAGTGTATGGGTTAAACTTAATATATGAATCGAAAATTGTTCTGCGCAAACACACCTGTAAGTCATACAACTTTCAAAAATAACACCCAGTTTTATATATTTTAGAATAAATACCCTGTTACAAAATCGATCAAATCGAATTACAACACCTAAAGTCGTATTGCACATAGCATTGTATTTTTATCTTCTTTAACTTGTTATGTTTCCGTACTAAACTTAAGTAGTTCAGAAACACTGTAAAAGGTTCCTAGGTCAGTTAAAAGAACAATTTTATGACTGTTTCATAAGACTGCTGTTGTTGTTATTGTTGTCATAAAATTTATTGCTTCATAAATATTTTATTTTCTGTCTTTACTTATATGGAAGTTTGATATCTATTTTTGTGGAATCCTGTACTTTTCCAGGGATTGTGGCGACTTGCCGTAAAATAATGTTTAGTATAACTTGCTTCAGTTTTGTTTTGTCAGTATACTTTCTTATTAACCAACACTTTAATGAGTTTTGTTTTTGTATCATTATGCAAATTTTAATTTGTTTATGTTATTCTGCCCGATGGTGTCATTGGAATTTCTCAGTGACATAATCCTTCCGGTCGCACTATGGCCCTGGGGTCGACTCAGTCTCTAACAGAAATGAGTAACAGGAATATTTCCTGAGGGAGGGGGGTAAAGGCGGCCGGTGCGTAGGGCTGACAACCTTACCACCTTCATTATTATTATTATTTACTGCAATTGGGTTTTCACCCGGTGGCAGTAGTCCTTACACTAATGTAAACCAATGTACCGATTGTCTAGAAATCTGGGAGCCTTAACCTCCTGGAACCCTAAGGGCCTGTTCAGGCCTGTAATGGGATTTATTTTTATGGTATTCTGCGTAACAAAATTTGCTGCGAGCTTTATGAGACGGAATGGATTAAAATACATGTTTAGGTCTAAATTTCGAATCCTGAAATTTACAATGATTATCGGCACTTGGTTTTAGGAGTGGGTCTCAATTTTAGCCAATACTTATTCCACATTTTAAAAGTGAGGAATGGTCTACTAGGTAGTATCTTCGTGGATAAGCAATTGCAGAATTCCAAAATTTGTGCTATTCTTTTGACATGCAACTTTAAGAATTCTGAATTATATCTGCGGAACTGTACCAGAATAATTTGATAGAAACGTGCCATTTTTTATATCAGGATATTTATGTGTGATGTACAAAGGAACGAAGGAATAAATTTAAACTCCAATGTCCACAGCTATTATATTAGTAAGTACAATTTCAAGTTATCTTTATTATTTGACGTGAAGGCTGGGTACTAATTTCGGCTGCGGAAATTGAACCTTATATTTCTTCATTTGTATCAAAAAGATAGCGAAGTGCATCAAGCAAATACAAAGACATAACATTCGACAGTTTTGTAATAACACATAGCCTAATTGTAAATTATATATGAATTCAGGCTTCACTTATCAAACAGAAAAATATAATGTTAGTTATCGACTTTGTATCCTCTCGTCCTCAATTCATTAAATGTTTAGAGAATTATGTGAAGTCAGAGCAGCAAACACACATTAATATCTTCACCTTAAGTAGGGTGTCGATAAAAATTAATTGGTTTACATCGTGAAACCAAAGAATAGATATTGTGACTAATCATATTCCTTTATAAGGAACACATTTATTAGAATTACATTAAATAATAATGGGAGTGAAGAAAAAATATCAAACGTGTAGATGATGTGAGCAATTTTTATGAAGGCAAATGTTGTTAAGAAGCTTATTTGATAAAATCTGATAATTTGCATTTTGGAAGTGTTGCAGTGTTACGTATTGCTCTTCTTTTCACGAAAAAATTAATAATTTATATAAGTTCCTTTGTCAACTTTGCCGTCATCCCGTGTTAAAAAACAGTAAAATCACTAGGTTCAAACCCCATTCAGTACATTTTTTCAAATATGATATTCCATCGTCTGAACTGTCTAGAGTTACAAGGACTATCTCTTTCTAAAATTCACGGACGAATCAATATGTAATGACTGTATTCTCCTGTAATAAGTAAACTTATATTACTTTTGGGAATTGACTCAAAATCAACATAGCCACTTAATAGTGTTCAACAAACACTGCAGAAGCTACTACGCCCGGAGTTACTCCAAAAGTAAATGTAACTGAGCGCAGCCATGTGTTGTAAATCCACTGTGCTTACAGTACGGCGTATCTAGGTTGTGAATTTGCAGAGTAGCTGAGAAAGTTCTATACAAAATCTCTGAAAAATATTACAAAAAATTAAACTCGGAGTCTGTGGTTTGAATTTAGATTAGAGTGATTTCTATGTATGACGCCTACAAAGGCTTATGAATTTGACTGTCATCTGCGTGTCCCACATTTGTACCCATACGTCTTCATGAAAACTACTAACATTTTACGGGTTGTAACATTTGACTTTCCTTGAATAACTTTTGAGCTAATGGGTAAACACTTCCTGACGTTTCGACGGTAAATAGTGCCCTCCTCTGTAAAGGTCAAATAAATCCTATCGACCTATGAAGATGAGAGCATTATGTTCCCTCGAATACTCTGAATCTGATTACCTATTGACCCAGCGTCGTATCCCAGAAGAAAGGAATCCTTTTCTAGACCGGTGTAAAGCTAAAATCTCGTGACTTAAGGACCAGTTTTAACAAATATGGACGGTGGAAGGCAAGGAAAAATATTTGGAAAGCAAGATTTACAAATGTAAACAAAATATTAAGAGCCCGCATGCAAATTGCAGGTTTCTCTCAGTTTGACATCGATTCACAAATCACCAGGCCCTCGGTGGGATTCAAGCCATGCTCCCTGTATCCTAGTCTTCCTGCTCCTCAGTCTTGCACGCGAATTTCTCACTTTCTGCTTGTATGAATAATTCAGCGGGAGAGTCGCTACCGATTGTCGCTAAGTCTAAGGGAGACTGATTCAAACCCAACGGAAACTTTGCTTGGAGCGCTCGGAGCACAGAATTCGTGCTTAAATGACTGAGTTCAGTGTTTTACAAGTATCTTCATCAGCGACGTGGGCCTGACGAAACCTCAGAAAACTTCTTTCATCCGTTTTCCCCCCTCAAGAAACCTTCCCCACTGCCTCATCCTTCTTTTACGCTCCGAAATTTTACCATTGTGTCTTCTGTTCTAAATCAAGATTCACTAATGCTAATGCTGCTCTCTTATCAAAGCAGGAGTCACTATAAGTTTAATTGTTATTCCTCTTTTATGTGAGAAAGATAAAAACAGAAGGTACCCTTTAGCTGATAATTAATGAAATGTCATGTATAATAAACCCCACACGGAGCTCACTACGTTCTGATGCGAAACTTAAAATATCAACCTCGTAGCGCATTTAAAAATACTTTCTTAAAATGTCCAAACGGCAAGAAGTGAAATATGCAGTTACAAGCGCGCTACCCTCTGTTTTACTGAAACAATAACTGATACTAAAGACTTGGGAAAAGAAATGTTTTTTTTTTGTTTTTCAGATTTTCCATCGAGACACACGATATTGAGTGATATAATAGTATATCATTTTTTAACTGAAAGAAATTTTCGATTTGATGCAAATACTAACTTGCTTCCTGTGTCTCTTATTCTGAAGACCGAAATTGAGGCCCCACCGTATTGCAAGTTTTTCACTCAGTAAACAGAATATCGACGGTACTGTTTGTGCTTTGTGACAAGAAACCTGTTGTGTGCGTATGCAAGTTCGTTGTTTTCTGCGTTGTTTATTTAGGTAGCTACATGTGCGTGAAGTACAGAAGTGGGCTTAAATTTGTTCAGTGACATTGCAATTCCCTGTAGCAGACTAAATTTGGGAAATGACACATAAACAATTGAATTTCGGCCCCAAAATACGTGAAGAATGTATTATTTGTGTACGTAAATAAGAAGAAAGCGTAATAATATTTGTGCTCATGATTTTGGTTGAATAAGGGGATTAATATTTTTAAAGCAGGTATTCTTTTGTGTTTAGCTGTAGAGTTTCGTTGGTGTTTTCTTTGACTAGCCTGTCAGTTACTAAGATTATGCAGCATCGGTGGTAAGTGAATGAAATGTGAATATGGAGCATAGCTGGAATGACACTGGGGAGTGGGGGAATAAAGGAGTACTTCGAGAGAAGCCTTTTACAGTGTCAATTTATGTACCACAAATTCCACGTGATCGGCCCTGGGAAGAACCCCTGGTCTTCGCGGTCTTCGTGGTCTGTGTGGTCTTCGCGGTGACAGACCGGCGACTAACCACCTGAGCAATGGTATTACTTTCAGATACTCGCGTATCGACTGAATATTTGAAGTTAACTCTCAACGTGAAGTCCACATCTTATCTCGCCCTTCCCCCCCCCCCCCCCCAAACAGTGTCATTGCCAATATGCTAAAGCCTTCCTGAGTGGAAACAATATCGTTCAACTCCATTTGCAATTGTAGTCTAGACTCTGTGGCCTGTTGCATTCCCGAAGCCAGTAGCAATACATGCCTTCGTATTTAAACTCGGGGGAAATACATTTCCAGTATTTATACAATTTTGGGTAGTGTTATGGATGACTGTGAATTATTTCTGAAACCCCCTCTCCTCAACCAGTGTAGTGGTCTTGGATTCGTCTGTCCATCTACAAATTTTTGGCAACTCCAAGCTAGATGTGAAGATTAGCCTTCCAAAACACGTAAACACTTAAGCACATTACACACTGTAGATTATTTATACAATAGCAAAAGGAGCCGGGATTGCTCAGTCCATGTAGTAACTAGGCTACTGGCTGGAAGACCGTAAATTCGGCGCTGGATTCTCCGGACAGGCATATCGTCCTCTTCTCTACAACCGACTTTCTTTTAAAATACAAGAATTAAATGGGAAATTTGGAGCCATAGATTGAAGGAAATTAGTGTTTGAGGTTAAATGCAACTCTTCTTAAATCATGGGGAAGTTCTTTACTGCAAATCATTGACTCACAAGTCAGAACTGAAATTCGTATGACAGTGAACTTAATAAAATTTAGGGTCATTAGTCGCTTGATATGCAGAAAAGAACAGAAGTGAATAGAGGTTTGAGCAAGAGCGGACTTTGTGAGGCACAGAGTTGAATTAAATGCTACATCCGTAAGACAGCCAAAGCTCAAAAAGAACCTAGAGCTTGTTAGGCACCTCCTTTATAATAACCAGATACAAAATGCTTGTCTTAAAAGATGTTGCCGCATGATGCTTTATCCGTGTGTATTGATAATCTAATCAGGCGGAGTGTAAAGTAAGAACCTCTGTCTAGACTTCGCCATGACACAGTGTCTTTTATCTCCACACATACTTACTTAAACGTGACTTTAACACAAGACCGTGAAGGTTAATGCTGAAAATTATAACATTTCGAATGTTGAGATCTGCGCTCTTCTGGGATATTACGCAGCATAGAGTGGCAATTCTGTGCCGACGTTTCAGGACAACCTACCTATCCTATCTTCAAGGGTTAAGAAGTCCAAGTCCTGATGTTATGCCATGTGGACTTGTAGACATTTACCTACTCCTCGAAGGTGTATAAAGTCACCATATTCAGGGTTCAGCGGTTTAGTGTTCTTGGACTGCTTTCAGCCTGAACGTGGAGTCATTACGCTGTTTCGAAACGTCTGTAACTGTATATGATCCATGGTCTGAACATTAATCGAATATACATGTATATATAATAGCACCAATAGATGCACAGGTGCATACTAAAATTCGTTTATACATAAAATTAACTCCTACATGTTTCGGCCAACTAAGTGGCCATTATTAGGGATATCAAATACAAAGGTTTGATGCGTTAAAAGTATAAAATTAAATTTAAAAAAATATAAATATAAAAATACATCAGACGTAAAGATGTGATACAATCATATGAGCCAACTTTTTATAAAGTACACAAATACGAATTATTGCGGCATGAATGTGTTGCTACTGGTTTGGATAGTGTGCGTAGAGGTTTCAGTTAGCAATTCACTGTCCGAGAGAATTTGTTGCATTGTGGATTGTACGGTAAACCACAGACAGTAGGAGTTTATTGTATGTGTAAACGAATTTTAATATACATGTATGCATTTGTTGGTGCCATTACATTATATATAGCCAATAACTCTTACCCATCGACGTGACGTGACGTTCCGAAGACATTAGTCTTCTTCATCTTCGCCGTGAGAACCCCAAATCCTACATTCTTAATTTTCTTAGTGACTCGTTTTACGACGAATCTAAATTAAGCTCTTTACCATATGGACAGATAAGCAATACATTTTATGTATATCGCAGTACGCCTTACGTATTCCTAGGTAATTCTGCCCACTTAAATGCTTTAGCTTTATGTCTGCACATCTCTAATAAAATTATCCATAACTACTCTTTCCTTTCCTGACCACCTCCCTAAAGATGACCATTGTAGGCCGGAATATGTAGGAGCAGTGTCATATAATGATAAACCATTGCCTTTTTATTGTTGTGCAGTTGTTAGCATAAACATTGTGAAATATTTTACTGCACTGAACATGGATATTGTTAAACTTTGCAATTAGTTTATGCAAATCCGTGGCTGTACGGATTTCAGTTAGATTTGCAACACTTGTCTCCTGAGGCGTAGTATTCTTGTAGCTCATAAACAGCTGCTGGACTGTATGATTTTATCTTTGAATATCTTAAAAATGAGAACATATGATCAGTAAAATTTTAAAAGACCAACACAATGCACTTCACTTTCACTTTAATATATATTAATTAACCCCTACATATGTTTCGGTTTACGTAAACCATCCTCAGGAAGGTCAAAACTACGTTACATCACATCCAATGTTAATACAAATTTAAATATTGTGCAATGTGATGTAACGTAGTTTTGACCCTCCTGAGGATGGTTTACGTAAACCGAAACATATGTAGGGGTTAATTAATATATATTAAAGTGAAAGTGAATTGCATTGTGTTGGTCTTTTAAACTTTTAATCGTAAAATGCAAAATATAAAATATGATCAGTCATTTATAGTTTAATTCGTTGTCTCCGCTGACTCTGTATTTTAGGTGTTTTATTCGATCTGTGCCAAAGTAAATAAAACCGAATAAAGCAACTACCTTACAGGGCTAGCAGACAGTTGGAAAGTGTCAGAATAGCGGGTCTGTCTCTGGTCTGAACTCTCTTCCCTTGGGTATGAGCTGAAGTGTCTATGTGTCTGACTTGGCAGACATAATGTGTCAAGATGCAGCAGTAAACGTATTTTGGTTTAACATTTCACTGTACCGACTCTTGTCTGCTTTGAAAAGAAAGCAGTGTGGGAAGCTTACGTGCTGGTATTTGTTTTCATAATGAACCCGTGTTTGGATGACGGTTTGCTTAGAGAATATCGAGAAAGTAACTTCTCAGAAGAGTTATTTAAACAAACGCATATAACCAACTTGCCGAAGGGATTGCTTTCAGATATGTGAATATTAGACTTGGAATATGGACTGGCAGATTTTGAGAACGGAGTGTTGTGGGCGATTTTCGAGAACGGGGTGTTGGGGTAATGTTTGAGAACGGAGTGTCGAGCGTGATATTTGAGAACGGAGTGTTGGGGTAATATTTGAAAACGGAGTGTTAAGGGTAATGTTTGAGAACGGAGTGTTGTGGGCGATTTTCGAGAAAGGGGTGTTGGGGTAATGTTTGAGAATGAAGTGTCGAGCGTGATATTTGAGAACGGAGTGTTGGGGTAATATTTGAAAACGGAGTGTTAAGGGCAATGTTTGAGAACGGAGTGTTGTGGGCGATTTTCGAGAAAGGGGTGTTGGGGTAATGTTTAAGGACGGAGTGTCGGGCGTGATGTTTGAGAACGGAGTGTTGGGGTAATATTTGAAAACGGAGTGTTAAGGGTAATGTTTGAGAACGGAGTGTTGTGGGCGATTTTCGAGAACGGGGTGTTGGGGTAATGTTTGAGAACGGAGAGTCGAGCGTGATATTTTAGAACGGAGTGTTGGGGTAATATTTGAAAACGGAGTGTTAAGGGTAATATTTGAGAACGGAGTGTTGTGGGCGATTTTCGAGAAAGGGGTGTTGGGGTAATGTTTGAGAATGGAGTGTCGAGCGTGATATTTGAGAACGGAGTGTTGGGGTAATATTTGAAAACGGAGTGTTAAGGGTAATGTTTGAGAACGGAGTGTTGTGGGCGATTTTCGAGAAAGGGGTGTTGGGGTAATGTTTAAGGACGAAGTGTCGGGCGTGATGTTTGAGAACGGAGTGTTGGGGTAATATTTGAAAACAGAGTGTTAAGGGTAATGTTTGAGAACGGAGTGTTGTGGGCGATTTTCGAGAACGGGGTGTTGGGGTAATGTTTGAGAACGGATTGTCGAGCGTGATATTTTAGAACGGAGTGTTGGGGTAATATTTGAAAACGGAGTGTTAAGGGTAATATTTGAGAACGGAGTGTTGTGGGCGATTTTCGAGAACGGGGTGTTGGTGTAATATTTGAGAACGGAGTGTTGGGGTAATATTTGAAAACGGAGTGTTAAGGGTAATATTTGAGTCTGGGAGAACATAACAGTTAAATAAATAATGTTATTAGGTTAAATATTTCTTGGCAGGTGAGAAGGTCAAAACTTGCATCGTACAAGGAATTATATAGTAGGTAGAAGACTTCATTCGAAAAACCTGAAGACAGAGGCCAATTTATGGAAATATGCATCAGTTGTTATAAAATATACATTATGTACACGAGGAGCTTTTGTGATGACTGCTTACCGCTACCCGTCTTGTTACAAGGCAACAAACACTCTCTTGGACACGGGCCTTGTAATTCGGTGTTGACATTCAAAACACAGCCTTACTCTCACTTGCATTTATAGAGCTTGTGATTAAGGAGGGGATGTCTGGCAGTGCGCGACTATGTGCGTTAGCGTTACAATAACAATGGCAGACAGAAACCACATCACATTGCACTAAATGCAAATTGATCTCGTGATCATTAATAACGCAAATATTTGTATTCATTTACTGCTATGTAATATGTTATACTTCGTGTGACTCGACGGGTTTATAAAGATTTAACGGCAAAGCGTTTGTACGGACGTTGAATTATGTTTCTGTTTGCGGCAGGAGAAAATTAGTGTACGTACGCACTGATGTTAACATCAGTGCGTACGTACTGATGTTAACATCTGTCAAGTATTGCCTCTCTCGTCTGTGTTCCTACCAGATTATAATCAGTGACTGTCAAATGAAATTCTTCTTCTTCTTCCTATATATAAATTAATACACTTTTTTTTTCAATGGCTCGACAGCCCCTCAACCAGTGTAGTGGTCTTGGATTCGTCTGTCCATCTACAAATTTTTGGCAACTCCAAGCTAGATGTGAAGATTAGCCTTCCAAAACACGTAAACACTTAAGCACATTACACACTGTAGATTATTTATACAATAGCAAAAGGAGCCGGGATTGCTGAGTCCATGTAGTAACTAGGCTAGTGGCTGGAAGACCGTAAATTCGGCGCTGGATTCTCCGGACAGGCATATCGTCCTCTTCTCTACAACCGACTTTCTTTTAAAATACAAGAATTAAATGGGAAATTTGGAGCCATAGATTGAAGGAAATTAGTGTTTGAGGTTAAATGCAACTCTTCTTAAATCATGGGGAAGTTCTTTACTGCAAATCATTGACTCACAAGTCAGAACTGAAATTCGTATGACAGTGAACTTAATAAAATTTAGGGTCATTAGTCCCTTGATATGCAGAAAAGAACAGAAGTGAATAGAGGTTTGAGCAAGAGCGGACTTTGTGAGGCACAGAGTTGAATTAAATGCTACATCCGTAAGACAGCCAAAGCTCAAAAAGAACCTAGAGCTTGTTAGGCACCTCCTTTATAATAACCAGATACAAAATGCTTGTCTTAAAAGATGTTGCCGCATGATGCTTTATCCGTGTGTATTGATAATCTAATCAGGCGGAGTGTAAAGTAAGAACCTCTGTCTAGACTTCGCCATGACACAGTGTCTTTTATCTCCACACATACTTACTTAAACGTGACTTTAACACAAGACCGTGAAGGTTAATGCTGAAAATTATAATATTTCGGATGTTGAGATCTGCGCTCTTCTGGGATATTACGCACAATAGAGTGGCAATTCTGTGCCGACGTTTCAGGACAACCTACCTATCCTATCTTCAAGGGTTAAGAAGTCCAAGTCCTGATGTTATGCCATGTGGACTTGTAGACATTTACCTACTCCTCGAAGGTGTATAAAGTCACCATCTTCAGGGTTCAGTGGTTTAGTGTTCTTGGACTGCTTTCAGCCTGAACGTGGAGTCATTAGGCTGTTTCGAAACGTCTGTAACTGTATATGATCCATGGTTTGAACATTAATCGAATATACATGTATATATAATAGCACCAATAGATGCACAGGTGCATACTAAAATTCGTTTATACATAAAATTAACTCCTACATGTTTCGGCCAACTAAGTGGCCATTATTATAAAAATAAAATAAATAAAATAAGCCTATAACATCCCATGAGGGCAAAGGCCTCCTGCTATGTGCAGGGTGAGCTCTGAGAGTGCTCGCTAGGTGAGCTAGTCCTAGCAAGCTTTTGGGTACTAACACGTGATCCTACCAGATCTGGATTACAAGCGGCCATGAGTTAAAACTAGTTGGGGACTGAGACTTACCACAGAAAGTAGCTTGCATAATTTTCTTTACAATTAGTGTTTGACTTTATCCTAGAGTCTTTTCTAGCATGATCTGCTTCTAGCCTGATATTTTGCCATAGCTTGCACAGTTTACATAATTATATTGTCTGAACTGTTCTTAGTGACTTCTCAAGTCTTCTCCATTCAGTCCTATTCCTGGCCACACGTGTCCACTGCCTGCCCACTATTTCGGTGAATAAGGCGGACCAACGGGTTCTAGGTCGTCCCACGTTCCTCTTTCCTGTCTTGGGGTCCCACATCGTCGCTGCATAGGCCCATCTAGATTCATGCATTCTTGATACGTGGCCTCCCCACTTCCATTTCAGCTGAACTGCGGTTTGTACGCCATCTCTTGTGCCTAACTCTTTCCTGACATCTTCGTTTCTTATTCTGTCCTTTATGGATATTCGCAGAATTTTTCTCTCCATTTTCCTCTGGCAGACTTGTAGCATTTTCCTTTCCTTGGAGGTGGGAGACCATGTCTGGCAGCCGTACAATAGTGCTGGAATCACACAGGTTTCGAAGACTTCCCTTTTCGTTGATAGTCTTATATATTTGTCCAATAAAATAAATTTTAGACTCCAAAATTTGTTCCATGCTAGACCAATTCTTCTTTTTACTTCTTTCCCTGAACTCTTATGAAAAGAGACTATTTGGCCTAAATATGTGTACTCCCTTACATATTCTAATACTTCTCTGTTAACTTTAATTTCAACTTCCGTTCCATTTGTCATCAATTTAGTTTTCCTAGGATTCATTGAAAGACCTACTTCGTTGCTGACTTTGTTTACGTCATGAATCATATTCTCTAATTCGCGCCCAGTTTTTGCGAAGAGAACTATGTCGTCTGCAAATCTCAGATTGGTCAATCTTCTTCCATTGATGCTTATTCCGTATTTGTTATCCCAATCTAGTTTGCGAAACTGATTCTCTAAAAGGCAAGTAAAGAGCTTAGGTGAAAGAGGATCCCCTTGTTTGACTCCTCGTTCTAGCCTGAATGTGCTGCCCTCAAGTTCCGTTCGTACTTTGGCATAGCTGTTCCTATAGATCGATGCAAGAAGTCTTACATATTTGCTCTGTATGCCTTGATTTTCCAGTGCTTGAAGAACGCACTCATGCTCTACGGAATCGAAGGCCTTTCTGTAGTCAATAAAGGCAATATGTATTTCATGGTTATATTCTTCCATTTTTTCAAATATCTGGTTTATTGTCTGGATATGGTCCGTTGTACTGTAGCCCGAGCGAAATCCTGCCTGCTCCGGCGGTTGGTTTTCGTCAAGAATTTTAGTTAGTCTCTTCGTGATTATTTTCGAGAAAAGTTTGTAAAGGTTTGACATCAAACTTATTGGTCTATAGTTATTTAGGTCGTCTTTTGGGCCTTTCTTGTGGAGAAGTATTATCGTGCTGAGGTTCCATTGTTTAGGTACTTCCTCGGTATCCAATATCAGGTTAAATAACCGGGTAATAGGTGGTATGATTTCCTCTATGCCAAGTTTGATGAACTCATTTAGTATGCCGTCCTCTCCTGGTGTTTTTCCGTTCTTCAATTCCATTATTGCCGTTCTTACTTCACTGGGGAGGATGGATAAGCTAACATCTTCGTCATCGTCTTTCTTGCGAAGAGGTCTCCGGCCTGGGTTCTCTGCTGGCAGGGTAGATGTGTATAGGTCCCTGTAGTAATCTGTCGCGTGCTTACTTATCTCTGCCCTTGAAGCTATCCTCTTCCCATTTCTGTTCTTTACTCCCAATATCCAATGTTTTCCATCCGTGAGTTCTTTTCTGATTTTCTTCACAGATTTTGATTTTTCAATTATGGTTTTCACTTCCTTTGAAATGTGATCCCGGAGGTCCTTTCTGATTTCTCTTTTCGTGAGTTTGTTTAGCTCAGAGTATTCTATTCTGTTCCTAGGCGAGTCGTGTATAAATGGTTTAATATGCTCCCTTTGGTCGATCAGTTTCTTGGTGCTCTCACTTAGGATAATGCGTTTCTTCTTGTTCCTGTCTTTCTCCGCAGCGTTGTTTACTGCTTGCATGATACAGTTTTCCAGATTTGTGTAATATTCCTGTACTGTGTTTTCCGTATTGTGATTCAGTGTTTCCAAATTTCGTTGTAGTTCGAGCCTATATTTCGTGTCGTTAACATTTTCGGCTCTCATTCTTGGGGCGGTTTTCCTCTGTCGTCTCTGTTTGTAAGTTATCATTTTCATGCGAAGCATCCTGTGATCTGTGTCAAATTTCAAGCCATTAATTACCTGGAAACTCTGCACATTGCTTAGCGTGTCGCTTAAAATGAAGTCGATTTCATTCTTTGTTATGCCATTTGGCGCCCGCCAGGTCCACTTACTAGCTGGATTTTTCTTATAGAAAGAGTTTATTATTTTCAGTCTTTGACCCTGTGCGAACTGAATCAGTCTATCGCCTCTCTCGTTCCTAGTGCCATAGCCGTACGGGCCGATCGGGTCTTCATCCTGGTGCTCTCGTCTCCCAATTTTACTATTAAAGTCCCCCATAACAAAATTTCTATGCGATCGATAAGTATTCAGGGTGTCGTCCAGGAGGTCGTAAAAGTCTTCTATTTCCTGGTCAGAGCTCGACTCTGTCGGAGCATAAACTTGGATGATGGTTATTTTCAGTCCATTTTTTAGTAATATTAATACGGCGATCCTTTCTGAAATTCCTATGATTTCCTGAATGTTTGGTTTTAAGTACTTCTTAACTATGAAGCCCACTCCTTTTTGCCCTTTGGTTTCGCCTATATAGCTTAAAATATCACCATTCGTCCTCTCAATTATTGCTTCTCCATATTTTCTCATTTCGCTTATCCCTAAGACGTCGTATTTCAAATCCCTTATTGCATATTCTAGTTCTAGTTCTTTTTCTTTGGTTCTGAGAGATCTTACATTTAGGGTTGCTAATATCAATTCCTGTGTACTTCTCTTCTGGTTCTTGTGTTTTTTGGTGTACATCGGTAGAGTCCTTTAAGGTGCTTTTGCTGTTGCTAGATCCTTCCAGTTTACCCAGTTGCCATTTATTTGGAGTTTCTGGTAGCCCACCTTTACAGAGTTGCCTTTTTCTTTTTCTTCTCTTGCTAGTTTCCTAAGTTCTGCTTGTATCTCTCTCTCATTTAGCGTCATGTCGTCATCTATGAAGCACTCTTGGCCTTGCAGTTTACTTTTATTCTTCATTACATTTATTTTCTCTTCGAATGTATTAAGTTCAACTCTTACGATATCTCTGTTGTTTTTATCCTTTCCGATAAAGGTTGCTTTTCTGAAGGCCGTGTTTGCCTCAATCTTACTCAATACGTCTTTGACCTTCATATTCAACGACTCCTGGTTGTCTGTGCCCATTCCATTGCTCTTAATGATCACGTTGTTTTTCTTTTCTCTTTTGGCTCGACGCTCGTCCGCTACTTCCAAGTACTTGATTTTATCCACTAGATGCCTAATGCTCTCATCCGTCCTATTTTCGACGTTGCTTATTTTTGAATCTAGAGAGTTGTATTTCGTCTCCCAATTTTCGTCTCGTGCCTTTATTTCATTTTTGAGGTCCAGAATTTCCTTCTTCGTTTCTGTTCTAAATTCCTCACTCTGTTTTTTGAGGTTCTTTACCTCCAGTAGAATCTCGGATAGCAATGACTTAATGTCCGAGTCTTTGTCTTTAGTTGCCTCAGTTGTCTCTGTTGGTTTCGGTGATCCAATTGCATTGTCGACTTTTTTGTCCTTTGTTCTGATAGCGCGCTTTGGTATGTTACTTGGTGACGGCTTCATGTTGACAGTTTCGATCTCTGCTCCTCAATTTGCCTCTTGCTGGTCCGTACTACTCCGTTCTCTCTCCTCAGCGTCCTAGTCTCTCCCCCACGGTGTCGCCACGCACAGAGAGGATACAGTCCCTTACGGTAGTTCTGGGGGTTTCCACTTGAGTTCACTGGGGGCCTTCCGTTTCGTCACTTCCGACGTGTGGTGTTCCGACTTGGGTTGGCTACTCTGGAAGCGCTCTTCAGTTGTTTTGTTAGCTCTTCCTAACCTCAAAATTGATTTGTTTTAAGATATGTAATATTCGTTAGGGCACTTTCAGTTCGAATTCCTACTCACCAATATCTGTAGAGGTACTTGCTCTTCCCGTTGTCATTTATAGCTCGTAAGATCACTGATTTTTCCGTTCTACCACTTATTACTTGCTACTTACACTGCTCGATTCCTGACTACACACTCCTTACCCACTCCTCTGTCAAGCGGCCATTATTAGGGATATCAAATACAAAGGTTTGATGCGTTAAAAGTATAAAATTAAATTTAAAAAATATAAATATAAAAATACATCAGACGTAAAGATGTGATACAATCATATGAGCCAACTTTTTATAAAGTACACAAATACGAATTATTGCGGCATGAATGTGTTGCTACTGGTTTGGATAGTGTGCGTAGAGGTTTCAGTTAGCAATTCACTGTCCGAGAGAATTTGTTGCATTGTGGATTGTACGGTAAACCACAGACAGTAGGAGTTTATTGTATGTGTAAACGAATTTTAATATACATGTATGCATTTGTTGGTGCCATTACATTATATATAGCCAATAACTCTTACCCATCGACGTGACGTGACGTTCCGAAGACATTAGTCTTCTTCATCTTCGCCGTGAGAACCCCAAATCCTACATTCTTAATTTTCTTAGTGACTCGTTTTACGACGAATCTAAATTAAGCTCTTTACCATATGGACAGATAAGCAATACATTTTATGTATATCGCAGTACGCCTTACGTATTCCTAGGTAATTCTGCCCACTTAAATGCTTTAGCTTTATGTCTGCACATCTCTAATAAAATTATCCATAACTACTCTTTCCTTTCCTGACCACCTCCCTAAAGATGACCATTGTAGGCCGGAATATGTAGGAGCAGTGTCATATAATGATAAACCATTGCCTTTTTATTGTTGTGCAGTTGTTAGCATAAACATTGTGAAATATTTTACTGCACTGAACATGGATATTGTTAAACTTTGCAATTAGTTTATGCAAATCCGTGGCTGTACGGATTTCAGTTAGATTTGCAACACTTGTCTCCTGAGGCGTAGTATTCTTGTAGCTCATAAACAGCTGCTGGACTGTATGATTTTATCTTTGAATATCTTAAAAATGAGAACATATGATCAGTAAAATTTTAAAAGACCAACACAATGCACTTCACTTTCACTTTAATATATATTAATTAACCCCTACATATGTTTCGGTTTACGTAAACCATCCTCAGGAAGGTCAAAACTACGTTACATCACATCCAATGTTAATACAAATTTAAATATTGTGCAATGTGATGTAACGTAGTTTTGACCCTCCTGAGGATGGTTTACGTAAACCGAAACATATGTAGGGGTTAATTAATATATATTAAAGTGAAAGTGAATTGCATTGTGTTGGTCTTTTAAACTTTTAATCGTAAAATGCAAAATATAAAATATGATCAGTCATTTATAGTTTAATTCGTTGTCTCCGCTGACTCTGTATTTTAGGTGTTTTATTCGATCTGTGCCAAAGTAAATAAAACCGAATAAAGCAACTACCTTACAGGGCTAGCAGACAGTTGGAAAGTGTCAGAATAGCGGGTCTGTCTCTGGTCTGAACTCTCTTCCCTTGGGTATGAGCTGAAGTGTCTATGTGTCTGACTTGGCAGACATAATGTGTCAAGATGCAGCAGTAAACGTATTTTGGTTTAACATTTCACTGTACCGACTCTTGTCTGCTTTGAAAAGAAAGCAGTGTGGGAAGCTTACGTGCTGGTATTTGTTTTCATAATGAACCCGTGTTTGGATGACGGTTTGCTTAGAGAATATCGAGAAAGTAACTTCTCAGAAGAGTTATTTAAACAAACGCATATAACCAACTTGCCGAAGGGATTGCTTTCAGATATGTGAATATTAGACTTGGAATATGGACTGGCAGATTTTGAGAACGGAGTGTTGTGGGCGATTTTCGAGAACGGGGTGTTGGGGTAATGTTTGAGAACGGAGTGTCGAGCGTGATATTTGAGAACGGAGTGTTGGGGTAATATTTGAAAACGGAGTGTTAAGGGTAATGTTTGAGAACGGAGTGTTGTGGGCGATTTTCGAGAAAGGGGTGTTGGGGTAATGTTTGAGAATGAAGTGTCGAGCGTGATATTTGAGAACGGAGTGTTGGGGTAATATTTGAAAACGGAGTGTTAAGGGCAATGTTTGAGAACGGAGTGTTGTGGGCGATTTTCGAGAAAGGGGTGTTGGGGTAATGTTTAAGGACGGAGTGTCGGGCGTGATGTTTGAGAACGGAGTGTTGGGGTAATATTTGAAAACGGAGTGTTAAGGGTAATGTTTGAGAACGGAGTGTTGTGGGCGATTTTCGAGAACGGGGTGTTGGGGTAATGTTTGAGAACGGAGAGTCGAGCGTGATATTTTAGAACGGAGTGTTGGGGTAATATTTGAAAACGGAGTGTTAAGGGTAATATTTGAGAACGGAGTGTTGTGGGCGATTTTCGAGAAAGGGGTGTTGGGGTAATGTTTGAGAATGGAGTGTCGAGCGTGATATTTGAGAACGGAGTGTTGGGGTAATATTTGAAAACGGAGTGTTAAGGGTAATGTTTGAGAACGGAGTGTTGTGGGCGATTTTCGAGAAAGGGGTGTTGGGGTAATGTTTAAGGACGAAGTGTCGGGCGTGATGTTTGAGAACGGAGTGTTGGGGTAATATTTGAAAACAGAGTGTTAAGGGTAATGTTTGAGAACGGAGTGTTGTGGGCGATTTTCGAGAACGGGGTGTTGGGGTAATGTTTGAGAACGGATTGTCGAGCGTGATATTTTAGAACGGAGTGTTGGGGTAATATTTGAAAACGGAGTGTTAAGGGTAATATTTGAGAACGGAGTGTTGTGGGCGATTTTCGAGAACGGGGTGTTGGTGTAATATTTGAGAACGGAGTGTTGGGGTAATATTTGAAAACGGAGTGTTAAGGGTAATATTTGAGTCTGGGAGAACATAACAGTTAAATAAATAATGTTATTAGGTTAAATATTTCTTGGCAGGTGAGAAGGTCAAAACTTGCATCGTACAAGGAATTATATAGTAGGTAGAAGACTTCATTCGAAAAACCTGAAGACAGAGGCCAATTTATGGAAATATGCATCAGTTGTTATAAAATATACATTATGTACACGAGGAGCTTTTGTGATGACTGCTTACCGCTACCCGTCTTGTTACAAGGCAACAAACACTCTCTTGGACACGGGCCTTGTAATTCGGTGTTGACATTCAAAACACAGCCTTACTCTCACTTGCATTTATAGAGCTTGTGATTAAGGAGGGGATGTCTGGCAGTGCGCGACTATGTGCGTTAGCGTTACAATAACAATGGCAGACAGAAACCACATCACATTGCACTAAATGCAAATTGATCTCGTGATCATTAATAACGCAAATATTTGTATTCATTTACTGCTATGTAATATGTTATACTTCGTGTGACTCGACGGGTTTATAAAGATTTAACGGCAAAGCGTTTGTACGGACGTTGAATTATGTTTCTGTTTGCGGCAGGAGAAAATTAGTGTACGTACGCACTGATGTTAACATCAGTGCGTACGTACTGATGTTAACATCTGTCAAGTATTGCCTCTCTCGTCTGTGTTCCTACCAGATTATAATCAGTGACTGTCAAATGAAATTCTTCTTCTTCTTCCTATATATAAATTAATACACTTTTTTTTTCAATGGCTCGACAGCCCCTTGGGGGCCTAGGCCGCCTCATTTTTCGAGGCTTCACGATCACACACATTAGACACACCACACTCGGTAAGACTCCTCTGGACGAGGGACTAGCCCGTCGCAGAGACCTCTACCTGACAACATACAACACTCACAACAGACAGATATACATGTCCTAGGCGGAATTCGAACCCACAATCCCAGTAAGCGAGCCGCCGTAGACCCACGCCTTAGACCGATCTGCTAATACACAGTTTACAGAAACAGAAAGTGGCGCGTCATAGGAAAGTAGAAGATATGTCCAGAGTTCAGTATTCCATGTTTCTTTTATTCATATATTTAACGACGCATTTATGTCTCAGGGTGTCTAAGTGGGTCCATATCACTATGGCATGGCACGTCCTCAG
This sequence comes from Reticulitermes speratus, assembly GCA_021186555.1. NCBI lineage: Eukaryota > Metazoa > Arthropoda > Insecta > Blattodea > Rhinotermitidae > Reticulitermes > Reticulitermes speratus. Next base: position 27,965,210 of record JAJKFL010000004.1, read on the forward strand.
GTAGCGGATGGAGGAACGGCCTCCATCAGCTGCAAATATATTTAATAATATCACGGACAGCCGACAAAGGGGTGATCTTCCAGCTAGGAGTTGGGCGAGGCGCAAACAACTCCTCACCGTATAAACTTACGATGTTATGAAATATTTCACAATGCCTCGGAATTGGACTGATTCTTTGGTACAACACAAACAGTGGAGAGGGGACATGAGATTTAGCACATGGAATAGGACGTAGAAAGGTGGCACGGGCTTGTGAATGCGGTAATGAACCTTTGGCTTGTATAAAATACTAGGAATTTCTTGAATACCAGAGGACCTCTTAGCTACTTAGAAAGGACTCCGTTCCATGGAGTTATTTAGTTAGTTAGTTACGTATTTAGTTTAGTTATTTAATATCTCGGGTTATAAGGTAAAGGTAAAGTTCACCCTAGAACAGGCCATGAAGGCCCAGAGGGGAGTACAGTTATAGCTCTACTCTTTCTTTAACCTCGGCGCTAGATGGGGTGGGTGGTCAACGCCACGCCCCGGCCGCTTTACCCCCTGGGAATGACCCGGTACCCATTGTACAGAAGTCTGGGTAGGCCCCAGGGCCGGTCTGGACGGGTGCTGAAAATCTCGCCCCCACCGGAATTCGATCCCCGGACGGTCCAGCTCGTAGCGAGTCGCTATACCGACAGAGCTATCCAATATGTCGGGTTATATAAAGCCAAATAGAAGAGTAAGCAGTGAATTGTTAATTGGGAATGATGTGTAATAATTTGGTAGCCACATAATTTTGGTATGAGGGTCGAATATAATGTAAGTGTACATGACGTATAAATTGGTAGCTAAAGAAACTTCACTTACTGTGATTGTATCAGGGGGACTGGCTGCCGAGCGATTATCACTCTTTCTCAGCGCTGAAGCAAGATCTTGGCAGCCACAAATTTAAGGAAGGTCTCGCGATGTGGAAACAGTTGTGACACGATGGCTTGTAACACAGAACACGGATTTTTATATGCAGAGAATCAAAACGCCCATCGCACGGTGTGATAAATGCCTCCGTTGTGACGGCAACTATGTGTAAATGTATTGGGGTGGCAGTACAATGAAATCTGAACTGTTCTTTTTTTTTATATTATATGTACCGTGCATTTTGTCATAAGTTTAAGTTAAACCAACTAATGCACAAGAATTATTAACAAAGTATATTTGTAACCCCTACATACGTTTCGGCAATCAAGTTGCCATCCTCAGGGGGCACATCAAATAATCACAAATATCTATGGTATCCAGATACACATAAATAAGTGTACTTGGATGCCACAGTTGTTTATGATTCTTTTATGCGTTCCCTGTTGATGGCAACTTGATTGCCGAAACGTATGTAGGCGTTACAAATATACTTTGTTAATAATTCTTAAAAACTGAACTGTTCTTTTTAAGAGCTGAAAATAAGTAACCCAGAATACACGTGTATGGAGTGTAAATACAGGGCATACACAAAAGAATGGTGCGGTTTCAAAAGTGAATAAAACATTTATGTCTCACATTACACGGGCACAACATACACCGTCAGCGGCGGCAACTGTCCAAGTTTCTCATGCGCTACCAGCAGTTCGCTTCTCATGCTTACTGCGTGGCCGTGGGGCCAGTTTCAAAGATGGCGTTGCAGCAGGAGAAGGCTTTCTGTGTGCTGCGCTGGTTCGGACGTGCTGCTGCAAATGGAGACAAGAACCTTCTCCCTTGGCCACCCCGTTCGCCAGATCTTACACCGTGCGATTTCTTTCTTTGGGGGTTCGTTAAAGACAGCGTTTATGTACCACCATTGCCCACGTCCATCCATGAAATTCGTGATCGGATAACGCATGCACTGCAGGCCATTACAGCGGACATGCTACACCGGGTCTGGGATGAGTTTGATTACCGTTTGGATGTGTGTCGTGTGACCCAGAGTGCATACATTGAAGGATTGTAATTACCAAATGAGAAACTTGGACAGTTGCCGCCGCTGATGGTGTATGTTGTGCCCGTGTAAGATGAGAAATAAATATTTTATTCACTTTTGAAACCGCACCATTCTTTTGTGTATGCCCTGTACATTTTGTGACCGAACCTCTTGCCAGTATTGGCTTAGGTGTACTTTCTGAAGCCTGACATTTTATCCTTGAACCTCTTGAATACGGATTAGGAGAGCTGCGACTCCGATCACAACTTCTGGTGAATCGTTATTTCGAAATGTGATAATGCGTGTCTTGTGAAATTGCTCGAAGCAGGTAATACATCCGCGAAGAAGTTCTACGTGTTTTTATTCTCAGAATTCCATTCTTAATTTATTCATCTTGCCAGTAGTGTAAACCTACGTTTCTTTTGACACTTGTGAATTGACGTTTTGCGGTTTAGAACGTTTATTCATATAATCATAATATAAAGTTACAAATATCGAGGTCCCCATAATCCACGTATAACGCACATAAAAATAGGCAAGTTTCGGATGTTATGTTGTATTCTCGTTCTAACAAGTCAGTAAGAACTCAGTACTGCTAAAGGTTAAACATACCAAGATCAGTTGCTTATCCCTATAACTCGCCCACGTTAATACACGTGTATGAAGCATTCACTGGCAAAACTTTGTAAGGTACATTCCTAGAAACAGTGTGGCCTTTGGGATGCTAGGCAATTGTGAGAACTGCGAAAACTCTTAACACAGCTCTTTAACACTCATCAAAGCTAAAGCTGTCTGTTCATACACTAAAGTAAAAAATTCTTAATACAATATTATACATGAAACACATGTAAAAAGTTATGACAAAGGCACAACTTGATGCCAGTTTGAAAGCTTGAAACTTCGTTATTTTACTTTCACACTACTGCTGTCAGACAATGTGAATTTCTTAGTGTGATGATTACTGATTTTTTTTCTTTACGTGTACAAAATAACAAAGGTGAACATGTAATACTAAATACTGTGGTTATACGGACTGAAAACGGGGAAAACACTTTAAATAATAGATGATAAAAGACGGATAGAGAGGGGTTGCTCTCTAAGAGATAAGATTTTTTTTGCATCTGAAAGGTTTGTTGCCTACGTTGAGCAACCTGCCCTATTGCATCCTATAGGCTTACTGTGTAACTTAAAGACGCTGCTCCCTTTCTTCCCATATGCTTTCAACATATGTTATGGAATCGACATTTTGCATCTTATAGGCTTTCGGTTGACTGTTTAATCTCAGATCGTGATATTACTTTGTCAAATACATTTTCGTTTATAACAGTTAAAACTTTTATTTCTATCTCCTACGCCTGTATCATAAACGTAACGTGACGTAAATTAAAGTGTCTGTGTAGTGTCTTTTAATTTTTTCATCATTTCTCACAATGAAGTCTTATTACAAGTTTCGATGCGCTAATGCACAAGTTCTGCATGTTCAGCATCAACGAACGTCACAGCAAACCGTAAGTCCGTCCCAGCCACACCGGAATCCTCCTCAAGTCATCGCCCCTACTTTTGGACGGTCCGACGTCTCTACGACCCAGCGGTCTCTCAGCCATAAATTGTCCAGCTGATCGATTTGAGTACATATGGAAAATAATTACAACTTAAAATTAATTTTATTACTCTGATTTGTTTTATTTTTTTTTTTCAATGGCTCGACAGCCCCTTGGGGGCCTAGGCCGCCTCATTGTTCGAGGCTTCACGATTACAATGATAGACACACCACACTCGATAGGACTCCTCTGGACGAGGGACCAGCCCGTTGCAGAGACCTCTACCTCTACATACAACACTCACAAGTGACAGACATCCATGCCCTAGGCGGGATTCGAACCCACAATCCCAGTAAGCGAGCGGCCGTAGAATCATGCCTTAGAACGCGCGGTCACTGGGATCGGCAATTTGTTTCATGCCTATAATATTTCTTGTAAACATTATGCGGTTGGTGAGATGACTTCAGGAAATTTGAAGTTGAAGACTTGCCAGTAAATTACTAACCGTACAAACCCCCCCATGTATTTCTATATATCCAGGTGTTAGGAGTTATTTTAAAATAAGCAATATGGCGTTTTTATTCTTCACACGCAAAAATTCCTGCCTTTTAAGCGATCTAACAACACAGCCAATTTTGATATTTGAGCACCTGTATGAGTGCCAAGTGATGGAAGTGAATTTAAATGGATTCGTGAATGCAAGGTGACTAGCAGGCTTTGGTGGACCAAAAGTGGATGATGTTGGTAGCAACAGAATACTACAGAAGTTGACAAGCTGTTACGAAGGATTTTTATGTAAAGCTTTGTTGGTACGACTGAACCAACCTCTTCTCAGGAGTTGATCGTTCCAGAGTACAAGAGGGTTTCTGCTGGATTCAGAAGACGAGATGAAATCGAATGGTTTATCTGTGGACTAGGGGAAAGCAAGGATCAACGCCCTCCGACATCGGTTTTCCATTTCTTTCAACTTTGTACTATCACCAGCGTGTTTAACTCTTCAACTGCCAATGTTCAATATAGTCTGCAGTATCTTTTCCTTCTATCCTCTTTCTTTCATTCTCTCAGTAGGCTATGTACATCAAATTCTCACAACGAATACTTCATTCCTGTACACATCAATTTCATATTTAAGCCTATTATTCTTATTAATTTAATAATATATCTTGCCTAATTGCTCTTTCATATGCAAGACTTTCTTTTAATGATATTACGATGTGAATAGATTCGTCTCTATCCATTTAATTATACTACAGCGTCTGAGTTTCTGTAGCTTCATTACGAGACAAGTATTTCTTCCTTTTTCCTTCCTTCTCCCTGTCTGCCCTTATTTTTTCTTCTCTTTTTCTTTATCCGTCTTTCTTTTAATTACTTACTTTTTATTTCTTACTTGCATTCTATATTATTTTCTTGTTGTCTAATTTTCTTTCATCTCATGTATGTTTCTTTCTCCTCCTACTTACCCTGCTTTCCATCCTTATTTTTCCCTCCTTTTTCCATGTATCCTTCTTTGTCTTTTTCCACACTTGCTTCATATCTTTGTTTCCGCCACGTTCTATTGACACGCGCAATTTCACATCTCACACTTGGTTACTTATTTCTTCATCCTTCAGAGAAGCTAATGCTTTGTAATCTCGCGGTGTGACTGAGTGTTAGCCGCTTCATTGTGCGTGACACGTAGCTGCAGAGTGAAGTGGAAAAACTTGCGAATTAACGCTTCATCTTGCTCCTCCAAAATGTATTAATACAAAGTGTTTCATTCCCTTACAGTTCGCCTACATGAAGCTGACTTCAGTACATATCTTTACAATACATATTATTAACAAAATAAAAGAGAGACATCTGCTGTAAAGTTCAACAAGAAGGGCATTTCTACCAGTTGGCCTGACCGTTCACCGTGATGTAGCTGCTACAAGCGTTACTTGCAATCCCTTCGTTTCAACATCAGATCTTTGAACAACTGGTTATTTTTCAGGCTGCATTCAATTCAATAGGCGAAAGCTGGAAAAGAATCTCAGAAAGGCACAAGCGATATCTCTTTGACTCCTTCACAATATTCGTAATCCTCCCAAGTGTTGTCATTCCACGCTTCTGTACAAGGTGACCAAAAGTCGCTTTCTTTAGGGTGTTCAGTCGAATCATCTTTATTGAGGTAAATGTTCAGATTTTTATAGCAACAACTTCAGAGAACTTATTATTGTGGAATGTAACAGCTGTTTGCACAGCCGAACAGGTGGTCAGCGATTGGATTGTTGATGTACCTTCATTCAAAGACCTGATAATTACATCCAAATATCGTGACAGCAGTTTGATAACTTGACATAAGTATGTTCCCGTCATTCTCTCCATTCTCAACATATTCCAACCCAGCTCGTCTAACACTGTTTTACGACCTCAGCTACGGATATACTTCCTGTCCTTCTTGTTCTTAACTGAAGGAGACAGTGCGAATTGCATAAAAGTTGACAACACACAATTACATTGGATTCTGTCGGTTCTGTATCATATTTGAAATCATTCAGTATTAGGACATCGTCTGTCTGCAGTGTGTAAAGTAACACTTAAAACACAATGTTTCGGGACAGGATCGTTTTCTGTCCTCAGGAAAAGAGCAAGGTAAACTACTCACCTGGGTAAAACTTTTCAAATACTGTGGTTAAGAAAATCACAGCTATTTAAAACCAGAGCTCCAAGCTCTGGTTTTAAACAGCTGCTACATGTCAGTACCCAGTTATGTGTCAGTAACATGAAATACTTTTCTTCATGTTTCGGATTAGCAGCTGTGAATGTCAGACGAAAAAGTTGTTCAGACTGTGAAGACAGCCGTAGGAAATTTGATGTCATTGGGATGAGTTTCTTGGCTGGAAGAACATAATTATGGGCTTGCGCCTTATTCGATAATATCGGTTTCCTGCCATGCTGCTGCTTGTTCAGCAATAAGATGGTGTCTGGAGAAGGAAAACTGGATAAGAATCAGCACAGTAGTGGTTAAGGAAACAGAACTGCGCCTTCGATCACAACTCACAAAATAACACTTACTGAGGCATTATGGGTTTGATTTTGGTTAGGTTCTTAATTGCTTGATACTAACATTATATCTTGCTTTTGTAGTTGTTGGTTTCCATGTCTCGACAGCCCCTAGTGGGCCAAGGCCTCCTCATTATCGAGACTTCACGATCACAATCAGACCCACCACAATTGATAGGATTCCTCTGGACGAGTGATCAGCCCGACGCAGAGACCTCTACCTGACAACACACAACATCCACAAGAGACAGACATTCATGCCCTCGGCTGGATTCGAACCCGAAATTCCAGCAAGCGAACAGACGCAAGCCCGTGCCTTATGCCTCGCGGCCACTGGCATCGGCACACATCTTGTCTGAGAACTGGAAGTAATAAACTGGAAGAAACGACCCATTGTCACTTTAAACCGATGACACCCTTCATTGAAGATGGATGCATCGGCACTAGTCAGCATGTTTGTATTAATTTAGGCTGTGTCCATAATAAGAGTTTTGATATTGTTGTTGTCATATCTTGCGTAGGAACTGCCTTAAAACACATTATTGAAGGAAAGATAGACGGAAAGGTATAAGGAACGGGAAGACGACGAAGAAGTAAGCAACTACTGGGATGACCTTAAGGAACGAAACGACACCGAAATTTGAGAGAGGAATCACTATATCTCACTCTGTGGAAAACTCGCTTTCGAAGAGGCTATGGACCTGTCGTAAGACAGACTGCGTAGTTGATTAATTAATTAATTAATTAATTAACGGATGAATCAATGAATTGTGAAGTTTAAGGTGTGATAATTGTGATAAAAGTGAATCACTTGCACATAATCGCAGTATAATAATCATTTAACACGTACTAAATATTGAGCAATACTTTTTTAAATTGTTAGTATTAAGATAATATGTCCATGAAGCGACATTTAACTAGGTATGTGTTGGGGTCAAAGAGACAAAGAGTGCATACTAGGCAATTTTTATTTAAAAAAAACCTCTTGGGAATCGCTTACTTGTAGGACCAATATATTTCTTACGCATATCAAGTATGGGGTGTGGATTTAACTGGCTGAGGATCATTTCGCAATAATCGCCGTTGAATATTAGAGGTCTACTAAGTCACTTCCAGAAGCTATGTCTTACAGTTAGATGGTCCCTGACTTATAAATATCAGACTGAGAATGCATTATAAAAACACGGTATATCTGTTTCGAAATTTGTGAGTAGATTTTAGTCAGTTTTCAAGAATACGAAAATACAGCAAATACAGATTATGGATATAATTATGTTAAGGAAACTAAATATTTTGATGTTATAAACTAATGGGGGCGCGCGGTGGCGTAGTTGGTTGAGGCACTACGCTACAAACCGGAACGTCGCGGGTTCGATTCCCGATGGTGTCATTGGAAATAATTCCTTGACATAATCGTTTCGGTCGCACTATGGCCCTGGGATCGACTCAGCCTCTAACAGAAATGAGTACCAGGAATATTTCCTGGGGGGTAAAGGCGGCCGGTGCGTAGGGCTGACAACCTTACCACCTTCATGTGCCGATTGTCTACAAATCTGGGAGCCTCAGCCTCCTGGACCCCTCAGGGCCTCTCTAGGCCTGTAATGGGGTTGCTTTACCTTTACCTTATAAACTAATAGAATCAGATTTTGATAGAGGGAATGCTATGTTCTTCATACAAGGAAAGATTGGAGAGTCGAGACAAAAATGTGTATGGCACGGAAAGACAATGAATAGCGACAAGATCCCTAAGCAGATCTTCCAATTTTACCCGCAAAAAAAGACTTCTTGAATGCGAAGAAAGGGACGTCGGGCTAGAAGTGCTGTAACAGTACTCCGTGAAGCGGAAACAGAAGAGGATGGAACTTCAGGTCCCATTCAACACGCAAACGCGGCAGTGTCTGTAACGGGTAAATGGCACGACCTGCTTCCCATGTATATGTTTGCAAATCTGCATCTTCTCGTAAGCTTAAGCCGCCCATTCGTGAATCACTTAACAGTTCCTCAGTAGGGATATACGTTAGCAGTTCTTACAAGTACTTTTAAACTTTGGTAACGATGTAGGGAGTACATTTAACTATTCAGTGCGGGCCTCAATGCAGTGTACAGAACCTGAATTCTCCATATGCTGCCTCCATTGTTGCACAGTAGGTCGTGAATGCATTCAATCTTTAGGTAGCAGTTTAAATTTAAACCCCAGCGTGATTGAAGTGTTCATGTAGGGTACAGTTTGTGTGTTTGCTGTATAATTAGATAGGAAGTTAATTCTGATTACTTATACATATAGTAGGTTAAAACTTGACCTTATTTAAGGTATATAACGTTGTACATGCCGATCTCAGTGGCCGCGCGATCTAAGGCGTGGGTCTACGGCCACTCGCTTGCTGGGATTGTGGGTTCGAATCCCGCCGGGGGCATGGATGTCTGTCTGTTGTGAGTGTTGTGTGTTGTTAGGTAGAGGTCTCTGCGTTAAGCTGGTCCCTCGTCCAGAGGAGTCGTACCGGGCGTGGTGTGTCTAAAGTGTGTGATCGCGAAACCTCGAAAAATGGGGAGGCCTAGGCCCCCTAGGGGCTGTTGAGCCATAGGAAAAAAGAATCTTGTACATACGCAAAATTTGTTTCACCCATTTTCCTCTGATTGGCTGTTTCTGTTCCGATTACTGTGCGAATTAGTAACCGGTATCTTATAATGCTGTAGAAGCTGACTATTTCTACTGCTGTTTTCCTCCTTTGCAGCAGTTTAAAGAAGGCGGCCATCGTTGAGCGAAATGACAGTGAACAAGAAAAAGGGATCGTTCGCCATCTGAAATGTATACAGATTTATATATATTCATAAAAATCTGATAATAAAACAGATTTATTTCAATACCTTGTACGTAAGAAATGTAGGAGCGAAGAACGTGCACTGTTGCTAATACTCTTAGGACCAGCTACCACAATTACAAATAGAATAATCCGTCCGTTGTGTTTGATGGTGAATTCTTAAATACTACATCTCCGGAATTACACCAACAGAAATGCGAATTTAATTTCTGATGTCATGTGTGCTATCATTGTTAAGGCACAAATCAAAATACGAAGAAATGTATAAATTGGGGGCTGCTTGCAAGAATCTTGTTTAGTGCTCATCTGTCATACACATACATATTGTGAAACACCCTTAATATATTTTTTCTCTTTTGTTGACAGACTTACTGCCTCATGCCAACAGAACAGGCAGAACTGTAGGTTTGTTTATATTGATATCCGCATATTTATACAGCAGACGGGAATAACATTTGTTTTAAACTGAAACACATTTCGAATTGAATCTGACCTTAAATTCATCGCGAATGAAATTTTATTTTTCCTGCTGTCATTTTCAAATACTTAAACTTCACCACTTCGCTGCATTCCTTCTGTTTCAGCCTCATTTTCAGCATTAATATATTTTTAAGCAATTTTACTAATTAAACCTCTAACTGTCTACAGTATGCATCCTTCACTTTTCTGCCAATCATGGAACTTTATCAAAGAGCATTAATTACAAGCAGAAGATATAAAAAATACAATATTGCTTGTATCATAAAAATGTACGCATTAACTAATATAAAATATATTTTTTAAAAATGTGGAGTAAAGAGCTGGACAGATATATTACAACAATGTTTTATATCTTTTAATCTGTACTTGTTTTATGATATATACAACACTGTATCTTTGTATCTTCTTCTTGTAATTGGTACTCTTTGAGAATGACCAATGAGGGTTCGAAAGAAATAGGAGTCATATTGCATACAGTTAGGGGTAATTCCCAACTAAAAGTTATGTATTGTTTAACCCTTTAAGGACGAAACGTAATCTGTTTTATTTCAAGACCCAATTCATACCGCACAGTAAGCACTCTTCATCTCTGTTATAAAAACCTATCGCTTAATGTTGTAGACGGAGAAAGTCACTGTTCATTCTGAGATCCGTACAAAACGCATAAATACACTTTGTGGGCAGAGGGTAGAACTTTTATAACCTAAACCTGGTGGTATATATAGAAACCTGTAGGCTTTGAAGGTTAATTAGTAAGACCGTATACAATACACAGTAGTAAGCGACACTGTAAGGCCTTTTAAGATTTACTTCGCTACATTAAATTCTCGTTAAAATACAAATAGGCATACAGGTTCATTAAACACGGACACTTTACAGTTAGTAGGAATATGGACAGGTAGTGACGCAGTAGTTCTAAAGAAGAGTACATTGGATCCAAACTGCGGTATGTATACGTTTGCAATAGCAATAAACTTAACAGAGAAAAATACCAGAACTTACTGCCACTAACCCACTTTCTTCCTAAAAATTAAAAATTAGTTTTACGAAATTGTAATGCTCTGTTCGCGTGTCTCTATGTGTTCCCCTTATTTCATGTTTTGAACAAGTTGACCGATATTTACAAAACTTGGTATGAATTTTATAAGCCATCAGAAGCCACACCAACTATATGACTTCTGGGATCTGAGCTCTTCTGTTCAAGCAGTCCAAAAAGTTCTTGGACTGCTTGACGTTTGAAGATGGGACCGATAGATTGTCCCGAAACGTCGGTAAGAAACTAACACTCTACGCTGCGTAAAAACGCAAAAGAGCGCAGATCTCATTTACACCACGGCGGACGCGTGAAATCACGCATATGTGACATGTTTTAAAATTCACCAATAAAAATATAAATGATCCGCGGACAGGTAACAGCGGATCTACATTAGTTATGGAACGCACAGTTACCAGTGGCAATGGACCTTCGAAATCCATACGACTTCCGTTGCGGTATGTTTTTGTAGATTGTGAAATAGCGGCATGACTGTAGGGCAAAACATTTTTTTCTCTTTCAGTATTGTGATTGTATCTGCTGAAACATTGTAGCTATAAATTTCAAATTTCGTATAGAGATAGAACCCAAATATGCCTTGAGAACCAATTGTCTTCTGGACTTTGTCCATAGTCCGGATAAAATATTAAAATATAATATAAAAATCACGACGTTTCGGAAGATGGCTCTTCTTCCGTCTTCAGGTGATGGGAGGGGAGACACCTACTCGGATGGGTGCTTTTAGACTGAGCTAATCTCAATCCCTGGACAACCTCAGCCGATAGAACCATAGCTATAAGAATACCTTATAGAATACAAGGAATCGGCACCTATGGAATGCTTAATCAATCCAATCAGCCAACCCAGCTTGGACATTTCTGCCATCTGGATCCCCGTTATCAGCAATGAGGTCATGAACTCACAGAAAAGATCAACATCATAGACAGACTCCGCACAAGACTTTGTGGCGTGCTCCACAGATGGAGGTATGGGTAGGAAGTTGATCCCCCACATAATTTCCGCCTCCTACACTATGCAGTGTTTTTTTTTCCATGGACTTGATTTGATGTAAACAATGTTTATCTTCTATTTCATCTTGTTTCTACGTCTGTTCTTGTATACGACAAATTTTTAATGCTTATTCATCTGTTATCTTCCGCTGACATACCCTGGTCTCAGTTATTCTTATAGCTATTGTTCTACCGGTTGAGGTTGTACAGAGCTTGAGATTAGCTCAGTTTAAAAGGAGCGAAGAATTCCGAAACGTCGTGATTTTTATGTTATATTTTAATGTTTTATCTGGAGGATGGACAAAGTCCATAAGACAATTGATTGTCAATATTAGACACCATCATAAAAACCTTTTAGAATTTATATAAATATGCCTGTCTAATACATTTAGATTTAAAATGTTATAGTTTAAAGAATGCAAAATCGGTTACAGCGCAAACTTTGACAAATGCAGAGTAGTTTACGAAGTCTGTACTTAAATTATAAGTAGTCCACAGAAGTAAATAAAACATTGATAGTACTTGCCTCTGTTGGACTAGAAAATTACTGATGCAAGAGAAAAGTAGGCCTTAAGCCTTCTCAGGAACATTATTTGTCTTCACAGTCAGACATGCCTATAGAAAATGTATATACTTCCCGCTGTGAGGGACACAGAAAGAGAGAGAAATATTTTATTGAACGATGCTGTCAGTCGCTAATATTATATAGCGTCGGTCGTAAATGCAGGAGTTACGAATATGGAGCATTGGTGGAATGATACTGACAGGCCGAAAATGAAGTACTCGGAGGAAAACCTGTCTCAGTCCTCCCTTGGGTGCAAACACTTCCTCGCGATTTCGCCATCCTCAGACCCAAATTTATCAGTACCCGCCTACGAGTTCCAGAACATACATCAGTTAACAGTGGCGTCACGTGTCGTACGATAATTATACAATTTTACAACTGAAGTTTTTATGTTTTTCACTCGGACCTGCTTGTTAGTGAGCTGTAAGGGACAGGGAGAGGCAGAAGCAGTCTCCCTGAAGCGAACACATCAGACTGTCAAATGACGAAGTATGGAGATTCTTACCCAACGGGCCACAAGTCTGATGGTTTGTACCAGGCACTGGGCTTGAACGTCGGATGGGACATTCATCACAGCGACACGCCTGTGTGGGTAGCGTTATTGATGATGGAGCTGATGGACTGTCGTGTTGCGGAAACGTTATAATCTGCATGACGGCACAAGAAAAACAGTGTGCAGGCTTATCGGTTGGCAGCGCGTACCGTACGAAGAGTGGTGACACGTTTGTTGTTGATAATTGTGTGTGTGTGAGTTTTAACAGCTGTATGGCAATGCAATGTATTGGCTGTACTTGTTCATACACAAGAGTCTGTTCATATAAAATAAAATAATAATATTAAACATGAAATAATCGAACAAACTGGCTCTAGAAGTTTTGATTTGTGTTTGGGATGTCTCCGTTTAGAAAATCATGCCGAGGCATGGAATAACTTGGCGTGTGTTTGCTGGTTTCCAGTCTTCCTCAAGAAAAATGCAGACATATTACCTAAATTTAGTATGGTGCTTTAATTTAGGATAGTACCTTGCTTTAGGATAGTAGGCTACGTTAATTTAAGAAAAGGTGTTAATTTAGGATTGTATCTTAATTTACATTGCTGCCTTAATTTAGGATATTTCCTTAATTTATTATAATGCCTTAATTAGGTGTAGTAACGTGTCTTAGGATAATGCTTTAATTTAGTTTAGTACCCTAGTTTAGGATACTGCCTTAATTTAGTATAGTACCTTAATTTCGAATAACGCCTTTATGTAGGACAGTGCCTTAATTTAGGGCAAAATTAGGGTAGTACCTTAATTCAGGATAATATCTTAATTCAGGATTGTACCTCGTTTGCAATATGACCTTAATTTAGGATAATATCTAATTTGGGAAGTACCTTAATTTATTACAATGCCTTAATTTAGTATACTACATCAATTTATGACACCTTAATTTAGTTTAGTACCGTTATTTAGGATAATGCTTTAATTTAGTATAGTACCTTAATTTATTATAATGCCTTAATTTAGGATAGTGCCTTAATAAGAATATTACAACTTAATTAGTGATAATACATTTCTTTAGTTTTATACCTAATTTAGGATAATGTCTAAATGTAGTGTAGTACCTTAATTTAAGATAATAATTTAGGAGAGTACCTTAATGTAGGATAGTGTCTTTATTTTAGGGCAGTACCTTAATTCAGGCAAAAATCTGTTTCTGCACTCATTTACAATTCGCTATATCTTCCTTCATGTTACTGCGTATTGCAGTTGAGGGACCGCCTGTCTGTCTGTCTATCTGTCTGTACCTCTTATTTCACATGCTTGTACGCTGCCTACTGTATAAAATGCACACAGACGTTTCGAAGTTTGCTGAAATTCAGGGGGCTTTCTTAGATGGTGGTTTGACGGACGAGACGTTTTTGCTCTAGTAGGCGGAAAATTAAATATAAATCATATTTCTTTCTGCTCTTTCTTTGTCAAGTTCAGAACTCACACTAATCGGAGAATCAATAAAAAGAGATTTTGCTTAACTGTTAACAACTGTGTTTATCTGCATATATCTAATTTGCAACTTGAAATAAACTACAATTAAATTTATCTGTAGTTGATGTAAAGTTCTCGGGATATTAGGTCCAACTCTCTTTCCCAGAAGAACCCTAGATACCAACTTAAAATGAGCCAATATTATATTATCCCACGTAGCTCTATTCAGGTTTTTAACTATTTAATCAATATTTCCCGAAGAATATCTAAACAACGTCACAGTTCCAGTCCATGACACTTCCCACGCACTTTCCATAACCAATTGACCATCACACTTTCTCTGTAATGAATGCGCAATAATAACATTTAATTGAATAGGAAAAATGTAATATTTAAAGAGAGGAAAATATGATATAATATTTTATCGTATGAGATGTGTCTCAACCAACAGAAAAGGACCATAACTTGTTACCTGTATAGAAGCAATTATAAGTTTCCTTTAGCGACTAGTTTCCTATATCGGCTTCAAGGAACTTAACTTTGAAGTCTGTATCATAACTTCGAGGGTCCAACGTAACTTAGCTACACTTGACGTCGCTGTATAAACTGAAGAAATATAGCCCCAGGAAATAGGGTAATTGGCTTCATATTCTAATTATTGGGAGAGACATGTGTTGCAGTTATGAAGGAACATGTTTTAATGTGCCTGGAGAAGGTTACATTGGATATGGAGTGCCTCAGTTGACTACAGAGGAACACAGTATGTCAGCGAAGGAATACTGGGGTTGGATATTAACAAGAGTCAGCATTCTTCGATTCTACGTGTAAATTCATTTGTCAGTATCTGCAGTACCTTGCTAACTTTATTACTGCACAGGAATTACTGAGTGGAATAAAGAGCAAACAGTGGAGATTCTAGTGTAAATTCAAAGTTCGAAAAATATCGCATAACACGAAGTAATATATTTATTTGTTTCTTAGATTACTACGTTGTGTTTCTCAGTATATTATTCGTTCAAAGAATGATAAGAGTTTTATGAAAAATATTATTTTACACGGTAATTCTTGTATATTTGAAGGATTAGTTTGCGGAGAAATACATTTTGAAAACAGCAGTTGTGAAGCTAATATAAAATATAATAAAATCAAAATTAGGTTTAATCTTAAGGAGACAGGGACACGAACTATATTCTTTGTGACGTGTGAACTTAATTTATATATAAAATTTAGATGAACATTATTTCTTAAAGGTCATTGACGGTGTAATTCAAGGTTAAGAGCAACACATATTTTATTTAAAATATGCAGTTCTAAAAAACACGTGGGTAACGTTGTAGCTTCAAGTTCTATAATTTTTTCAAATATATCTGACAACTAATTAACCTACATTCAAGCACTTGGTTGGACTGATGAAGAGCATTGCATAGCATAGACAATTGTTGCGTCATTGTCGACCGCAAAGCATCGCGTCTGTTCAGTTCAGCAACACACTAATATTAGTGATCTGCGATGTAACCATTCAATGGTGGCCTTGGTTCAGTGTATGTACCTTTAATTCTTCACTTTCTACCAGCCTCAGTCGTGATTGTAATTAGGGGTAGTATGCATTTAACAAGATAGGCAAAGAACTTACAACGTAACATTGTGACGCGTTCACGTAACCATTGTTGCAGTGGAAACGCAACAATGCGTTCTTTGTGTCTTGTTCAGCTACACGTCACTGTCGGCTATATAAAAATATTCAGTGTTGCACAACAATGCTTTTATGGCAAATTTATTTACCTGCTAAAAACGTACTTAGGTCTCGATGTAAAGTGCCTGATATTTTTGTCCGATTTTAAAAACGTTAGAGTTTCTCGACAGATTTTTTCATGAACACCTCCAATATGAAATTTCAGGGAAGTCCATCGCCTCGGAGCCAGCGCTGGTACATGAGGACAGACGGACAGGCAGGTAGACGGACGGACATGACGCTGTTCCCGATTATGCGAACGCGCCTATAAAGCTTCGTATTGGCAGTAATTGGAATTCAAACCCCAGCATCGTTGAAGGATTAACAAAGGCATATCACGGCTCTGGATTTCGAGCTTCATGCAAGCGTTGAGGTTCAGGCGTAGGTGCAGTCACAAAGTGATTATCCGCCCTGAGCACTGTCGGTGCTTCCAGGACTTCAATTGGTACGACACCCACGTAAATCGCAAGCAAGGTTGTACAACCCATGTTAATGCCAGGTTTCTTTTATTGAAGGGCCCTGCAGCAGATGCTACGGACGCACCCAGCCTTGAGGCTTATTGTGCAACACTATGAGGAGGATGATAAAGATGATGAAGTTTTTCTGATTTTCCATTTTAATGGAGCACCGGTGGAATGAAACTGACAAGGGAAAACCGAAGTACTCGGAGATAAACCTGTCCCATTGCCACTTTGTCCACCACAAATCCCACATTGACCGACCCGAGAATGCCAGGGGTTACTAGAGGGAGGTGGTGTAGTGCCAACCATAATGTATTTTCTACATTTAACGTTATCGGGCGCTGGAGTGTTTGTGATTCGCCTCTTCATTTGGACAAGGTTTCGTTACCATTTACCAATTTAAACCTTTCGCGGCGGACGGGATACTTACTGATATGATGATAAAGTTCTAGATTGTATCACCGTATCATCAACACAGGAAATCCTGCGACATAAAGACCTGCCTGTCTTTCACACGGAAACCTAAGAAACACCCGCTGTCACATAGTGGCTTAGATAGTCGATCGGACGCCCCGCGTATAATTGTTAGCGAAGTTACCCCCAAGTCTCATGACAGGGCCCCAGAACATTGCCTGGTCACAGACTTTCACAATTCCCCATGTTAACCTTTTCCCCAACTTCACTGTACTCATTAGTGTACCAACTGAGTCTCGGACGTGTATTTATTTCGTTAGGATAAATGTATTACTTTCACTCTAACAAGTGCTTGTTGATGAAGAAAAGAAAAGAAGTTACCCTCGTGCTTAACGTGTTCTCGATTTTCTCACTAATTCACCAAACAAAACACGTTCGAATAATGTACATCCCTTTGTTTTGGATGAACGAGGAATAAAAATGCCTTCACACCCCCCCCCCCCCCCCCCCCCCGGTACTCTTCTGCACACAAGAAAATCGATGTGTCTTCCGTATTGAAGATGCTGGTCCGTGTTCAGACTAGCGTTTCCATTCTTCGCGAAGGGCGACGTTTCAAACTCCATTTCGTTTACCCAAAAAGGAAAACATTTTGAAAACGAACTGCCTTTCCATTGTATACACAATCAGCCTAGAAGGGTCAAATTATACGCGCCATCTGCAGAGCATAAAGACGATTACAAGAAACGTCTGAAGAAGTGACTCTTCTGAAGTGCTTCTAAATTATAATAAGTTTGGAATATTGCACGGTTAAGTGTTTCGGTATCAAGCTGGTAGAATTAAAGACGCCTTTTGCTGTCATTCAGCATATATAGTTGCACAGGTCTATAGAAGTTAGCTGTAACAGAAACAACAGTCAAAACACCACGAATTAGATCCTGTATTGTGTTGCATATTCGTGAAATCTGTACAGGTCTGACAATCAACAAAGCAAACGTGAAGCGAAGTAAGGTACAGCATTTTAGTTTCTTTTGGAAAATTTAGGGCAATATTCTTATTCCTTGAGGTATTTTATAACAAGATAATATTTTTTGAAACTTTATATTATAATTTCAAACACGAATTTTGCTGACAGGTTTTGGGTGTATTTCTAATCACAATGAATGTCTGATTCCGTTATGTATAAATCTTGCTGTGTGTGAGGGCACATTAGTAAATTGTGTTGACTACTAACAAGCTCCATGAAGTGCAGCCCTTCTTGGTAAACAGAGATGGCATTTCACCGCACCACATATAACAACAGGAATTTCATTACCGTGTTAACATGATTCCTCATTTGTTTCCGTCGTCAGCAAAATAAACCCAGTAGACAACCGTCCTTGTTTAAGATCTGTTTTATTATATTCATTGAATTTAGGTCTGGGTCTCCAAAATGGTTCCATGCCATTTTATCTGAAGTTAAGTTGGACGAAATTTATTGTCACATAAAAGAACTATGTGTTACGAATACTGTATAAGGATGTGTGCTGATGTCCATTGTCCATGTTACGAACACTGTATAAGGATGTGTGCTGATATCCATCGTCCATGTTATGAACACTGTATAAGGATGTGTGCTGATGTCCATTGTCCATGTTACGCTCTTCGTCCAGCTTACTGGAAAATTTGAACAAACGATTCAGCCACGCAGTTCAATATTCCGCATATACTTTATGCCAGTATTTTATTCATGTAGTTGTGGTA
Source organism: Reticulitermes speratus (assembly GCA_021186555.1). Classification (NCBI taxonomy): domain Eukaryota; kingdom Metazoa; phylum Arthropoda; class Insecta; order Blattodea; family Rhinotermitidae; genus Reticulitermes; species Reticulitermes speratus. Next base: position 27,983,925 of record JAJKFL010000004.1, read on the forward strand.
TACATGTGTAATCCGCATTCCACTCTCCAAATTGAAACTGTTTACAAGCAACACAAAAATTACCAAACACTTAAAACCCGTCACTTATTCTTACTGTGTTTTGAAAAATAAACGGCCAAAGTTTCATGTAGGTACATATTTTGTACAAACTTTTTTATGTCTAGTTATTTTGTAAAGTTGATGATTATATATACCATATATTTTACCACTAGAAAAATCTTCATTTTGCTGGCACAATATAATTACGAATTTCTTAAGATTTACATGATAAACGTGATTACTTACCTAAACAATATTAACTAATTTGTTTTTGTAAGTCGGTTGAGTTGCAGTTTTGTCTGCTGCATGTACTGAATTTTTAAAAGTCATTTTGAAGAACTTCGCACTTAAAGTCCTGTCACCTGCCCATGGGTTGGCCACTGAGAACCAAGAAGCGACACTGCGTATTGATCATTACGGGTGTCAAAGTCATGTCGATGCTGCTCATCTTTTAATTAATCTATTCTTGCTTCATACATTATGATAAATAACAATGTTATTTATTTTTGTTTTCTAATATAACGAAATTTGCGGTGTAGTGGTTCATATCCTTATTCGCATCCTCGAAGAGTAAGGATGGAATCTCAACCCTGTGCAGTATTCAGAGGTCTTTGGTTCATTTCATCACACATACAGCTGCAGAGACGCTAGCGATGGCTTTCAGTAACATTCATCAGCTGTATAATATATGTAATTAATAAAACTTCGTCACGTAGACGACAAACAACAAATGTTCATCGGCATAAGTAGGAAGTCAGATATTGTAAGAAAGTTGCTTAATACATTTTATAAACTGTAACTTTTGAATTGTTTCTTACTTCAGAAGTACACCCTACCTAAAATGAAATGTTATGATTTTTGGGATCAGGCATACACATAACAATCCTAAATAAAACACTTTGTGACTTCCTGTGTATTATTAACGTAATTAGTGCCTTCAGAAAGTGCAGGAGACGAGTGCATGAATTATTTCTCCCGATTTAATAATATAATAATTAAAGCAGTCAACACAGCCATATAGTTCTGTTGCCTGTTTTAATTATTTTCATACTACTAATTGAAGTAACACAGTGGGATATCTTCTGTCTAGATTACTCCTGATATTAAGTTGTGCTCGCAGCAAATTTGAAGCGCCTTAGCTCCGTGTTAATATTCTTCATCCACGCCTAAGAGCTGTAGCCTGTTGTTATAATGGGGGGAGGCGGATGCCTCGAAGCCTCGTTAACACCTTGTTTCCGCACTGTGGGCTGTGGCGGTGCCTCACACTTCGTGGGCAGGAAATGAGGGTAATACGTATTTCAGAATACGAGGAGCTTTTGAACATTACAATGCAGGAAATTGAATTACATTTTCTCTCGAAGTTGATTGAAATCATACCGTCTCCTTCCACTGCCATGTTCCCGATTTTGGGGTATTTGAAAATAAGGATTTGCGCCTGATAGTTGGGGACGGGCGCTTTTATGATCTAAGTGTTACGACAAAGCCAGTAGCAGCTAAATACAGACGAGTTTGTGTGAAGTTAAGTTCTTTATGTGGTGACAGTTCATGGCGCTGAAGAGAACTCCCATTATTTGCTTGCGTAAAAGGTTGTTCACGTAACAGTGCTGCTACAACATTCAATGTTTATTAACATTTTTTTATCAAATATTTACAAACAGAAAATGTTATATCCTAATACTAATACAACTGAATTGTTTGTTTTTCCAAAACACCAAATTCGACACAAGCAATAAATTCTACATAAAAATACTTCATTGTGTGTATTCTATACATTTATCTGATTATGCCGGAATTAACGGCCCGGATCTTCATATCAGGTGTTTTGAGAGTGTAAATGCTTTAAAATTGGTTATATATTGTATGCTTGCGCTATGAGTCAAATGGCAAGACCTAACATATTCCACGTTGAATGTAACCGACATCTGATGTCTTAACATATAAATTTCAGTATTTGTTATTTATAGTTGTTTTAGTGGGGATAGCGGTGTGGAGACTATGCTACGGGGTGTGGATCCGACGTTCGACTCCCGTCAGGGATAAATTTTTCTCATTTTCAAAACCTCCAGACCGGCATTGGGGTCCACACAGCGTCCTATTCAATGGATACCGGGGCTCCTGCCCCGGGCATATAGAGGCCGAGGCGTGAAGTTAATCGCTAACCTCCGCCCATTGCCGAGATTATGAACGTGTGGCACAGTATTTCTGCTCCTCTTATATGCCTTCGTGGTATGGACAGGAGAAACTTTATCTTCGCTTGTTAGGTTAGTCAGCATAGAGACTGGGATATGGGCTGGACAATCAAAGAAGCGTGTTTCGTTTCCCGACAAAGGAAAAATAATTTTATATTCTCAAAATCTTCCGGACCCGCCCTGGGTCTTACGCAGCCTCCTAGTCAGTGGGTGCTGAGGAGGAACCTACCGTGTCATGAAACTAACCAATCATCTCCATCCGTGTCGAGGTTAAGAATGCGTGGGACTCTACCTCCACTTCCCCATATGATTTCAGGGCGCGCACGGGAAAACTTTACGTTTCCTTTATATTTTTTATTTCTATTCAAGATAAAAATTCGTGCCTTGTGGCGAACTTTTTTGAGCACGGTAATAATTTTTCTATTCAACATAGAAAGTATTTGAACTAACACAAAAACAAAATATTTATTCACTGGCTTATCGTGTTACAACTTCTTAAAAACGACTCCTTTTCCTGGAGTTAGCTCAGGGTAACAACAGATAAGGTAGTATGGAGCTGTAGTCTTTGATAGTATTTATCGAACATTTTCTGCAGTGTTGAATGAGTGCCCTATGTTTGTCTGCCGGTTTGTATAATGTACACATTCCGTGAAGACAGAAGTCCTTTGTTTATTATCGCTATAAATTACTGTGTCACCAGTGCCGAATTTTGTAATACAACAGACGGAGTGGACCAATCCTAAAACCGTTTAACAGACTGAATTATTTACTGAATTCGTGGAAACACTCATTGATGTGTAGACTTATTTTAAAACCGCGCCTACGAAATGTCTGCCGACAGAACTAACCATGGACGAAGTAACTGCCGAACGTCTGTGTGAAGGCATTAGCAAGGTTGTGGGAAAAAGCTGAGTGATTTTGTTGAAATTACAGCGACGTGAGCCCACAGCTCATCCGGATAAGAAGCAAATTTATGTGCTTTAAAGATATTCAAGTGCAGTACTTCTGTCATCAAAAACTTAGTACTTTTCTTCTGGTACTCTGTTTGGTCATTCTTGTCGATATACTTCCTTATTAGGCGCGTTCACAAAATTGCGAAAACCGACTGTTAGATTTGTCATGTATGTCTCTGCATCCGTCTGTCTGTCCATCTGTCCGTCCTCCCGCATGCAACAACTCGGCTTCCACTGGACGGAGTTTTATGAAATTTGGTATTTGAGTATTATTCGAAAATCTGTCGAGAAAATTCAAATTTCATTAAAATTTTTACATGAAGACCCATGTACATTTATGACCATATCTCGCTGAATTCTTCTTAGAATGAGAAATATTTAAGATAAAATTTGTAGAGAAAATATCAACACACACTTTATGTTCAATAAATTTTATGCCGAAAATGGCGCCTTTTATAAGATAACATGGAGAAATATAGTACAGCCAGACACGCCACAGATAACAACATAATACGGCGCATGCGTTTTGCAAGCCGGATAACTAAGGCTACAGACACACACACTCAGAATATGTAATAAGTTTTGCTTTTTCAGGCCAACAATGGTTAAGCGAATGTGCCTCAGTGTTAAGTTATACGTACGTTGCCTGTCTTGTTATTATTATTCTTGTGGTCGGGTGAGATTAGGTATGTGTGAAATTGTGGCCTCTGATGAGCCCATTGTGCATTTCGATATGGACGTATGCATATGGATCGTTGGTGGAGAGATAATTGCCATGGGGACCGAAGTCTCGCAGAAAAGCCCAAGCCAGTGCCAGTTTGTCCAGTACAAATCCTATATGAACTGGCCTGGCATCCGTTGAGAGAAAACGGCGACTAACAGCTTGCGCTACAGCACGGAAAATTATAGATGTCATAATAAGTGGAATTCCAGGGCCGACTGTATGATGTAGGCTCACATCTGTTTCTGTGACTGCTTGCGAAACCCATCACGAGGCAAAACAGAATATTTTAAAGTGTCCGGTTCGTTTTTTCGCGCAAATCATCCTTTAAATATGCATTAGGTGCTTTGTTCTCTACGTTAGTAATAAAGGAATGCTACAGTTTTGTTTTCGGTTTCAGCAGCGTAAAAACATTTGCTTGTTTACTGCAATTAATGCCTTACAAAATTTTCAGAGTTCTGAATAGGAAATAGGAAGAGAGTCGGAATATGGCAGAGAGGAAGTGCGTGAAAAGTAATTATTATTATGTTAAGCTGTTGAGGGTTTAATTTATTCTAAAGAAATTTTCAAATAAAATTATATAAATAGCAGTCTCGTTTTGGTCCATTTGTATCATAACAATGGAATTGTATGCTAACTAACTAACTAACTAACTAACTCCATGGAGCAGAGTCCTTCTTGAGAAGCTAACAGTTCGTCAGCTAGTCAAGAAATTCTCCGCTTTTTATAGAACCCGAAGGTTCATTACCGCACTCACAAGAGCCCGCCACCTGTCCCTATCCTTTTTTATATGAAGTCTATGCTGCCATAATTTAAATATGATTCCGAATCTCTCATATCATCTAAAATTGAATATTCTTAATTCGTGTTTAGAGTTTCTAGGTTAACGTCCCTTAAATGAACATATTAATTTTAAAATATAATATGTGTTACTGCATAAATATGCTCAACCACATATATAATCTATTTGTGGAAAGTCTTACAGCAGTAGAGATTCGTGTTTTCCAGGGTAGGACGCAGTGCTGACTAGTAAATATTTAGGCCTAACAGTCGACACGGTACCTGGAAGACTTGAATTATTAATACCGCTGTGAAGGCTTCAAATATCGTACTACACACTATTCCTTCTCGCTTTCAAAGAAATAGCACTGTACCTCTTTGTAAATATTTGTCTCACGCTTAAATGTTTGGCATTGTTGAATAATGTGAAAATAGGGAAGGAAAATGTTAGTAAAATTGTATGTAATAATAGTCACACATATTCCTTTGTGTGATTCTGAATAACTGACGTTCAGAGAAGAAAAGAGAAACGGTATTTGCGCTAAGGTGATCACCGAGCGATAGCACTATGCAGAATAACGGACCGTAATTGTACTGAGAGATTATAATTGTGTTGAAAGAAGTACAGGGAATAACAGATATTGTGGCAGTAATAATATATATCTGCCAAGAAAAATAGTTGGAATACATGGAAAGAATATCCGAATACCGAATCCCGACAGTGCTTCATCAAAACCAAGGTTTGAAGATCCGTGGACTTCCGAAAGAATCCTTCTAACGTGAACAGAACAGGAGGGGTTTAATTACGTGATATGTGAAGTTTTGACGGCGATCACGATAAAGATTGCTGTCTTCCGGAATGTGAGGCCGTGTAGTTTTTATGTAGGTACCCTAGTTTCGGTCAGAACTTTGTATCTGTTCACCAAACCACAGGCCATCACACCACAGACGGCAGCAATCTGTAAGGATGACGATGTAGCGAGTTTCTAGTTAAGTCTGTTATACGTGTTCCTAGGCCAATAGACGGATTCCGAAGAGACTTCTACAGCTGTCTTCACAATTTGCATATACAATTTCCCAAATGGTTCCATTTTATATAAATATGCGACATAAGATAAAATACATTAAGTCCATATACGTAGCTTGTTGTTACGGTTTTGCATGGTTGTGAAACTACGACATCTGTCCTGAGGGAGGCATACAGATTTCGAGTACTTGAGCACAGGATCTGAGGAGAGTGTTTGGATTTACAGGAGAGCAAATAATAGGAGAGACTGGAGAAGGTTACATGATGAGGGGATGCAGCATTGTGCATTTAAACGAATATTAGTTTCATGAACTCAAGAAAGAACAGATAAAACCAGCTTGTAGCATATATGGGTGAAAGAAGTGTGTAAAAATGTTTATTTCGGAAACTTTCAAAAGAAGAGACAGCTTGAGAGATATAGGCGTGAAGGTAAAGATTATTCTAAAGTTGATCTTAAATAGAAATTTGGTATGGGGATGTATAGTAGGCGTATATGTATCTGGCTCGGGATAGGACACAGTGCCTTGCTACTATAAACACGGTTATGCATTTTCCGGTTCCGTAAACAGCGGGCTGGATCTTGATAAGGTGAGGGAACACTAGCTGCGCAGAATGTTCCCCCCTCCTCGGAGTTGCTTAATTAGTCCGTTAGTAGATTAATTACCTTGGAAAAGTAAAGTTGTCCATATGCTTAATTAAGTAGAACTTCATGAAGGGTAGAGGAGAAATAGCTCCAAGCATCCTCAACCTCAGCACTTGCTGGAGATGATTCGTGAGTTTCACGCCCCAGCCACATTACGTGCGGGAAAAGGGTACCGGTACCTATACAACAGGAGACTAAGTGCGAACCCGAATCAGTGTGGACGCTTTGAAGACGAGAAAAATATCTTAGACCCTGCGGGAGTGGGAGTCCGGTTCCTCGGTCATTGACATTGCAGCGTAGTCACTATGTAGGCTGAGCTATATTGCCTTGTAATATTATTTAAGCTCGAAACTAGTGAACTGCTATATTAGGAGCATAGCTTTGTATGGTGCTGAAACTTGGGCACTTCGGAAAGTAGATCAGAAATACCTGATAAAGTCTTGAAATGTGGTGCTGGAGAAGGATGGAGAAGATCAGTTGGACCGATCGTGTGAGAAATGAAGAAGTATTACACAGAGTCAAGGAGGAGAGGAATATCTTGCATACAATAAAAAGAAGAAAAACTAACTGGATTGGTCACATCTTGCGTAGAAACTGCCTTCTGAAACACGTGATTGAAGGAAAGATGAAAGGAAGGGTATAAGTGACGGGAAGATGGAGGAAGTAGGCGTAAGCAGCTACTGTAGTACCTGAAGGAAACGGGAGGATACTGGAAGTTGAAAGAGGAAGCATTATACCGCACCCTGTGCAGAACTCGCTTTAGAAGAGGCTACGGACCAGTCGTAAGGCAGGGGACGGAACGAATGAATTACCGCACGTCCTCCGTAGTCAAGTTTCCTCAACTTTTACGCCAAATGTTTTAATCTGAAGATAGTTACTAATACCTAGTTACTGATACCTAGTTACTGATACCTAGTTACTGATACCTAGTTACTGATACCTAGTTACTGATACCTAGTTACTGCTACCTAGTGACTGATACCTAGTTACTGATACCTACTGACTGATACCTAGTTACTGATACCTACTGACTGATACCTAGTTACTGATACCTAGTTACTGATACCTAGTTACTGATACCTACTGACTGATACCTAGTTACTTATACCTAGTCAGCTGAACAATCTACGGAATGTAATTCAAGGCAGCTTAAAGGCCATGCTGTCTCTGGACTCCTGTTACTCTCTGCAAATGCCGTACATAAACTTGCAGACCTTTGGCGGCATGAAACGAGTCTTGGAAGTCTTCATGCTTAAAGCATATTCGCTACCGATCTCCAGTTTGTGCTCTCCACAAAAGCAAACATATCACAGCAAGTGCTGCTAATCTAAGATAAATAGTACAAAACTGCTTATTACGTACTTCATGGAATACAGTCTGCATTTCTTTGTCAAGTATAAAGTGAAAGTATGGGATTATGCGTTATAATAATTACTCAATCCATTACGTTATTATAAATATGCTTTGAACCACCTGAGGCCGAAATAAATGAGTGTATTTTAGCACATGTAAGAATAAAATTATTGTACATTATAAACAATGGTCCAGTTCTTATATCACAGAGAGTACAGTCTCCTTGCGTTATACGGAAACAAATTGCTGTTTTTCGAAAGAATCACGTGGAACACAAACGTACAGTGTGTGGGAAAAATGCGAGTCCCTTTATTTAAACCTGAGCTTTAAATGTTTAAATATCTTAGGTCCTGCTACATTATAAAAGTAGGGAATAAAAACATGCTATAAACTGTTAGTACGGGCTTTCACCTACGCAGGACTAACGACTTTCTTTTTGCCTAATATGAAAACCACTAAAGGCCATTTACTACAGTAGAAATCACGATCATTTAATGGAGATGGAAAATATGAAACTATAACTTATATATTACATTTTTTTCCCCGTGGCTCTTCGGCCTGTATTCGGGTTATGGTCTCCCCTTACGAGGATTCACGATCACACTCATTTTAGACACAATACACTCGGTAGGACTCCTCTGGACGAGAGATCAGCCCGACGCAGAGACCTCTACCTGACAACACACAACACTCACAAGAGACAGACATACATGCCACCGGTGGGTTTCGAACCCATGATCCCAGCAAGCGAGCGGCCTCAGACCCACGGATCGAACCCGGGCCTCTCACCGCGGAGGCCCGGGTTCGATCCCGGGTCAGTCCATGTGGGATTTGTGGTGGACAAAGTGGCACTGGGACAGGTTTTTATCCGAGGACTTCGGTTTTCCCCTGCCAAATTCATTCCAACGGTGCTCCATTAAATGGAAAAGCAGAAAAAAACTTCATCTTCATCACAGAGTTGCACAATAAGCCTTCAAGGCTGCGGTGCGCCCGTACCTTCTGCTGCGGGGCCCTTCAATAAATAAAAATACCGTCTGAGCCGTGGCACGGTCTAGCTTACAGTTAGTACAGACCGCAAGATTGAATAAAATGATGCTGATGATGACATTTCACTCCAGATTGCAGTATACATTTATATTTTGTCTGCAGTGGTCTTTTCACATTAGAGATATTAAACTAATGTCATGCCCATGCCGTGTAGAATGTGTAAAAGTATCAGTTTCTTAGACTTTATCCTCAGTCTGAAAAAGAAATACACATACGAACGTGTGAATACGTCTGTCGTCACGTCACTTGATCGTACTGACTCAGTGTATGTTTCACATGGCACTTAGACGCATCCTGTGAACTCAGGTACTATTATTCATGGAGGCAGGAAGTATTCTGTCATCCATCTAGCTGCTCAGTTGCGCTTTACCTGTCCCACGTCGTATCACTCGACGTAAAATCATCAGGACTACCTTAATCCTTTGTATGCTCATCTATCATTTTGTCACAGAATGACACCGGCAAGTAAGAACGTTCGTTACGTTCCATGAAATTGATACGTGAATATCGTTTTAAACAAAGTACTATTTTTTTTTCTTCGGGAAAGTGATGTTATGCCCAAGGGATGCTTTCCTTACATAATGTGTAATGCTTGCCTAAAACCAGACGGTCTTAGCACCTCTCTTGTTCGCTCTTAGGCCTGTAAAAATTTTACAAGATTAACTTAATATGTTAGAAGATTACATACAACATGCACTCTAGGGAGCTGAGTATCACTGTTCGAGTCTGTGTATCTTTTATAGGTCGCTTTTTCTATATTGTGCAGCAACTCGCTGATCACATCGAGGTCTCTAGGCTTCTATGAGTTTCCCTTTTTGCACCCATGAAGCACTCACGTTTGATTTTTCCTCGTAATGGGTGCAACCGTATGAGCAGAACGTGTATTTGTATCCTTATTACGATGTCTTGAGTTCTGATTGATTATTGTTTAGGTTAACGATGCGTTTTAGCTGCAGATATTAGCCTGTGTAGCTTCTATTTCCAGTCACCTCCGAACACTGCAGCTTATGTCTGTGACACATTTTATCCCCACATCTATGTCACCTTTCTAAATCTGAACTGATATTCCTTCCAAAAGTCAGTATGCATTCTGCATACTTTCTCTCCTTCATTTTAAGTACATTAGGATTCCACAAAAGGCGACGAACTTTCGACCATCTGAGTGACCGTCAGCTCTTGAAGGAAGACTATGCTGTAAGAAATTAGTACAAATATATTGTATGGAACAAAACATCGGAATGATGGATACTGCTGTAAATTCAGTGTTTCGCTTCTGATTTACTTCACCACAAATAAAACGTATTAATGTAGACTAATTAATTCTGTAGTCTGTCTTACGACAGGTCCGTAGCCTCTTCCAGAGAGCTAACAATATAAAAATTGCCCGTATACATTCCTTACAGCAGTAGTGAGCAACCTTTTCGGCATGAGGACCACGCTAATAGAAATAACGTTACCGGGATACATTGTAAATAATACCTATATGTTTTTACTTATGTATCATTAATGATAATGCCTTTCTGATTCAGTAGTAGATTGTGACTGAGAAAACGATAGGAATGTAAGAGGCAGAGACTTGTGCGATGGCAGCCCATCGAGACACGTGTTTTGCTGTCAAGTACTTACGTTTAGCCAGCACTTTACTTTCCGGTTCCAAAAGCTATAAATAACGAAGCCAAGTAGCGCCATATTTACTTTTATGTTAGAGATGTAAATTCTATTCATATTTTTCTATGAAACGTTTGTTGTATTGTTAATAATACAAAGTATTTGTGAATAATATTTTCGTATTACTACGGATAAAAATTTAGTCGTCGAATTTCATATTTTTTTTTATTTCGCATTTCTGAAATTAGATCGCGTGTCGCATTGCAAAGGTAGAGCAGCCGCATGCTGACCGCGGGCCGCAGTTTGTGTATCGCTGTAGTACAGACATGTTGATGAGAGGAGGGGAGTCGTGGACTTCACACCCGGCTGCTTTACTCTCGAACAAAGAGCCCCCGGTACCAATTTAACGGAGGCTGAACTACCCCCTTAAGCGTCCTTGATGTTTGGCGAAGCCAAAAACCTCTTGTTGCTGTTGCTGTCGGAGAACAACAGTGATTCCCGTCTTCCAGCCCCTGGCCGAGTTCCTATGCCGTGTGCGATATACCGGCTGCTATATTAAGAGCATGATTTAGGCCGTGCCATTGCTCAGGCTGTTAGTCGCCGGCCTCTCACCGCGGAGGCTCGGGTTCGATCCCGGGTCATTGCATGTGGGATTTGTAGTGGACAAAGTGGCACTGGGACAGGTTTTTCCACACGTACTTCGGTTTTTCCCTGTCAATTTCATTACACCGGTGCTCCATTACACGGAAAAGCAAAAAAAAAAAAAGACCCAATCATCTTCATCACAGGGTTGCACAATAAGCCTGAAGGCTGGGGTGCGTCCGTAGCATCTGCTGCGGGGCCCTTCACCACACACACACACACAAAGAGCATGATTTACAGAGTGAAACTATGTTGAACTTACAGTTCCTTTAAGTACAATCCTCTCTGTTGTAATAGAACACAACTATTAAGGGTCTCGACGCCGCTGGAATAAAGAGAACAGGTTGTCTGGGGATACGAGGCAGAAAAAGAACGCTCTGAATTGCACAAAAGCTCATAGATTCTCTGGTAATAGCCCCGTGTTGTTTTTCAGATGATCTTCTACTTGGAGAGGATCTCAAGAGAAGTAGAACAAAAGAGAATGCTCTGTGGATAACCCCTTAAATTTATATACTCTCTTGATATTAGTCTCCTATCCGATTTCGCGACACAGGAGAGAAGTTTATATTCGAAGTGGTGTCGGTTTGAAATTCCGTTCGTGGTGAGCTTATCCCCAGGGACAGTAGGACCCAGGCGCCGGCCATGCAGTTACATAACTCACGTGCCTGACGCGAGACTGAGCCCAAGTATTACGGCTGTGAGTTTGTGGTGGCGGAACACGCTTTATGGCGTGGAATGACAACATTGGTCGTCCAATAGTGACAAAGCCGACAACAATTTACATGGCAGTGCTGGAGAGATTGAACAGAAGGGAAGAAAGTATCTTAAATCTGACGATTTATGGTGATCTGGAAATTTTAATAATTTAGCAAGATCAAAAGAAATTTATGTTTGTACTTGTATTGTGGCTTCAGACACTTGTATAAGTGGGCATTAGGTAATCTACGGTTGTAAACGTGTGGTTTGACATGCGTTTCTTCCCTCTTTCCAGATTAGTGCCGTGTTGGTGCCTTGGAATTGACCACAAATTATTCTAAGTCCGCATCTTGCGCCCCACTTGATCGTCACTGTATACAGCAACTAACTTCATGGAGTATAGTGCTTTAAGGAGTCGATAGTCTTTCATCTAATGAAGAAATTCCTCGCCCTTTCTCTTACTAATTAGCAGGGATAATTAAATGTGGCGCCTCGTTTAATGTTAAAGAACTCGACAGTTCAATCAGAGAGAGAGAGAGAGAGAGAGAGAGTTTGTTAGTTTCAGCAGGTTCTCCGAATAAACGACTACAATTTTAGGAAGGCAAATAGATGCATGAGCCGCATAATAAAATGGTGGGTCAAATTAAATCATTAAAATTAAAAAAAAATCGAGATCTTATTGTGTGCAACTGTGAAAATAGGTCATCAGAGTGGGTAACAAGCACGTATTTAAGTATGATAGATTTGGCAATACGTTGAAAAATGACAAACATTTACCGAATCAGTCTGCAATTTATTACTTGGTAGAACATTTGTAGTGTTTTAATTTGACTTACCCACTTATGTATGTGCATGTTTTCTTGGAGGGAATATCATTGGCTGTATGTAGTCGAGCCATAACAGCGGTTCTGAATTCGATAATCGACCGAGACCCTCTTTCGTGTCAAGTATACATCATTCTGTGATCTCAGCTCAGGTTACCAGGTCCTTTCCCCTCCCCGTGCTGTCAAGCCACCTAAAGTCAAACAGTGAGGCAGTCAGCCGAGGTATTCTGTGTAGATTGAACGGAAGTCCTATCGGGCAGCTTGCGCCAGCCAAGTGGGGCTGACGGATCGTGTTTTTGTGCGAAAGTGGTAGATCGGATGGTGTATTCGAAATTGTGTTTTGGTCTTGTATATGGATCTGCCTTGGGCTACCAGAGTAATAATCTCCATAGGTAAGGGATCGGCAGGCGCCGTCATTCGTAAGACAAATTATTTGCATTTACGGTATTATTTCGAATTTAAGAAACACATTTTTCATATTTTTCTGAGTTGAAAATTAGGGCGCATCTTAAATTCGAGGTATTATATTTCACTTTTCGAATGTCTCAAAAACATTATTTTCCTCGAAGAAGAAGTGGCTTCGCTAAAAGAGTAGTAAATTTACAGAGAGTGAAACTTATTTCTTACAAATATTTTTTCCCAAAAATCCCTTTTTAAAAGTGGGGTGCGTCTTAAATTCGAAGTAATGCGATGTATTTTTGGTATGGAAGATGTCCAGTTCGTGACGATCTAATTTTTTTTGGATTTGACATTTAAAGCATTCCAAGAAAAACTTCTCCACGTATTCATTTTACCTTATATTCACCGTGCATTTTCATCAACTATTTTACAACCAACTAAATGCGCATTTAATTAAAAACCATTTTATGGTTTTTTCTAAAATTGTCTAAAAACCCCTACATATGTTTCGGTCTGCTACCAGCCCATCATCAGGGGGTTACCAGCTACACTTTTTATAACCCGTCCATATGTTCCTTCAGTAGCACATGTAATGTAGATTACTACGTCCACTCATATCAGTTGCAGTATCAATTTTTTTTTTAATTTTAGTATTTTACAGTTTTAGAAAAACCATAAAATGATTTTTAATTAAATGTGCATTTAGTTGGTTGTAAAATAGTTCTCCACGTATTGTTTTACCCTTCTGTTTCCTTGATAAAACGAGTCAGTTTTAATGCCATTAGATCAGATTCACCTTGACATATGTACAGAAATCTAAGATCCATTGCAGTGTTTACAAGATACACCTCTGTACCCTACAGCAAGTCACATCTTATACTGCCGCATACAATCTCGCCTCACTTGTAGCCTTTTAAAACAGCGATTTTTTATTGTTGCACGGCATGCGTTAACATTAAAATCTGCATTTTTGGCTGTCTATTTATAAGGTAGGGTTCCGTATTTTACTGAGCGCAAACAGTGATGACTTTTCTAAACAGCATAACCGACTGGTCTTTATGATTCACACGCATTGCGTACAGTGTGATACAGGAAAGGAGTCTCTTAGTAAAACTCATATTAGTTTCATGCTTCTAATATATTAGGCGAGTGCATCAGTTCGACATGAAATGCAGTATAAACAGCCCACAATAATTGAACGAAATGGCATATTGGTGGAGTTTTGTTTACATTTTTGAATGTGACTGATAACGCCGGGGTTTCGCCAGTGTACATCCCTTATTTTTAATACTAATGTAAACTAACTACTATCTTCTGTCAAGTGTGAATCTCATTTAACTTATGTATGTAAATAGTAATATATTTCTATGTACAATTTATCCCCTCTCATATCATGTATTCCTTGCATTGTTTTTATCACGCCATTTTCCCACGTGCATTTTATTTTGTACAAATATTTACCTAAATATTTAATTCTATGGCATTACAGTCGATTGTTTTCTTGTATGCTGTTGCGTCATTTATATACTTCCATTTATAATGTACAAACTATTCTCACTACCTCTATTTCTCATTAAATGTTAGTATTATATGAACCGCCGATCCCGGTGGCCGTACGGTCTAAGGCTTGTGTCTACGGCCTCTCGCTTGGTGGGATTGCGGGTTCGAATCCCGCCGGGGGCATGGATATCTCTCTCTTGTGAGTGTTGTGTGTTTCCAGGTAAAGGTCTTTACGACGGGCCGATCACTCTTCCAGAGGAGCCCTACCGAGTGTGTTATGTGTGAGTGTGATGGAGGAACCTCATAGAAGAGGCCTATGCCCACTAGGGCTGTCGAGCCATAAAAATATATAAACCACATTCTGTTCTTTGTTACATAGGGGATGTCGAACGAAAGAGCATATATAAACAGAATTTAATATTACGTGTAAAGTAGCTCCTCAAGAGAGCCGTAATGAGTTATACTTCTACTTACACGTACGTTCCAAAGGTCATTTGAAATTCTTATCCCGTCTGTTTTAGTTGTTTCATATGAATGTGACAAGACTGGGATACCCTGGCAATAGCCTGCTGAGTCCTATCCGCTGTACGTAGGTGTTACCTACAAACCTTTGTATACAAATGTTGCACGTAAAACGTGGTAAGGGAAATAGTCTAGTAGATCAAAATTAGCTAAATGGAGGGAACCGAATACTCCTTGAGACGCTAATATTTCCTAAAAAATATTTAATATTCCCCGAGTTTATGGAATCCGAAGGTTCAGTACCGCGTTCACAACAGCCCACCATTGTCCCTTAACCAGAACCACATGAATCCATCTTATCGCTTTAAGACGACAATTTTAATATTATCCTCCAATATACGACTGTGTCCAGAGTGATTTCTCTCCCTCAGGATTTCCGACATACAATAAGTTCGCGTTTCTGATGTCCCCATGTCTGCTACATGTCCTTCCCAACTTATCTTCCTTAATTTTGTAAACATACTAATATTTGGTTAAGAGTACAAATTATGAATTTCCTCATGTAATTTTCTCCAGCTGTTTGTCACTTCCTGCGACTAAATAAGTCACAACCTATGTTCTTGATGCTCTGTTTGTCACACGTTTCTTCGGGAGGAAATGAGGAACAACTAGATACTGACTGATAAGGAAGGACACACTCACAGAGCACATAACTGTTCCCTTTAAGGCCACTTGCATATGGAAACCAACTAAAGGCATAAAAATTTATCAGTTAGGTCGGCCGCCCTTAATTGTTGAATTAAAATTCATGGAATAGAGGTTTCAGAAGAATCTATATAGACAATTCCGTTTAAAAATGCGGCACAGAATATATTGCATTTTTATGCATTCGAGTGATTGCGCATCTTCATGGAGGTGTTTGTGATAGTAGGAAAGATGCACAATGTGGGTTTATAACATGCCATATTGCGTTTTATTGCACACAAGCTGTTGATAAACTGTTATATTTTGATATGCATATGGTATATGTTTTAAAACTTTTGCGGCGACATGATTCAATATAGTCTTCTCGGGCGCACAGCCGCGTCAATTCGTCTGCAATACGTCAGATAAGGACCTCGCAGCGAGGCGTGGGAGTACAACAGTCAACAGCCCGCCCACCAACTTAACTGTTTGGGCACTACAAAACCGGTCTGATTCTCCCTGCCGCGGCAGGTAGAAAAACACGGGACAGACGAGTTGTATGTTAAATCAGTTTTGCCTGAGGATGGGGACGGAGCTAGTCCCCGAAGCGTTGTATTCAAACGAATTGACGCGGCTGTGCGCCCGAGAAGACTATATTGAATGCATATGGTAATTTTGTGTATTTAAACCAGTACTTTGTGTTTTACTGCAGACCGCAATAGCAAATGCTGTTACAGATCTAAAAACATTACTTAATCACGCCTTTTATGAAACATGTACGCCTATTTTATTTTTATACTTCGAAGAATAGTTTATTATAGGATGAAAATGTCATAAAAACGGATCATAATATTGTGGCTACTGGATATCGTAATAGGCAGCTTTCTAAATCATTATGTTATGTCCAGTTGACAATAATCTTACTGTATTTAATATACTGCAAATATATTGACAATTTTATGCACTACGAAAGTTGCTGCTTGTAATATTTTGTTTTGTAATGTTAGAAAATGCTACGTCACAGAAACTCTCTCTCTCTCTATCTATCTATCTTTCTTCTATCTATCTATCTATCTATCTATATCTATATATATAGTCAGAAGCCATATTTTGGAAATTGAGGAAACAATGGGAACGATCTCCGAACACATGAAATTGGCGGAATGTACTAATATTCATCATAAAACAACCTTATTAAACACGAAGGCTGTCGTTATGTCCGCAAGGCCCTTCTGTTTTTATAATGTAGCATAAGACATTTACGTGACTTGGTGATTGGATTTTGTGCTTTCTTCAAGAAAATTGGTAGACGTAGTCATTTTTTGACAAATTGATTTCAAAAGTTAAGCATTCTGAGCTAGAATTTCTTACTGTGTTTTGTTAACATCTTACAGTAATTGAAGCTCCCTCGTATGTAGCATTAGCGATAAGACGTAAACAATTAGAGTTTTCGTTTAAATTGACTTTACGTGTGACAGTATTTAACACTTTGCAGCATTTTCCACTGTCTTTCCGTGGAGCCCGTATTGGGGATCATAACGTGATTTTATTTATGATAAAGGCCATTGCTATTATCTGACCTTCCTGTCTGACGGTTGGACGGGTCTGTCCGTTGTCATAAATGTTTACGAATCGTCTGACACTCTAATATTGGGGGCGTGGTGGGCGTAGAAATAGCATCATTTTGTTAGAAGTTTCCCAGGCTTCGCCCGCTCGACCATCTGATAGGAATAGTATGAAAGTGAAACTGAAAATTAAGACGTTAAAATGGTA
Source organism: Reticulitermes speratus (assembly GCA_021186555.1). Lineage (NCBI taxonomy): Eukaryota > Metazoa > Arthropoda > Insecta > Blattodea > Rhinotermitidae > Reticulitermes > Reticulitermes speratus. Next base: position 28,001,265 of record JAJKFL010000004.1, read on the forward strand.
AAAGTGGCATCTTTACGTATTTCGTGGTACATATACACAAATATTCAGTTTGTACCGTACAGTAACACTCAATATTCTCTCCAGTCAGATGCTTGTGCTGAGAGTCGTATGAAACATGAAGTATATTTTGTGTGAAAAATACAAAATTTGTAAAGGTTCCAGCAGGACATGTTAACTACTGGGTTCTATACGGTTAATGACAATGATGGTACTGGATTTCCAATAAGGAAAGCCTGATATCAAATTTTGTTTTAAAGTTTAATATTATTCATTCCATGCACTGTGCTTGTAGGCGTTTAAGTTCACAATGTATGCAACCAGTAAAATTATAATTTATCCATAAACATGAACCTTCCTACGGGTTTCAGCCTCAGGCAGACGTCAATACAAAGGAGTGTATATAATTATTAATACATTAATTTTACATGTACAGTGTTAAAAATATGTAATAGAAACTATAAATATAAATATAATAATCTAATTTTAAACGAGACTGTAACATCATACTAGCTATATTATCTATATCATTACATTTGTAGCTGCTATTGTATATTTCTAACATTTTACATGTTTAATTGATGTGGTACTATTATATATATCTTTGTATTGAGGTCTTCCTGAATATGGCAATGTATCGCTGAAACATGTAGGCGGGTTCATGTATGTGGATAAATTATTTTGAAGGTTGTACCCTCCATCATATTCAACAAAGTAAGGTGATTTCTTTGTGACCTTTGAAACTGAAGCCACAAAATAGTCACTCATTGTAACGTTACAACATTTTAAATTTCTTCAGTCTTTAATAAACACAAGCACAGGTCGAATTTTTTTTTATAAAAAAAGATAAAAAAACAAAGCGTGTATGCGATTTATTATTCACTTTTGCTCCTGTTGGCGTTGTGGCTGGGAATGTTAAATTCAGTAAAGTTGGAATTAACAAGTTTACACTTTTCACGTCAATCTGACGTGTGAATAAATTGGTGCTAAACTTTTGTGAGGATAAAGATATCACTCGTGACAGAGAGGTGATAATTACCTCGAAAACAGGGACTATAATTCAGGTGGTGAGACGAGGCTGTCCCAACTGTTTTATCTCTTATGCTGACACAGGAGTTGAGGGGTGATAGAGGGAGGCTATAGTCACTTTTAATGTTGGATCTCTTATTTTACACGTTTACTCTTCCATCATTTTGAACGACTGTGTTATTGGTTTATGCTGAAAATAAAGCAGCAGTGTTTCCATAAATTAAAATAAATCACGTAAGAAATTCATGAAAGTGTAAGCCGTAAGTAATGATTAAAATTAAAACGCTTTCGAAAACAAAAAAAAAAAAGAAAAATTACGTAACATAATTTGCTTCTGCCATGACAAATTAACATTAAAAATCGGTGTTTTGTTTTATGAATTTTGAAATGTTTTAACGGACACAGAAAAACTTCTAATTGTTGTGTTCTGAATCTGTATTTTTTAAATACACTTAAATATCCTTGAATCAACTCACATACAATTTTATAAATTCAAGTTCTTAAGTATGGAACAGAAAGTCTTCGACTTGGTAACCATGTTGTTGAGTTTTTTCGGTGAAGTCCAAACATTTGAACAATATGTTAAAGTGCATTTGGATTGACCAGAACGTGTCTATTTTCACTGTACAGAAACTGTTACACTTCAACGTTTCTTCTGAGCCCTTTCTCTGACATGTTTCCCTTTCTCTTTACAGACATACAATTCTGATGCTCAAATCGGCGAGTCCTCCGCCTGTGCAACAGCACTGTTGTGTGGTGTGAAGGCTAACTTCGAAACTGTTGGACTTGACTCGGCCGCTCGTTTCGAGAACTGCTTTTCGAGTTTCTCTTCGCGCGTTCCCTCCTTATTCGACTGGGCCCAGCAAGCAGGTAAATGCAGTTACGTGAAGTGACTAATTATGTGCATGTATAAGTGACTGTACTTGCACATATTATGAACAACTGTTATTAGGTCCGTTAAAATTTTACCTGTTAAATTCCACAAATCCCATCTCTGTCTGCGGTTTCGTATACTACTTTTGTTGATACAGTCTCATTTATACAATTTAACTGCTGTTGAATATCATGAAACTAGAGTTTCAATGAATATCACCTGAGGAACTTAAACGTTTGAGGAAAGACAGCTTAGTATCTACGTTAACCCTTTGATATGGCGGCCCAATTTCCTAGTTTGTATGTGTGTGAAACGATATTTGTAGATTTGTATTTATACCACAATTTTGAGAAAAAAATCACTGGATGTTCATTATACGCCTGAAAATTTGCAAAGAAACTGGAGAAGAAGCGTGGTTATCCAGCATTGTGTTGCTTGAGTGTACAAGCATTGTATCTCCTGGCATTTTTATTTATAATTTTGTATAATGCTGATTGTTAAGTTTTCGAGTTTAAAAAAAACTTGGTGGTAATTAATAATTTTCTTTGGAATAATATTGTGTAATTATAGGATTGGCGCCCACCCAAAGGGGGAGGCTGCGGGCCGGCAGCCCCCTCCTAAATTGAAATGTATAAAAAACTCAGATTTTGTAGACATGATGACATCAAAGGTTTTGCACAATTAACCATTCAGCCGAAATCAGGAAGTGAAATCGTCTGATGACTAGTACATTGAAATTTTATAGAATAGAATAAACTTAGAAAAATTCAGATGAATTTAAGAAAACAAGGATATTAGACCTTGTGATTTAATTTATAGATATTATATATATATATTCTATGTTATGTTACACTTATGTATATGACGTGATTTTTATAATACAGTTTTTACAATTAAACATAATTTTATATAGCCTCAGGGTCAGTCCCCCCACCCCGCAGTAAAATATTCTGGGTGCGCGCCTGTCAATTGGAACAGATGGTCAGATTTCGGCACTGAGTTATAATCCGAAACAACCCAGTGCTCTTTTTTGAGCTGAAATTATAAAACACAGTTTATACCGAACTAGATCTATAAAGCTTCCTAGTTTTGGGTTTCCTTGTTGCATCTCGTAGAAGGTAAAGCTTTCCATCAAGAGAAAGAGATTAGAGGGGAATATATAGAGGCTGCATAGAAAAATCAAGAACTGAATGAATAAAGCGTGGTTACTGAAAACCCCATGACATGATATTATTTATGAGATTAATATCACATTGGTAGGTAACAAATTTACTGTTAGAAGAAGGGGTTATTAAAAATTAAGCTGGATTTTTCTGGTTAAGAATAGTGTCAAATATTCGTCCTTAGTTTCAAAGTGTTGCATGTTCCGTGTATTTATAAATCAGTATACTTATCAACCACCAACAAAATACATTATCGCTTAAATATAGATACCTGTTGTTTTATATGCTACATTCTCCACCATGTTTCGGTTCTAACTCAACCATCATCAGGGAGATTAAAATTTCAAGGGAAGTGAAGCATCCAAAAACTTTATTTACACTTTTATCGATGTTGTGTATATCACGCATTAAGTAAAGTGTAAGTTTTTATGATATTAAATATTGGTAGGCCACGTTTAATATACGTTTAGAATATATATAGTTGGAATATTAAAATTATACCCTATTTGTGTTCTTAGTCCTAGATGCTGTTGGTGGAATATTTGCAATATTATAGTTAAAAGTGTCTATATTCGTATTACTATGTTTGGAGAGGTCATCCCCTTGTGTTAGTGAACCAGATATGCACAGATAAAGTCAGTTAAACACAATCAAATAACATTACTGTTTTAGAATTATTAACCCTGTATAAATAAATAAATAATAAGTACGTCTTTAGTTTAATTAAAGGAGGGAATTTAATGGTAGTCGAAATCGCTATGAATTAGTAACAGGTATTTATGCCATATACGCAATTGTTGACAATTTATTTGTGTTATAAAAGTAGTCGGATATTACTAATTGTATTTTTATTTCAAAACTCTTATACATAAGGTAATGGCTTCACAGTTTTCATTATTATTGTTACAAGTTTCTACAACTTAAAATACAATCTAATACTTTATTTTAATATCACCGTGCATTTTTGAACATTAATCGATAAGCCGAAACATATGAGGGTTTTTTAATCTAATTTTTAAAGAATATTTTAGTGTTCTTTAAATAAATAAGTGCATTTGGTTGGTGCAAAACAGTATTAACAATCTAATACTCTTTGTATAAAACACTAAGGGCAATCAGTTGTCATATATATTGACACTTTTAAACGCACACAAGACAGAATCAATCCTATTTTCAAAACGTCGCCATGTCTCCCGGACCCAGTAAAAATTGATAATGCATCTGTGCCTCGGCCTCGGACGTAACATATTCAGGCCTTCTTCTAGACCCAAAACTGCTCTACACCAAGCACCTACGTACCGTTTCCAACAAAGCCACAGGTACTCTTTGTAACATCTTACCTCTCCTTAATCAAAACTCCACACTCTCACAAACCTCCACATTAACTCTATATAAATTACTAATTCGATCCCTTCTTACACACGCCGCCCCTGTCTGCAATACCACATGTAACTCAAACTACCTCAAACTCCAAGTCGTCCAAAACAACAGCTTGCGCATTGTAGGCGACTATCCCAGGGGAACTCCCATCTCCCATTTGCACGAATCCCTTAATATTGAATCTCTTCGAGACTTCATTCACAAACTGATTGACATATTTTTTACTAAATGCCCATTTCATCCTAACCCTCTGGTCAAACAAATAGGTAATTATACACTAGCCGATCTAAACTCTATATATAAAATCTACAAACATAAACGACCAAACATATACTACTGTAAACCAGCTCACCATCAGGCATAGTGTTTTTTTAGTCTTTTCCACTAATATTATTTTTATTTTTTCCTATTTATAACTTTGGTTCATGTACCCATTTTAGTTAAATTGGTTAGCGGAACAATTTTTGTAAGTTTTTCCTTGTATACTCTAAATACTGTAAATTGTAATCTTCAATAAATAATAAAAAAAATATTGACAATCGCTGTTATGCTGCCGGCTTATGTACAAAATTTTCATATAATGGCTGCATTAAGCTGGTTTGTGATCGCGTCTTGTCCAGATGTGAGTGAATATATTGTTGTTAATTGTTGTCACTGTAATACGTAATCATATCTTCTCCATCTTTTGATTCAGTTAAAAGCGTAACAAAGATAGATAACACTAAACGCAAACACCGGCCTTGTTTATATAATGAGAGTATTTTAGTGTAACCCAGACGAAAATCCCCCGCAGGCTACAATAACCATTGTCCTCAAATTCAATTTAGCACACGGCAGCATTTACACGTGTCTGGTATTTTAATACGATGCAGTCGTTACAATGATATTAAATGATTCTGTGTGCAAGGATAAGTTTATCCAATGGAACGAATTAGTAACATTACACACGTGAAAGGGGACAAAATTACGAGTCTCGCCTACAGATTCCAGGAAAATACAAACGACGATAACAGGAATTGAAGGAATCACATAAGAACTTTATAAATAATTGCCCGTGAGGAAAGTTAAAGAGGAATTTATCCGCGAGCTTACACTTCAGACTACACTACGAAAGTGAAATATCCCTTTTAAAACATGAATTTTAGTTTTGAGGATTCCATTCTTCTGGGCTATGAGGATGCATCAAGGGGCCATCGATTCCGACGTTTCGAAGGAACGTACTGCCTTCATATTAAAGCGTTAATAAGACGTTAAAAAATGCCACCTCCCAGAGTTTTAGTTTTGATATAACATGGAGATCTACTGATGCCTTTTCAACTATTATGATGGGAAGAGATGATTTAGAAGATCTAGACGTAGAGGGAATGATAATATTAAAATGAATCTTCAAGAAATGGGATGGGGAGGTATGGACTAGATTGCTGTGGCTCAGGATAGGGACAGGTGCCGAGCGCTTGCGAATGCGGTAATGAACCTTCAGAACAGAGTCCTTCAGGAAGGACTCTCCTCTATGGGGTTACGAAGCGTTTCAGAAGATCAATGTCAGTGAGTGACGATAATTGAATCGTACACGTAGGTCTGTGGTAGGGTATAAAATTTTTAGTACACTAAATCGGCCTTAGGAAGAAGAAGAATTTTGTTCCTGAAGTGAATGGAAGACAGACTACGAGGCACCACATTACAGTGTTTGAGTATTGAATAGTACAGAGCATGTGAATAGCCTGAGTATACCAGTGCATGCCTACGTATATTGGTAAATATAAAACAAATATATATATATATACATAAAAGACGTTTTAACAAAGGTTTTAAATCAGGACAGCTCGTAAATGAGTTTAAAATTGCAAACGTCGCCATGGGTTCGGTATAGGAATCTCAAAATTTTTTTATTCGCAATGTTATAAAAGAAAAATTACCCTCCATAATAAATTCCCCCCCCCCCCCCCAACGCACACATATTTCTCCATGAGTTTAGCAACCTTAGCTCATATCAAACACTTCTTTTGTTTAATGCATTACATGAAAGGCTTCCTTAGTAAGCAAGAGCAAGCTCGATTTCAGGCTTCCGCCGCGATGTTCATGAAATCTGTGGTCTTCTGGGTTATTACATGGCGTCGTGTGGTAATTATTTACCGACGTTTCGGGACAACGTATCGGTCCCCTCTTCACGGGTCAAGATTCCAAGTAGGGCTTTCCTACTTGGAATCTTGACCCGTGAAGATGGGACCGATACGTTGTCCCGAAACGTCGGTAAATAATTACCACACGACACCGTGTAATAACCCAGAAGACCACAGATTTCAAGAGCAAGTTCATCGCTAAACAGAACAGTGTCATCAAGAAACAAATTTATTGAACAGATTAATAACGAACCAGAGTTACGTAGAAGTTGTATTTACTGTGAATAAAACGATGTAGAACTCTTGATAAGTCTACATCTTTTGTCGCACGTATTGTACCAGTATTCAGATGGGGGTCAGTAGTATGGATTTGTTGTTACTTAACAAGCCTAATGTATTAGAGGAGGCGTAATTAATTACTATTCTCACATAAATGCGCGTGGGCCGTTTCTTAGTAATTACCGTCCTCTAATTTCCGCATTTTTATCGGTCCAAATTTTATCAGCGTAAACATGACTAATGGGCTTCTATTTCGACTGACAGAAGTATTATAAATATAAAAAATTACGTTATGCGAAGTGCTGTTTTCATGTTATAATATTAGGAAAAATACATCCTGACAGTTAAAACTACCAACACGATATTTGATAACAGGTTTGCAAATCCCATTCGGGGATATGTAATTGACTTTGTTTCTAAAATGATGGATTTGGTCTGACGAAGCATTACGGTAGTAGAGAAAATAAGTCAAATTTAATGTGGAAATGACATGTATGACTGAACACTATTTTTATTTATATTTAAATTATACGTATTATTCCTTTTCTTGGCTACGATATTTGGGCATCACAGAAAACACCCACATTTAAGTAGGGTCACGGGCGAGCTGTCCGTTTCATCATCGTATGTTTACCTTACACTCTACTACCTGAACACAGAGATTCAACACCTGTTGTATCCCCGAAATTTCGGAGAAGGCCGGTGGGGCATATCGTGGATGTTGCTCCACCGGAATATGGTTCGTATAGGTTGCGATGGATGCTTGAAACAAACTCGTTGTACCAGGTTCCAGGCACTTTTAATTACTATAGGCCGTATTTACAGAAAACAGGCCGGGAAGGCCTCGCAGCAACTTATACAGACTGTCTGGATCAACGGCAGGATCGGGAATGCGCCCTTTCAGGCGTCAGAGGTTTTATCAGACAGGTTTGTGTGTGATCTGTGCGTAGGAGTAGTCGTTACTTCCTCCACATGTGACTGTGCGTCTGCAAGGAGTCACACGGTGGGATCCATAATTCCAGGAAGAATAACAGATAAGCATTTACAAACATTGGGGCAAAGCGAATACAAGAGGCGTATGATGAGAAAGTACTAATAAGCAAGTGATAAGGTCCGATGATACGGACAAAATACAGAAGGTACTGCATCAATGTAATGTCGTTGCGTCATTCTAATATAGTATATATATATATATATATATATATATATATAATGTAAGGAACATCCGTAATATAACAGATGTATGCAACACACCTTTAACACCTAACTCCCCATGTGACACGATTCTAAGCCACCTTCAACCACCTCCGATCTTGGAGACCTACATTCCCAGCACTAACTTAATATCAGCAACTCATCTTCTCGATCTTCCAAGCCAGTGTCTCCCAAGAGATTTCATTCCTCCATCCTTTCCCCAAATTCTGTATGCATTCCTCGTCTCACTTTATCCTAAGTGCATACCCAGCAATCTAAGCCTTCTACACTGCACTATCCCGACAGCGTTGTAATGTGACCTGTGCAAATGACGCTCATCGAAATGCGTTACATCAAATTGCTGGTTGAATCCAGACATTATACGGGGTACCTTGTTTCAAGGACATTTTGTGTTCCTCTCTTAAGGTAGGCCACATTTCACACCCATACAACCGATACCAAAAATAATATTGTTTAGGAATTTACCAAATTTTCGTACAAATATCCCGGGGTAAAGAGGCCGGGAGGTGGCGTTGACCGTCCATCCCCTTCTAGAGCGAGGTTAATTATGTGTAGAGTTATACATCTAGCTCCACTCAGTGCCTGCTTGGCACGTTACTGGACACCCCTTAACTTCGTACAGATCTGCCTCTCGCGTCTTCACAGTCCGGTCTCACAGTTATCAGTACGTAGTTCTGCATATCCTGATGTTCAATGTTTTGGGAAGTAGAAGGAATTATAACTAAAGCTTCCACAAAGTATTGCCCAAATTTGCTTTAATTTGCATCATATGTTTGTTATTCTGTGACAAGATTTGAAGTACTTAATTCTAAACCAGTTTCTTTATCGCATGCTTAAATATTCGTAATATCTCGTAATATTTCAGCATCAGTAAGCATCCTGCTTGATTTAGTACATTAATTAGCGTTGATTTCTAATTTTGATATTAGATATCGTGTATTACAGTCGGATTGAATGTGCACAATGTAAATTAGCCGTTGAGCATTTTTCATGAGAATCGCATTCAGATAACACACTTCGTGTTTATAGATCTTCATTGTGTACAGCCAGTGACTTTACTGCCCTAAAGTTTTCATATATTTTTCTTTCAAAATTGGTAACGCTGATCTGATTTCGGTTCTGTTGCCTATAGGTAAAGCGACAGGGCTGGTGACGAACACTCGAGTGACGCACGCCACCCCTGCGGCGCTCTTCGCCCATTCGCCAAGCCGATACTGGGAGGATGACGGGAAGGTGACCCCAAACGCCCGCAGCACGTGTAAGGACATCGCGCGTCAACTGGTGGAGGATGAGCCGGGTCGCCATATTAACGTAAGTGCATGAATCATATTAACTGTCATGGCAGCCTCTTACTGGCAGTACTTTGCTAGAATTACCTAAATTATGAATATGAATGGAAGTACTTCATTTCACGTCCAATCCTGGACTTGGTTTTGAGACAGCTGTTTGAGTGCAGTTAGGCAAGGTCTCATGAAGACACCTGTGGGCAGTTTTCAAGTATGTTTCGTTTCTTCAGAAAATTTCCTTTATTGACATGCGGATTAAAATTGTCAGCAATCTTACTATACAGAGATGCCCGGCACTTTATTTATTATGCAGGCTTTCTGAATTTTGTGCACACAACATATTATTCTCAGAAAAAACAGCGACCATTTTTCTAATCTTTTAATAGCCGAATGGCTTTTGTAATGTAACGTAAACTTTAAAATTTTGTGGGGGTGAAATAATGATCTGAAGGCTGAAATATCTTTGTGCATGAAGTTCTTTTGCAGTAAATTTGTGTATCTGCGCCTGATTTCGCTGATGCTATAAATTAAGACGAAACATTTCACCCTAAAGCTGCAAGCATCGAAGTGGCGTTAAGGCTTTACATTTTTACTGTCTGGAGCCAGTATAGAGCTGAATTTTCTGCCCAGTCCCAAATGTTACCGTTTCAATTAATATATAACCACTTTCACCTTGCGGTCTTCTGAGCTATGATGCCGTGTAGCCTGGTAGTTGTAAGCAAATGTTTAAGAAATATGCTGCTTCCTTTTTTACTGCGAAGATGGAGGCATTATACTGTTCTGAGACGATGGTAATCGCCTTTCAGACTACAGGTTGTCATAAATCAGAATGTCACAATTTGAACAATCATCCCTATCAAACCCCTCAGGTACTTTTTCTGCGTTTCTTTCCCTCTGGTGACACATGTCTCCTTCCAGTACTGGTAAGCGTTAATTAAACCGACAGTGACATTGCAAACAATAATAATTGAGCTGTTGAGCGTCGGGCTTTAAGTAAACATTCTTACGAAAATGAAAATACACGAGATTTTTTCCTGTGGCTTCAACAGCCCAACTATAGCCTAGGCCGCCTCATTATTGAGGTTCCTAGTTCACACACAGTTAGACACAACCACTCGGTAGGACTCCTCTGAACAAGCTATCAACTCGTCACAGAGGCCGCTACCTAAACAACACACAACAAACACAAGATAGGAACATCCATGCCCTCGCCGGAATTCGAACCAGCATTCCCCGCAATCAAGTGGCCGCAGACATATGCCTTAGATTGCACGGCCACCGGGATGAAAACATAGGTTATTTGAACGAAAATTAGGTACTGCATTGCAATGTTTGTGGCTGTCAGCGTGATGTGTTTCGTCGCAGTGCGTAATGTGTACAATGAACCAGTAAATACGTCATGTTAATCAAACACAACCCTCGTTTATTAAAGCCTAATTGCAGCTACATGTTTCGGCTCATATTAAGACATCTTCACGCTGAACAATATTGTATAAAGGGTTGTCAATTTTAATAACATTGCATACATAGTTGACATAAATTTCCCTTTATACAACCTTGTAAAATTGAAAGTGGCTTAATACGAGCCGAAACATGTAGCTTCAGTTAGCTTTTTAATATTCAAATGTTGTCTTTGAAGGATAATTATTGGTTTCTTTTTTGAAGCCGTGTTTGATCAACAACTATTTCAAAGTAAATGTATTTCTCTCGTTTTAGTAGTCGTTAATTAGACGACAATAGTTGTTGTATTTGAGAATTTTTATGTGTGATAATTTTTACGAACCAGAAAAAAACGCTGTTGAGTAATCATCTGTTACATCACTGAAAACGAAGAGTTGTCTGTGAAGGGAAGGTAACGTCTAGAAATAAGCAAACTCTGTTTCTTATAAGCAATACACATTACATATTAACCTTAATACAGCTACATAAGAAAGTCTAACGTTTGCATATATACATTATGTATTTCCTTCTTCTTCTTACGACAAATATCCAACTGAGTTGCTCGAATTTATCATTCCGCTGCGCTGGACAAGAGATTCAAGGGAGTATCTGTCCTGTTTCAATGCATAATTATACTGAACTACCTACCTACCTACCTACCTACCTACTTAAGTAACCAACTGCCTGATTGACTAACCAACCAACCAACCAACTAACTAACTAATAGCACGAAGCAGAGCCCATTATTTAAAGCTAATATTTGCTCAGCTGGTTGAAATAATCCCTGCCCTTTATGATATCCGAAGTTTTAGTTTCTACTCACGTGAGCCCAAAGTCACATCTTGTCGTGAGCCACTTTATTCGAGTTTTCATCTTCAAATACTATATATTTAAAATTCACTATCTATATCTAGGCCTTCCAAGTAACTTTGTGTGTTTGGGTTTTTTGGCCAAAGTTTTGTTTTCTATAAGAATTGGCAATTCTTTTACTAGCCGATGCACAATTCGATTGTGAAGCAAATATCTACTTCTTGCAGTTAATTTTGTCGGTGTGTAATATAGAGTAAAGACGTGTCTTGGTACCTTAAGGATATTAAATTTACCGGAGGTATTTTTTTGTGCGTTTTACATAAAGACATTCGTCTGTGACAAATTCAGGAAGTCAAAATTGCTATTAGATAATACAAATACATAATTGTTTATTTAAATGTTCCAACATGTGTACACTGCCAACAATGAGAGACATAAGTAAAGGACTGAAGTGTAGAGAAATACAAAATATAAAATATCCTTATGTGATTCAAATATCAAAATATCCCTGAAGATGGCCGGTAGGCCAAAGCATGTTGGAATGTTCAAATAGATTATTTATGTATTTGTATGAAGTCTAACTTCTTAGTTGTAATTGGAGTATGCAATGTTGTATTACAAAATCAGAATTTTAAATTTGTTTCTGTGCTTTATTGAGCACCAATCCATGAAGACGTATGGTAGAATGGCGGTATAGTTCCATGCATTGATAATCTCGGCTCTATATGAATGTGAGTGGTCAAAGTCCTTGAGAAAAAGAATACTACTATTCATGGTGGGCAGGAAGCATAGTGGGTCTCAGAGCCGGTTTGGGCGCCGCACAAAAGACAAATTTTTGTTCCTTTGGGAATTGAATTTTTTCCAACAAACCCATATCACAGTTATTCTGCTGACTTTAGCTAACCAGGAAAAATTACATTGCTACTTATTCGCTCAAGTTCTAGTCCTGAAATCAACGAATTTCCTTCAGTATAAACTCTAACTTTTGTGAACAAGATATTATAAACATGATAAAAAATCCCGTATAAAATATAAAGTGTACTGGACAACGTTTTCATACAATGGTGTTTGTTTTCAACTTTAAAACATTTTCCAACGCCCGAGTTATACTGGAAAATACCTCGGCTGCAGATTTAGACAAACTACATAGCAATCAACTCTGGGTTGAACAGTCCTGCTGTTAGGGTGGGGGGCTTAACAGGTATTGCTTTGTTTCTGTTAATAGATTGAAAGTTGTGCCTCTACCGGGCTAACCACGAACAGGAGTTTAACGTGTAGTCTTTGTTCCTCTGATAGCCTATGGAACTACAGTCTGTAGCACGTGATATTTGGCGAAATTGTTAAATGTATAGAAGTCCCTTTTGCTGTAAATTTGTATTTCGTTGTACCCATTGAGTCACTTCTATTTTTAGTGGTTTTGTTTATGATCTTTCACTTCATAAGATATTCAGGTATATTCGTTCTTCTGGGTGTTTTGTCTGAGATGTTTAAGGCTGTCATTCACATTTACTAACAAATTCTAATATTATGCTTAGGCCTAAATAAATACATATTTTCTATGTGAACTTATTAAAAACTATTTTCGGGTTCTTTTAAAATTGGTAATTTTCATACCTTGCACTAAAATTCAATTTAAGAAAACTTTTTTTAACATCAAAGTACAATGATTTTTCTTGTGTGATTTGTTTAGATTACATTTTCCTCCTTTATGGTTAAGTAGGTAATATTACCTTACTTTCTGAGGGTGATCCTGAATTTTTACATTATATGCCGTACAAAAGTATAGGAGATATAGACATAAAACTTTAAGAGTACTTCAATGTTGTAAAACAATTCTATCAAGTTACCTTATCGGTTTGCCTATTCTTTGCCTGTTAACATCGATAGTAATGGCGGCGTATTATGTTATAATTTCCGAGTGATATTAAATAAACAAGATGCGAGTGAACGTTAGTTAAAAGTCTGATTTTTAAATGTCTCATCCCCAATACATTGTAGTGTAAATTTTTGTAAGTGTACCAACACCAAAAATCATATACATGTCTCTTTTTACGCGAAATGAGTTTATATGTTTTGCATAAAATCAAACCTTACGTCGTAACAACAAAAATGATAATGTACAATTTATTTGTAATTCTGAGGCGTTTAGATTCAGTTGCTGACACCGTATTTATTGGCAAATGAAATTTGCAAGAAATTTAAGTTGCATACTTACAGAAGGTTTGTACCATAACCCGAATTATCGTTCTGATTCCTTCAAGGTTTCCTATTTAGTTCCTGTCAATTATTTAATTGTAGCTGTTGTGTTTGCTTCAGTGGCATCAAATTTGTTTGAATAAGTCGAAAGAGCAGCTTGACGGCTAAAAGTTTTTTTATTTAATTACGTAAAGTGACTACTGAACATGTTTAAAATCTTACGTTTACAGTTACAATTATCAAAGCTTATTTATCACTGTAAAAATTGTGAAAGCGAGACTTAGAGACATTCACAGAATTAATTATTTTCATCTGTTGACGAACATTGTAACAGTACACTCATCCCTCGCTTTTCTCGTGTTTGTACTTCGCGGTTTCGCAAATTTGCGGCGTTGCCCCAAGAATAAACACGCCACTCACACCTTTCAATGGACAGGAGCATCAAAACTGTTCGACAACTCGGACAGGTCTTTGAGTCATACCGCGAGATGTTCAAGTAGTTGAAGAAACAAAACAGCAGCTCCCATCACAATGTTTCTGAGAAGAAACGAAAGACACTAAAAAGTGCTAAAGCATTAATATTTGGCGATCAATTATTCGAGGATTTTCGCTTTTCGCGGGGGGTATAGGAACATAACCCCCGCGAAAATCGAGGGATGAGTGTGTATGAATTTTGTTGGTCACGAAGCCTGGTCCTGTTCTCATGATTTTACAACAATACACGGCCTTCTGTCATTATGCAATCAAAACGAATGTAAGTCAACACAGGACAACATAGACCTAAGAGGAGCATAAAAGTATAAAATTCAGCAGCTGGCTATGATCGCAGGGGGAATGAGATAATTAAGGTACCTGAGTTTAACAAATTCTTTTTTTCTTCTTCTTTGACTCTTGACCCTTGAAGATGGGACCAATACGTTTTTCCGAAACGTCGGTAAACAATTACCACATGACGCCGCGTAATATCCCAGAAGAGCGCAGATCTCAAATTCTAATGAAATGAACTTCAGTTATAATGCAAAATACAGCCGATTAGGTACGTGGAGTAATTCTTAATTAAAATAATTTCTATCGATTGAGAACGAATTATGTTAGTTTTTTTTTGGGGGGGGGAAGTTCCAGTACTTAACTTTGGATTAATATACATCTTTTTCCATTTATTGGAGTGACAATTGTATCTGTAATTCTTAGAACCTAGGATTCATCTTCTTATAGTTCTGTGGGGAAGTCACCGAAAAGCTGATAATCACTCAGCTGGTCAGGAAATCTACCTCTTTAAAACCCGACTGGTCATTAACGTATAAACATACCTTGCCGTTGGCTCATCTCCTGAGCCACACGAATCAAGTCAACATTCTCAAGATCTGTTGTTTTACGATTCATATTAAAATTTAACTTCTATATGTGGCTGTGTCCACCAAGTGTCTTCCTCCTGCAAGTTTCTGTCTAAAGTACACTTCCTGATAACCTGTTAATAGTAAGCCGTGTTGTCATTCGTGACCTTAGCTCTGTTCATGAAACATGTCAGCAGGTTTAATAGCAGAGAGTCACGAACATTCACGGATATAACATGACCCAGGACTGTGAGTGTAATGAATTAAAAACGTGTTGGATTCCCGTGTATTTAACTGAAACCTTTAGGCCTGTTTATTATGTATGGCTCGTATTTCTTTGCTTCCATTTTTATGCGCTTTCGGAAAACTGCGAAAAGCGACTGTTAGCTTTATTATATCTGTCTGTCTGTCCGTCGGTCTGTGATCTATTCATCCTCACGGAGCAACTCGGCTCCCACTAGACGGATTTTCATGAAATGAGGATTTTTCGAAAATATTTCGAGAAAATTCAAGTTTCATTAAAATCTGACAAGAGTAACGGGTACAGGACATGAAGATCTATGCACGTCTACCATATTTTCTCGCTGAATTCTTCTTAGAATAAGAAATGTTTCAGAAAAGGGTTGTTTTCTTATATTCAAGGTTAGGTTGGTCCTTCAGTCTTTTCTTCGGGCTTCGTATGTTTCTTCTCCCTTTTGGCTTATACTTCAGTGCTTGTTTGGGTGTCCTGTTTGTGTCCATTCTCTCTAAGTTTTGTAGCCACTTTTGTTGATATTGTTGGATTTCAAGAACAGTGTTCTGCACTCCAAGTTACTCCCTAATGGATTGATTTCTTTCCCGATCTAGCTTAGTAATTCCTAATAAAATGTCTTAGAAATTTTATTTATGCTGCTTCCAGTCTTTGTTAATCTCTTTCTTTCTTTCTTTCACTACCAAATTTCAAGGCCATTTCAGCAGTAATATTGTGGATTCTTAATTGTGTTTCTTTAGTCTTCCCTTTCTTAATAAGCATATCATGTTAAATTTTTACAGCACCATCTGAGTGGCAAGTTACAGTTAATAAGTTTGTACCTAATGTCTTGCTTGGTGGGAAACGAGTGAAATACCGTATTGTGGTTTTACGAGCTGCGACGTCGCGTCACGTTGTATGTGAACAAACATGTCTCGCGTCGCAATCCCTAATACCAAACATTAACACTTGCCGCACGGTAAACCTCAAATATTATGCGTGAAACAATTTAATGCCATAAACATACTAATGGGTCCATTATAAAGTAAGCCCACAAAACCGGAAACTGAGGGGAAAGGAATAATTGTATTAGGCTTAGTCTTATTACGGCCTTCTGTATTCTGGAATATTACGCATCGTACGTTGGTAGTTTTTTATTGACGTTTCGGGACAACCTGTCGATCCAATCTTCGAAAGTTAAGCAGCCAAGCACACTGCGACGGAAGCCTGAAATATTCTGTCTCTAATTAATTGTGTCTGTAGCTCAGTGTAACGCGCCATACCAACCTGCAGTTTCGGAGCAACATCGCCTGACGTCCTGCAGAGTCATTTGGATAGCATTAACATGATAAGTTTCAAATTTTATATTGCTTTCACCGTGCATTTTCACTCATTATTTTAATTTCCATGCATCATGTACGATATGTATTGTAATCGCAAGAACGTTTACATTTTGAAGAAAATGAAAATTTTGGCGTTCATGAGGGCTTATTTACTACCGTCATTTACTGTACCTAAAACTAGATAACAAAACCGTGTATTCGGGTCCACTATAGCTTGTTTATGTCAGGAGAGCATCCGTTATTATGTAGAATATACGTATTATTACAATTTTTGTTAGTTGTATGTCTTTTGGTATGTTCAAAGGACATAAAAATCAGTAATATCAGATTGAATAGTTTATAACCACTTAATTTCTTTTTAAATCATTTAATTTCTTTTTAAATATGGAATTTCTCTTTGAGGGTTTTCCTTCTCTCGGTCATTTGGAAAATTTCATTTAGTCTCCTATTTAAAATAATTATCCAACATTGCTGTGGGTATTCCAAAATATTTTATTATGATTGTCACCTAGACTGATGCGTGGCTCATTGTAACCAACCTGGTATCCGAATTTTTCTCATGTTATTACTAACGTAAAACTGTAATAATTAGGAATAAATGTACTTGCCCAGGACATGGAAAAATACTCTTTATTTCCACAGCCGCCCATATCTGGCCGTGGGTGTTCCTTTAGGTTGTCTACGTGTTATTTCACGGTGACGATAAATAAATCCATATTGCCACTTTTTGCATACCATAGTCTACTTGTGGCTCACTTTGTGTGGCAAATTGTTCGGTTCTGCTATTTGACTTATAAGCACCGGCGATTGTTTCACGTCACCCTAGAAAGCATCTGTTCCAACCGTAGTACGTGATCGATTAAATAATTTAAGACTCCTTTTCGGAGGTCAGCAGTTCGAACACCAGTTTACGGCATACAGCACATGTTGGTCCCGTCAATTTGCCTCTTTGTGGTTACTTTCGGAATATTATAAATTTGTGTTGCCCAGTTCAGTCCCATATTATAAATTTGTGTTGCCCAGTTCAGTCCCATATTATAAATTTGTGTTGCCCAGTTCAGTCCCATATTATAAATTTGTGTTGCCCAGTTCAGTCCCATATTATAAATTTGTGTTGCGCAGTTCAGTCCCATATTATAAATTTATGTTGCCCAGTTCAGTCCCATATTATAAAATTTTTGTTGCCCAGTTCATTCCCATATTATAAATTTGTGTTGCCCCGTTCAGTCCCATATTATAAATTTGTGTTGCCCAGTTCAGTCCCATATTATAAATTTGTGTTGCCCAGTTCAGTCCCATATTATAAATTTATGTTGCCCAGTTCAGTCCCATATTATAAATTTGTGTTGCCCAGTTCAGTCCCATATTATAAAATTTTTGTTGCCCAGTTCAGTCCCATATTATAAATTTGTGTTGCCCAGTTCAGTCCCATATTATAAATTTGTGTTGCGCAGTTCAGTCCCATATTATAAATTTATGTTGCCCAGTTCAGTCCCATATTATAAAATTTTTGTTGCCCAGTTCAGTCCCATATTATAAATTTGTGTTGCCCCGTTCAGTCCCATATTATAAATTTGTGTTGCCCAGTTCAGTCCCATATTATAAATTTGTGTTGCCCAGTTCAGTCCCATATTATAAATTTATGTTGCCCAGTTCAGTCCCATATTATAAATTTGTGTTGCCCAGTTCAGTCCCATATTATAAATTTGTGTTGCCCGTTCAGTCCCATATTATAAATTTATGTTGCCCAGTTCAGTCCCATATTATAAATTTGTGTTGCCCGTTCAGTCCCATATTATAAATTTATGTTGCCCAGTTCAGTCCCATATTATAAATTTTTGTTGCCCAGTTCAGTCCCATATTATAAATTTGTGTTGCCCAGTTCAGTCCCATATTATAAATTTGTGTTGCCCAGTTCAGTCCCATATTATAAATTTGTGTTGCCCAGTTTAGTCCCATATTATAAATTTGTGTTGCCCAGTTCAGACCCATATTATAAATTTGTGTTGCCCAGTTCAGTCCCATATTATAAATTTGTGTTGCCCAGTTTAGTCCCATATTATAAATTTGTGTTGCCCAGCTCAGACCCATATTATAAATTTGTGTTGCCCAGTTCAGTCCCATATTATAAATTTGTGTTGCCCAGTTCAGTCCCATATTATAAATTTGTGTTGCCCAGTTCAGTCCCATATTATAAATTTGTGTTGCCCAGTTCAGTCCCATATTATAAATTTGTGTTGCCCAGTTCAGTCCCATATTATAAATTTGTGTTGCCCAGTTCAGTCCCATATTATAAATTTGTGTTGCCCAGTTCAGTCCCATATTATAAATTTGTGTTGCCCAGTTCAGTCCCATATTATAAATTTGTGTTGCCCAGTTTAGTCCCATATTATAAATTTGTGTTGCCCAGTTCAGACCCATATTATAAATTTGTGTTGCCCAGTTCAGTCCCATATTATAAATTTGTGTTGCCCAGTTTAGTCCCATATTATAAATTTGTGTTGCCCAGCTCAGACCCATATTATAAATTTGTGTTGCCCAGTTCAGTCCCATATTATAAATTTGTGTTGCCCAGTTCAGTCCCATATTATAAATTTGTGTTGCCCAGTTCAGTCCCATATTATAAATTTGTGTTGCCCAGTTCAGTCCCATATCCCCCATCAGATATGCAATCCGTGCTGTCTGTATTATGCATTTTACTTCGTTTCGTTTTTGCGCTTATTCTACATCGTAAGTAGCACAGAAATTGATAATCAGGAAAAGGATAAGTAATTTAAGTTGTATGCTCACATACTGAATTCAGATCACTTATTTACCTGCTAATTAATAACCGATGGAATGTTTTAATTCCATTGAGATAGACCATAAGAAATAGGTCGTCCAATATAGGAAACCACTGCCGGTCCTATTTTGAGCACTACGCTATTTTTCTCTTTACCATAAACGTTCAGAGGCCGTATGGCACAATAAATACCAAGGCCATAATTTTTTCCCAAGAAAGCTGTGTTCAAACATTTGTAGATGGAACTCACCTAAGCTGAACAGCACACGCTTCACAAAGTAGGTGCGGAAGTGACAAGATGAAGCACACATAAAACCCAAGAAAGCACTCCACAAAGTGCAATAATTCCTGATCAAAGCTAAGCTTTCTCCTTCACTCAGAACAAATGAAAGCATCGACTTTGTGCCACCAGACTGATGAGCATTGTTATCTGTCAGCGTATAGGGCAATGATTCAGTTTAGGAAGTGGTCCAATTTGCGCGGTCTTCCCTGTGTATGAAGTACTTTGTAGGTGCCTGTGAACTGCGGAACCTACTGCGCACAGCACTTCATACGGTTACATACCAGTAGTCTGAACAAAGCAATTTAATCCCTCGAATGTAAGTTAATAGAAAATCATATTTAATTGTCTCATATTATGAGTTTAAGTATGATTGTCGCATGTAAATATGTCGATTTGAATATTGTCATGGTTTAGCGTCATTGTGTTTGCTGTATAATTTGTCGGTAGGCTTACTGCCTCTACAGATGCGTGAAAACTGAATCAAAAAATTTCTCACACGATTTAATACAGGAGAATATGGAGTGTATTTTTTTCTCAGCTTATTTTGCGAGCCATATCCTTTCCTAATGCGATTTAATTGATGAAGTAACTGAACTGTCCTGACACGGTATAAAGGGCTATATGAAAACATTTTAACTTTGTGCTTTTTTATTTTAATTTGTAAGGGGATTTTCAATTATATTTCACACAGTCTGCACTGATTAAATATTTATGAAGTTTTAATTCTGTATAATTACAATCAAATGTAAGCCTCTATGTATGTATGTACGTATATATATATATATGTCACGGTATTCGTATAATTGAACAATATCTCATCAATAACGAATGAGCAGTAAACAAAACCAGCAGTTGGGCAATATAAATAATCGCAAGTTGTTATTCACAATTGGCCACGTTTGAGGAACGTTCCTTTGAATATTGTAAAGTTTTAAATTTGTGCCTTGCCTTTCGTAAAAATGTCATATCTGACGATGAAGTCTTACAACACACCAGACAACAAATTTTGTGTAACTTCGTGTTGTAGATGATAGACAAACATTAACAGGAGTTTAATTTAAAAAGTATGGTACCTTGTGTTACTAATGTAAGTCCAAAAAAATTATTATTATTATTATTATTATTATTATTACATATTATTTGCTCTTACACGTTTTGGCCCTTCTGGGCCATCATCAGGGCGAACTTAATACAACAGAAACGATGTTGGTCTAACACATGTAAAACATGGAAAATATTGAGTAAATTTTATATTTTATAGTTCATTAATTAACTGCACTTTTGTTACATACGTTTGTGAGACACGGTTTGTAAGAACATAAATTAGTTGTACACGCATTATAAAGCACAGTGCCCAGGAAAATATTTGGATATAAAATAATGAAGTAATAAGTAAACAATTTCTGTAATGCGCAACTTTGTGATTTGTACCGATCACATGCAATAGTACAAAACAGGCTACAATGTGCTGTAAATGTTAATTGGCATGTGGGAGGCGAAGAGGAAATACTGAATTGTGATGGGAAGTTTCTTGAAAAAAATTCCACTTCATATATCTAGAATGGGTTGGGTCGATAACCCAAACAAGGATCTTAGGAACATAGACTCAGTGTCAGAATTTGTTACAAGACCCGTGCAAGACCAACGGTACTGCCTCCTTAATGCTTCTCCTACTTGGCTTTATATTTTTAATATTTTGCATTGTCTGTTTATTTTGTCACTCTTTGCTTATATCCAACGGAAAACACTTAATTAAATTATACACACCTTGTTATTTTATTTCACAGTATCCACGACGTTTCGACTCATATCGAGTCATCATCAAGGAGACAAATACAAGGGAACATATTATGAATTTACAATTACATAAGTGAGCACAACATACGCGTCTGTTTGTATACAGAAGGTAGCGGTATCATATAGTTACCGTTTACAGTTTTTCGTTATTTCAGTATTAATATCAATATATATATGGGTATAATATGTTAATGACTAAACTTTTAAATTAAAATATATTAAAAAACTTTTTGTTTACATCTTTTGTTCAATGTTAACCTTAATATATAATATACATTGATTAAAATTTTAGATTAAAATTGATTAAAAGCTTCTCTTTACAGCTTTCTTGTTAGTTCAGTATTGATCTGTCAATATTTAATTAACCAAAAAATTGTAAATAGAAGCTGTAGATGGTGCCGATATATCTTATATGCAAGAAAACACGTATATAATGCTCTGTGTTGTAATTCAAAACTTAGACGTATTTTCCTTTGTATGTTTCTCTCTGACGATGGCTTGATATGAGGAGAAACACGCTGGAGACTTTGTGATATAAAATAACGAGTTGTGTATGTCTAATTAAGTGTATTTAGTTGGACTTTAATAAATATTGGCTTCATATCATGTTATTATTATTGACAAGGAAGTATTGAATGCTTGTCCATAATGTACATAAGTCGAAAACATGAGCTTTACTGTACCGGTTTTACCAAATTACGCATCGAAAGTTGGGACAAACTGTACAACTTAAGTCTGACGTCTGTGTGTTTATGGGGAAGCCGTATTATTATCAGTAACAACCCAGTAACTAACACCATAACACAGGAATGCTCTTAGAGTTTCTATGCAGAGGAGGTTGGTGGAGCTGGCTCAGGGCCGTATTCAATTACGGTCTTTTGTTTTAGTGGCGCTGAATAACAGTCCTCTGCTATAATTGGTGATGTGAAGATTCGGGTCTTCTGGGTTGTTACACAAGTGTCGACTGCTAATACGTAATTCATAATTACCGACTGCCTTCATCGTCAGGCTCAAGCAGTCAACAGTCAGCGAACAGGGCATAACATCCCACAAGATTTGCATCTTTATCAGTACCACTGTGAGGGCCCCAGATCTCGTATTATAGTGCTGCTTGATTCGTTCATTAGTTTCTTATCGAATTAACCTTCAATTTTTATGTTCTAAGGAATTTAATCATTGAAATTCATGATGTTATTTTTTTTGCTATTATTATCACCATTATCATCGCCGTTGATGTTGCTCTTGTAGGATTTAAGTATTTTTCGCCCTACTTTTACCCCCGTAGCGGTGTGGCATCACTCGAGGGGCTCGCATGCACCTCTCCTTTCTTCAAGCCTCGCTCCGCTAGTCTCATACAGTGTGCAAGTTTCTCATTCGCAGTAAATCTCAGCGTAGAACGCCATTAATATCTTGTTTTTAACAAGTCAGACGCATAACATAAGTTACGCAAATTAATCTTTTCCATCCACAAACAATATAAATTGACGTATCTGTCTTATATGCTGAATGGCGTTATAAACTCGTAATTTTGAAGACGCATTTCCAATGCATATACGAGCTCTTTAAAACTCGGCGTTATCTGTCTGTACTGCCTGTTTAACATTAAGGGCCTTGTTTAGTGCCAACAAAGTGTATCTATGTTTTCGTATGGTTCTAACAATAAACAGCGACTTTTTACCTATATGGAATTAACCAACTACAACTCCTAATGGAAGCACAGTGTGTTCTCTGTGAGGTACGAACTGAATTTTTACGTGTGGATATAGAGTAATTGAAGTCTTAAAAATTCTAGATATTAATATTAATTCACAACATTCAGGATTGAATAATTGCCTTAGAATATCCATAAAAAGCATAATAAGTACAACGCAGTTATTTTTTCATGTTACTTAGAGCGCTTTATAATGGAACCAGAGCGCACTTATTACGACTTATCAGTTTAGGACGTAGCAGGAGACTGTGGTCGATTTTGATGAAGTATAACATTCACCATGTTCTCCTATGTTTCTTCTTTCAGTATTAGGTGTTTAACGGTCCTTTCTCATTTTTACAGTTCACGCAACGTCGAATGGAAAGATGAATGATGCAATGCGTAAGATAAGGCAGCAGTGTTCGGGGTCTGTGTATGATTTCAAACACTACAGACATTCCTTGATTTACACAATAGTTACGTGCTGAAAGGTCCGGCGCAAGTCGAAATTTGCGCAAGTCGGAACTGAGTAAACGTATGGTCAGGTATAGGTGTATATAGAAGGGAGTGGAGTTTAAATCCAAACTCCAGCGCACTAGAATCTGATCGGCCACAGCATGACCGCACCGCCGCCTGTGTTATCGCCCAGCAGTGTTCTTCCAACACCTTCGTCTCATTGCTCTGTCATTGCCACAAGAAAAATTCCGCGCGTTTTTTCAAGATTGTTATTTCTTTAAATTTATTTTTTTTTTTGTTGCTTCTTAAAATTGGACAAATCTGGACTTGCGTGACTTGAAATTGCCTAAGTCGGGGAGTGTCTGTATTCTAGAACTCATGAACCAAGCTCTTTGGCTCTGTCAAAATGTTGACAGGGTGGAAGGCCGAGTCTTTGTTCTGGGCAAAGTTAGAAATTGTTCTGTAATGGCTTTGGGGCTGTCCGTTCCTCTATTCGGTATTGCCGTTCTGTGCTGGCCAGGAGGGTAGCCGGTAGGTCAGCCTGACTGCTGACCTTCACGAAGAGAAGCGGTCAGAATTCCACAGTTATTTTTTACTTCCCCATACACAGTTCGACAACGTGGTATACTATCTCCTTTTTAACTTTTAATCTGGATTTTGTGTGTCTATTGTATGCTTCGTGATACAACTTCTGTTACAGTAATAGGGCAAAAGAAAGGAGCCCTATGGATCGCCTCCAATCACAGTTCCCCCAAGCTACGAGTATTATTTCCCTCGTGCCGCTATTTATTCCCTTGAAATTGTCTATTCATTCTGTTTGCAGAAATGTTTGTACTAACAATGACGTGGCAACCTACGCTGCGACAAGCCCTTTTTGGCTGATTTAGATAGGTCAGAGAGGGTTGCTGGTGAATACAAGAGTACGTAGAAAGGGTGACATTCAAGCACAGTGATCCGACTATTCATCGGACCTTTTGCTGGTCTCAGTACAGCGTCACTCCCTGCATGTGCGGGTCCAAATGAATGCCGTAACATGCTGAGAGTTGTGACGTAGCAAGCACAGTCAAAGATGTTGACGAGTGGCTGTTATGAAATATTGACTCACATCCTTTGAATGCGTGTTTTAATCCTCTTAAAAATATCAAAGGGGAAAAATATACCCTTTCCCACACACACACACACACACACACACACACACACACACACACACACTAAATGACTACCTCTACAAATATTAAAACGAAAAAATGTTTAAATTTATTGAAATGTATCTTCTTTTACGACAATAATTTCAATGTTAGTCTGAAATGTATTAATTAAATAAAAATGTTTCTCTTGTAAAGAATCACTACTCTATATATGGAATCCAAGAGACTTCATATATCTGCATAATAGATAACATGACCGTCTAGTATCTATCTTTGTGCTGAATTTAGCACCCTCAGTGTACTCCGAACGCTTGCAGCTTATTGTAAATTAAATAAGAGTGCAGAATTAACAACGGACCTGGAAGACGTAATGTTTTTTTTTCCCCCGGCGGAATATTATTTGAAAATACACCATCATATTTGGCGGAAGTAGAAAAGCATACAAAATTTTGGTTCGAAGATGAGCAGGTAAGATTTAATTCGGCAGAATAGGCGTGGACGAATCTGTTTCAATATATTTAGAAAACTGGATTCAAGTGTGCGTGCACCGGACTCACTGCTGAGGATAGGTTGCAGTGGTGGTCTGTTGTAACTGCAGTAATGAACCTTCGTACATTTCGAAAGAAAGGAATTTTTTTTTACTAGCTCAGCTGATATCAGCTGTCTAAGAAAAAAAAATCTCTTTTGTGGAGTTATTTATTACTTTATTCCACTCCCGTAAATTTTCCTCATTTAATGTCACTACATCTAGTTCTTTCGGTTCTACACTTTCATGCACATACAGGCCATACCGTATCCACAAGGCCCATTCTGACCAAATGAATAAATCCCACGCCTTCTCTTCCTGTTATTTAAGATAAATTTTAATATTGACATTGCATCTGTATCTGGTTCTTCCAGCAGTCTCTTTTTGTTCAGATTTTCCATTGAAACCCTTGCGTACTACACGGCCCACCCTTCTCATCCTCCATTATTTGACCACCTTAGTACTATATTTCGCGAGGAAGGCAAGTCATGCAGCTCATCACTGTGCGATGTTTCTTTTTCCGTCTGTTACGTCCTCTCAATTACGCCCAGGGATGTTCCTCAGGAGTGTTCTCGAAATGGAGTTAGTTGTTGTCTTGATTTGGGTTTGCTTTTAACTTAATTGCTTCCTTCGATTTTCTAATTCAATTATATTTTACTTTTATGTACACCTAGCCCTTGTTTTACGAACGTTTTACGCCTTTTTATCTTTAACGCCCCTTGTCACTTTACACCACTTCTTAATTTGCGCTGTCTCGTTTTCGGTTTAATGCCCTTCCGCTGGTTTATTTGCAGTTAATTTAAGCCCTATATTCTTATAAAAACATATTTTTTGATTTACGGAATGCAACTAGTGCGTAAAATATGAGCTGCGTGTCAGTAAAGGTAAAGGTAAAGGTAAAGGTAAAGGTAAATAAAACTTCCTATAACGGGCCATGAAGGCCCAGTCGGGGAGAAGATGAGGGTGGGTTGCCAACTGCACGCCCCAGCTGCTTTACTCCGGGAAAGAGACCCATTACCCCTTATATAGGAGGCTGGGTGGGCCCCAGGGCCAGTCTGGACGGCTGCGAAAAATCTCGCACCCACCGGAATTCGATCCCCGGACCGTCCAGCCCGTAGCGAGTCGCTATACCGACTGAGCTATCGCGGCCCACGCTGCGTGTCAGTTCATTAAGAAGTGCCACATCCAGACATGAAATATGCAGTTAAAGTAATGTAAAATGCGTAAAGTTACATTAAATTTCTGTCGTATTTCTTTAATAACACGCTTGAGCTTCGTATTCACCGTCTGGCTCAAATTGAAGTAATGTCAGTTTTTATGAAGCATGAGAAGCATTTTGATATTTCTGTGGAGAGTACGTTTTCGATCAAAAGTAATTAAGTTTACCCATATTCAATAAATTTCTTATCGAGTATATTCCACTCTTGTCAGTAATTAGAGTCACAACCAACATATGTATTTTTAACACATTGGGCTACCGGTTTGAGCTCTATAGAGCCATCATCAGGCCTATACAAAACTGTGAAAATCAAACTCTATACTCTAGAGTACTCTAGAGCTGAGACCGGTAGCCTAAAGTGTTAAAAATATATATGTTGGTTGTGACTGTAATAACTGGCAAGAGTGAAATATACCTTGCATGTACATTCCAACGGGGATGTCCAATATTAATATTTCTTATCAATTTTATGTGCTGTTTTTAAGGATGTTCAACACGTTAGAAAAATGTTGACATAACACACAAACATGTAAAAAATGTGTAGGAATTTCTAGGCTATTGTCAAAATACAATTTTAAATAATGCATTAACTATAATTTTTCCGCTAAAGTTCGGTGAAAGCCCGTTGGTTCACGTTCATAGAGTGTGGGCATTGTGTGCATTGTGCAATGCAACAAACCGTATTTGTCCGTATATTCTGTACTGGCATTTCGCTTTCATCCGAGATGTGTCAGTTACAGTAGTTCATACCGTGCGACTGTAACTTGTTTCTCTGAACATTTCTGCTACATATGTATGTGCTGCCGGCGGGCTTCTACAAGTTTAGTAAAAGTTCAAAACAGGAAAAGCAGCCTTCCTGTAAAGCGTTAATTTCAGCTTCAGTCAAAGATACACTGTCTTACTGAAGCTGATAATTTTGTGCTGTCTTATTTTAGCTGATAATTTTGTGCTGATTCAAATGTACTTTTAACTCATTTTTCAATCACTTCGAAAATAAAGTAGATAACACAGAGTCCACAAATATTTCCTTTCTGTTGCTTACTTTAAAATTTACTTGACTTAATATGAGTAACTTTCATATTGGTAGGTATATATCACTGTTTGGGGAAATAAATATTCCGTGTCTAATTATTTCTCTCATGCAAATGAAATTTAATTTATAATTTTAGTGCCAGAGCTTTAATAAGTGACGTACTTGTAAATTCTTCCGTCTTATAATTGGATATGAATTTCCCTATATTTGCTGAAGCTATTTACTTTTCATGTTTTTTTTATTACCAACTTTATCCTTTTAAGTACAGATATTATTTCGTGTTTTCCCTCTTCTGATTATTGTGTTCCGTCTTCATATTGACAGCAATTTGCTTATAACATTTTGACGCCATTTAGCTTTCTTAATAAAACTTATCGTTTCCCAGCCACTGCATGTGTAATAGTAATTACAGAAATTTTGATTCCAAATACTAGGTGCTGCATGCCTGGTCCGATGTTCAAAATTTTAAAAGTGTTCTTACCATCTACTTCCGGTCCTTCTCACGTCTGTATGTCCGTTGGAATTACAGGTCCATAAGTAATGTTAATTTAATAAAAGTCCCGAAGGGTAAAGACTGTTCCAGAGGCGATCGTGTGACAGTGTCATTTGAACTTTGCTGCAGAATAATTACAGAAAGAAACTTTAGCAACTACAGCCGGATGGGTGAAGAGACGGGTCTTAAGTGGCATGGAACCGTGTCGGCAGACCACCACAAGATTTCCATGGGACTGCGGTTAGGGTCTCGCCACTATAGCAAGGAGGAAGTAGGAGGTTCTGTCCGACAGCAGTGATAGAACTCAGCAGTCTTGTTGACAGCGCAGATGCAGCAGGAATCATATTGTGCATCTCACAAGCGACAGTCAACATGATGACATTTTTCTGTACTTCTTTTTGTGTTGAGTTTTCCTTATTACAAGATCATTGAGAAAATAACTTTACATGCCGTATAATTTCTTAACTGAGGAACCTACAAATTGTGAGCATAAGAGGGGAAGTCGTCGCCGATCGATTGCCATCTGTTTCCAGAGCTGAATCAAAATCTGGCAGCGATATATTGAAAGATGACCACCAGTTGGGAATATTTGTGACACGATGGCTGATAACACAGGACACGGACTGATATAAGCAGGAACAGAAAAGATGGTCATATGATATGATAAATGCTTGAAATTTTGTGGGTACTTTGTAAAAATTGTGGCATAGTATTAAAACTAAATATGAATTTTTAATTTTAGACCGGAAAAAAAAAAGAAACTAAAATATGTGCATTTTAATATTATTTTTATCAGACCCTAGCTCGTCAAGAGTTTAAGGAGGAAACGAATGTTTTACTCTCATTACACCCAAATTTGTCTCTGTTCTTGCAAACCTGGATGCCCACATTCTTTCGTTTTCGACCTGTATAAACGGAGAGACAGGAAATAACACCGTCGATCCATTATGCAATTGAAGCTCAATTTGTTACCTTGTTTTGAGCATAAAAATATTCAGAGTCTTAAGAACCTAATGCGGAATGTTAATGGTAAAGGTAAAGGCTAATTAAACAAATATAAGACAATATTTCTCGGTGACATTATTGACATTCTCTTGTTTATGTTAATATCTTGGTCATTAAAAGGAAAGCAACTGAAGCCCTGTAGAGAATTTTCATTACCGTAAATAGAACATACATTGCGTAGATTATACAGTGGGTTAGAGTAGTTGGTATAGCGACTAGGCTGGGGCTGGGCGATCTGGATTTTCAGGCCCGACTGATGCCAGAGATTTTTCTCTTTCTGAAAACATCCAGACCGGCTATGGGGCCCAACCAGCCTCCAATTCAATGGGGTCTTTCCCTGGGGTAAAGTGACCCCGCGGTGAAGTTAACCACACACGTTCATCTAGTGTCGATGTTAAGAATGAATGGAGCTATACTTCCACAACGGTATATGCCTTCATGGCATTCGAACACTGCTGTTGGCGAGACTTTCCGGACCCACCAAGCCTCCTGTACCACGGGTAACGGGTCTCTTTCCCGAGAGTAAAACGGCTGGGGTGTGGCGCTGACCACCCACAACCGTCTAGAGCCGGGATCGAGAATGGATAGGACAATACCTCTACAACCCCTGTGTGTCTGCTTGGCATGTTAAGGAGCAAACTTTATATGTTCATTATATTAAGGATTCGTCATTTTGCACTCCGCGACCCTCTCATAAATTATCACTGCCTTGTACGTACATTCGTCTGATAATTTCTTTCTTAACTTACAAAATATGAATCCTTATGAAGGCATAGATGTAGCTATTATTCCACAGGAGATCATTAAATTTTTATGTTGCATTTATCTTATTTGCTTTGGTTTTATTAGTCATGTAATTGTTGAAATTTATTTTGATACAAAATTATTCTTCCTCTTATAGCATTTGTTACAACATTTACAATCAAAACCCCTGTCTAGGTCAAATATTCTTCTTCTTCCACATGCAACACCAGAAGAATTAATCCAACATTATCCGAGTAGTATGGATCCTGCTATTTTACGGGAACATCGAACTATATCTATATTCTACAAACATCAGGTAGTAATATAATTGTAATCAGATCTACAAACTTGCGTGATTTGAGGCTTCTGCTGGCTTGTAAATGAGATCTTCGCTCTTCTGGGATGTTACGCAGCGTAAACGGGTAGTTAATAACAGGCGTTTCGGGACAACCGATGGGTCCCAACTTCAGGGGTCAAGCACACCAAGAAGAATTTTTTCGACTTCTTGGATCTTGTAGGTGGGGCCGATAGACTGTCCCGAAACGTCGGTGTCTGACTACCAATATACGCTGCGTAACATACCAGATGAGCGAAGATCTCATCTACAAACTTCCTTGCCCTCTGCAGTATTAGTTACGTGCTAAGAAGCTCCCGTAATCCTTCAAGTTATATCGGAATAAAACCATTCACACCCAGGTCTTTGCCAACACTTCGTTTTATCTAAATTGCATTCTTTGTTGCTTTCACTGTCTTTAAGTCGTAAGAATTGCAACTAAAATTGCCCTTTGCCTTGTATTTCCTCCTTTCTGTGCATGTCTTTGTCTACCTACCTACTCGGCAGATTGGATCTCTAGGCTACGTCATTTCAAATAGGTGCCATTATTGGAATCAGAAACACCATTCTCTGATGCTACTTCCCTTGTAGCAAAAGGACTTTTCGAACAATCTTGTAAATTGTTCCAGCCAAGTACTGTTCATTTCAAACACATAAGTGAAGTTTTATACCTACTGTAAGAGCCCTGGTGTCTTTTGTTGAAGGAAGCAGTGTTCCTGACGTCCCATTGATACAGAAATCAAAATAGTATGGGACATCCTGTCTTTTGTTTGTTTCTTCTTGCAGAGATTGAAAACCTGAAGAAAGGACATTGAAAGAAAACGGAAATCAGTGGCGGATGTTGCAATTGTTATGGTTTTGTACTTAAAAATCGATTAGTTCACATACTGACAATTTATTTTCCCTGTCTTACGTTATCAACAAGACAAATAGCAGTACTGGATACTTCGGAGTTTAATAATCTGTGTACTTTAACATACATGATGTTGCCGGAACTTGTAGATACATTAATTAAATGATAATTGCCTCACTATACAGTCTGATAAACTGACGTGAGCAGAACACTTGCAAGACCCAAGGTCTTGATTTTAGTGTTGGCCTTAAATTCATATATTTTAGCACTAGGACCCGCTGTAATAAGAAACTGGAATTATAAGTTCTACCACACTTATTATTTCTTTTGTCTGTTGTTATTTTGCGTGGAACATCTGTCGTGTTTTGTTAAGTGACTGAGTCCCATTTATTTTTACATAATGCTGGCTCTTTAGTTTCACTTCTTAGTGGGTAACATTATTAGAGTAAACGTATACTGAGGACCAAGATTTTGAGGGGCGTTTATCTTCCCAACTTAAGCCACGTTTTCTAATGTATAGAGGCTTAAATACAAAATGATTTTTTCTCATTTTGTACGAAATATTTTTTATTATATCTTCTTATAATTAAGATGGAACTGGGCCGGGTATTTCTCCGAGTGTTTCGGTTTTATCATGTCAGCTTCATTCTCCTAATGCTCCATATTCTTATTGGATTCACCTAGTATCGACACTGTATAATGTTCACATTTGACAGTGTTTTTAAATAAGACACAAGATGTGAAAATTCTAATAATTTTCTGATCAGGTTTCAACGCTGTTTAATTTTTCTGCGTGAAGAAGTGTCACACCCAGAATGTCTGCGCATGGCACTTACTTTGTTCTTCATTCTGCGCAACAGAACATGGGAACATGAAGAAGGTCGGTAATAAACAAAATAGGATTTCAAAGCTCTCTACACTACACGAGAGATAAACAATGAGCGTTACTCTTTTATGGGGTTTGGAACATAACTTTTTATGGTGCTCAAACTTGGACACTTCGTAACGTATATTAGAAATATTTTAAAAGTTTTTAAATGTGATCCTAGAGAAGGATGGAGAAGATCAGTTCAGCCTATCATATGAAAAATAAAGAAGTATTACAAAGAGTCAAGGAGGAAAGGAATATCCTACGTAAAGTTAAACGAAGGAAGGCTAAATGTATTGGCCACATATTGCATAGGAGCTGTCTTCTAAAACACGTTATTGAACTGATGATAGAAGGGATTGAATGACGAGAAAGAAGACGTAAGCAGCTACTGGATGACGTTAAGGAAAGGAGAGGATACTGGAATTGAAAGAGGAAGCACTAGATCGCACTCTATGGAGACCTCGCATTGGAAGAGGCTGCGGACCTGTCGTAAGACAATGTGACGATGATGATGGTGATGACGTATTTTAATCTTGTTAAAAAGAACCGATATCTCGGATAGAGGTGCTGCCGCCATTTTCCGTGTACAAGAATAAGAATTGCTCGAAAGTGAGATAGGGCAACAGAAAGACGCACACTAGGAAGTTACACATGCTTATATGCCTCCCCATCGGTTCGATCTTAACCTGAATTCCCGTCACTCCTTTATTATACCACTCATTTTCTCTTGCGGCTTGTTTCTCTATCCTGAAGATGAAAACAGCAGTTCATTCGAAACGTGTACAAGTAACTACCAGACTACACGGTCTCATACCAGAAGATGGTAATCTTTGTAGTCAATGTTGTGAGAACCTCCTGTTATCACACATTTAAATAATTATTAGTTTATAACAGCTGTGGTTTTCTGTTATTGCAGTGTATTATTATATTCGCCAATTTTTCTGTCATATTACTTCAAGTATAAATTCAAGTATCTGTGAAGCTTTTCACGTCATTCTGCTTGGTCTTTACACAGATTCTAAACCAGACTTTTATCTCTTCGTGTTAATTACAGTGTAATAGTCACAAATTCTAATTTTGAATTACGTCTTCCTGATTTCCTTGTGTTGTTTCCTCTAAGCAGTGAATCCATTTTCCTTCCAATTTTACTTGTAAGGTTACAAAACTTAATTAAACCTCCCAATTTTCATAAAACAAATGTCAACAATTCCCTTGTTTTGCAGAAACAATACATTTCTACTATTCACGTTATTCCCTCCAGGACTTTTACTGTCTTTGTCTAAATATTTTCACTTTGATCATTGCTTTAATTCACACACTTTTTTTTTCAAAAAAGGTAGCGCACATTAATGAATTTAATTTATATGCGTGCACTGTTATTTGTAGAATTATGCTCATTTATAAGCCACACAAGTTTGTTCAAGTGGAAGTAACACGATTAGTTAAGCTCTGGTGACTTGTAATTGCGAGCCTTTAAACACGGCAGCAGAAAACAGCTTCGGGAAGTTCTTTTCAATGGTAATTTCGTTTACTTACCGTCTAACTCAGCCACGTTTTATTTTAACATTACTGGTCGCATCTATTTTTTAACTTATGCTGCTAACGTTACTGGAGTTACGTAACTACAGTTGGTGATTGAATTTTCATTACAGTGATTGCACGATTGTGATGGTTTCATAGGTAAATTTCTTTTAAGCGTAATGACGGCCTGAAGCTGTGTGAGATATTATGTTAATTTCAAAAGGTGAAGGATTGTTACACAAACACCCCCCCCCCCCCCGGAAGATCCCAAGTTTATTGGCTGTCCATTGTTGCTGGACGCAGTCAAACCAGGAGATCGTCTACTTTGTTACCTGACGACAGACGCAACAATGAAACATAGGATTTCATAAAACGTAGAACATTTTCTTCGTTGATCAACTCACACCAACAAATGCACCAAAACAAGTTGTCACTGATTTCTTTATTAAAAGATTTCCCCAATACGCATTTCGGCACTTCTATATTGCCATTATTGACCACAAGCCACGCAGACACGAAAGAAGGAGGTTCTACCATACAGCAATACTCGTACACACAGGTAACCGGAAAAAAACAGCACACCGGACCACGCTGCCAATAATTTATGAATTATATCACAGCATGTTGTTTAATATAATATACCACAATATTTTACTATTAATTTTAGCAATTAACAATACTACTATTATACAATTTTTATTTATACAATTTTATACAATTTTATACAATACAAGTGGTAATAACGAATATTGACACAACTGTTCTGATGTAACGTAAGTACATTGGTCTGTGTACAAACTTTACGATTCCCTGATGATGGCAATATAGAAGTGCCGAAATGCTTAATTGGGGAAATCTTTTAATAAGAAATCAGTGACAAACTTGTTTTGGTGCATTTGTTGGTGTGAGTTGATCAATTGTACAAAAATGCACGGTGAATATAACGTGAAATTTTCTATCGTATTAATTTGATGCATTGTTCTCCGTTCACGTTTATGTAATTTGTCAATAAAGACCAGCGCATTACAAAATATGTTATGGATAAATAACCCTAAGGTTAATATTTATCCTACATATATTGACAGTGCTGGGCCATCATCAGGAAAGACATTTAAAATAGAAAGTAGATGTTAGTTAAGTTTTACATTCAAAACTATTACCTTAAGTCAGTATAGGCTTGCAGAGTATTTAGACTCATTCACATGTTGCAAGAATCGATAAAAGGTGTCGCAATGATCCTCGTCTCTAATGTGTTGTTACTCTTTGCCGAAATAGGATGAACTATTGCTGTATGATATTGTTGATTGCAAGTTAAAGTTTCATTGAAATGATAATAGCATGCATATTTTAAGTGCTCTTTAGGAGGGATATTGGATTTACTGTTCTTTCTGCATAAAATATTATGTATTGGTGTTTGTCTTTATTGTAGACGTTTCTGTTAGTTGACTGTTCTTCATGTAGTTATAAAGATTGTTTCTGTATGCATTGAGTGGAAAATCGATTGGAAGGTGTTGTATTTGGCGAATTCTCTTTTTATTTACTGCTTAGTGTGGTATTTAACGACGCTGTCAGTTTCTAGATCGTATAGAATCGATCCTAGATTAATACGAGTTTGGAACATTTGTGGAATGCGATGCAGGTCCTAAAAATAAATTAACTTTATAAAAATATTTAAATGTGTGTCATCTGTGTTTTGTGGATCACAAGAAATTCAAGTAAAAACGCTTTTACTCTCTATATTGGCGCAAGAACATATCTAGGTCTTTAAAGTTATGTGGGTATCGAAATTTAAATACATCTCTTCTCCTGTAGTAGCGAAACCTCGAACATCGAATTTCATCAGAATCTGTCTAAAGTTTACTAAAGTCTGTAAGTAAAGTGACCCTTAAAAATATTGCTTCAAACGGCAGTTGCACGTGATAATACTAGGCTTAAATATTGTAAAGTTGAATAACTGTTTGGTATTGGTTTCAAAATATATATATCTGACTACTTTAAAATGCTTATATTGTAATAAGTAATCTGAAAACAAACTAAATTAGCCAAAATAATGAAGTAATTTTGTAGCTCTGCTGTGAGTTACAGTAATGTAAATAGGTTTGGAAAGGCGTCTAGTTGGGACGAGGAAACTAATTTTACAGAAGTATCCTACAAGAAGGACTCTTGAAAAGCCGAAAGGAAGATGCTAGGATATTATTCACGGCGATGCCAAGGAAAATAGTAATGAGAATAAGAATTTAGTTAAAGCGACTTATTTCTGTGTTTTTGTGTTAACCGTAATTAATTGTTGGATTCATGTTACAAGATTCGTTGTTAAATATGTGTAAGTGAATATAATCGTTTATGGTAAGTTGCGAAAACAAATTTTATATCTTATTTATAATATATGGATTAGGCAGACATTGAAGTCGGATCGAAAGGTAGGCTATACTGAATGTAGTGTTTAACAGTCGGGCTCCAAAAACACAAGCCATTTGTTGGTAATCTGAACGAATATCAGATTCTGAATAATAACTCAACTACACTAACTTAAGTAGAAACTTCTTTGTTGGTTGCAGAGATGAGATTGGTACACTAAGAATTGTGTACAAACTGGGAAGTATATGTAGAAGTTCTTTTTCACAATGAAAGGCGTCTGTACGAAAACAGACGAAGTAAGTCAGAAATTTGGAGACAGTTTGCATTTGATGTTAATATTTGGCAACCGGAAATTAGGCCCTGCTAGGCATGATAATGTAACGCGGTTACATGTTACATTGGTTGAAATTGGTTTAGAACTACAACGTTGTTCAGATAGCAGTCTCATTGTACTGGATAAATGAATACCTGTACAGTTGTTTCAAATCAGCATTTGAAAAAGAAGTCTGCTGTTATTTGGTTGATGTATTGTAGACAATGTTTAGATCATGATGTTGAAAACTCCCTCAGGAGAAAAGTTTTTTGACACTAAAAGTGTGTTTAATGCAGTTGTGATTTGCAGGACTTTACCGCATACTGTTGAATATCGCTCATGGGATGTGGCATTAAGAGACCATAGCTCGTCTGTGGGAGAGGACACCACATGTACTTACACACTGTCTACCCCCGAACCCAGAACTGCTTCCACAGAACTTTGTACAGAAGTATACACCAAGTCTGTTCCATGGCGAATATTTTCACGTCTTCCTTCTACAACCAAAACTTCCTAACTTTTTTTTCTGCCAAGTTAGATTACACTTCTTATTATGTTCCTAGGAAATACGTACAATACAGCAGATACTAAAGACGAATTGTTATTGAGACATCAATTTTTTTTAAGGAGAAGTGCTTTCTAGCACGTAAGATGTATAAATACTCGAGGAAAATAAAATTGCTTGTAGGTAAAAAGTTTGTGCTCTAAATTTGACGGTGATATAGGCCTATAAATTACAGGAATCGAAACAAATACTTTAGATGCTCTTTTGTGTGATACAAAATCAGCCGTGTAAATAATAGAATGAAGTAATTATGAAGTTAGTCGCACTCCACAAAAAGTGCTACATGTCCGTCCTATTCCAGGGGTGCACAAATCCAGGTAACTAGGTCGCACTGGCGACTAAATTCGGCAAGAATTAATATTACAGGTTATTCTTCGCTAATATTTAGACTATTTTCACACAGAGCATACTTAATGTGTCTTGCAGACATGATAAACCCGGTCTGAATCTTGACCACGGCGATATTTGTGCTATAGTTTTGCTCGCTGCCTTCATGAGAATGCCCATTTCGTTTACAAAGCTGAAGCGATTTCTGCTGTGTTGGAAAATAATGGCTTTATATTTTAAGAATCAAACGATAAATAGCACACTCTGTGAGTAAAGTATAGTGCATTTTAATAGCAGAATGCGTGGTATTTGCAGGTTACCACTGTGCCTGAGGGATTTAAAATGGGTCTCTTTTATGCTATCTATTTAAATGAATTTCTCGTTTAACTAATCTCAGACAGCTCCATTAACAATTTAATAATAAATCTGTCGGTACATAAAAATACGTAATTTATTCATGCAGTCGGTCAATTACCGAACGGGTATTCGTTATTAGACGTACAGAATTTGTTGCATAATACTAGTTGGATTCTAAGAACTTCTGAAGACTTCATAGGTGTTTATCCTAGACAGTTTTCATATACTAGCCTGTTATATTCACAACGAATAAAATACACCA
Source organism: Reticulitermes speratus (assembly GCA_021186555.1). Classification (NCBI taxonomy): domain Eukaryota; kingdom Metazoa; phylum Arthropoda; class Insecta; order Blattodea; family Rhinotermitidae; genus Reticulitermes; species Reticulitermes speratus. The sequence goes on from JAJKFL010000004.1 coordinate 28,038,897, forward strand.
ATACATTGTAAAAGGTAAAGCAATCCCATTACAGGCCTGGACAGGCCCTTAGGTTTCCAGGAGGTTTTGGCTCCCAGAATTCTAGACAATCAGCACATGAAGGTGGTAAGGTTGTCAGCCTTACGCACCGGCCGCCTTTACCCCCCCGGAAATATTCCTGGTACTTATTTCTTTTAGAGACTGAGTCGACCCCAGAGCCATTGTGCGACCGAATTTACCAAATTAATAGTACTAAATAATGCACAAATGTATATTAAAATTAGCTTACATACACACTGCCACTGCGTGTATAAACTAATTAAAATGTACTTGTGTGCATTTGTTGGTGCTATTATTGTGTATATTCGATTAATTCACGGATTGTGGATCATATGAAATACACCAGCACAAGTTTGTCTAAATATATGGGGTTGGAGACTAAGCCCATAACCCACCAACTTATAAGAAAGTTTTTTTTATGTTTTTGTCGCGGGATATTTCGTACCTTCTTGACTTTCAGTGGACTTCATAAAACCAGTCTTCTAATAGTAAGCCTAGATAAAACTTTACCTCGTGTCCTCAAGCGGACGTTACCGTTGTGTGTTACTGACTTTAACAGTGTAAGACCTGCCTCTGCCACTTATCGCAACCCCTACTAATTTGTTATTAATAATAAGCTCAGTGCCTACAATACACGACTTCTAGAAACACAATTTTCCTTAATCAAAGTGAAATAAATTTAAGGTTTAACAAGAGGTTGCAACCTAACACAGTTATTCCTTTTCGACAGGAGTCGTGTATCGTTGTTGTTGCAAGGCACAACGTATGCAAAGTACAAAGAAGGGATTAAAAAAAAAGAATTTGCTCCTTTAAGCACTTTTGCCTTTAAATGTAGTTTCTATTTCCCATTTTCTCGACATTACAAAAATACAAAAAATTGTGACACTTGCACAAGAAGCACAAAAACGTCACAGCACAAGAGACGGTGCTTCGTTTTGGCAGAGAACTCAGCTGAACGGTTTTCAAAATGTTTATATCCAATAAACGCGTTTTGCATATTACGTTGATTCAGATTTCCTTACGTCCATACATACAGAGGTAATTATCACTCGGCTTTTCCACGGAAATTTCCTCGAACAACAAGCGGGCTGTTATATTTTACAAGGCTGATGAAACTACTGTGAACTAATTTTTTAAACATCCTATTTCTCCACTTCTACACCTACGCCAATGTTATCTGCACTGAACCGATTACAACTCTTATATGGCTTTAGTAGTACATCGATTATCGAATCGACGAAACAGCGGGGCAGTTTCCAAGGTTCGGGGTGGATTGTGTTAAACTCTTCATGTAGTGGCTCCCATGGAAGCTGTTTGTGATCGGATTGTGCTAGTATGTACAGCTAGGGAATCGTTAGCTTGTTGCTGGAATTGAATGGGTTTGTGCAAGTAATTATAGAATTTTAAATGATATGATCCGCGATAATTGCGAATATGAACTTCAGAACGAATAGTTTCTAAAATTTGACTGTCCTCTCTTTCTGCGCGTGTTTAATTTTAGGAGTATTTTAAAACTCAATTAAAACATTGTTCGTACGTGCCTTCATAAACAGGATACGCTGTTGACACGAAACCTGCTTCCTTTATCACAAAGCCTTTATTATACAAACAAATTTTCTCGGAAATGAAAATTTAATCTATGTCCGAGTAGGTATTTCGGATGTGAGATGAATACTTAAATTCTGGCAGCCGATTTCTTTTTAGAACCTGCAGTTTCTTTTTATTCGCAACAGCCTGACAGTTCACCCGCTCCTGAACCAGTTTAATCGAACCCACATTTCCGTACCTAGTTTATTTAATATCCGCTTTAACATTACCATTCCAAATTTTGTATTTTCTTTCTGTTGCTAAAATGTACGTAGCACCATTCTCTTGCGTGCCACATTCGCCGCCCATCTACTTATTTTTGATATCGATTTATTATACTTAAGACACGCTTTTATTTCGGCTATATTATACTTTAATACATCAACACTGGCGTCACAAAGCAATTGACTCTGTTAATTGTACTTTAATCGCAGGCGTAAAGAACGGCCTTCTTCTTCGGTGGAGAAGCTACGAAGCGTGGAATATATTATGTTCAGGAAGTTCAAGTTTGAAAGGACTCTTAGACGACATACCTTGTGTTTGTTATTTGTTTTGTTAACATTTTGGAAGGCAACAATAATTCATTTCTCTACAAATCGGTATTTGCTTTGTAAATGTGTCCGTTTTACATTCATCCTTTATAAGAAACACACAGTAAATTTCACTGCATCCTTTACACCGTGCGTTTTATTGAATTGTTAACTAGAAACTACCAACAGTAATGCACAAATTTAATATGTAGTAAAGTTCATTACTGCTAGATTCTGCAGCAAATGTACTAGGTGCGCCCAGAAAGTAATGCAACGCATTTTTTTTCTCGGCCCAATTTTGTTGGATAAAAATGATATTTTGCGTGCTGTATCTTTAAAATGTCCCGCGTTTATGCACGTAGGCGCAATGTTTCCCGCTGGATAGCAGCGCAGTAGTGAGCTTTCAAAATGGAGTCTGCAAGTGACGTGCGTTCTAAACAGAGAGCAGTAATTGGGTTTCTTTTGGCAGAAAACGAAACGAGTGAATCAATTCACAGGCGCTTAAGAAAGGTCTATGGAGACATGGCAGTGGATAAAAGCACCGTCAGCCGTTGGGCGAAGCGATTGGCGTTATCAGAACAAGGACGGGGCACTCTGTCTGATCTCCCGCGCTCGGGCCGCCCATCAACAGCTGTGACGCCTGCAACAGTGCAACGAGCCGACAGTCTTATTCGAGACGATCGGAGAATCACAACCAGGGAACTGGCCGCTGTACTCGGTATTAGTAAGGGAAGAAGCTGAAGAAGCGTTTCCGGAGAGTTCGTTCCCATAAAGATGCGACAAAAGTGCTTCTTCAACACGACAATGCGAGGCCACACACAAGTCTGCGTACCCGAGAGGCCATCACAAAACTTCAGTGGACTGTCCTGCCTCATCCACCGTACAGCCCGGATCTGGCTCCTTCCGACTACCATCTTTTCGGTCCCTTGAAAGGTGCAATCCGCGGAAAGAGGTTTGAGGACGACGAGGAAGTCATTGCTGAAGTAAAGAGGTGGTTGCGACAGAGACCTGCAGAGTGGTACCGCGAAGGCATACAGGCTCTCGCATCTCGGTGGCGTAAGGCCAAAGATTTAGAAGGAGACTATGTTGAAAAATAGGTTTAGGTAGCCAAAGATTCATGTAATGATGTGACATATTTGAAGTTTTAATAAAATCAATTGTGAATGAGAAAAAAAATGTGTTGCATTACTTTCTGGGCGTACCTAGTATTTAAAGCTGCAAAATATATTAATCGGAAATAATGGAATAGTTCATGATAGTCTGATATTCGTCTGTCTTTTGTATCTAAGTCATAAATATGGATCATATGTTCACATCATTGTATTATTTTGGAACAACTTTTTCTAACAAATCTGAAATTTACGCCTATTTAAATAAATATTAGTTCTTTGAAACATTCTTTTTATGGAATTTAGAGGGAGATTTCGAGCGTACGTTTTGTCATATTGCATTCCGGAATTGTCAACTGCATTCCAGATACAGTATGCGCTCCGTTTGAACTTTTTCCTGTGAAATTAATCACGAAGCTTGTGCAAAAGTACATCAGAATGTTTAAAGTTTCTATGTACAAAGCGGACTGAAATCAAATAAAGGTGCAAGCAGGATGCAGTGTGCCACTGTGGCCCTCAGGAGGTTGTTCATCCTGTGTTAATTACTCGTATGTCTGAGCAGAAAATCCTTAACGCGCAGCACGAAACATTTTCAGAACATAGACGAGTATAAAATAGAGTAACTCAAAGTTTCTGCGTGGGAAGTAAGAAAGTTTTATAAATCTCGCGTCTACGAGTATGGTAACTCACAGACACACACATGCAGGCATGAACACACATATGCCCCGTGTGAGGTCCGAATTTACAGTGTCAGTATCCGAATCGTACATAAGAATAAAATAATTAACTGCTTGACGACTAAAATGATTCTACATTGCTTAGAAAGAGTTTGTGCCGCACAGAAAACACCTGCGTCTATTACAAAGAAAAGGGGGTTATGCTGTGTAGAGAAATAATGGCTGTTTCTTTAAGAATCATATAGAAAAACAAATAAAATGTGTGGGGGAAATGCAGTGTTTTTAGCTTCGTACCTCGCGGTATACATAACAAGACAAGTAATGTATGTATAACGTAATATTGAGGCGCGTTCGCGTAACCATTGTTGCACTGGAAAAGCAATACGTATTCTATATTGTGAGTGTGTGTCTGTAGCCTTAGGTATGCAGCATGCAAATCGCATCTTTCTGCGTGGCAGTATGTTGTTATCTGTGGCCTGGCTGGGTCTACCATATTTTTCCACATTATCTCAAACTGCACGATATTATAAAAACAATACTGAACGTAAAATGTGTGTGTTTTGATTTTTCTCTATAACTTTGTCTGTGACATTCCTCATTCTAAGAAGAATTCAGCGAGATATTGTAAATGTACACACGCATTCATGTAAAGTGCCCATTACTCTTGTCAGATATTAATAAAACTTGAATTTGCTATACAGATATTTTAAAATCCTCAAACCTCAAATTTCATAAATCCGTCCAGTGGAAGCCGAGTTCTTCCATGAGGATGGACATGACGAAGCCAACATTCGCTTTTAGCGATTTCGCGAAGGCGCCTAAAAACTGCTAGTATTTAAAGTGTTCAAGTGCGAGACCACTGTGGCCGATATATATATATATATATATACACAAATTAACTAACTGTCCAATGGCAGAATTAAGAGCTTCAAGTCCTGCACAAACAGAGCCCTCCATTGGACACGATCCGGAGGTAGTTGAATTCAGCCCAAAATTGCGCATCCCTACATGATCTAATGTTTTAACCTAGGTGACAGTTATCACGTGGATTTTGTGTTATACATTATATGTTATAGTCCATCTGTAATATAATTAATTTTTGTACAAGTTTACGATATTAATGTTTAGTGTTAACACGCGTTACTTGATAATCGTGAAGTGCATTTCTTCCTATCATAGTACGGGCACTGGTTTGGGTTTGTCCGAGTGATTGTTATTTCCCTTACAATAGACGGGAGGGCGGATGGACATTGTAAATTATATAGGCTGTATGTATGGCTTAACTGGTTAATCATACTACAAATTGTATAATCTCTTTAAACAAAGCAACGAACTTTGACTTCATTGACACAAAAGTCAGCAATTGACCTCATAATGTCTCAGTACGTGCGTAATGATGAAAGTAGCTTACCTAAGAATTAAAATAAGAGACACAAAGGAAAAACTGTTTAGTCTAATTACTGATTGTAATTATAACGCTGGGAGGCAAGTTCCTGTAATTAATCATCCACCAATCATCCCACCACTGACATTATGTAGTCTTGAGACATGACAGCATTGTAAATAAACGGCAAAAGAAGTTTGTCGCCGGGGAAGGGTAAAACCTGGTCATCGCCAGCAGCATCCGTGTGAACATGCCTGCTGGACAAGTTGAGGGAGTGTGTGGAACTGTGCTGTAGGGGAAAGCGTAACACCTCATGGGAGTGTGCAGCGAAAACAGACAATAACACTGAATTTTTACGGTTGTGAATCTAATCACTTCCTGAAAAAGGAAGTATAATCATGTCTGAAAACCTATGAAAATACGCCTATTAACGAGTAAATACCCCGTCCTCTATTAAAGAATAGACGTAGTGCGACAAAAAATGTTTGTTTTTATATGTTGCCAAAGAAACTTAACCGATAATTAGTGCTGTGAATCATATTCATTCTCAAGAAGCTTTTTCTAAAGGGACTGTTTTTTTAGGCATAACGCACTAAGAAGAACCCGCCTTTCGATCCTATTCTGAACCAGTTTAATCACGTTTTTACCCTCCCACCCTTTTCCCTTACTTGGTCGGTCTTGCACAAGATACCGTAGCCGTTGGAAGCCTTGTGGTAGATGGTGCAACGTGCCGCCCGGCTCCAAGTTCGAGACACTGTCGATATTGAGAACAAGTGAAACTAATTAAACACTGAAACAACTATGATAAAGCTGCTACTCGTAATTAAATTAAGTGCCCATTCTATACATTTTCCTCGTAGTTAATAAGTGGACAATTAAGCCTATGCATTTTATTCACTCTGTATGCTTATTCGAGTATGAAGTGCCATTTACCATGTTTACATAAAGAAACGGGTGGAACTGAATATATATACACGTAATTTAATTCATCAGCATACGTTGAAGACTATAGAGCATCTGTGTATGTGGGTGAAATTACTAACTTTGACAATGGTTATTCTTTTGAGTAGACGAGATGGTAAGACAGATCTGGGCCTGATAAGCAGAAGGATGTATGTCCACTTTTATCATGTTTGAGACAATATATATTTTTCCTTAGAATTTCAAGCGCTTTCAGATGCAGATTTTTGTAAGTCCAAATACTGTCCCAGTACAGCTAAACCAAGAATTAAACAGCAGTAAGTTACATATTGGTCTAAGAAAAAAGATGTACTTAGTACAATAAAATTATACACAAAACCTCTGAAATAGCCCACGTAATATCTCAAATATAAAATTGGATTTACACCCTTCTGCTTTTCAGGTTCAAAAGTAATGCTGAACGGAATGATAATCCACATTCCTTGAGTTTTTGTTTCAAACTTATCGCGTTACCTTACGATATAGAATAAACAAAACTTCGTTTTGTTACTATGCGATTAAACACGTAATAAAATAATGGGGAATGGGTAATAACTCCACCCATTTCTAGCTGAGGCAATGTTTAGGCCACTTTCCCCACGAGAAACGCCGCTGATAGCCACAAGGTGCTTGGCGGTCCCAAGAGCTGGTTGAAAATAGCCGTGCTCCTGCTCTTGCAAAGAGTAACTAGTCATTAGGAGAATAATGAGGGAGTTGCTTCAGCTAGCACATGAACTTATATAAGCTTGTGTGTTGGTGTTTATCACACACCGTAATTTTGATGCGACGTTATGTATCTTCATTATACTGATATACCGACGCTCCTCATAAACATTTCATAAGATGCTGCTAACTAATTAGCATTCTGTTCCAGCAGAATAGCACAAAATGAAAACAACTTTTCATTCACCATCAGAAACCAACCACGGCATTAGGTGCGCTGGCAGAATGAACACTTGTGCATTGATGCCTACACTATTTAATAGCTACGTTCAAACTCATGAACTTCATAAGAGCAATTTACGTTATATGCAGCACTGGGAATTTCAGGCTAAGTGTGTTCGAATGCACAACACCCTCCATGAATTTCAAGTGAACTTTTACAATAAAAAGTGAACATATAACTACAGATTACATGTTTTCCTTTCTGTGGAGCAACAGCCCAACTCGGGCCTAAGCCGCCTCATTATTGAGGTTTCTAGATCACACACAATTAGACACACACAAACACACGGCAATACTCCTCTGAATGAGTGTTCAGCTCATTGCAGGGCCCGCTATCTACACAACACAACAAACACAAGAGACAAACATCAATTTCCTCAGCGGGATTTTTTTTTATACTAATTCCTGGGTTTTCCCCTTTGATCCACTTTTGTTCTGTATTAATCCTTTTTCGTCCTTTTTAGTGTCTCTTACGATCCACAACCGTCTTTTTTTTTACAACACAACACAAACATCCATGCCCCGGTGGGATTTTTTTTTTTTTTTTTTTTACTAATTCCTGGGTTTTCCCTTTTGATTCCTTTTTGTTCTGTATTAATCCTTTTTCGTCCTTTCATGTCACTTACGGTCCACATCCTTCTTTTTACAACACAACACAAACATCCATGCCCCCGGTGGGATTCGAACCCACGATCCTAGTAAGCGAGCGGCCGAAGACCCACGCCTTAGACCGCACGGCCACTGGGATCGGCTGATTCGAACCCACGATCCTAGTAAGCGAGCGGCCGAAGACCCACGCCTTAGACCGCACGGCCACTGGGATCGGCATTCGAACCCACGATCTCAGCCATCAAGCGGCTAGAGACCTACGCCTTAGACCGAACGGCCACCGGGATCGACTTTAGTATGTCTTACCATAATACAAGAAGTGATATTTTCGTATATTAATTAGCGATATATCAGTAAAATAACCGAATAATGGCTAGACGAATGCGGTTTGAACCCCAGAAATAGCTGCAGTTATTTTGTGTATAGCCCACCCAGGTTCTTGCCCATTGGGTCATTTTCCTGGGTGTAAAGTGGCCGAAGCGTGGCTATTACCGCGAGCACCAGTGTAGTAGTACTGGTGTTAATACACGGAACAGAACACTTATTCTTCCTTTTGTCTTCTTAGGATTAAATTACAGTAATCAATTTCTCATACAAGTAGCCGAATTCTCCGTTAGTCCTTAGGCATCTTAAGCGTTGGTTTTCGGATTACGAAAAATTCAATTCATTATCTTTTTGTGCTTCAATATGTGTTTTTTCAGTAAGATTGTGTCTGCTGTGGTCTACAGTGGAAATTGGGGTTGTTTTTACTCTTCGCCAAAACATCCCAAACAAAATATTTACAATATTTGCTCCTGGAATGTAACGCCCTGTTTTATGGTAGACGAGTACCGAAGTATTTAGAAATAGTCGGTGTGGTGGAAAGTTAAAACGCATTGTTTACAAGGTGCAGAATGAGTGCTGAGATTGCCTGCTACTAAGATTACAGTGCGAACATTACAAGCTCTATAAACAATAGGTGACAGAAGAATCACATGTAACACTTTGCAAAGTTTAATTTTATTTGATTTAAATATATTTTTAATTTTAATTTTAGCCTTAATTTCAGCCTATGTATTTTCACAATTTTTTGCAGACGCAGTGCAAGGAGTACTTAATGATCTGTACTCATCACCAAATATTATTCGGGTGATCAAATCAAGAAAAATGAGGTGGGCGTGTCATGTAACACGTATGGGGGAGGGGAGAGGTGCATACATGGTTTTAGTGGGAGACATGAGGGAAGGAGACCACTTGGAAGACCCAGGCGTAGATGGGAGGATAATATTAAAATCGATCTTCAAGACGTGGGATGCGGTGGCTAGGACTGGATTGATATGACTCAGGATAGGGACAGCTGGCGGGCTCTTGTGAATACGGTAAAGAACCTTCGGGTTCCATAAAATGCGAGGAATTTCTTGACTAGCTGAGGATCTGTTAGCTTCTCAAGAAGGGCTCTGCTCCATGAAGTTAGCCATGGAGTTAACAATGCAAGAAGTAAACTTGACACGCATGACTGATTATGGTAGGCCGTACCGAAATGCGTAGGGGGAATAAGTAACTAACAAGGTTGCGTAGACTGAAGTGTATGGCGAAATACCGACGTTTCGGAAGAAAAGGTTTTTCCAAGACGTTGATTCTTAGCTAAAAGAGTGCACCGCGTCACAGCTCAGAGGACAACAGTGTTCATAATTACTTGTGTGAGAGCTGAACATCTCGCATAGAACTGTTAAGTAATTACTGGCGTCGTCCGGAAACTGAGCCCTCACATTATTTTTCGTATTTCAGGTACCTAACTATGATAGACTTGTCAGTGCCTTTGGTAGGTACAGCCATTCAAGCCCATTGTTTATCCTACATGATCCCTCCCCCATGGTGATGGCTGTACGGCATGACAAATAACATAAATATATTTCACACTGTTGACACCATGCATCTTCGTCATATTAAATTAAGTTATAGACCAACTGATGCACACTAAAACCACTTTTTTAAGTAGCTTTATTATTAAAATTGTTAAAATTGTACCCCTACACGTGTTTCGATCCTAGGATCATCGTCCACCATAGTACTCATCACCGTACAACAGGCAGTACACTTCGCTCCCCATAAAAATATTTCACATGCCTTTAATACCACGATCCCACACGCCAGCACTTCCGCAATCTACCATCAACAGTACTTTTATAATTTTACAACTTTTAACGAGTCTTTTTACAAGATTTTAACTTATAATATATAAGTTTTAAAGTGCCGATAGAATATTTTAAATCATGTGTTTGAAGTGACTGTAGCTTTTAGCAAAAAACCCCCTGACGATGATCCTAGGATCGAAACACGTGTAGGGGTACAATTTTAACAATTTTAATAATAAAGCTACTTAAAAAAGTGGTTTTAGTGTGCATCAGTTGGTCTATAACTTAATTTAACATAAATATATGTTTCCTATCAATTTCAGTTTCGTCACCTCAGTAATATGAACTTGCTCTGTAAAATGTTGGGGTGCGGATGGAATCTTTTAGGCTTTCCAAAATGTTTGAAATTAACAGTCCAGATGACTGCAGGTTTGGTATTATTTCCTCTGCGAGGGTAAATATTTTTAGTTTAAAGCAGAATTCCCTTGGTTCGAGCGTTTATTTTTAAAGTGGTATGAGTCAGTAGACCGTAGGTATTCACATATTTACGAATTTGCGCTCATCAAAGCAATGTGCACTGTGTTTGTGAAAATGGTACGTGCCAAGTGTTCCGTTTGTTGTTAAAAGCATCTGATTGTTGCTCGTACATTCGTGTTTAAAAATGTTCGAACCATTGACATATTTTTGTTTCTAGTTTAAAGTATTTTTTTTCTGTTTCCTGCCTTTTTTTAAAATAAAATTTCCATTTGCAATTCTCTGAAAGTTTCTTCCCTTCATTTTTGGTGGCTACATACACTTGCGTCTCGTAATCTTGGTATAACAAAATTGAAAATATGTATTTTGTCTGTCTTAAACTTCTTATGTTCTTCTGATATCCTTACTCACCTTTCCCAGTCATTAGCAAAACGGTTGCTGATGATTTTCTGAATGTTGTCAACTGACTCCGCTGCCAGTTTGCTTTCTTACTTTGTTTCCTGTAGGAAATGAAAGCAGACTTGTGATGTCACCACGATGTCTGGAGGAGTGTGTCTGCATACTCTCTATGTTCCTATAGGTATATGTCTGTCTCTTCTCTCAACGTTTGACCCAAGTTTTCGATGTGTATTATATTCAGTGTGACAATTGTTCCATTGCTATCCATTGCAAACTCATAAATTGTAGGATTCCATTCCTCTGGCATTTGACGCTGCGGCAATGGATGACAGAAGTACGTCTTTCGAGGCAAAGAAGACTCCACGTCTTCAAGTGCAGATAGGTCCTAGAAGAAAGACGGGATCCGATTTCCCAATAACGCAGCTTTATTTTGCAGAAGAACAAAATCCTCAGATACACGGCTACATAAACCTTAAAACTTGCGTCGTTTCAGCTTACAAAAATTATAATATCGACATGACGGAAGCACGAAATATTTAGGTGGGAAGTAGACTGGGATATTGAAATTATGGGCAGAAATAAGTCTTAAAAAATATGCAGCATCGATTAAAGGATTTTATTTTACGTACACCTTGTAGTGGGGGGGGCTTTAAATAATACCAGTTTATCTGGAATTGTCAAGAGACTTTTTAAGCCTTAAAACCATTCGCCAGTCTTAGGCGTTTCGACGCTTAATTAGCGTCATTAATGACTATATACAGAATGTCCGGATGATAGGTATACAAAAAGAAAAATTAGTGTCCCGCAATATAGTCACTATGCTGACGTCCGGCTCGCACAATTACAAATGAAAGGACTCAGTCTTTTTTAAATAGTATCTTAAGCCAGTAGAGTTCAGTGTGGACAACCCTGAAGGCACAACAAATATTGAGACACCTACACGTTACCCTAATTTGACAAGCACATGTTGACTAGGGTAACGCAGGTAGTCACTGATGATGACGCGAATTAAGTCACGAAACAAGTGTGATTAGTGAATAGTTATAACGTGTAGAAAGGCTGCAGGTAATTCCAACAAACTTGTACCTTTTAGAGTATTTTATAGAATGTAAGAGCAGCTGTAATATAACGGTTGCGTCAGATCTACATATAGCTTTCAGTTTTGTGGGTGTAACTGATAAACCGTTGGAGCTAGGCAGTCGAAGCTACGAAGTGTTTTTGTAAGCCAATAGATGCAGACACAGCGATGGTTTCACATTTTGACGGATTCGCAGTTGTAGGCAATGAAACAAAATACGGAATCCAGTAGAATTATAAAGTTTGACCAAAGGCTTCCGAATACAGCAGGCTAACTCATGGGCTACGTTACACTCTGTTGTTAGGTTATACCTCATACTTACCTGTAGGCTTAACGCTATAGTCTCAAGTCCCGTAAGAATAAAATCTTATACATAAAACGTTAGACTTTGTGGCTTCTATCCTAAGCTGGAATGTATAACTGGGTAGCCCTGTAGATACTCGCTGACGTTTCAAAGGAACCTATACCCCTATTTGCAGGGTAATATGTGGGATAATAAGGTCCTCCGAAATATTTGTAGATTGTTACCAGACTAGACGTTGTCACATTCAAGAAGTCCATTTTCGCCGTTGGAACTTGAAGTCTCCCTGTTGATTGTTAGGCACCATAGTGTTAACTACAGTTGTGGTTACATTTTTGGATAATATCTGGCAGCGTGTTTTGAGATATCGAAGAAGCACCGAGGGAATATATCCCGACGGCATGGAAGTTTCGATATTTTTTTTGAAAATTTCTTATTAAAATATTTTACATTCTTTTCATTGCCTTCGTATTTTTCTAAAGATAATTTATTTTTCTTTTACATGAAAGAAGAAGACGCAACCTTAAGGACATCATTAGACAATATTTGGAAATTGGAAATGAGAGCTGCCTTATTGTCGACAGAGTCAGACCTTCGCTAATATTCATTATGTGAAGTACGGAAAATTTTTAGCGGAGCCTTAATCTAAAATACGGCAGGTACATAAAAAACAGATTTAGGTTTTTGATGTCGTGACCATAATTGACAAACCCTGGTGACAGCCTGTCAAAGTAGATGGAATACCAGCGATGAAGTTGGGCGTGAAAATTAAATAGCAGCTGGTCATTAATATCAGAGACTTGGTTGCATTTTTAGTAACATCATATACTGACAAAAATAAAGGCAATGAAATGAGGTTGTGTTGTCCGTGGCCTTATGAACAGTAGACAAGTTAAGATGAAGTCGAGTGTGCTGATAGTGTACAGAAATGCATTCATTAAGGGACGCGTCCTGATGAAAATTTTTAAATTAGGCCATTGTTGCCACCTGAAAGACATTTATATCTGAGACTCAAAAATTATAAGGAAATGTGTGGCAGGTAAACTGTATTTATTTAATTTTCTTTATATGAAGACTTACGTTGTATTGTGAACTACCAGTCACGGAACGCAAAATGTCCCCTGTTGTAAAGCGCCTTATTCTGATGTCCAGACCACAGTCACACATCATAACCATCGCATTTTGATTGTTACAATAAAATATTACTGTTTTATTAAGTAGGATGCCGATTTCGGTGGCTATTCGGTCGTGGAGAGACGAAAGGATAGGATTGTTTAGTCAAACACTTCTCGAAATTAGACGGCACGCTTTAGATTTGACAGTGGAATGTAAAAGTTTGTGAATTTGTTTTCTGCGCGAAAGCTTCATATCTTAAATATCACGTAACTCTCAAAAAAAGAACCAATACAATATTAAATACATCACGTAACTCGTTTGAAGCGGCTACGTAAAACTGCGAAATATCTGCAGTCATCATGGTCTTTCACAGAACCGATATAGAATTCAGGAAGTCTTCATTAGGAAGTATGCCTCCTATTCGTGCAAACTCAGCGTTTAGTAATAGCATTACGAATTTGAATAGACGTTTCTTTTGACTCAGCGCTGTCAAAAGCTTAGAAGAAGCATACTTTCTGTGATCTCCCCCGGTAGAAAAAGTGTAGAGGAATTCCAAGTGTTTAAGATTTTATATTCTCACAGCGGTGTTGCTAAAGATTAAAGTCTTCTGGGATGTGACACAGTGTCGTTAGTTGAATATTTCCCGACGTTTCGAAGACTCTAAGGTCCTTCGAAACGTCAATAAATACCCAAAGACACAACGCCACATCCCAGAAGACTTGACATTTTAATTTATAGCATGGTCATATTGTGGTTAAATTGAACAAGAGCACGAATCTCTTAACAAAGAAAATGGGGCAACTTAAATGAGGGGAGAGAGTCGTAATATCGGCCTGTCGTAATTGTGTTTTCAACAGAAACGACCCTCACTGTATAACGTTAAATTCAATATTACAATATTCTGATTTCAGACTAGCCTGTGGTGGGAAAGACGTAAAGAATGATATTTAAACTTAAACACATCGGTGTTGCTCTAGTCCAGTGGTTCCCAAACTTTTTCGGTCCATATGCACACCCACAGCGCCCCCTACCTTTTAAAAACACATAAATCCGCTTTTGTTTCCACTTTTATTTAAAATTTAAAATCGTTTAAATACTTAATTAATTAATAATAAAATTAATTAATACATTAATTAATAAATTGAAATTTATTATATTTTTATGATTAACAATAATTCATCTAGCAATAGTTTATTAAAAAAATAATATGTGCTTGAATAAGATTCATAAATTAAAATACTAAGAAATTTAGTTCATTTTTTATTTTTAACACAAAAATTACTTTATTTAAATTTAATTATAAAAATAAATGCACTACTTGTCTACTAGTACCCCCTATGATAATAACAGCGCTCCCTTCCACCTCTCATACCTATTAGCGCCCACCTCGGTAATCCCACAGCCCCCAGGGGGCGGTACCGCCCACTTTGGGAATCACTGCTCTGGTCCATAAAAGGTATAAAGAGAAAGTTTAAAGAACTACCCATGCGGGTTTAAAAATGAGTCTGAGAATGGAGAAGTATTCTCAGGTTACAGCAAACTTTACCATTAACCAGCTGCTGCAAGCTTGCGGATAACTTGAAGAAACTTGAACTATCGATGAAGTAAATTTCTTCCAAACCACACGTGACTGACACTAGATACTGGAATATACTATGTCTAACGAGCAGGGTCATGCGTGAGAAACTGATAGTTGTTGAGCTGCTCAGTGTATTTCCCCTGCTTATTGATTCCGGAAGCTTCTTACTGTGTTCTCGAAGGTTGTAGGTTAGACCCAGCCCCGAGCCAATCGAATCTAATTTACATTTTGACACCGCACTCCTTAGAGATCCTTACTTAATATACTCCTTCTATTTATTCCTAGACTACAACATTTTCATAACGAGAAGTGTTTACTAAAATCAGTGTAGTCAGCAAAACCAAAATTTTAATAACACCAAATCCAAAATATCTTGTCGCTTTATGTCTATATAATATAATATTTCTCATCAGGTATTGGTGGATAAAAGAAACTTTATATTGAGGTAATAAGTGATGTAAGAATTTTGTCATGTTGCATTAGAAACCGAAGTCTGAATACCGGTGATCCCCCACGCAACATTTTACACGAGTCTTCATAATTTCCGATTCTCACAGCTTATCTCCTTGTGATCCATCTTAATGTTATGCTTTCATCTCCTTCATAGCTTGACATTTGAATGTTTTACAATCTAAATTCACTGCGCATCAGTTTTAGCCCTACATCAGCTGGACAAAAATTAGCCTCACCTTCTTGCCCGTCATACCATATGGTCAAGACTACAACCACCACTTTCATCAACATCACTTCGGTGTTCTAAGCAGGTACAAAAACACGACTATAGTGAGGTAAAGGTAAATGTCACCCTGTAACATGTCATATGAGGCACAGAGGAGTAGAGACATAACTCCATTCGTGTTCAATTTCGACGCTGGAGGAGGGTGGATAATCAACGTCACGTCTCGGCCGCTTTACGCTAGGTAAGGAGCCGCGATAAGCGTTGTAGAGGAAGGTGGATGGTTTCAGGGCCGTTCTGGAGTTCAAACCCGGACCATCCAGCCCGTAGTGAGTGGCTATACCAATGACCACCATGGGGCTTGTGTTGAAAGAGGGCTGCTGTATTTTTCTCCGACCTCTTTCATGTTGATGTCAATTTGGCTTTCTACCCTAGGAAAAGGACAGTTCCAGTAATATCAGACAGTAAAGTGACTCGGTGAAGATCCAACGTGTTCGAATCCGGCATAGACACCAACTGTCCTGATTGGGATTTACCTTGATTTTCTTCAGTAATTTCAGCTGAATGTAGGGATATTTCATTGAAACTGGCTGAGAATGATGCCCGCGTACTGTTTCACATATCAGTATTAACTGTGTGTACTGTTTCTTGTGAATCGATTACAAAATTTCAGTGCATTCGACACAAAAATACTGAAAGAACTAAACAGCAGAATTCCTTTACGATTAACGTAATTGGCCACTGATAAATTATTAACCATTTAAAGTCTAGTGGTGATAGTAAGTACCACATGGTGTGAGGTTCAGAGACTGCATTTTACCATTCAACACCCATTATTTACCTAAACCGCATTAACTGATTGGTGTTTTGGAGTTTGTTCCCTATAAGGTAAGAACTTACATTTTATACATCATTTAGATGAATTTCCGCATAATCTCGCTTTCAGTTGCGATTTCTAAGGCTCAGTTTTTATAATACACTTGCGTCTTTCGTAATCAGGAATGGTTTGACTGAGAGAGATGCCGACCTGCATTTAGTCAATTCCTTCGACGAGCTTTGTTGGTTGTTTGATCTTTCGGTCTTTTCAGTCTGTACAAAACCCGAGATAATGTCTGATAAAATAAACTGAATCAGTAGGTAAAGATACAAGAAATTGTGAGACGTAGGATTATCACGGTGGCGACTATGGATATTACTGTGCACTGGGATGTGACGTCACGTAATTTGGTGCGCAAGTACCGAAGTTTCGATGGATTGTTTTCTATCATGAAGAGAAAAAAAGAAGAAGAAAAATCTAAAGACAGCAGCTTCTGTCAGAATGTCGGCTTATATCTGCCATACCACATGGCATCGAATCTAGCAAGACAATAATTTTCGTAGTGGAAAGACAGAAGTTAATTGGCCTTAAAAAGAAAAACCTCTACACACCTTTAATGATGGCCTGTACTTAGGGAAACAGCCAGTGAAGAAAACAGATGAATTTATTATTTGATTTTATATAGTATTATTTTTATTTTATTGTTATTTTTGGTGACGGTGGCGGCAGTAAAAATAAGTTGTCGCTTTTCATCGCCTGAAAGGCACATGGGGGGGGGGGGGATATAGGTACTGGATAGGCCCTAGATTAAGGTGAGTGGTAACTTTCACTCCCCGGCCTCTTTACCCTCGGGAAAAAATCCGGCACCCATTGAATACGAGATTGGGTGGGCCCTAGAGCCGGTCTTGACGTTTTGGAGAAGAGAACATATCTCTTGCCCCCGCTGGGATTCGAAACCCCCACCGATCAACCCCAAGCCTATTCGCTATACCGAGTAGTAGTAGTAGTAGTAGTAGTAGTAGTAGTAGTAGTAGTAGTAGTAGTAGTAAAGGGAAAGGGAGGAGTGCTGTGTAATTTTGTGACGAATATTGGGCATGACTTTCTCCTGAATATAAAAACATTATTTATTCATTCCATTGCAATTTAGAATAAATATCACAAACACACGACTTCTCTGGAACTGTATCCAATGATGGCCCTTTCTTATTATCAATTCAGCTTACGAGTTGTCTTGTCAAAGGGACAGACATACCTATAAATGCGTGTGTCCTCACCTTACAACATTATTGCTTATAGTGTTGGCACTTTGTTACGACAAGCTAAATGACCCCTACACCTTCATTCTGATTCTTCGAGTTGTTACACCATGAGAATAGAATTTAATTGGAATATGCAGTAAAACCCTAATACAGCGCCACTGTTTTTCACCGCCATTTGTGACTATTGTGTCTATCGAGGGTGCGGTAAATCGAAATATTTTATGCATATCGGGGAATTTTCATGGACCCTTAATGAGGGTGGCGCTCTATCGAGTTTTGACTGTATAGATCTCTCGTTAATTTATAATTATATCTCTTCTGTAAGTCAGGGTAGTATGTCACGTGTTTCAGCAATGAATTCTTCTTTAAATTTAATTTAACGCCATACAATTGTGACAATCACCGTAATTTCTCACATGCTTGCATACAGGATCTGTCACTCTATATTAGCAGAACGTTAAGACAAAATGTGGCACTTTGCAGCGGAAGACATCAGGAACGAAAATATTTAAGTAGAACGCACAATATGGGGCCCTTGCCTTCTAGATAGCTGAGCCTTACTGCAGAAACTGATGGGCGTTCAGTTCTGCAGAAACATATTTATAAAGTAGTGCTGCTATTTTTAAATTAATTCTTTGTTCCGGTAGCAGACTCTTTGCGTCACTGAGGGTTAACTGCAATAAGAAAATAGAAGGGTGATTTCTCATTCTCAAACGGAGAAAAGGGAAGTTTGTTAAGTAATGAAATTTGCCAGAGTGGCTCGTTTCCTTCGAGGCTAACTCAGTTGCAATCATTTATGTAACGAAGTGTATATCCGGTTCAAATACTGAAGGCACTGAAAGATTACTCACAATTTTGGAACTATGTTGAATTTTTATCAAAAACAGTACTGAAATTCGTCGTTTTAAAGGAAGATGTTAGAAATGTTGAATGAAACTCTGAATGGAATAGTTAGGCACTGGTGTGCCTTGCATCCTTAAGTGCGCTGATTTTATTATATCGTAACTTTGCTCATGACTTTTATTGTAAACCTCAAACTGTACTTACGTAAACCAAAATTTCTTCTTTGCACATCCCTGTATACTGATTATATGCTGGTGTTAAGTGTCATACACAGGCAGTACGCAAAGGATGCCTGATCTCAAATTACAGGAATTTTAAATTTCACCTCCCGTCTGACTGCTTTACTATGGACAGCCTCTCCTTATCTTGTTTCGTGGGCCCTACAGTCATTCTGAGCTCGGCAACGAAGACCAAATTTCCTCTTTGGCTCGGAAATACCATAAGACTTAGCTATTAAACAATTATAACCCAGTGGTCGCTTTATGTACCACCAGGTTCTGCCTCCCGAGTGTATTTTTGTGACTTTTATGGATCTCGGAAAAGGTAGGCATTATTTCCCCATACGGCATCAACTGATTGGTTTGTACAACCGACAGTGAGCGTGTTTACTGCGAGGTATGAACTGAATCTTTAAGTATAATTCAGGTTAATCTTAGTTCTTAAAGGGTTAAATGTCCTTTTACTGAAAGCCTTGTTTGAGAAAACGGAGCGGAAGCGAATATTTGGACCTCACAATCTCTATTCGCTTCCATGTCGTCACGCTGAAACTTTGAACCCATTCTCATCGTCTCTGTGTGCACACCACATCCCATACATCTCTTTATTTTTGGTATAATTCCCCCAGTGGAGCTGGGATAACTTTGTCGGTGTAATAACTGGGCTTCGGACTGAACGGCCAAGGAATAATTGTTTGATTCACGACTGGGGCAAAAGTTCTGTCTTTCTCCAAAACATGTGAATTGTCTCTGGAGCCCACCCAACCTCCTGTAAAATATGCAGCAGGGGCGGGTAAAGCGCCGAGGCGTGAAGCTGACCACTCACCAAATATAGCGACGAAGTCACGCAAAAGTGGATCTATAAATTCACTTCCGCATATGCCTTTTGCTAATAGTATTTGTTGGAGAGTTCAATATCCTGAAGTTCATTATTGTGAGAAATATAAGACACAAGAAAAGTGATTTGCTTGTTGTCAGGAAGTAATCTAGAGTGACATTTTATCTGTAGGTGGAATACCAATTTCCTAGAGACCTCGTTACATTATTCTGGTGTTTTTCAAATTACATTATTAACTTTTAAATCAGAAACCTGGTTTTATATCGAGAATATCATTCTGTATATCCAGTAAAGTTACAAAAGCTTAGTGAACCGGAATAACACGTGATATGGAAGTAATTAACGACAGTTACCAGATGTTTCCAACTAAAACTAATTACGCCGAATGTAATTTAGAACAGTATATTACAGGAGACTGAACCAATCACGTGTGAAGGACAGACAAGCTGCAGGCGTCATGGTTCGAGTGGGTCGGCGCTTCAAACGTCAGTGCGATACTTTCTGTATGGAAGAACCTGTGGCACGTCCTTAGTTTGCTGCTCTTCAAACATCTCACCGAATCAAACACACAACACTCAAACCAACAAAATGCACTCATATTATTTTAGATATTATACATTACAATATCTGTAGACTAATCCAACATGTTTCGATCCCTCCTGGGATCATTATCAGGGATTCGTGTGAGATTATGAATTACACAAAGAGAAGTAACAATATATGTACATGATAAAAATATATAAAATGTAAAAAAATTGATCAGTTAAACTGTAGGCCGTTTCGTAGTGGATCCCTGGTCTACTATGTACTGGAGATTGGTTGTTTATATACGAATGGATGAGACAATCAATCTCCAGTACATAGTAGACCAGAGATCCACTACGAAGCCGCATAGAGTTTAACTGATCAAATTTTATAAATTTTAAATATTTTTATATGTACGTATATTGTTAGTTCTCTTTGTGTAATTTATACTCTTACACGAATCCTTGATGATGATCCCAGGATGAATCGAAACATGTTGGATTAGTCTACAGATATTGTAATATATAATATCTAAAATAAAAAGAGTGCATTTTGTTGGTTTGAATATTGTGTGTTCGATTAGTGACAATGCACTGTATGAACAATATAAAATTTAAAAAAAATTTTCACCGGATGTTCAGGAAGGAAACCAAACGCACTTTAAGAGGCCGTGTTTATCTCTGATTCAGTTGTCGTCTTGACAGATTTTAGATGTCTTTCCTGTGTTCCTTCAGGTACATGCGGGCATAATATTTAAAAATAATTCTCGCTCACCTCAACATACATCCCGTTTAATATACATAATAGTATTAAGACTGGGCATTTGAAAGTATTAGAGGTTCAGTGAATCAGATTTTAAAGAAGGGTGACATTTATTCCACTGTTACAGCTGTAAGAGCGCGTAATCATAATTTACTCTCAAGTACGGTCATTAGGACAGGGCCTCAGAAATGATTTCTTTGAGATAAAACACACAAAAGACTGTTTTCTGGAGACTAGTGAAATTGTGTATAAAAATGTTTTAACAAAACTGTTTTCACTTGTAATTGTTGATAAGCAATCCAGTTTTAATCAGAAGTTTTTGTGAGGTTTGTAATAAACGTGCGTGATTTCAAACTTCCGGCGCTGTGTAAATGAGATCTGTGTTCTTCTGGATTTTACGCAGCGTGTATTGGTAGTTTGTTACCGACGTTTCGAGACAACCTATCGGGTCCCATCTTGAAGGGTCAAGCAGCTTGCTATTTGAGCTATCAAAATGATATTATCACTATCATCTTGATAGCTCAAATAGTTAATTTGGAATAAAGAGGAAAGTTTGTTAAAAATATATTTTTTGCTTATCCTCTAAAATTTATGTTTTGTGTGTTGTCCCTTTTTACAAAATAGGGGCGATATATTCCCACCTTTATGTTCGCAATATGTAAGAGAGTGCTTACGAATACTTATGTCGAAAACGATGATGTTGTAGATTGAATTTCGCGTTCTTCTGCCAAGGGCTTCTTGGAAGTCAATGTCATTTCAATTCGGGTAGGAAATGATTGATCGGGCAGAATGTTACAGACTTGATAGAAAGCTGTTATGTGCATCATATTACTTCATAGAAGATCTTATTGAAGAATTGAGTGACATGTCAAACGATTACCGCGATTTTGGCTTTGAACTTCAGATAAACCAACAACGTTCATGCAAAATCTCGAATGTATGCTGTCGTATATAATTTGAAATTCAAACTGGCAGACAGAGATGGCACGTAGAACTTCAACCTTTACACCAGGGGTGCACAAGTCCCGGGCTCCAGGTCACCCCGTCGACTAAATCTTTTACTGTGGCGCCTAATATTTGTGGGTCATCGGTGTGGAACTTGCTTCGTGTCACGTTTCTGGTGCCCAGAATTTTGAAGTGGCTCCAAGGTTTTTGGAAAACTTGTGCAGCGCTGCTTTAGACAGACACTGTTTTAAGGAAGGTTTCAGTAACAAAAGCCGTATTAACAATACAGGTACCACATTGCTGCTTACTTTCTAATACAGCAACCTCTAGCCAACCGCCAGGCCGATCGCGGTTTTAACCACCCGAGGTGTTAAATATGCATGAAGTGTTGCCACCTGCAGTGTTAATATGCATGAAGTGTTGCCAGCTGCAGTGTTAAATATGCATGAAGTGTTGCCAGCTGCAGTGTTAAATATGCATGAAGTGTTGCCACCTGCAGTGTTAATATGCATGAAGTGTTGCCAGCTGCAGTGTTAAATATGCATGAAGTGTTGCCAGCTGCAGTGTTAAATATGCATGAAGTGTTGCCAGCTGCAGTGTTAAATATGCATGAAGTGTTGCCAGCTGCAGTGTTAATATGCATGAAGTGTTGCCAGCCGCAGTGTTAATATGCATGAAGTGTTGCCAGCTGCAGTGTTAAATATGCATGAAGTGTTGCCAACTGCAGTGTTAAATATGCATGAAGTGTTGCCAACTGCAGTGTTAAATATGCATGAAGTGTTGCCAGCTGCAGTGTTAAATATGCATGAAGTGTTGCCAACTGCAGTGTTAAATATGCATGAAGTGTTGCCAGCTGCAGTGTTAAATATGCATGAAGTGTTGCCAGCTGCAGTGTTCTCTCTTACGTATTTGCCGTTTCTAGCCGATCCCAGTGGCCTCGCTGTCTACGGCGTGGGTCTGCGGCCGTTCGCTTGCTGGGATTGCGGGTTCGAATCGCCGATCCCAGTGGCCGCGCGGTCTAAGGCGTGGGTCTACGGTCGCTCGCTTACTGGGATTGTGGGTTCGAATCCCGCCGGGGGCATGGATGTTTGTGTTGTGCTTGTTGTATAAGGGCAGTAGTATGGAACGTGAATGACAGAAAGACTTAAAAGTACAAAATGGATCAAAGGGAAAAACGGGACAAAAAAAATCCCGCCGGGGCATGGTTGTCCGTCTCTTGTGATTGTTTTGTGTTGTCAGGTAGAGGTCTCTGCGTCGGGCTGATTACTCGTCCAGAGAAGTCCTACTGATTGTGGTATGTCTGAGAGTGATCGTGAAACTTCCATAATGAAGACGCCTTGGCCCACTAGTGGCTGTTGCGCCATTGGAAAAAAATCGCCGTTTCTGTATACCACGGAAAGAGTGAATTAATTTCGTTGTCGCATTTGATACATTTATGTGTGTAATTTTATTTTAAACATGTTGGTACTTAAAGTACTTTCGTGTTTAGTGGACACAACTTGGGCCTTGATTAGTTTCATAGTTGGTGCTATTTCCTTAAACTCATTTTCCAATTTTGTATCAACGTTGTGCCACTGGAGGCTGCCCCAAACGTGAAAGGTTTAATTCACATATTTCATAATAGCATCATTGTAGATTTACGAAATTTCGAGTTTGGAGCGCCACTGCAGCAAGTTAATTGAGGGTGCTGAAATTAGGCACTGTAATATTATTCATCATTCCGTAGCCTGTCTTACGACAGGTCCATGGCATCTTTCGAAGCAAGTTTTCCATAGACTGCGATCTAGTGCTTCCTCTTTCAATTTACAGTTTTATCTCGTTTCCTTAAGGTCTTACGTCTTCTTCTTCCTCGTGTTTCCATTACTTCTATCTTTCCCTCTATCTGCCCTTCAGTAATGTGTTTTAGAAGACAGTTCCTACGCAAGATGTGATGTGACCAATCCACTTTGCCTTCCTCTTTGCTATTGTATGCAGGATATTCCTGTCCTCCTTGACTCTTTGTAATACTTCTTCATTTCTCACACGACCGGTCCAAAAAGTGGACTTTCTTTCCACGAAGAAGATCTTGTTATATGATTCTTATATTTTTGTGATAACTTCTACTTATATACGAATAAAACTTAAATGTGATTTCGAGAGAGTTACTGTAATACAATTCTATTCTTATATGACACATTTCTAATTATCACTCCCTGACTGTGTTACATATATTTCTAGGCCGTTGCGTCCCATTAAAATACATTAGCAATTCTTACTACTTCCATCACTCTAATGTCCTTACAGCAAATTGGATTTTATTTTGCAATACTTCTCACAGGCATGGTAGACTTTTATTGGTATCTGCTGTATATAGTATAAAGTAATTATCGGCTGCCATGTCAGTTTCCCAAAATTCACTATAGACAAGTGAATGGTTATATATTGCAATACATAACATTTCAGTCACTCTGTTCCGTCATTAATTCGATTTTCACTGGTCAAAAGTTCGCTTCGGGATCAGAAGTATTTCTGTGCTCTCTTTTGTAACCCCAAGGTTAAAATTGTTCTGTCTGCAGAAATTTCCCCTTCTGTGCTTTTTGAAACATGGCCAGTCAGTATAAATTTCCCTTTACAGTACTCCATTTGTTATGGCATATGTAAATACTGTTTGGAATGCTGATATATTTCCCGTGAGAACATGCAATACAACGTATAAATATGTATGTACGTTCGTTACTGTAAGGACAATAAGGCGCAGATTGAAAGTGGAATTTGATAAATAAATTGACAGTTGTAATTGTAATTCGTGATGTAAGCTGGAACTTGTCTTCCAACAGAAAGGACAAAAACCTTACGTGGTAAATTTCAATTACCGCATCCTTATCGCTGTGACGTCCCTTAAATATTTTGCGATACAACCGACCGGAAGTGTTTCCCCTTACAAAGACATACTTAACTTCCGTCGACCAGGTACTGGATGAAGGCTTACTTGCCTGCACAAGTACAAAGACCGTAGTTGCAGGGACTTCATTCAGCCCACAAGAATGTAAGGTACTTTGTGTCGTCTGGGTTTTCGTTTTTAGGCTCTCCATTTGTAGGAAGAACCACAGGCTTCTAAAGTCTCCTACCTACCGCAGGAGATATTCTCATGTATTTTAACCCAAGGTTAAGTAAAATTCATACACATGTAAATAAATTAGAATTAAAAGTAATAGATATTCACGCGAAAGTAAATATTCTAATTTGTTAATAAGCAGTATAATCGGTTAATATGTAAAAATATATGAAGAAAGAAACTTAATATATTAATAAGGGAGCAAATAAATAATAAGCACATACGTAAGTAAATATATAAATGAATTAATTTACACAGGACATTAACTAAATTCGTAGTGATTTGTAAACAAATAAGTGAAAGAACACATATGCATGTACACGAACTTTTGTGCGCACTGTAATGAATTTAGGTGCCGTAAGGAGCGAAGAAATTTTTAAATAATTGAATGACTCTTAGGTGTTCGCGAATGAGTCTCTTCCGTGGAGTTAGTTATTAAAATAAATAAATAAATAAGTAAATAGATAAACAGTTAATAATATTATATTAAATACTGCTTAAATTTCATAGAATTTGACACATGTATACGTTTGTTAGTTGTCTTTTCGCAAAAATATTTTAAACTATTTAAAAGTAATTCAAATTTCGTTAATAAGTGACACAGTATTTCCCGTATGTCTTTTATTCAATAACGGAAGGTAAAATCACTAAAATTAATTACAAATTTTAAAGAAACAAGAATCGGTTTGCTTGCGATATGGAGTTTAATAATTTCTTAAACTGTGGTCCTCTTGGGTTTTACACTACACAGCGTTATAGCCCAGAAGGTCATAAAGAGTAACAACCCCGCAGAAACCTAAACACTAAATTGTTTTTGACGGAAATATAAGTATCTAGAAACAAGAAATAAAGGAATACACCGTCGATAGAAACTCTATTTATATGATTATTTAATATATGATATACTACATGTTTCGGCCTTCATGTAAATCAG
Organism: Reticulitermes speratus; assembly: GCA_021186555.1. Lineage (NCBI taxonomy): Eukaryota > Metazoa > Arthropoda > Insecta > Blattodea > Rhinotermitidae > Reticulitermes > Reticulitermes speratus. The sequence continues at coordinate 28,064,706 of JAJKFL010000004.1, forward strand.
ATAACAAAATCCCTTGAAGAAGGAATACTTGCAACAGTGATTTTCAATTATGGAATAAGATCTTATTCTTTACAGCGGAAATAGGATTTATAAATAAGTGGTTCATTTAATATTGCTTTCACCGTGTATCTCGTATATATCAAAAACCAAGAACCAACTAGATGCACAATCACTATTAAAAATTTTAATAGTAGTATTACATTAAACCCGACATGTTTCGGTCAGGTACCTGACCATCTTCAGGGCTATACTACATTAAAATGCTATGTCCATATGTAAAACACACTTGAGATGTGAGCATATAAGGTCTAGTTATGTGTAATGTTTTATAAAACACCGTTTTAAAGTCACTAAAAAACTTATTTGAAAAACAGTCAACACTTGATATTCCGCACTGGTTTCACTTTATATGGCTTTATAACACTGTTTTCGTATACTTCTTATGTAAGTTCACTTATGCATCTTGTTTTCTCAACACGACAACATGTCTCGTAGAGTGATATGTGCTGCACCTTGTTAAGTAGACAGTTAACAGACAGCCGAAGGCAGGCAACCGATACACTTCTATACACGCAAGAATCACAGCCCACACAACAGGTATGTCTTATCAAAACAATTTAATAACATTTTCATATTATAGAGAATAATCACTATATGATAATAAGACGTCCTATCCTTCCAACAGGAAATACGCAGGACAGCAATGCAAAATCACGCACAAGAAATGATAATACGCCAATAATAACGCACCGACACACAAACCTAGACTTAAAATCACAAAATCTACTTAACAAGGTGCAGCACATATCACTCTACGAGGCATGTTGTCGTGTTGAGAAAACAAGCTGCATAAGTGAACTTACATAAGAAGTATACGAAAACAGTGTTATAAAGCCATATAAAGTGAAACCAGTGCGGAATATCAAGTGTTGACGGTTTTTTAAATAAGTTTTTTAGTGACTTTAAAACGGTGTTTTATAAAACATTACACATAACTAGACCTTATATGCTCACATTTCAAGTGTGTTTTACATATGGACATAGCATTTTAATGTAGTGTACCCCTGAAGATGGTCAGGTACCTGACCGAAACATGTCGGGTTTAATGTAATACTACTATTAAAGTTTTTAATGTGATTTTGCATCTAGTTGGTTCTTGGTTTTTGAAGTGGTTCATATTTCTGATCTCGGCATTGTTAAAGTACATAAAAAGGTTCTGTTTCAATATTTCTGTAGCCAGTCCTCCTGTTGAAGTATTGTATTTAATTAACGTTATTTTTCCACGCAGAAAATTTCTTGATATAAATTTGTGGATTGATTAGAGTAGTTAGGTTATGTGTTTCTTGGATGATGATTAATTTTAAATTTCACTTCGTTACTACTAAAATGTTAGTAGTAAAATAAAATAAATTATGTTATAAGAACCTGAATAAGAACCTTATGCAGAAAGTTAAGCCAAACCATGGTAAGAGGATTGTAACATTTCGGAGATCTTTCGTAAAAAAGAAAGTATTATACACGCTGCGTACTTTCAGTGGTTTAATTCGCTTTAAAGGTCTAAATTGAGTGCGTGAGACTAAACAGGGGTTCTATAATCCCTATCTTATGAAAGAAATCTGGGAGGCAAATACATTCGTTCACCCACGACGAACTGTCATTAGAAGGTCCGTGTTATGTTTTATTGAGATAAAGTAAGTGCATTTGCACAAAGGGATGGTGCAGTATTAAAAATGTACACCTCGTTAAATATTTACGCTCCCTTCACGTTTCAAGCTCTGAATTATGGACATAATGTTAAAAATCCCTTTGAATTTCACAGCTTTCGCGCACTAGTTTGTTACCTTGTCATCTAAAAGAAATATATTCGGTAATTTCTCTTCAATTACTGTTTTTAACAAGGATCAACTGAACACGATATTTAGATGTGCATAGCATGACGTTATGTTTGATACTGTTTTACGAAATGACTGCAGGGTTATTTCGATATCATGCCTCTTAAAGTACTGAACTACATGGTTTTTACGAAATTTAATAAAAAAGCAATGAAGAAAGGACAGCATTTAAATCATATTCGTTCTGTGTATTTGACTGAGTATAATATTTAAATTAGCAAACGTAATTTTTCAGTCCGAAAGATAAATCGATTTTTCTGCAATTAGAGAGGTAGTGTTTAGTGAATCTTTATGTACGGAATGACAGATATAATTAATGAACAGACTGGATCCACAAAAAAAAAAGCGGGGTTTTAATGACTACCTATGAAAACACTAAATTCTCAAGAAGGATTTTCCTCCATATCCATAGATTATTAACATATAACCTTGTACAGTATTTTCAGTATTATGTATTAGACAAACAATAGCATTCTTTTCGTATATTGTTTTCTATTACGTAATTATAGGTTATACTATCTGGGGTGTGACGCCTGCCGTATTATATAAATTTACCGGCTTTTCGGAGGAAGTTTTCCGTCTTCAGGATGGGACGCCTCAGCGTCGGTCATTTCTACTGGACTGTATGACATCACATCCAAAAAGACAGTATTTTTGTAGTCGGTGCAATGGGAAAATTAAATCTTACCTATCACAAAAGTGCATTCAGCTGTTTTAGACAGATCAATGATTTGGTTTTTAAAAAACTACGGCCCTTGCTCGGGTTGCCAGATCAGCATTTATGAACTTCATGGGTAAAAATTAAGGTCAATTTTCGTTGATAATTTATATAGTTTTCTACTTCAATTATTTCTTTTAAAACCAGCCTCCTCAATAGCCCGCATAATTAATCGCCTCAAGAAACTTAAGTTCGGTAAATATTAATTAAAAATGTTATTACGACGGATGTCTGCTCATGATATGGGGCAAGGTAGCGGCCAGAGAGCGGCTTACAAGGCAGTATTGTTTATATACTGTAATTTCACTAAAGAAGTTTTAACTTTTTCTACTAATGTTGGATTATTCCAAAGGGTTTGGGGGGCAGACACCTCGTAGCCGTGTATAATTCGTACGGAAACAACAGGTCTACCAAAGAAGGGAATAAAATTAAGACACGAATAATTAGGGGAAGGGTTTTCAAATAAGGAATATTCCGTAATTGGATTATCTAATGCCTCCATTCTTTATAAATATTCCAATTACCGTTCTTACTTAGCCTGATATTTGATGTAAGGTTTGCGAAGCAAGTTTATGTAACAAGTGTTCGGAAATACTTTCAATTACTGGTCTTGTAAGAGCCAACACTTGTACATTATATTACGTTATATTGCACTCTAAAGACAAGTTAATTCTGTGTAGGGAAATAATCGCTCTTGGATGTTGGCCTCATAAGGAAACACAAAAATATAATCTCTGGAAAATATGGCAGTTAAATAAAATAATAACCACTTTTATTTGAATAGTTAAAACACGCCTCAAATTTGGTGAAATACCCAATTAACCCTCATAGATAACAGAGCGGCACATTAAACAAGTTATTAAGAAATGTTTCTTTACATGCTATTTCAATATTGCTGTAATAAACATGGAAATAGATATCCGATCCGACGGCAGTCTATATGGGATTTATGGTGAAAAAAGCGGCAGTAGGACAGGTCTTTTTCCCCAAGTACATTAATTTCCCATTGCCAGTTCTCATTCCATCACTTGTCCATATTCATATTCATATTCATATTCATTTATCCACTATCGATACTACAGAGTGATTCATACAGAACGCCCGGGTCGTTGACGCCTATATTTCGCAACGCGTGCACGGAAAAAATTAAACTAAGGTGACACATACATTAATTCATGGGTGACTTTATATCAAGTATTTAAAACGGCCGCCGCCCACCGCTAGACACATCTGAACACGACGTTGCATGCTGTCCGCCGTTCGCCGCAGAACGTTCTCAGTGTTGGCGATCTCCAGTCGGATGTCTTCCAAGACTTCTGTGGTGCGAGGTTTATTCCTGTACACTCTCTCCTTCAGGTAGTTAAAAGAAAGAAATTTTGAATGTCAAGTCTGGCGATCGAGGGGGCCACGGACTACGACATGTTCACACAGTGCAGTGGAGTAATTATCTGTGCCATGAAAACGAGGGCTACTCAGCGCCATCTATTAGGGCCACGTCAAATTACTCATGCACAGTAGCGGCTTGAAAAGACATGCTTCTGAAGCAAATTCCGTCTGCTTCCAACCATTAAAAGAATTACAGGCAAAAAAAATCTAAATACTATATGAATCACTCCGTATAAAAACAGCGCCAGTGAGTAAAAGACAAACTTACTTATTGAAGACATGTTACAAAATTATTAAAAGTCAAGAACAAACTTAATGTTTGTAGGATTCACACAGAATAAGTTTCTTTTTAACCCCAAGAGGAACACACACAATACTGATGGGAAGATATATATGCGATGTGTGTGTTTCGAAGTATTGCGATACCTCTTTACAAGTTTATCTCGTAAATTTCGTCTGAAAATAATTCCTACTAGCCTTTGACAGCGGGAGGATTCGACACGAACCAATTGTTGAGGCTGTATAAACGCTCATTGCATTTTGCTGCTTCACACAGCATAAAAATGTGAATGGAAATTGAACCAACATTCATAATTAATGACATGAATACAGAAGTATCTAACTTCCTGCCTCTAAGAATATCGGTGGAAAATAACCTTTGACAGTATTCAGATAATAAATCCAAATTCTACAGTATGTATGTATATATTTTCTTGACAATTTATTTGAAGTATTAAGTATATACATAAATAAATCTCTTCTGTAACCAGATATACATTATCGTCATCTGCTGTCAATGTACTGGCTCCACCTTATCCTTCTCTACTTGTTACTTCCGCATATTCTCTGCAGTCATTTGATTTATAATTTATAATTTTCTCTCCTAAACTTCCTTCTACATTATGAAAACGTTTTCTTTTCCCTTTGTGTCATTATTTCACTACTTTACCTGTCACAGTAGAATGTTTTATGTTCATTTCTTATACGTCTCTTGTCTTCCGAATAGTAAATGAGTAGCCAGGACTATCTCTCAGAAATCGTGTTTCTAATTCTGCATAATTTTTCTTTTCTTTTAATTACTGTCCACGTTTAGAAACAATGTAGGAATTGAAATGTTCCCTGTCTCTATGTACTTTCATTTCTCTATCTTCACCATTTAACACATATAAGTGTTCAAACCTGCCTCATTTAATGTCTGTAGAATTTCGTATGTTCTGTATTTTATAAAGGAGCCGAAATATCATAGTCGGCATAATAACTAGGCTACTGGTTGGACGGTCCGGGTTCGAAACCCGGTAGGGGCAGGATATTTTTCTCTTATCCAAAAGAACGTCCAGAGAGGCTCTGAGACCCACCAAGACTCGTATTCAATGCGTACCAGATTTCTTTGCCAAGATTAAGAATTAGCGGAGCTGTACCTCTACTCCCCCTGTATGCCATGATGGCATTGGAATGGAAACCCTTAAATTCTATAGGCTATCTTACAAACACTTTAATTATTCAAATAACTTTTCGTCAACTGCGTAAGCTAGCATCACTTTAACGGATTGTTTGTGTGGTGTACTCGTAGGTACATACAAGTAATTTTATTTACGAATATTCTCTTATAAAATGTTGGTCTAAATATAAGCATCGCTCATAAAGACGCCTGAAAATGTGAGATCTGCGCTCTTGTGGGATATTATGCAGCGTCGATTGGTAATCCTTTACCGACGTTTCGGGCAACCTATCGGTCCCATGTTTAAGGATATTATTGGCCCTTCTTAATCTTTAAGATGGGACCGATATGTTGTCCCCAAACGTCGGTAAAGGATTACCACTCGACGCTTCTTAATAACCCAGAAGAGCGCAGATTTCATCAACATTGCGGCGCAAGCCTGAAATTACTGAAAATATGTTTAAGAATCTTGTGTAGCTGTCAACGGATTGTTTGAAATAATTATTTACAGAAAAACTCAGCTAAGAACGGAATTTTCTCTGGCTTTTATATACAATTTTTGGATTTGATTTTGATTGTGAAGTGTGGGGTAAAGTTCCTGGATTACACGTATTCTTATTATTCAACAAGAGATGGAACTTCTTATCGCGTTAATACTTTTTAATAAGAGTTGTTCCTCTGGCTGTCTAAGCCAGTCGTTTTCTGTGTCATATTTTACGACTTTATATAAGTATCTCAGACTATATAGCATCAATAGCAGGATGATGAATTAGAAGGAAGCGGTCGTGCCCTACTCTAGATTACTATCCAGCGTTTTCTCCACGTTACTGCAAGAAACCACGAAGAACTGGACTTCGGGCCGACATTTAAACCGGGCATGTACCGAATACACGATCAGAGCGTCACCACTACAGTAACCTGCTCGGTGTTAGCATCTTAACATGTCCTTCAGGAACCACAATAATTCACTACATCTAATTGTGTACGTTTTTGTTTGACCATCACGTAAGAGGACCCACAGCAAACAGAACAGAAGTGCGAGGAGCTACGTCTCCTGGGAGAGTCGTAATAAGCTTCAGTCAGAGCCAGACCCTGCTGTAGTGTCGCTCATGGCGCGATGTGAAGGGTGTGGGTTGGAAAGGCTTCGTTACGTCCAAGCCTTTGGGATCGATGCTTCCCGCATGACATGTTTTAGGACCGCCCCTAGAGCTATATACAACAACCGCAGGATTTGTCCCTCTCCGCCGCCCACACCCTGTTTGGAACCCCCGCACACAACAAGAGCGTTCGCAAGACATTCCTTGTTTTAGTGCTGGTAAACTTTAGCAATATCGGGGTGCGAGAAATGCACCCTTAATTAGCATGTCAGTGAGGAATCAGATCTTGCCATGAAAACATGATTTTGACAGACTTTCCCAGTACACAATCCGTCCCAGGAGAACAGACTTTACAATGAATCAGCTTCCATCCGATTCATCATAAGAATAAACGTATTACAGTGTTTTATTTACGTCTCTTAAATGAAGATTTACTGGTGGCTTAATTTTACAGTTGGTATATGAAAAAAATTTAATAAATAAATATACATGGTATATGCAAATCATAGTTGATAAAAATACCGTTTATTACGTCAAGGTTAAAATCATAACAAATTAGGAAATGTAAGCAAGGAGTAACTCTTCCGGCGCTTTCGCTCTGTTATTGTCTCTAAAATATTTTTCCTTAACATACCAGCAGTCTGCTTTGCTCTGCTCAACATTGAATTCGTCACGCCCAATAGTCGTGTTTAGAACATCAACTATTTCTTCGGCTTCAGCTCATACCTCACAGACTACCACAGTCTGTTTCAGCTGTTATTTCCAGATCGTTAAGTGTTTCTTTGGCCTCAGGTCGTACCGTACAGAGACCAGTCTCCATTATGAGGAACAAAAACAACCGTGCATTGGTCTTAGGTTAAAAGTTACTTATAACTTGAATTTGGTCGACAGTATTTAATAAAACGCCTAATATAAAATTTTACTAAAATCTGCACAGTGGGAGCAGAGTTGTACGATGCGGAATGGCAGACAGACGGACATGGGACGAAAGTAATGGTCGCTGTACCTAGTTGCTTTGCGAACGCGTATGAAAACAGAGACGCAGTATAGCCAAATATAAAATTACAACATATATCAAACAATACATAATGTTAGCCTCTTTACTATCTCGTATTTCTTATTACTGGAAAGTAACATGCTGTGAGTCGTGCTTTGTAGGAGGCGAAGGCTGCAAGGCGCTGCTGAAGTTGTGCAGACTGCTGCTTAAGGAATCAATCCAGAGCTGACTCCTTCGCTTGTTCCTCAGAGAATACGTCAGGTGCAGTTTCAGGCTTCTTGCAAATTCGATTCCTCATTCGCATTCACGGAAGAGCTTAATAGGAAATCAGTTCTCAGTTGGGTATTACAAAATTACGTAAGATAACGCTATTGCTTATCCCACGTTTCGACGTCGAGGATTTACTTCCCAGTCGTCGAAATACTAATTTGTTTATACATTTAGGTCAGCATTTACGTCTAAAACGTCCTGTGCTGACAGATAGGACTATTTGAATACCGTATTCGACGGTATCCAAAAATATTTGTCGCGTGCACAAATCTCTTGTCAGATAGCATAAAGTGGCCAGAGCCTGAAGCTATCGACTCACCTCCATGTAGTGTTGTGCCTTTTCTACCCCGTAAGTCTTAGTGGCTTGATGCGTAAGCCACTGACAAAGATTTTTGGTGATTGTATGTATGTGTGTAGGTGGTGTACTAACCCCACGTCTGGAACGCATCTTCACTCACTACATACTTTGCCCAACTGACCGCAAATTCTAATCCCCGATTGCCGCAATCAAAGCTCCGGTGATCGACTAACGGCAGTGCAACAATTTCAGCCGTAGTGGAGGAATTTGCATCAAATTCAAATTAACTTACTTTAGGATTCTAATATTTCTTTTGAACAAATTCTCTAATTTTTGAAAGTTTGTAAGCAGCGATTACTGTAGTACTGACTCCACAAACACTGCAATTTACATGGTCGCCACAGTAACATTTTGTATACAGTTATTTACGCTATTATATATTTCTCATATACGTCTTCATGTGGCAGTTTTGTTAAAAGCTGGTAGTACAAAAAGGGTATACTACATGTTTGAGATTTTAAAATTTTGTGAGACGATATGAATTATATAGGCTAACTTCTTTATATTGTATTTAACTTTCTTTCTTGTTAAGGCACAACCCGTAAGATTTCTTTCCTGTACACTCAGTTCAAGAAATAGTCATGTAAATGTGCTGCACATTAGGTAAATTATGATATTATTTTAATCAGTAATTTATTGTTGGTTTGCCGGATGAAGCCTTGTTTGGGCTCGTAAATCCTCATAATGAATACCGATTGTTTCCCTATAAAGCATTAACTGGGTGGTCTTCATAACTGAGATATATTGCGGAGTTGGGCTTTTATAGAAAATTTTGGCAAACGTCAAACGTGAAAGTTTAAGTGAAGTAGCTCTTTGTTTTTCAATCTCCAGGCCACGTTGATTCTGAAGACGAATCACAATCACTAAAATGTAGTTCTTATTCATATATGTTGGAAAAAAAAATACACGCTTCCAAGTATTAGCACATGCATTGTGTTAAATCATAAGAGTATACAAAGGTGAGTCTACGGCCGAGCGCTTGCTGGGATTGTAGGTTCGAATCCCGCCGAGGGCATGGATGTCTGTCTCTTGTGAGTGTTGTGTGATGTCAGGTAGAGGTCTCTGCGACGAGCTGGTCCCTCGTCCAGAGGAGTCCTACCGATTGTTGTGTGTCTGAGTGTGATCGTGAAGCCTCGAAAAATGAGGAGGTCTAGGTCCCTTAGGGGCTGTTTTTTTTTTTTTGTGAGGGCGCCCCGCAGCTGATGCTACGGACGCACCGCAGCCTTAAGGCTTATTGTGCAACCCCTGTGATGAAGATGAAGATGAGCAGTTTTTTACCAAGTTTTACAAGTAATGGAGCACCAGTGGAATGAAATTGACAGGGGAAAACCGACAACTCGGAGAAAAACCTGTCCCAGTGCCACTTTGTCCACCACAAATCTCACATGGACTTGACCTGGGATCGAACCCGGGCTTCCGTGGTGAGAGGCCGGCGACTAACCGCCTGAGCCATGGCACGGCCTTTAGGGCTGTTGAGCCATACGAAAAAAAAATACAAAGGTAAAAGTGAATTGTCTGTCCACGCATTGAGGGTGTGTAGGGGGAGTAGAGATATAGCTCCACTAATATTTAGCCTCGGCGCTAGATGGAAGTGACTCGTCGACATCACGTCCAGTCGCTTTACCTGCTGGGGAAACAACCCCATTACCCATTGAATGAGAGGCTAGGTGGGCTCCGGAGCAGGTGTGGACGTTTGAGAGCAAAGTCACTTGTCCCTACCGGAATTCGATCGCTGGACCGTCCAGCCCGTAGCTAGTAACTACCGACCACACCACCCCGGCTGTCTATATGAACATACAGGATGGCGCTAAAGTCACTTGGCAGTAGACGCAACATGTTAATTGAAATTTACTGACAAAGTCACTGCTTGGAATGTTGAAACGTCTGGCTTCTACACTGATATATCGTCTAGGTCTTTGCTGGACGCGTGCGTACTGTCTCGGGGAGCTGCGTACTTTGTCGTACATACGGCCTTTCTGTTTTTAAACATCCAGTTTCAAGTGACTTGTGCGCAATCCTGTAGTTTGTGGCGGTATAGTATCAGTCCATAATACATGCTGTTAATAACCTTTGCGGTAAGATTTCTGGGGTTACGGAATAAAGTGTCAGCTCTTTATTGGGCCCATAAGTAAGCTGAACCCGTCACATAGCTACATAAAATATGTCACTCTGTTACATAGGCCTGCATAAAGCTCTTGATATAAGCTTTCAATTTTCTTCTGTTAAATAAAGTATCGCCAGAAAGCAAATAAGCCTGGAAGGCAGAGCGTCTAGAAATTCAATAGCTAAGCCCATCCAGATACTCATTCAGCTGATCAAGAAATTATCCGCCTTTTATCAGACAAGGTTGTTTAATGCTGTTGTTGATAATGATTTCTCGCGGTTACATGGGCCACTATCCTCTTTGAACCATTGTATAATTTCAACGTTAACTTATAACGTCGCAACTGTCCTTCCGCTAGATGCACTACGCGACTAATGCCATCAGTAGGATACTTTGTATATGCAATGGTAGGTATGTTTTGATTAAATGATTTGTTATCAATGTAAATATGAATCGGACGCTGTAGATCGGTCAATGCACATTTTCAAGTCAAGTCATTATGTTCTGTCAGGTATTGGATTTTTGCCCCAGTACTTCTTTTATATTGTTTTACTACAATTTGTTTTGTTTCTTTAGTGTTTTGTCTTGTGTATTTGTACTGTTGTGTATTTTATTTGTGCTTTTGTGCTGGCTTTGTAATTGGCGCTTGTGCTGTTAAGTCTGCACGTTAATAAATACACATCGAATTGAGAATTATTTTTAGTGGTAGCATAGTATTATTACTTATCACCTTTCTGCAGGGTATTTAAATTTATACCTGCAACAAACACGTTTGTAGTGTATATAGTGTTGCAGCTATTCTATAGTTGCAGTTTATGCCACATGTATGCTATTTCCCATGATAAACGTTCTGTACCTGTACATCAGTACTTTCCGCAGTACGTGTGCAGTGCCCAATATGGCTGTTTATGTGTAGTTCCTTGATTTCTGCTTTCCCGGTACATTTCTCAGTTATTTTCAGAGTGACTCAAGTGGTTCCAGTTGCCCCTATTATCATGGTATCACTTCTGTTTTCACATCCCACATGCGCTCTATTTCTATTGTAAGACCTTATACTTCATAATCGTCTCGGCTTCTTTCTTGATCCAAATTCTATCCTCTCCCAAGATTGGTCATTTATTAATGTTTCGGCTTTCTTTTACATTAAGGTTACTATGTCCAATGTCTTTCATTGTTGGGATTTTTTGCATTTTATACTTAATTATTACTTATTATTGTTACTAATTTGTCGGTTCATTGTGTATTAATTTTTTATGTAATGTATTTATTATTATATTATTTTTTATTTTATTATTATTATTATTGTAGTAGTAGTAGTAGAGGAGGAGGAGGAGGAGGAGGAGGAGGAGGTAGGAAGAGAAGAAAAAGAAGAGGAGGAGGAAGATGAGGAGTAGTTTTCTTTCGTTCGTTTCCGACTCGGATGTTTTAGGTATTCACGGTCCCTCCACGTGATACAAATCTTACCACCTTATGATCCCTCATTAATTACGGTAGTAAATATTATGACGAAGTTAATTATAACGCTCCTCGTTAGATAATTTTCTCTGATTTCTAACTTACGTATTTACAGAGTTTTTATTTCAGTCCTGTTAATATAAGCAGTGTTATTTTCCTTATCATTACGCCGCTTCTGAAGTTACGTAGCCAATCTATTTTCGTTTATGCAGACACTCCTTGACTTAACGCAATATATTCTGGAAGGACTGGCGCAAGTCGAATTCGACGCAAGTCGGAACTGAATTATATATATATATATATGTACGTATGTGTATATGTATATGCAAGGGAGTCCAGTTGAAATAAAAAATCCAGCACACTGGAACATGCTCGGCCGCAGTATGACCTACCCGCCGGCTGTTTATCGCCCAGCAGTATTCTTCCGCCACTTTCGGGTCATCGTGTTTTTATTCGTTCAGGGAAATATCGGCTCGCTTTTTAAAATGTTGTTATTTGAATTTTTTTAGTGGTTAAAAAATTACGCAATTTGAAATTGCGTAAATCGGGGAGTGTCTGTATTATTTTATGTTTTTCACTGTTAAGCCACACAAATAATTTGTGTTATTTCATCTGCACCATTATGAGGGCTATGATCGTAGGCCCCAAAAAGCCCCTCTGCTTCCATCGCTTCTTGAATATAGTTGTGCGTAACTTAGCAGTTTTAGATTTTATTTTTTTATTTTGAAAAGCGTTATTTCTTTATCTCGTTATTCCTTTGTAGTTTAGAAAGGTGCACGTAACCACAGACGCCCACTCGATTCGAACAGCGTGACACAGAAAGGGGACAATTGACGAAAAGAAAATGTGATGCATTTTTGACCGAATATGGTTATAAAACAAAGTATAGCTCATAAATAATTTTGTGTCCGACATTTTCTCTTAATAGCCATAAGCAGTACTAGCTTTATGTTATTTGTACCGTACAGTTTCTTGATTACATAAAGTCGTGATCCGACAAATGTACACTCTTTATTAGCAGCAGATACAGTGACCACAAACTCAACACAGTTAGCGACATTTTATCTACCTAACTTATATATTTTAATGAGTACCATACGTCTATTTTTTTTTTCAATGGCTCGACAGCCCCTTGGGGGCCTAGGTCGCCTCATTTTTCGAGGCTTCACGATCACACACTTTTTAGACACACCACACTCAGTAGGACTCCTCTGGACGAGAGACCAGCTTGTCGCAGAGACAACACTCACAAGAGACAGACAACCATGCCCCCGGCGGGATTCGAACCCACAGTCCCAGTAAGCGAGCGGCCGTAGATCCATGCCTTAGACCGCGCGGCCACTGGGATCGGCCAATACGTCTATAGGTGGTGTAATAAACAATTGGGTCCCTGAAGATGAACTGTAACATAGTTCGAAACATGTTGGACAATTTTTTATATAAACTGTAATAAATAGCAGATAATAAAGAGTGTATATTTGTCGGATCACGATTTTATGTAATAACAATATTAGTTAGTAGTTAACCATTGGACTGGGATCGCAAACATATTCCGTTTATGTAACAAAGTCACTATATGAATGTGTGAACTGCCATGTGATTTACAGAATGGTGTGATAATTCCTCTTCTTCGAATTTCTTGCCGCTTCAAGCCATTGCGTACGATCGTCTTGCAAGGCTTGCACTGGAAGTCTTCTTCAAAGTTTGTAATCCTGTTAAAAGGAAGAAGCTGTATAGAGCCGGAAGGAAGTTATTCTTTGTAAAATTTAACTGCAGAACAGAATTAGGAATTCTCTTTCAATGCTCATTAAGAAACGTCTTTATCCTTTGTAGCTATTGCTAAGAAGTGGCAATAATAGGTATTTGTCAAGCACACTTCAGAAAACAATTGGACTGGGATAGTAACCGAGTGGCTATGGAAGACTGGCATAGACGTCTGCACGGGCCAACGTTTTAGAATCGTATGCGGCCCGGTGCGAGACGCATTCGTTCTGAACACGGAATTTACAGTCAAATATTACCCTTACCCGACCGACGCCCGAATGATGGCCGGTCTATTTACTTGGGCCATTTAAAAAGTTCTGTGTATGATTTTATTGTAATAACAAAATACTAGATAAAAATAATATTGATACTCCTGAATGTATACACATGTCCTCTACTCAATGTAAGCACCAGCACTGTCCACACACTTTTCCCATCTACGTGGTAAACGATCAATTGCAGCTCTGTATTCGTCCTTGCTCGGACGCTTTAAAGAGGCAGTGACAGCAGTGATGATATCGTCTTCCGATTCAAATCGTTTTCCCCGAAGATGTTCTTTCATACGTGAAAACAGCCAATACTCACATGGGGCGAGATGTGGAGAGTAGGGAGGATGTGCAACACCTCCCAGCCCCAACGTTGCACCAGATTTTGCACATCACGATAGCGATTTGGTTTTGCGTTGTACAATCTGCCCTGACTCTCATGTCATTAAGACACCTTTGTTTTAATGCGTAAATATCAGTAATATTGAATGAATTTTATAAGGCCCTTCTAAGAAGTTCTGGTATTGTCTTGTTAGGAAGGCGGTGCGTAAGTATGGGAAGTCAAATTTGTTTTTAAGGTATTATTTTAAACTATTTGTGCGAGCAAACAGCAATGGAAATCCAAAAGAAATTCAAGTTTTTTAAATCTTCGGAGGGGCCGACCGAATCAGGATCTTCAGGCTCATTTATTGAATACAATCCACCACATTTACACGCACTTGCACTGCCGTCATAATACTCGCATTACATTGCAAAGTGCAGCAGCCTCTCACATCGCTAAGCTAGTTGCTAATTCTCTGTCTCGAGTATAAGATGAATGCAACTAAAACTGGTATTTCTTTGCGAAAATTATTGATGATAAAAAGACCGAAATTTTGATCAGTAAAATTGAACCAGGCGCCCGAATCAAAAGGTCTCTAGTATTAGACCCACGCTCCAGCCCCTGCAGAACTCTAGGCTGGCGTGTAAGTGGGGATGTCAATCGATATGGAAATTAATCTGCAAGAATTATTGTTACGGTGATATTACACCGTGTATGGTGAGATACGCGGAAAACGTAACACTTAAATTGTGACACGAGAAAAACAATAAAAAGCTTTAGTCAGGAAGTCTGCAGATAATAAACCGCTCCGAAGATATCTGTATATTTTGACGGATTCGAAACACGTGTGGGGGTACGATTTTCGACTGCATTCTTCTGGCTGAGAGCAAGGTTCAGTGTGGGGCTGTTGTGAACACGGTAATGAACAATCGGAATCCATAAAGGCGGGAAGTTCATAACAAGCTGAGTGACCATCAGCTTCTGAAGAAGAACGCAACTCGTCGAATTGTCACGTCTTTCAGTCGTATTGATCTGTCACGTTCTTCCCTGTACCTTAACCGTTGAATGCAATATAGTGGTATTAAATAGTACACTTTTATCGTCTTTGTCTTATAGCACAAACTTTGGTTCCTATAAGCTGCATACTTTTGGAGACGGAAGATTTAGATTTTATAGTAAGTGTGTGACTGATAACTAACAGACGTAAGCCAGTATAAATCATACATTCTCGAAAAATATTGTCTGTCCAGATATGATCAACCGATGCTCTGAACATTCAAAAGAAATGTTAATAACAATCTACCTTCTGCGCGAAATTTTTGAGTCAAAATAAAGGTTTTTATACAAACGTTTCCACCTTCCTCTCTACTCAGTTCTGTTTAATGCGTTACGCGCCGCGTTACGTTTGATATTCATAGAACGCAATGAAACTTTGATTCAATTTATAATGAACACGCATTACTTACCTTGATTATCGAAATTGTTTCTCGCTTCTCCAGCCAACAACTAGGCACATATACCTTACCAGTAGCATCAAAGAGCTTATCGCCTGTTATGAGAGCCTCCACTCTCAGCCCCAAGACAATCTCTCACAGTGTCAGCATGACACCCACTTTACTTTACTGCTTCCGTGTTGGCGTAAGACGTACAAGCAAACTTTACTGCTTTCCACGTCCATATATTGTCATAAGATAAATTCCATTTAGGATTTGTTCTGACTCCCCAAGGGAGAAATCTAAAACATATTTAATATCAAGTGTCCCTTTTAAGCCTGCATTACCACTCGAAGCAAGCGGATATTAATTTGAGCATCTGAGTGGCGAAGCTGAAAGTTTAAAAGTGAGATTTAAGACACGGTTTTCACGAAATGTCGAGGATTGACGACATCCCTTGCGGGGCGTCGGGTTTTCATATCGTTTATACGTCCAAGTTGAGGCATAACAGGGGGTTTATTACTTCAGTTCAGTCAAGATGTGGGCGGGAAGACGTCTCGTTGTTGCAGTCGCCATGTTGTCACGCTTGACACATGTCAGCCGCTGCAGTGGCTGTAATGTACAGACAATTTCATCGCGATGTTTAGGATTCTCGCAACGATGTTGCTGAAGTTCAACGTCTGCTGGGATTTTACGTTGTATTGACCGTGCATCTTATTACAGTTGAAATTTATTTTATTTTACCAACTTATGCACAATAACTTACAATAGTATCAATTTACCCCTATACGTATTTCGGCTTGTTAATAGCCATCTTCAGGGGGTCACAGCATTAAAGCACAGACTATACATCTATTGTATAAGTTGTTACATCCATATGAGTAAAATATTAAAATCTTAATCTATTGTTTTCGAGCTCCACTTTGAGCTCTTAAACCGTATGTGTATTAAGAGATTAAAATGTCGTTAAAATTGTTACAAAAACCTCAAAATGTGTAACAATTTTAACGACATTTTAATCTCTTAATACACATACGGTTTAAGAGCTCAAAGTGGAGCTCGAAAACAATAGATTAAGATTTTAATATTTTACTCATATGGATGTAACAACTTATACAATAGATGTATAGTCTGTGCTTTAATGCTGTGACCCCCTGAAGATGGCTATTAACAAGCCGAAATACGTATAGGGGTAAATTGATACTATTGTAAGATATTGTGCATAAGTTGGTAAAGTAAAATAAATGTCTGCTGGGATGTTAACGCTGTGTCGAGTGGTAAATAGTTTCTTGCGTTTCGGAGGGGCGTAATTGTTCATATTTAGGCTTTTGTGGTTGCTTCACCGTGAAAATGGAAACACTACGCTCCTCCGAAACGTCGGTAACTATTTACCTCGCGAAACTGCTTTCAGAAGAATCGACTCTGCAAGCACTCTATTATGATGAAGTCAAACGTAATTACCATGATTATGATACGGAATATGATTTAAAATTTATCAACTTTTTTCAAAACATGATTTTATTTCGTATTTACTTTGTATTTGTTTACCTTAAACCTTCATTATGATGGTAGATTATACAGGGTGATTGAAAAGTCTCCATATATACGGATGATATGGTATCTGCGTGCGCCGTTGGTTAGATCGGCATTTTCCAGGCCATTGAATTGGTCGCCGTGGTCCTGTCGACTGTCCTCCGAGGTCTCCAAACCTCACCCCACTTTATATTTACTTGTGGGGGCATTTGAAGGCCATGGTGTACCACGTGAAAATACAAAATATAGACCTGGACCACCTAAGAGAACGCATTACACATGCATGTGCGCACATAACACCAGGTGTGTTACTGCGAGTTCGCCATGAGTGGGACAGAAGCATCTGTATGTTCTATCAATGTAATGGTGATCATATAGAGCACTTTTTGTAAATAGAGAGACCATTTGTCCCATGTATGGAGACTTTTGAATCAACCTGTACAATGCTAATCCGGCTGCTACCTTCTTAACTCGTTGTGTCCAACAGCTGTTTTGAATCAGTGAACTCATATTAAGTATGGTTGAAGCCTATTGTGTCTGGTTGTTAACAGTTTTTGCTGTGTTCAACGGCGTGGGCCATTTTGTGGCGGAGATGTAATTGAAATGGAGTCAGAAATGTCACAAGTCGAGGTTATGTTTGTTGTTAAATACGAAATAGAAGAGAAGTTAGCGGTTAATTGAAACGGAAGCACTTCTCGGAGATGTACATATTTTAAAAATCCAGTGGAGTGCTTCAGAAACATGGACGTCACCAAACACCATCATGTCGAATTCTAACATACAGACTTTTGACAGTGAAAGTACATGAGTATTATCATCAGCATTTGCAAGAAATTTTTCCATTATCATAAAAATACTCAACACAATACACTACGTTTCGGCAACAAACTGATTCCTTCTTCAGGTGAAACCACCCCCTTATAAAATATTTTAGTCATGTCAAACTTTCACTTACTACTGTAGTAGACAGTGACCGCATATGACACCAGTGAGACCAAACATTGCATCAATTCAAAGTTCAGTTATTTACGTGTTTTTTCCTTTGCTTAAAAATATTCCTTTTCTTCAACAAGGTATTTTATTCTTACACGTCACACAGTGTTTATTGGCAGGGTGTAGCGATGGATCTGTTCTCTGGAAATGAAGTTTTCAGAATAACGCGCACAGCTGCGAGTGGAATTTATCTTCTGGCTTGACATGGCCACCGCTATTAAAATTCACATCACTACTTCTCGTACTTGTCAGAATTTTTATACCACAGTAGACGTAATTGGATGTTAGAGTTTGTTGCTGTATGTAGTAACTTAAGTTTGTGGTCCTCAGGAAGTATCTCTTGCCACCGAAGTAAAGACATTTACATCATTTTCTCTTTTAAACCAAATACAAATATTCCGAGTTTTCCCAGAATTCTGCTGCATAGACGTGACAGTTTCTTCCTTCTCTTTCCAAGACCTGTAGGATTAGATTTTTGAATTGGCTGAGGAAGCCAAAGAATTTTAGATCCGAGTAATATAAAATTTGTTTCTAAATTTACAAACTTGTAACATTATTTTAGATAAATTAATTAATTTGCGGATCCCAGTGACCGCGCGGTCTAAGGCGTGGGTCTGCGTCCGCTCGCAAGCTGGGATTGCGGGTTAGAATCCCGCCGGTGGCATGGATGTCTGTCTCTTGTGAGTGTTGTGTGTTGTCAGGTAGAGGTGTCTGCGTCGGGCCGATCACTCGTCCAGAGGAGTCCTACCGAGTGGGGTGGTTCTGAGTTTGATCGAGGAAACTTATAGAGGAGGCCTAGACCCACTAGGTCTGTCGAGGCATGAGAAAAAATAAATTAATTTAGCTAATCTACGTTTGATATAACTACCCACGACGTTCGTTCAAACATATTAAATTACTACAGTAAGTCTAGAATAGCGTTTTACAGTCGCGAGAAGACAAAATTTCCAGTAATATTTTCCATGTGAATTTAAATTTCTGAACGACCTAACTTAACGTATCGGCAACTTTCTTCAGGCATGCCACAGGGCGAATTTTGGATTGCAATCCGATCCGAGCGATCAAGTGACAAAATACAATTCATTTCATTCTGTAGTCTGTCTTACGACAGGTCCGTAGCCTCTTCCAAAGCGAGATCTCCACATGGTGCGATCTAGTGCTTCCTCTTTCAATTTCCGGTATCGTCTCTTTTCCTTCAGGTCATCCAGCAGCTGCTTACGTCATCTCCCTCGTTTCCCGTAATTTCTACTTTTCCTTCTAACTTTCCTTCAATACAGAATGATTTTTATAAACTTTATGTCTGAATTTAGAAGAATGAATCAGTCTTTCCTTATGCCAGATTTGTCACAAGACACAATTCTTACACGGAAAAATATACTCACTAGTAGGCCTACTAAAGTTAAGGCTGCAATAAGACACTAAGTGAGTACTTAATGGAAATAAATTGCTGGCAAGCATCGAGTAAATAATTTAAAATATAGTGAAAAGTATTGGCCACCACGGCAAATTATTGAGTCATTTGGCAGGCTGTATATTCGTATGCTTTGCCCACAGTATTTAACGGTACTTGCGGCACAACACTAAGAATATGCCGCATACCCACAAACTGAATTAGAATAAATCACTGGCTTGTTTGCAACCCGAAGATTTTTTCCCGGTATTTGAAGCTTCCGCCAGATGACTGTCTTGAATCAGACACATGCATTCTACTCGTTTAATTCTTTATGTTCATATCAGTATTTTGTGTCTACAATTTGTGTTTGTCAAGGCACCTATGTCCTTAAATTCTGCGGCCAGAATCTTGCACATATTTTTCGTCTATCGAATGAGTGCTATAGGCCTGTCTCCCGATATTTATTATTACGTACTGACAAACCCCGACGTGGTAACCACCAGATATAGCGCCACTCTCGCTTAGCGCCCATGAAATTCTGTTAACAGAAATTCCTTGTTTCTCAGTATTTCTGTTTATCGTCACCCTCGATATAGCGTCAAAAATTGCAGCCCCCAAACAGTGGCGCTATGTCGGGATTTGACTGTATGATTCCTATCAAAAATACTTGAAATGTGTTGCTCTGTGTGCTTTCCTATATTTGGTAAGAGGACGTATTTTAAGCGAAAGTTATGAAGTTATGTGTCGTATCCATGTAGAAGAATTGTTATGTAAGTTGTATCTAATACGTAGTAAATTAATTTTGACCAGTAATTTTCGTTGTTTCCTGGCCCACGCTGTGTCATTGAATTTAATGAAAATTCATGCGGGAAAAGTAATATTTGAACAGTCAAAATACTGAAACTGACAGAAATAACGTCACAGCTACAAACCGACATATACTTCGTTCTAATATCAATAAAAATTTAAATTCACATGTAAATTTATTTCCAGCTAGTGCCGAGGTTATGTGTGAGTGGGTTTGTACCTACACGTCCACCCCCCCCCCCACACACACACATGTATATGGTGTGATGCTTAAGAAGGTAAAATTGAACCGTTACTAATCATACGACGTTGCATAAAATGAAAGCTAAACAGTGGTGTTCTGAGTAATGTTATAATAATTGGAGGACTGAGGGTTTAAGCAAAGTTTGATATTGTGGAAGGAAAGTGAAACTGTCTCTCGTATTGACGCTAATATCTCATGACAGGAATTTTTCAGTATGCTTCACAAATATTGTGTAGAGAGGAACATTTCTCTGGCATTTGACAATAGCAATTGCATAGCGATGTTATTAAAATTCCATCTGGGTTTTCTCTCAGCACGGCAGTCAAATATTTTTTTAAATTTTAATTAGTGGTGTAATATAACAAAACATATTATGAAGCGTCAAAACAAAGACAAAAGGAGAGGGTATGGGAGACCGTGCCTCAGATAGGATATATCAAAATGAATGCGAAATAAACAGGATATGATGACATAGAGTAGATTCGGAATGATTAAAATATTGTCATTCTCGTTCCGTAAAGTGGAGGGTTTTCTTTGGTGGATTGAACGATTTCCTTCTTCTTAAAAGCGATTCTGCTCCATGGAGTTAGGTAATTATTTAGAGAGTTTGGTAAATCATTTAGTACTTTGCGTTATCTACAGATTAACTCCATGGAGCACAGTATTTTAAGAGCTAACCGGTCCTCAGGTAGCCAAGAAATTTACCTCATTTTATGGAACCTAAAAGTTCATTACCGCATTCACACGCGCCCCCCAACTGCCCCCATTCTGGGCCACATCAATCGAGTCCACGCCTCCCCACCCCACATTTTGAAGGTCTATTTTAATATTATCCTCCCATCTATGCCTAGGTTTTCCAAGTAGTTCCTTCCCTCGGTATCTGCTACAGATATTTTGTGTAAAATATGCAGTGCAGAAAGTTTGGACGGAAGTACCAGCTTCAATATTCAAAATTCTATGAAATCAGGCTGGCAAACTCTGTCAATGAAATCCGGAATCCTAATGCCTGTATTTTGTACTTTAGGAAGTACTGTGGCAGGAAAAAGAGATTTGCTGGTGCGTTGTTACAGTTGGTAGCAACGGTCCTCTTTTTGAGACATCTGGCGCTGATAGGAGACTTGGGAATTGGATTGTATTTGGTTTCTGCAACAACCACCGACAGAAACAGGGATTGGATTGTCTTGGTGAAAGAAAAAATAATTAGTTCAAGAAATATTTGAATTATTTTAAAAATGACGGAAGTTATTGGAAGTTCGAGATTAATATGTATCAGCAAAATTAATTACGTTTTATACCTTGACAGCTGAACAAATCACAATTTGTAAGTGTTAAGGTACAAAACAGTTCAGACACCATAAAATATACGGAATTATAAAAAAGATTAAATTGTGCGTGGTTTGAGGTTTTCACAGTGTTATTTATGGAATCTGCACTATTGTGGGTTATGCTGCTGTGTTGATTGGTAATTACGTACCGACGTTTCAGAGGACCTTGCTGCCTCAATATTCAGGGGAGTCAGAATCTTAATCCAAGTCTTGGATTGACCTGAAAATTGAGAAATTTAGCTCCTCCGAAATGTCAGCAACTAATTGCCAATCAAGACGGTGTCATACCCCAGGAAACTGTAATCCTGATATAAAATTACATTTTAATAAGAGATTTATGGCTCATTATGAGCTCGAGAAAGTATATTTTACCTACAGAAGTGTCGCAGGTGCTACTTTTATTTTCCTAGAGTCTCTGATATTATTACACAGACAGTAAATTTTACTGTTTCTCCTTTCCTATATATACTGAGCCTTAAAGTACTGACTTCCATAATAAGATCGGTGCCAAGTGAAGCTGTGGACATGTTATTACTCTATAACGTATAAAAATCAAATTATTTATAAACTAATTTTAAATTAAGAATAAAATGTAATGCTGAAACTATCAATTTAATTGCTGTGAACGTATTGCTTGCATTATATTCTGTGCTTCAGAAATGTATCTTATATTTCACTGAGTTTTATAAATGAAAACGGGAGACAGAAAGAAAACTAGACAATCTCATGTGATGGAACGAAACCGCGGCCGGAAGTCGGCGAAGTGAGTTTAACCCAGTTTGAACACAAGAAGCCACTTTTGTCCCAATGTTGTGAACCAAGAATCCGTTTCCTTTTCTAATTTTTTGTTTATCTAGTAAAAGAACAAACTACTGTTTTTAGTCTGTGAACTTCTGCGAATACATGGCACCATATCCTTCAAGTTCTGCTTCAAAATTTAGATATCACGTAACGTGAAATTAGAGCATTACTGAAAGAAGCCAATGAGATTAGATATGCCTGTCGTACATCGTTTGTCTTCTGAGTATACGTTGTTGTAGACGTGGACTAAAATCCTTATAAATTTTTTAACGTTAATTGTAAATTTTATGAGTTTCCTTGCATAAGCCAGAAATATGTCGGAGTAGTAATTCAAAATAATTCACGTCCACTTCTTTACAGTTTTATTCGTAATTTAGTCTTAATAATCAGACTTGTTTTGTATCACATTACACGTAAAGCAAACATTTCTGTTGCTTTTGCCTTGACAAATGTAACCCAGATATTTTGTAATCCGGAGAATGTATGATGGACATTGTCAGGTGAGTCTTCAGGTTTTCTCTTTGGGCTTACACTTACTGTGAGTGTTTATGCTGAAGAAACCTACAGAATTAGTAGTAAAATGTAGGCTTACGTGTTTTGAAGTTGTAGCGAACACTACGCGAAATTCTAGGCTAAAATATAATCGCCGCTTTGAAAGAGTTCCATGTCAAAACGGAATTGTGCGTTATAAAATTTCGGAAGGGAAATATGGCCACAGATAAAGGGTTCTGCTACGACGTTTTACAATATGTGGTACCTGGCAGACGAATATGGGCGAAGAACGTGCGGAGAGTTAAATCTCTCACCAAACAAAAAACAAACAAGGTAACTAACTCCACGGAACAGAGTCGTGTTTCGGAAACTAATACTTACAAAGCTAGTCAAGAAATTTCCCGCATTTTATGGAACCCGAAGGTTCATCAGTGCCTTCACAAGAGGCGGCCACCTGTTCCTGTCCTGAACCAGATCAATCAATCCCACAACCCTGAACCGACATTTTGAAGATCCATTTTAATACTATCCTCCCACAAACGCCTATCTCTTCCAAGTGAACATGTAGCAAAATGTTTGATTATGCGCAAAACGGGAAAAGGCGTTTAGAAAGGAATCCCTACTATTTCTTTGTCACAGAAGTTATTAGACACACAGGTCAAAATTATACCCTCTATAGACTCTGAATTGTTGAGCACACAAACATTATATTCTGTATAGCTACTGAATTGTTGAGATCACAAACATTATACCCTGTATAGCCACTGAATTGTTGAGATCACAAACATTGTACCTTGTATAGCCACTGAATTGTTGAGCACACAAACATTATATTCTGTATAGCTACTGAATTGTTGAGATCACAAACATTATACCCTGTATAGGCACTGAATTGTTGAGCACACAAATATTATACCCTGTTTAGCCACTGAATTGTTGAGCACACAAACATTATACCCTGTTTAGCCACTGAATTTTTGAGCACACGAATATTATACCCTGTATAGCCACTGAATTGTTGAGCACACAAATATTATGCCCTGTATAACCACTGAATATTTGAGCACACAGATATTGTGTACCCAGTATAGTCATTGATAGCCGTTGCATTTCTGAGCACACTATCATTTTTCAGTATGGTAAACTTCTCTATATTCTCGTACCGGGCCGAAAAATAACATATTTCGAAACTTTGTATGTCTTTTTTACTTGCTCTTCGGCCACTGTTTTGCATCATGGTTTTCGTTAATTATAGCTCCGCAGTTCTTCCTTTAGCACCAAACAGGCGATAATATAACGAGGCGTGGTGTGGACTGGAGGCAGTATGGGCAGCAAAGGCCACGTGAACTTTGCCTAGTCCCAGTGGAGTTTCGTAAAAACTACGCCTACATATACGAACAGTGAATACATTATAGACCTCCACCGAATGTGGTGCTCAAATGCGTAGCGCTGTGTTTCATATTCGAGAGGTCCCGGGTTGAAATCTCGGATCTCAGACCCTCTATCCTGGTCGAATATTGTGGTTTTACTCAGTCTCTACAATAAAATGCAAGGATAATATCTCAAATTAAAATAAAGCCTCTTTCTTATACGTCCATTCCAGTTTATTAACTGCTAATTACCTTACCACGGAAGTTAAACTAATATGTCTGCTGACACAATCGATAAACAAACCATACGTAAATAAACGGACTGCATACCTGACTTCTATTTAAGAAACAACTCAATCCATGCAAATTTTGTAGCATCGTTAAATGGCTGAAGAATTATGAGTACAAGCAGTGAGTTCTTTTACAACACGATTAATTTATTTACTCAGTAAATTATTGCTTGTGGGTTTTGAATCTTCATCAGTTGTGCCTTTGAAACATCCAGAGTTTGTACGCATAAAATTGGTGCGTACTTTTTGTACTGACTGTAAGTACACCATCATGAAATGTCCACAATTTAAAAGTTGAAGAAGGAAAAGATGGAGAGATCAACTTCCATGGGGATGGAATAATCCTGGAATGGCTTATATCCCTTTGGTGATAATGGACGTAATAGTTATGGTGATTGTGACGTAAATCATATTTCAGTGTCATGATATTCAAAATACATGACATATAATTGTTTAGATTTGCAACATATAATAGACCTGTTGGTGGTACATGTCAGTCAAGTTAGGCAGCCATCACAGGATGTGTAAAATTGCGTAATAATACGCTGTCCTGCGCTTTGAAATGAGCGCTGTGTTATTGGTTTCTATAGAAAACTTCAAATACTATTACTGTGTGTTAAAATTTGATTGTATTTGAAAAACAGGTCCGGTTTTTTTCCAAGAACCAGAGTGTTACGTTTCATCTACAGTTTCATTCTCTACCCATAATTCAACATTTCTGGTTATGTAAAATGAAAAACGAAAGTAAAAACAAAAAACTGCAATAGGGTTATGGAGTTCGAAAGAATAACTAATCCAGTCTCGTAGTATAATTGAGACACTGGATATGAAATACTGACTTTTGGATTTTAGAAGTTTTGTTTACGATCTTTCTGCTTCCGAAGTGTTCAAATTTCGCACCCATTCATACAGTATCTTCGGATAATAAGCATAATAAATATTCTTCATATAGAAAG
Source organism: Reticulitermes speratus (assembly GCA_021186555.1). Taxonomy (NCBI): domain Eukaryota; kingdom Metazoa; phylum Arthropoda; class Insecta; order Blattodea; family Rhinotermitidae; genus Reticulitermes; species Reticulitermes speratus. Next base: position 28,090,410 of record JAJKFL010000004.1, read on the forward strand.
AGACAAATAACAAAATTGTGCCGTTAGTTCTGTATTCAAAATTTCACAACTGAAGTACCATCTACAATATGTGCCCCATTCAGAGGCCCTGTCGGCTGATCATTTACAGGACAGGCAAAGTAAGGAAGTAAAACACCAAGTTTATGTAAATCAGTATTGTTTTGATACCTGTAGTTGTTTCGAAATTTTCCTTTCTATGAGACAAATTTTATCCTCTGCAAAAACCTCTGTTCTCATAGCAACAGGGAATCCTCGACGTCAGTTCCGCATTGGACGATTTAATTACCCCCCTTTTACGTTCAGTACAAAAACGGATTAAACTGGACGGTTAGAGTCTAGAGGCTTTTGGTTTAATAGCATACTCCGTATTTAGGATAATGAAAGCAAACCATTAACCATCGTACGCGAGTTTGTCTCTGAATGTCGCATGAAATTCAACGTTGCAGCTTTAAGCAACAACATTTTTTTTTTTGAATTTCAGACAACCTAGAAAGTCTTTGTGGTTTTAAAAGCTGTGGTGATTATTACTGTAATTCCATATTTATTTTCTTGTATTAAGAAATAATTATACCACTAATTAACTTTATATAATCTATATTTTAAATGGATAATGTAATTCCCATAATTCATGGGACGTTGCCATCACTTTGAAGTACAGCAGCGTCTATATGTATTGAATTACCTTCAATTTTATTTCTCTGTGGTTTTCAGAAGGACCTATTTAAAATCAATATCTATTTCAAAATATTTATATTCCTTGTCACGTGGGGCGATGTAAAGTAAAATGAAGCCTTATGAACTTGATTTCCCAATGCCCTCACTATCTTGAAATCAACAAAACAGTTACCTCAGAACACTATATATGTACAAGGATCCCACTTTCTTCTTAGGAAACTTGGAAGTACATTCGTCATTATAACGTACTGATGATGATAATATCGGTCCTGTTCACAACTTATGATGATGATAAGAAGTTATATCGAAACATCGTTATTTGAGTAACCATTGACGCTGTGTCGTATTCTTCAAGAATGGAGTTCTGAGCTGTACCGTTGTAACATTTCTAAACTTGTGCTGTAACTTGTTTTTACGGTTATTTGTAAAATGCCCTTCTTCTGAAGTGATGCATATAAAAAACGCTATACCGATAGATATATAATTATTTCTTTAAAAGCATTAATTTAACGATCTTAATTAGAATATTAATTATTCTGTACTCTAAGAAGGTAAAAAGAAAACTGAAACCAATTGTAAATCTGTGTAGAAAAACAACTTTAAATTGTATCTGAACTGTGAGAAACGTTTGCACTTAATCTCCTCAAATATAACGTAGGAAGATTATGCTGTGAATGAAATGACAGTTCGATATCGTGCACAATGACACAATGACAATTCGATATCGTGCACAATGACACAATGACATAATGACAGTTCGATATCGTGCACAATGACACAATGACATTTCGATATCGTGCACAATGATAAAGTGACACAATGACATTTCGATATCGTGCACAATGACAGTTCGATATCGTGCACAATGACAGTTCGATATCGTGCACAATGACACAATGACAGTTCGACATCGTGCACAATGACACAATGACAGTTCGATATCGTGCACAATGATAAAGTGACACAATGACATTTCGATATCGTGCACAATGACAGTTCGATATCGTGCACAATGACAGTTCGATATCGTGCACAATGACACAATGACAGTTCGACATCGTGCACAATGACACAATGACAGTTCGATATCGTGCACAATGACACAATGACACAATGACAGTTCGATATCGTACACAATGACACAATGACAGTTTGATATGGTGCATAATGACACAATGACACAATGACAGTTTGAAATCATGTAAAATAAACTAGCAAACGTCGTCCAGCTTGACCAAGAATCCCCGTGCTTTATTTAAACAATGAAATTACTTAAAAATTGTAGTCATTGTATGAATATGCATCTTCTTGATCAGTGGAAGGGCCCGTAAGCTTTACGAACGAATTAATGGACTTTTATACGTTATGGGAATAGTATCCTTATGTGTAAATGGCTGTTTCTTGCTATTGTGTCGTTACGTGTGTTAATACTAGAATTTGTGTTATTATTTACGAATTGCAACAAAAGAACTCAATAAAGATAACAGAAGATACGCTTCAGTGGTTGTTGCTGTATCCATCTTTGCCGAAAATTTTCGTAGTTTACCAACGACATGCTTTTATTTTTTGCTGAAGTTTAAACAGTTTTTATAGCAGTCACTATAGCCTCCTCTTCATCACTCTTCTAATATTTACTGCCCCGGCACTTCACAGAGTTTCCTTTATTCATGAACGTGTGCTGGGCATAGCTAGCTTTGTGTGCTACAGAACGGACCGTGATGGAATATGTACCAAACACATAGACATTTTGCACCTTTAAGAATATATTTCGGTACTTCTTCAGTAAGGTTTACTTTATTCATGAGTTACTGTTTACTTGGTAGGACATTTGTCATAAATTTTCATAAATAATTTTGTCGTTTCTCAAGGCTGTTTAAGACATATAATATGAATAATGAGCGCTTTTGCTAGTCATACGCCTGTAAGAAATCTTACTTTTCTGAGGATCTTTGGTGTCAAAGTTCTCATCTCTGTACGCTGAAGCAAAACTTCTACAGATGGGACGAAACCGATCCTCAGGAGGTACATTTTGCGGATCGATCAAATGACAGCCCAGTGCCCTCGTATATCACGTGGAAGAATCATTTATATGTACATACGTGCGTGGATGCGTATGTTTATAAATGCAAGGGAGGTTTCTTACTAGGGTCAAAAAATTATAAAATTCTTCAACAGTGCTTCAAATTGCGTTATGTTTTCGCCTAGCAAATGTGCTACAATCAGTGTGTTAAGTTTTAAATTTGTTGATAGAATTCGCAGAAATTTTATAGGATGTGTTGTGTTAGAAAATGTAAATATAATTTGAAGTAAAAGCTGTTTATAGCATAGCATTGAATGTTAATAATCATGAACCTAAAATCTAGAAGCATCGACTGAACCCAAGGTTTATGCCATGCGGACATTTCTTATATCTTCACAGTAAACGTGAGGATAGGTCTACAAATGGACTGCAACCAACAATTCTACATCCACACAGTATGATACGTATTCTCAAAAAGTAATTTTATCAGATTTTGTTAGAACTTCCGGTCGAAGTGGACCTCGGAAGTTGATAAAACATAGTACATAAAGGATTAAATACCGTAATCACAGGTAATATGTACTATTATAACCTCATTTTAAGGCAATATGATTCGATCAACGTTTGTCATCGTCAGGGCACCCAAATCATAAAACTATAGTGTACAATTGCTTTATTTGATTAAATAAATAAATCTTAGCAAAGGATATTACATAAACATAACACAGTTGAGTCGTAATATTAATTATAACATTTTATTTAAATTTCCATAATTACGTCACGGAATATTCTGTACCCCAGAAGCATAATAAATAATAAAGATCCTCAAGAACAGAAGACAATTCAAGGCTTTCTTAAATTTTCTAATTCTACAACTTCAATAATTTTAATTATACCAATATTTACAAATTTTTAAAATCACCATAATAGCGGTAGTGGCAAAGCACCATTTATTTTACAATATGTAAAACTGGCATCTCAATTACTAACAATAAAGATTTACTTGTATATTTTACCTTTCATGATTTTGGTGGTCTGCAGATGACCAACGTTGGTCGAAATGCGTGGCCTTAAAATATTTATAATAGTATATATTAGTTGCCTGATTTCAGGCTTCCGCCGCGGTGTAAATGAGATCTGCGATCCTCTGGGATTTAACGCAGCGTGGATTGGTAGTTTGTTACCGACGTTTCGGGAAAACCTGTCCGTTCCATCTTCAAGATGGAGCCGATAGGTTGTCCCGAAACTTCGGTAACAAACTACCAATCCACGCTGCGTAAAATACCAGGAGACCGCAGTTCTACATTTTATTTGTTTTGGCAGTGTTTAATCCCTTATAATCCCGTGTAACCAAATAGGATATTTAACATAAAAAATATAGTTTATTAACTGTATAAAAACAAAGAGGGAAATTACAGTTTAATAAAATACAAAGTTGCAGGATTTGTCAAGAAAATCAGAAATCCCTCTATAGAAGTTTATTGGATGTTTTCTATTATAATACTTAGGTTTACATCTGCAAAGAAAATAATAGAGTTATAAACACATTGTATGTTACATTCTGAGAGGAATACAACTGAAGAGGTGGCCGGAAATCATAAAAGACCACTTAAATGAGGGAATGATAATACAGAGATTTACATCTGTACATAGGATTAGTTTCTGACAACTTACAGATTCTGTATTTATCGAAAGCTGAGTCTTTCAGGACAGAACGTAGAGTGAGCTGCTTCGCTTCAATTGTCATTTTGTTAAACTAATTAGCAGCTTTACGTTAGCATTATTCTCCTGAATAGAATCGCTGGGCACATTCCTTTCAAACTTCTGTTTCTATTCATTAATTGGATTATATCGAAATGAAAGGATATTGTTGTATCATTTCTTGAAGATACAAAGATTTCTTATTCGTTAAAGAATAAAGCCATCTACCATCCGGAAGCTTAGAGCTAAACACACGAAGAATCCCTACTGAAGACTGTTGTATGGGAATTGTTGAAGTCCTTTCAGAAGCTTCTCAGCTGCAACAAAAACGAAAAGACGAACTAACTCCTTGGAACAGTCGTTCTTGAGAAGTCAGGAAGTCCTCAGCCAATCAAGATATTCTCTGCGTTCTGTGGGACACGAAGTTTCGTTATGGTATTCAGAACAGCCAGACACGGCTCTCTATCCTGAGCCAGATAAATCCAGCCTGCACTCTCCGGTTCTGTTTATTTTAGATCTATTTCATATTATCCCCCCGCATATGTAGGATTATGGCTCTTCCAAGTGCCCTTCTTCCTCCTTGTTTCTGTACCAAATTTCAGCATCCATTTCTCTTCTCTGTCATGCATGCCACATACCCAGCCTATTTCATCCTATTTTACTTGAGCATCATCATCAATAACATCTTCGCCAGCAGCAGCACGGTATAAGGCAATTTCTGGGATGTTCTCGCTTGCTTCGGTCTCTCTATCTCTCGTCTTGTCTACCTACATTTATTTTGCCACCTGCAATGTATTCATAAAAAAACTTGGGAAGGAGACTTGTGCTTTCTTAATAAATTCTGTGTGCATCGCTTCAATAAGCTACAATAATTTCATTAAATTATGTATACTTCATTCAGTTTATAAATACTGAGAATAAAATATTGTTGAAATTCAACAGTCAATGGGCATGACGAAGTCGCAAAAGTACGAATTTACACCCAGCAATTTGACGTAGTTTTATACAGAGTCTGTGCTTAATTAATTCTTCAAAAAGAAAAATAAAAGAGCTATAGTAATAAAAACTATGCCATATGTACCACTAGAAATCTACATAACAGTAGAAAAGCGAACCATGTGAATAATTTTTATGTGGTTACGTGACCTGAGCTATAACTTGACGTATGATAAAAGACCTACATACATAGTTTAGTGCAGTGAAAATTGCATATAGTATATATTCATTACATGCCAGACCTTCTAAACAGAGCACTGGCACTTGAAAGGTGTTGTAATGCGCCAGTTACAGAAGCCCCCTCTTGTCAGAGCGGAACTTCCACATAATAAACACCGAAGATGTCAGTAATATAAAATCAGAATATGGTCATGAGTCCCTCTGGGGCTCCAAAGGAAGAGAAAACCTGCTGGATAAAGCACCAGCACCAAACTATTGCCCCTGCGTCTATCCGAACTTCAGAGTATTGAAGTAGTCGACAACTGTCACGGAAGCATTACACGAATGGGAGTTGCAGATAGACGTGACGATCTCGAGATCTAGACACTGGCTGCGAACCTGTTGACTCAGCAGTTAAGGGAAAAACTGAAAAAGGGACGTCCTCAGTCTTGAGGGTGTTGGGCGTGGAGGTAACAATTTCTCACCTTAAGAAAGGAACTGGCGTGTCGCGAAATGTTGCAAAGGGCTACAAATTTGGACTGTGTAAGCAATGGCTTAGACTGAATTCATCTTGCTGAACACAAGGTACAGTGATGGGTTTTGTGAACGTGGTAAACACCTTAGACTTACGTTAGAAGGCTGCTTATATCTTCGTAAGCTGAAAGAAATGAACTAGTGTGTCACGAAATATTACACCGGGCTACAAACTAAGTATAAGCAAGGTGTAGACGGCGTTCATATCGCTGAGGATAGGTTGCAGCGGCGGGTTTTTGTAGACACGGTAAGGAGAATTCAAATTACCTGAAAATGCTGTTGTTTTCTTGAAAAATGGAAAGAAATGAACTGGCATGTCACGAAATATTACGCCGGGCTACAAAGATAGTGCAAGAAACTGCGCAGACTGCATTCATATCCCTCAGGGTAGGGAAGCGTGGCGGGATTTTGTGAGCACGGTGAAGAGCATTCGAATTACTTTAAAGTGCTGCTGTTTTCCTGAAATATTGAAAGAAATGAATTAGCATGTCACGAAGTGTTACCTCGGGTGACGAAATGGGACAACGATGTAGACCGAATTTATCGTGCACGTGATAGATTAGCGTGTCGAAGTTTTGTAAACATAGTAATAATCCTTCGAATTACATTAAAAGACTGTTCTTTTCTGGAATAAACTGAGCGGTTCTCTTCTTTCCAAGAAGGACTGTGCTCATTCGACTTGATTAGTCAACTGGCTGGAAATAGGCATTTGTGAATTAGCGCTGCTTTAGCTTCGTTTATGGAACTTCGAGGTGAATGCGTAATTGTGCAAGTCACAACATTCAAGTAGAAGAAATATTTGAAGCGGATGAAGAGAAGGAAATATAGGGGAAAATGTAATGAGAAATCTAAGATGAGGGAGAAGATAAAAAGAGGGCGGAAAGAAATGGGACTTAGAAAATATAACATCAAAATCATTTCCCTTTTCATACATATAATTTTAATGTTTATAAATTAGTCATTGCGTAAGAAGCATAATTCCTCATAATATTAATGACATAATATGCTGTTTTATCCTCTTTCAGTACAATATGTTTTATCTTCAGGCGCTATAGCTCCTTTTCGTTTAATTATTATATATTTGAAATTTATGTTTATTTCACTTGGACTACTGTAATAAATTGAAACATTGATGGATGCTTCCTGGAAACGTCCCATTTGCTGTCATTAGCAGTAACTACGAAGACTTTTTTTTTGAATTTTTAATCGTTTTTATTTTAGTAACTTTCTGATATTTGGATAAAATTGTTTTTCCAAGTTGGTGATAGAAACTTTTTAATAAGCTCGCCATCCTGTAGCGACATTGATGTTTCCCTGTACAGTCATCAGTATGTTTAAATATTATACAAAAATATATTTTATTTTAGTCGTGTAGCTGTTGTTTAGTGAGAAGTTTGTGCATCATCAAAATATTCCGCCTGTTTATAGAAATATAATATTTGTTACCGTGTTCAGAGAAACATTCCACAGCGCCCTACTCTGTGTCAGTTCAATATAATCCACGGCCTCACATCCTGCCCTTTAATTATCCATTCAGTATGACCATCACCTATAAGCCCAGACCGTCATATTCATCTCTTCCGATCATTTTCAGACAAAAATACAGGGTGATTCAGGAGGAAAAGTTTAATATTTTGGGGGGTGATAGTATTGGTCATTCGGAGGAAAAATTGAAATGAACATGTGTCTAATTATGAATGGTTACCGAGATAGGGCTGTTTGAATCTACAAATAGAAAAGCATTGTGAATGATAATAAAGAAAGAGAAATTACTTACTAATTAATTTAATATTAATTTTAATTTAATGTTTAAATGATAGATTTGTTACACAGAAACGACAAATGTTTTACAGTTCACTATCGGTTTTCGAAAACCCCACCGTCAACCTCAATCCATTTTGCAACGCTTGTGCGAAGATCGCGTGTTGTTCGTCTGAGTTGATCTTCACGTTTCTTTATGCGGGCAGCAGCATACAAAATGCGAGTGAGCAATTCGTCTCGTGTATCCACCTTTCTTTTGTAAGCTTCGTTCTTCATCCAACCCCCTGAACAAAAATCTAACGGAGTTATGTCTGGAGATTCAAACGGCTCTATCTCTGTAACCATTCAGAATTAGACAAATGTTCGTATTAATTTTTTTTTAAATTGACTGGTACTGTCACCTCCCAAATTATTGAACTTTCCTCCTGAATCATCCTGTATGTTCTCCCTCGTACGTGCCATATGTCTAACCCATTTACTCTCTCTTCTCGGCATCCACTGGATGTGCCGCAAAGTAAGCCTAAGGCCGGTCTAACACGGTGCATAAGTGGAGAGAACTTTCCCTGTCCGGTCGTATATTCCATTGCTGCTACTGAAAGTACCTTATGGAATTCTTATGGGAAAGTTTCGCCACATATATGTCAAGGACCGTCTAATATAATGTCTTAACAGTTATTGTTAACAAATCATGTAGAGTGCTTAAGTTTATATTGGTAATCATTTTCCTATAAGTAGGTCTCAAATTATGTCTTTGAGCTTATTTTTAAGTAAGTGTTACAAGGCCGTGCTATAGCTCAGGCGGTTAGTCGCCGGCCTCTTATCGCGAAGACCCGGGTTCGATCCCAGGTCAGTCAATGTGGGATTTGTGGTGGACAAAGTGGCACTGGGACAGGTTTTTCCCCTGAGTACTTGGGTTTTCCCCTGTCAGTTTCATTCCACCGGTGCTCCATTACTCGGGAAAACATGAAAACTAATTATCTTCATCACAAGGTTGCACAATAAGCCTCAAGGCTGCGGTGCGTCCGTAGCTTCTGCTGCGGGGCCCTTCACCACACAAAAAAAATTGTTACACTTTTCCACTTACAACGTTCTTGCGATTTGTAACTTGTCATCTTTAGTTCAGCAGTCCGTGAAGGCTGTATGAAGTTGCCGCACAACCACATTAAAGTTGAAAATCGAATGTCTTTTAACCCTTAAATATTTAAATACACCCTTTCTTCCACCTGCTGTTGTGTTCAACAATTAGGAGTTTCGAACACCGGCTGTACAAGACGAATTGATTTCGTTTCTTTCTCGTCTTGAAGACGCATTTTTTCGCACACAAACTTAACCGTCTGATCCTTGTACTTATTTGTCTTTTCTTGGATCGAGTTGTAATTATTTAAGCACATGAATTATATTTCCATTTATCAGTTTACGACTGTAAGCTCTAAGTACAACAATTATGTACTATTAATAATTAGTAGCAGAATGGATAAAACGCTACACTGTAGTAATGTGGAAGTTAGAGTGGAACGATGCAATACATTAGAGGCAGCTTACGTATAACGTAACACTGAGACGCATTCGCGACCATTTTTGCCGTCGAAAAGCAGTACGCATTAAAAGTTATGAGTGTGTGTATTTATTCTTGCCTTATTTATCCGGCATGCAAGATGCATGCCCCGAATTACATTGTCACCTGTGGCCTTTCTGACTGTACCATATTTTTCTACAACGGCACGATTTTCGGAAAAAATTACTGAATAGAAGATGTGTGTTTTGATTTTCTCCAAAATTGTTGTCTCTAACATTTGTCATTCTGAGAGAATTGAGCGAGATATTATCATAAATGTACATAATTCTGCATGTAAAGTGCCTGTTAGTCTTTTCAGATTTTAATAAAACACGAATTTTCTCCACATATTTTCGAAAAATACTCCAGCATCAAATTTCATAAAATTCTGTCCAGCGGGAGCCGAGTTGTTCCATGCGGACAGAGACAGATAGACGTAAGAACGGAAAGACAGACATGACGAAGTCGATTTGCGCAATTTTGCGAAAAAGCCTAAAACTGAAAGACAAAATTTTTGTTGTATGTTTATAGGCGTCATATTGTTAAGAGTGTAGGCAAACTTTCATATAAAAAAGAACCCAACGTGATTTTGAGCAAATTTCCTTGGCTTTCTAAACGTTAGGACTGTCTCTTTTGAAATATATTTTAGTGAAGAACTTTCACGATAACTACATTTGCAACCAACTCTTCTTCTGGCTTACTAAGCCCACGGAATATCCATTCAACAAATTGCCGGTGAATATAGAGGGTCCGCGCCCCTTCCACCCCGCTCCTTTCCAACAGCTGCAAGATATCAGCACATCATCTCCTCAGACACACCCACATACAGCGAAATTTTCCGAAATTAGAGACTTATATGAGGCAGCAGCTCATCAGCGAGAAATTCAAAGTTTATATTTAAAATTAACAACTTCAAAATGTAAAGCACATTTGCTATCTATACATTGATGCTTACAATAGTAACTTGTAAATAATCGGGATATAATTCTCAGTTATCTTTTGCATGTGAACATTTTCATGAAGGTCATTTAGCAAAGTTCTAAGTCTTTCGAGTTTGAATTCATGTACTTTGGGAATGACCAACTCACAACACTCAGACCAACAAATGCACAATGCTGTGTTGCGAATTGGTTATAGACAATGCACGGAATGAACAGTATAAAGTTGGGAACGACATCCACAAATAAAGTGTGCATGTGTGATGAAAATAAGAGCAGGATAAATTAAGAGGTTAATTTAATTTACCTTTTCCCAGTTCCTTATTGGCTTAACAAAAGTTTCATCGACATTGTTACATAAAAATAGACTGACAATATTTACCTATCAGTGATCGTGGCTTTAAGCCCTAGTATTCAAGAAACTGTCTCACTTAGCACTTCACAGCACAGTGTTATTATATGTACCACCTACTTTAACATTCAGAAAATCTACATACGGCCCAAGGAATTTATTTATACGCACCTTACGAATCGTAAAAAAACTATAATTGTTTACCTGATAAACATTTACGAAATTATCTTTATAACAGACACTTTATTTCTTATTTCAGTTATAAACTGCATGTTTGTCAGAATAAACGCATGCTTCAGAGGGTTAAGAACACGTACCTTTGCCTATCCTTCACTACCGCCTTCGAACACTCTAGTTCTGCAGAATCTTATAGCAAACTTCCTTCATATTTGCATATATAAGCATTTTATATTATTATTCAGTTACGTCGGAAGTCGTGTGCTGTGCCTTAATTGAATTTCGAATGTCCTGAAAACTTGTTAGGTTAATTAAAATGCGTATGCATGAAAGGTCTCTTGTTTCTCTTATAGGCGTGACGGGTTTCGAATTCGCGATGTGATAAATTAATGGGTTTCGGTCTTCTAATTGCTGTTTTAATTTCCTCCACAAGGGAGAAGAATCCAGAAAACTGAGGGCCATTGAAATGAATGGTCCTTTGTTTTCTACGTGTGACGATTATGACATTGTTAGGAGATGAGACGATCATTGAGGAAGAAACGAAAATTATTTTAGTAGCAATTAAAGAATACGATACCTAAATTGTGTAATGCAAGTCTGAGATTATGAGCATTTAAGGAAGTCACAAAAATCGTCGAGGTATGTAATGATGCTAACCAGCTCAATGGTTAGGGGTATTTTTTGAAGCTGACAGCCGCTCAGTTGACAAAGAAATACCCCGCTTTGCATGGGAACCAAAAATTTAGCGCCGTGTTCACAGAGCCTGTTGTGAGACATTTTATTCCACTTCAAATCCTATCCATTTAATTATAGACTTTCATCTACTACCATGAGTTTAAACTCATATTCTGAATTCAGGCTTTTCTGTGTAAATATATTTTTTATTTTTCTTTTCTTCATGTCCGCCACATACCCCACTTCCCTCCTTTAACATTATTCTCTTGTGCCCCAGGGATTTTTATATTCTACTAATTCCGAAACACAAGTTACCTGTTGTTATTAAGTAAGAGTGTTTATGTATTTGTGTCTAATGTGTTTTGAGACCAAATTCTAGCTCGAACAAACGCCTGTGTCACATCGAATAAAGAATAATCAGGAAAAAATGAAGTATAAAGGAAGTGGACGGAAATTATTGTGGCTAATTTTCATGTATGGTCCCGGAACTTTCTAGGAGATACTGAACAGAACCGGAGACGCCTCAGTCAGGTTATTCGGTGTCCCAGTTTAGACACTAAACAGGCACTTTTAACGTACAGGGCGCCTGGAAAGTACATACACATTGCTAAATGTAAAAAATGTATTGATTACAGAATGGTAGTGCATAAGCCGTAAAATGGCGCAATAATTGTAACAATATAACACTCCGTTCAGTATATACAGCCATGTAACTTTATGTATTTACTTCCCAATTACGGTTGACAAACATTTTATTGGTCGATGGATTGGGCGTGGAAGTCAAACAAAATGGCCGCCGCGAAGTCCCGATTTTGCTTCGTGTGATTTCTTTTTTTGTTGGGTTGGGTCAAATAAGTCCAGCGGTCAAAACCCAGTACACATTATAAACTGGAACAAATAAGCCGAGATAATTTCTTGGTGTTCTTCTTGACTTGCTAGGAAATGTGGTGAATCTGTGCCTTCCGGAGTGATGATGAAGTGTATACAAAATGCTGGCGCCCTTATTGAAATCTGACTATATATGGTAGTGTATGGTGTTTAAAATGATGTGAGGTTTGTAGCAATACAGCATTCCATTTTATAAATCATTTAATATTATATCTTAACGTTACAAGTTAGAAGCTTACCCGATTGAGCCAACGTGATTGGTGTAAGTACAAGTTTCAACTGGATTCTGTTCCTGTTATTTACTAAACTAGAAATTGACAGTCGGCAGGAGAAGTTTTCCAAAGGGGCTTTGACAACACTCCACACTTTTCCACACGTCTATACTCTTAGGTATAAAATCGCAAGATAATTATTTCCTTATTGGGTTAGAATGTGAGCAGATTTCACCCAAACATATAAAAAGGTAATTAAAGTTCTTAAAGTTACAAGTCTGTATTTTTCTCTGGCAGAGTGAAACCTTTTACGTTGTCCTGAACTTACGTAATTGAGAATTTTGAATGTGCTTACAATTTTCTCCTTAATTACTTTATGTTTTTAAGTTTTTGACATTGATTTTATGAGTAATTATGCCACATGTTTTTTTTTATTTATGAGCCTGGAAATTGACACTAAACAACAGTACACTAACGAGAGTGAAAACCTAAGTGTATCAAATTATGTAAAAACTAAAACCCGTAATATTTTGAGAGATTGTGTAGTGCAGATAAACAAATCAGACCCGCAGGCTTGCAGAGCATGCTCTGTTTTTGGGCGTATTGCAGATAGAGTTTATGTTGATTGAGATCTCTTCAGGTACCCTTCATTGGGTAAGAGGCGCAATTGCATTTGACAAATCTTGTTTAAAATGTCCGATGATGATTTATTGGTCCATCGATTTACCTTCGTTTTCAGAATGTCGAGCCTAGCAACGAAAGCGTAGGGTTAATAATTTTGTGAATTTAAGAAAGTTAAATGACCTATTCCAGCTCCAAATAAGTTTTAAGAGATCATGTTTGGTATTGTATTATATTTAGAATAGAGTGTATTTCGTATCAAATGGGAGGCAAAACGTTTCGACTTTAGAAAAATTTAAAAAATTAAAATTTCATCGTCGAAGAATCGCCTTTACAAGGGAAAGTTTTCGTCACTTACGGGACCTATGATAAAACAATTTGAGTACTGATTGACTACATGCAGCCTACTTACTGGAAGTCTTATACATCAGGCTAATGTTTTCAACCTACAAGTCGCGATCCAAATTTGGCTAGTCAGATTTTATGTTGCATGTACCGTGCATTTTATCGTAAGTTTAAGTCAAAAAACGAACAAAAGCACAAGATTATTAACAGGTATAAAATGTATTTTCAACCAAATTCATTTTCCGAAACATAAGTACGGGTTGAAAATACATCATCTACCAGGTAATAATCTTGTGCATTTGTTGGTTTTTGACTTAAACTTGGCTCGTCAAGTTATTCTGAGTGGATCGCGAAAATGTTTGTTAAATATATTTACTACCAACCCACGCAAATTTGATAAATGTATTAAAACGTACGGCACATCCAACAAAGTATGATGTGTATTGTGACTGTGCTACGTACGGCACACCCAACAAAGTATGATGTGTATTGTGACTGAGCTACGTAAGGCACACCCAACAAAGTATAAATGTGTATTGTGACTGTGCTACGTACGGCACACCCAACAAAGTATAATGTGTATTGTGACTGAGCTACGTACGGCACACCCAACAAAGTATGATGTGTATTGTGACTGTGCTACGTACGGCACACCCAACAAAGTATGATGTGTATTGTGACTGAGCTACGTAAGGCACACCCAACAAAGTATGATGTGTATTGTGACTGAGCTACGTAAGGCACACCCAACAAAGTATGATGTGTATTGTGACTGTGCTACGTACGGCACACCCAACAAAGTATGATGTGTATTGTGACTGTGCTACGTACGGCACACCCAACAAAGTATGATGTGTATTGTGACTGAGCTACGTAAGGCACACCCAACAAAGTATGATGTGTATTGTGACTGTGCTACGTACGGCACACCCAACAAAGTATAATGTGTATTGTGACTGAGCTACGTACGGCACACCCAACAAAGTATGATGTGTATTGTGACTGAGCTACGTAAGGCACACCCAACAAAGTATGATGTGTATTGTGACTGTGCTACGTACGGCACACCCAACAAAGTATGATGTGTATTGTGACTGAGCTACTTACGGCACACCCAACAAAGTATGATGTGTATTGTGACTGTGCTACGTACGGCACACCCAACAAAGTATCATTCCATTTCCAGCGAAGACAAGAGAAATTCTCTTCTCCAGAGCCTCCAGACCGGCTCTGGGGCCCAGTCAGCCTCCCATACATCGGGTAACGACTCTTTAAAGGGAGAGGAAAAGTGGCCGGGGCGCGAAGCTGACCACTTACCTCCATCTAGTGGCGAGCTTAAGAATGAGTGGAGCTGTATTTCCTACCTCTACTTCCAATATGCTTTCGTAGCGCGTGCAGGGACAACTTTGCTTTCTCCCTTGCTATTTCGTTTTGTACAGGCATTTAAGATATAACGGATTACTGCGAACATAAGACACACCTTTTTTCACATTTTCCCATACTGAAAATTAGAGTGCTTTTTAAATTCGAGGTATTATTTTTCCCTCTTCGAAAAGTCTCGAAAACATCATTGTCCTAGAAGAAGAAGTCTCTTCACTAAAAGAGTGTTTAATTTTGCATAGAGTGAAATGTATTTGCTTGCAAAAATTCTTTCGCAAATCCCTTTTAAAAAGTGGGCTGCGTTTTAAATTAGAGGGCGCCTTAAATTCGAAGTAACACGGTATTTATAATTTTCATGTGTAAATAAAACCCTATGACCTTCACCACGAAAGCCTGTAAACAAAGTATCCGTAGTCTAGCATGTTCATTAATATTTCAACGTATTTTCTGTGCAGGTTGTACTGGGCGGAGGACGACGACATTGGTTACCTAAAGTGTCACTTGATCCGGAACCCCCTAGAGAAGAAGGTCGGCGTTTGGATGGACGTAATCTGATTGCTGATTGGCTGCGCGAGAAGAAGCGAAGAGGTTTAAGGGCAGAATATGTTTGGAACCGTGCTGATATGGAACGGGTGGATGCCCGGCGTGTCGATCACTTACTGGGTATATAGTGCATTTATTAAGACAGGGTATATAGTGCAGTTATTAAGACAGGGTATATAGTGCAGTTATTAAGACAGGGTATATAGTGCAGTTATTAAGACAGGGTATATAGTGCAGTTATTAAGATAGGGTACATAGTGCAGTTATTAAGACAGGGTATATAGTGCAGTTATTAAGACAGGGTATATAGTGCAGTTATTAAGACAGGGTATATAGTGCAGTTATTAAGACAGGGTATATAGTGCAGTTATTAAGACAGGGTATATAGTGCAGTTATTAAGACTGGGTATATAGTGCAGTTATTAAGATAGGGTACATAGTGCAGTTATTAAGACTGGGTATATAGTGCAGTTATTAAGACAGGGTATATAGTGCAGTTATTAAGACAGGGTATATAGTGCAGTTATTAAGACAGGGTATATAGTGCAGTTATTAAGATAGGGTACATAGTGCAGTTATTAAGACAGGGTATATAGTGCAGTTATTAAGACAGGGTATATAGTGCAGTTATTAAGACAGGGTATATAGTGCAGTTATTAAGACTGGGTATATAGTGCAGTTATTAAGACAGGGTATATAGTGCAGTTATTAAGACTGGGTATATAGTGCAGTTATTAAGACAGGGTATATAGTGCAGTTATTAAGACAGGGTATATAGTGCAGTTATTAAGACAGGGTATATAGTGCAGTTATTAAGACTGGGTATATAGTGCAGTTATTAAGACAGGGTATATAGTGCAGTTATTAAGACTGGGTATATAGTGCAGTTATTAAGACAGGGTATATAGTGCAGTTATTAAGACTGGGTATATAGTTCAGTTATTAAAACAGGGTATATAGTGCAGTTATTAAGACAGGGTATATAGTGCAGTTTTATAAGACAGGGTATATAGTGCAGTTATTAAGACAGGGTATATAGTGCAGTTATTAAGACTGGGTATATAGTGCAGTTATTAAGACAGGGTATATAGTGCAGTTATTAAGACTGGGTATATAGTGCAGTTATTAAGACAGGGTATATAGTGCAGTTATTAAGACTGGGTATATAGTGCAGTTATTAAGACAGGGTATATAGTGCAGTTATTAAGACAGGGTATATAGTGCAGTTATTAAGACTGGGTATATAGTGCAGTTATTAAGACAGGGTATATAGTGCAGTTATTAAGACAGGGTATATAGTGCAGTTATTAAGACAGGGTATATAGTGCAGTTATTAAGACTGGGTATATAGTGCAGTTATTAAGACAGGGTATATAGTGCAGTTATTAAGACAGGGTACATAGTGCAGTTATTAAAACAGGGTATATAGCGCAGTTATTAAGACTGGGTATATAGTTCAGTTATTAAAACAGGGTATATAGTGCAGTTATTAAGACTGGGTATATAGTGCAGTTATTAAGACTGGGTATATAGTGCAGTTATTAATAATCCAGTCGCCGCCCTCTCACCACGGAGGTCCGGGTTCGATCCTAGGCCATTCCGTGTGAGATTTGTTTTGGACAAAGTGGCACCGGGACAGTTTTTCTCCTAGTTTTTCGTTTTCCCCTGTCAGTACCATTCCACCATTGCTTCATCTACACGTTGCTCTTACCAGAACTACAAACGCAGTGATCTTTCAGAGATCGAGGAGCATTGGATAGAAAAGTACTTTCACTTTTTTTTTCAGTAATTGAAATACATTTCCTATTGACATAAATACTAAGCAAGTTGCTATGCTGTTCCACACAGGACAACAGGGGAGATAAATGTGGATGTGTAAACCCTGATTTCATCAACATATCAGCCTTCAATAAGCAAGTATTCCGCAGGTCGAATGCTTAAATTTGTAATTATAAAAAGACAAGAACGTAACGGAATATGCGGCGGTAGCTAGAGTCTAACGTTACACATTGAAAACATTAAATCATTGTTCTTTATTTCTTCCAAAATAATATTTTTGTCTGCCAGCAAAGCTAACAATGGGTTAGGATTTATTTCTATATGGTACATCATTTTCTGATGAAGGCACTGTATAAATGGTAAATAAATCGGCAGGGTGATTAGAGTGAGATGGAATGGTTATGTAGCACTCATGAGGACGTGTGAAATACACGTAAAACTTGCTGGGAAGCATAGAAGGAAAGGTACTACTTGAGAGCTACACGCCTAAAATGGCTGATAATTTTGAAATTATTTTAAAGGACGTTAGACTATTTGCATGTGGACCGAATTCAGCTGGTCCAGGATAGTCATAATGACGGACAACTAAGGACGCCGTAATGCACATTGTAATTACAAAATAGGAAAATTATTGGCTGAGAGCTATTTTCAAGAACAACTCTGTTCCACATCGTTAGTTAATTACTTAGGTACTTAATTAATTGGCTGGATATTGAGCCATTCATTAAATGGCGTTCTGCACTGAAGCAACCCTTTCCATTCTGCGACAGGTCTGTTCGCATATTCCCACCTAGACTTCGAAGCAGACCGTGACACAGGTCCCAATGGTGATCCTTCACTTGCTGACATGACTCGTGTTGCCCTATCCATCTTGGCTAAGAACCCACGAGGATTTCTTCTGTTTGTGGAAGGTAAGTACCCGGGGAGTATGACATCTCTTCTGTTACCTTGTGCGTACACTGCCTATAGTGCTAACAGCGTCCCAAATGTTTTATTTTCTTACAATACACTGCGTCTTTTACTTAATGAGGATATGGACTTGAAATCAGAAACTACTGCAGCTATGTTCAGACTCCGTAGCCCTAAATATGTCGTTTCTCGAACTTCGAAGATATTATTAAAAACAATTTTTCTTCCTTAACTACAGCAAGTTGCCGATCCCAGTGGCCGTGCGGTCTAAGGCGTGGGTCTGCGGCCGCTCGCTTACTAGGATCGTGGGTTCGAATCCCACCGGGAGCATGGATGTCTGTCTGTTGTGAGTGTTGTGTGTTGTCAGGTAGAGGTCTCTGCGACGAGCTGGTCCCTCGTCCAGAGGAGTCCTACCGACTGTGGTGTGTCTCAAATGTGTGTGACCATGAAACCTCGAAATGAGGAGGCCTAGGCACCCGAAAAGGGGCTGTTGAGCCATAGGAAAAAAATAAAAATAAAACTACAGCAAGTTGATTCTCATATAGGCCTAATATTTTCTATATTCTTGAGACATAAGCTTTAGTCTTTGAAAAATGAAAATGTTTTCCGTTTAAATCTACGATAGCACAGCTTGACCACTCGTTTCCAGAAGTTATTTCCGATTTTAGTATTAAGAAATGCCACAAATAAGCTAAAGGCCTGATAATGTAAGCTTATTGTCCTTAAGTAGCACTGACATAAATTTAACCTTTCGCTTTACAAAAGGCGCAACTGACGCTGTTTTATCCTTTGGCTAATAAATCTAGAGTCTCTAATTAAGGCTCAAAATATAATAATGTGTGGAATCCAGAACTCCAGTAAGTACTGTAGTAACACAGTGCCATTTCAGGCATAGTTGGTAAAGATGTGAAAATTCCATGACTAACTACCGAAGATAATTAATTAATGTCTCATCCGTGCAAAGCAACAGTTAAGAGTGTTAATGTATGTACGTTAATCTCTACATAATCACATCATGTACTTGAAGATCAAGATTTCCGAACTGACTGGCAGTAAACATGCCCTGAGTTTAATGTCCTGACTCTCTTCGGCAATGCAGTTATGAGTTGTTCCTGTACTTCCCAAATATTTGTACTTTGCTACTTGTATAAATCAGAGCGGCCGATCCAGTGGTCGTGCGGTCTAAGGCGTGGGTCTTCGGCTGCTCGCTTGCTAGGATTGTGGGTTCGAATCCCACCGGGGGCATGGATGTTTGTCTCTTGTGAGTGTTGTGTGTTGTTGTCAGGTAGAGGCCTCTGCGACGAGCCGATCCCTCGTCCAGTGGAGTCCTACCGACTGTGGTGTGTCTCTAAGTGTGATCAAAAGATCTTCCAACCTCGACACTGAAACGGGAAATCGGAGTAGATAGAAGAGGACGACTAAAATAAATAAATAAATAAATAAATCAGAGCGGAAAGGATTAAAGATCACCAATGATTTCCGTAGGGCGTTCGGAAAGTAATACCTCCATATTTATATCTTTACATCTAGACAAGGCATCGAAGTGAAACAAAAACATAAAAACATAGCTTAGAGTGTGTAACTGGTTTCTGTACCTCATTTTTCTCTGTAGTATCCCTCTAGTTCGATATAACGACGCCAGCGCTGAAAAACTTTTTCGAGCAGGTCGGTGTAGAATTATTTAGGCCTTCTCGAAACCATTTATTCATCACACATGAAACGAATTCATCTGAGATGCTGCGTGAGAGCTGCAAACAACCAGAAGTCAGACGCGCCAAATCCGGCTGTAGGGAGGATGTGGAGTAACTTCAAATCCGATGCTCCATGGCCGCTGAAGTAGCAGCACAAGCGTGGGGCTGGCGTTATCATGTTGAAGAAGCATGAGCTTTTTTCACGGCGAACGCGATAGATTCGTTCTTTCAGTGTATGTAGGGTCTTCACTTAATTTTCCAAGTTAATTTTTGTCGATTTTCTTGAATAAATTCATCTATTTTTCCCTGTTCAAATTGAGAGTTGCGCTGACAGACCTTCCAGATCGCGGCTGGTCGTTCAGGTCCAAATGTCCGTCACTGTCCCTCGATTCTATTTCACAACGACGCTTAGTACTTAATGTCCACAGCATCTTCACCATAGGAAGCCAAAACTAGCCGGTCAATACCGTTAGGAGTTTAATTTTCGCGCGTCAAAAACTCAGTAACAACTGGCTGTTTGATGAGCTTCAGCACGGTTGAGAACAAGTCGTCCATTTTGGACAGAATACAACGCAAACCACTAGGTATACCAAGATATACTGGACGGCGAAATGAAGCCCAAGGAACGGTGAACAAGGTGGCACAAGTGCCGCTTCAAGGTCACAACATTTGCGCGAAGGCATTATTTTCCGAACGCCCTATGTAGATAGGTGCGTGTTAAGTAACAAAGGGTGGAAGAAGGAGAATACTGAAACACTGAGAACGAGATTTGGAATTTCGTGCTGAGAGAAGAGCCACAGCGCAATTTTCTTGTCGTGTTGGCGATGATTCCTGTTGTTCACCTGTCTTTCACGTGATATTCACGTGGTATAAGGCACACTGGTAGTCTTGAACAGAATGTTTTATTACAGAGAGAGTTCGGAATTTTTGACACGTGTGTGTCACAAGGCATATGTAGCAAAAGTTTTTAGTTGAACTTACAATTTTTAATAGAGCGTTTCAAAATAAAAATTATCAAAAAATTGTTGTGGGATGCAAGTTACGTTTAGGTACGGAAGGGGCATGATTTTAACCCAGTCGTGTGAAATGCAGTACTTATTGGAATAGATCTGTAAGGTTAATATCGTGTTACTGTAGCTTACTTGTGCATTGTGTGTACGTGTTTGTGCCTGCTCTTGTGCATGCGTGCATGTCCGTGTGTCTCTTTACAACTTCTGATTTAATTATGTTGCGATATACTTATAGCCGTATGTAAAGTAACAGGAAAGCAAGTCAACATTTCTACGATTGTAGATCTCAAAAGGACAGAAAGGTTTTCGCATTTCGTTTTATCGCCACCTTCTTTCATATGCACTGAAATATATGCTGATGGTAGTCCGTTGTCAGTGTACGTGCGTATGTATGCACATGCTGTGTATGTATGCATATGCTATGTAGGTCTATATATATATATGTTTTTGCTGTTTCGTTGAATTTCTTTCGTGTATAAAGAGACGGGATGCGTGTTGGTAAGAACTAAATCGCTTTATAGGCCCAGAAGATGGAATACAAGAGTATGCAGTTCTGTTCCCGAAACTCTATACAAAATCAATGTTCTGGCAGTGGTGACGGTCATCGTAATGTTAAAGTGGTAAGAAATCGCTTCAGGAATGAAGGTAGCACAGACATTAATGCGGAAAGTCAAACACAGAATATTCACTAGTATTCACAGATCATCTCCGTTACTCGCCTAGGAGAATGCTATGGCCCGGACATGTAGGAGGCATGAGTCAGTTAAGAGAAGCAGACAAAAGTTTGGTTCTAAAATGAAAGAGAAGCGACCACTTTCAAAACGTAGCACCAGATACGAGGACTTGGTTCAAATGGCTGGCTATGATACAGTGCATCCAGTTGTAAATCTTAACATTTAATAAAGAATGTCAATTGTCCTTCTCTACGCCATGAAGGCATATAGGAGGAGAAGAGTTATAGTTCCAATTATTCTTAACCTCGGCACTAAATGGTGGTGAGTGGTCAGCTTCATGTCCCGGCTGCTTTACCTTCTGGAAAAAACCCCGGTATCCACTGGAGAGGAGGCAGAGCCGGCCTGGACGATTTTGGAGAAGAGACAAGGTATTATCCCTATACTTCGGGTTCCATAAAACGCAAGCCACGTCTTGAGATTAAGTGACTCTAGACTTGAGATAAGAGGGTTTTGCATCATGGAGTTCTTCGTTCGGTTAGTTTGCTTGCTTCATATGTAGGTAGAGATTATGTAATTCGCGGCTTATTTTGTTACATATGCAAACGAAACGGTATATTATTTTCACAATTTTCTAAAACAGGCAAGCCTAACGTTTTTCGACAAAGGGCCAGAACAATTACTGAGGGCTAGTTCGCGCGCTGCACGTGTAAAAATCATAAGTGGCATGCCTAACCGCCTAAAGTATTGTGTAATATATATATATATATATATATATGTTATTTACAGATGTGGCCGCCAGCAGCATAACTCAGTCTGGCGTGCCGCGGGTTGGACACCGCAGTTCTGAAAGTACCTACCCATTTAATAAACAGAGATAGTCTTTACATAATTCAGTGTGGAAAAAGGTACTATTCGTGTGCCACGTGCTTCACTTTAGCTGACATTCAAAATACTCACCGTTGACATACAGGCAGTTTCCACTGCGGGCTGATTCGCTGGTTTTAACTATCTGGCTTCAGGGAGGGGTTTGTTGTATTCAGACGGCAGGCATGAGCAACGGCGACAAGAGGGTTCTGTGCTGGCTGGCTATGATGACGGTGATTGTGCGGTTCATAGCCGGCAGAGACTCGTTATCCTTCTGGAGGTGCGGTAGAATTTAGCTGACCGGCTGCAGAAACACAGGTTGGCGGCTTTCGTCTGTCGGAGGGACAGATGTCCAGCACGAGTGTCCTTGTCTGTCGCTGAGAGGGATATTATAACAGGATGACATCCACAAAGTCCCCGTCATTTTACATGACAACCTTCAGCGCGAGTCTCACAAACCTTACGGCCCTCCTGCCTGTCACATGATTGCAGCTGTTGCGTAAGCAGACGAATACTGGCACCTCCACCGCTCTGAATGCAGAAACACACTGATATAAGTGCACATGACTTCTTACATTCTCCCAACTTGTAACATCAGCCTACGCTCGCTAAACTTACCTGCGCTTGAAGCTGGAGACTTTGTGGAATTACTCCTGTTGTACTGGGATATTAGCCGATCGGCAGTATGGAGGTAAGGCTCGAGGGTGGATGTTCTGGGTGTTTTTGCCGGCCAGTGGTTGGGAGGGTGTGCCGTCCGGATGTTGAGAAGTTACGAAAGTGCATGTAATTTCAACTAACTCTATCTGTTAAGAGCATGCCACACTGTTAAATTTGGTCACGACAAAACTACATGACAGTATTTTCTTTACATGTTATACAACGTACATTTATAACTTAATACAAAAAATTAAAGGCTAATGAGCCGATCCCAGTGGCCGCGCGGTCTAAGGCGTGGGTCTAAGGCCGCTCACTTACTGGGATTGTGGGTTTGAATCCCGCCTAGGGCATGGATGTCTGTCTCTTGTGAGTGTTGTGTGTTGTTAGGTAGAGGTCTCTGCGACGGGCTGGTCACTCGTCCAGAGGAGTCCTACCGACTGTGGTGTGTCTCCAATGTGTGTGACCATGAAACCTCGAAATGAGGAGGCCTAGGCACCCGAAAAGGGGCTGTTGAGCCATTGGGGGGGGGGGGGGAAGGCTAATGACATTCCTTAAGTTTCGCAGTGAAGATGATGGCGCAATCACTCTTGTTTATGTCCATACAGGCGGTCGTATAGACCATGCTCATCACTATAACAACGCATACAGAGCTTTAGTGGAGACCCTTGCGTTGGAGGCTGCTCTGTTGGCAGCCCTGCCTCTTGTGGATCTAGCAGACACGCTGCTGGTTGTCACTGCTGATCACTCACATGTGCTGACACTGGGAGGACTGGCCACACCACGAGGGAATCCCATTTTAGGTTTGATTGTTATACTTTGCGGTGTTTGTTATTGTTAAGTGCATCAGCTGCCTGCCAGAGGGTAGGGACGAGCAGCATGTCGCTCTTTCATTTCTTCCTCCCTTCTATTTCTTTCTTCTAGAATATAATTACAAATTAAATCTTTTTCACATCAAAATGGATAAATCATTATGTTATCTTGGAATCCATATTTCATCTCCAATTTCAAATTATACTGTGTGTAACTTTTCAGAAAAAAAAATTTTCCAGACACATTTCGCCACTTTATCACACAAAAAAATTGGTGCCTTTTGCATTCTTGCGTTTGCACTGAAAAAGAGGCAATACCTTATTGGAAGTGCCCCTATCCTGAGCCAGATGAATCCAGGCCACACCCTCCCTTCCTATTCTTTTCAGAACCATTTTAGGATTTTCTCCCATCTACTCTTAGATCTTCCAACTGATCTCTTTCCTTCAGGTTCTGCACCGGAACCCTGTATTTCTTCTTTGATTGCATGATCCAAATAACACTGTATTTGGCGACAAGTAGAAATTATGAAGTTCCTTACTTTGTAATTTTCTCCAGCCCATTGTTAATGCCTCCCTCTTTGGCCCAAATATCTTTCCCGGGACACTATTCTCAAAAACACTGAGCCTATATTTTTACCTTAATGTGGGGTAGATAAGACACGATCCTTTGCGCAAAGCCTGAACTGACAGAGGCCCTGTTTGTATCTCACGTATTTCATGTGTCACATTGTACCTCACTATGTAAGTCTATGTGGAAACAATGTAAACACTGACAAAAATACTTATTACAGAAAACGCCCGTTATTTAGGCAGACGGGACTTCAAATTTCGAGGAAAATGTAATTTTCAAGCCCAAAAATGGTCTGAACTCAAAGACTAACCTACTGAGTGATCGTCAGTGTTAAAGCGAATTGCATTTACTCATGGAGGATTACTCCATGGAGTTTACAGTGGTGATAATGATAAAGAGGTATAATTTTAAAAATGTATATAATGTATATTTTATATATAATATATTATATATAAAGTAGTTATATAAATATGGAAAGAAAGTTGAAAATTACCCTTGTATTTATATAAAAGGGATTTCTTGTTATTGTTGTTTCGTATTGTGATAATATTATTTGAAGGAAAACAACAAATAAGATCTATATTTCTCAAGGTCTGGATTTATGGTATTTACTTATTGCTTCATAGTCATTAAAGACGCCGTTACGCCGTACCTATGCGTGCAGTCACAAAAAAGCACTGTGTATATATATATATATATATAAGTTTCAGGTGTGCAAATAAAACACACGTATTACCGTCGTCTCCCTCGTATAGTGTTGGCTAAGTGCAGTGGCCGGCGATGTTATGTGCTTTAAAGCAAGTACTCCAGAGCATTAAGCCCCTTGTGGTTTTCTTGGTTACGCGTAGCAGCACTGCGTGCTTGTTCATTTTACAGCTCACTGTAACAACGTAACGATGTCTGCCCCTATATCCAGTGCCATATTGCCGTTCAGAGGACTGTCCGAAGCAGTTGTTATTCCAGTCGCATTAGAGACAAGTTATACCTTGGAATTAACTCCATTAGGTAGTCACCTCAGTAATGATTCTGGTTTTCATGCTGCATAACACAAGGCTTTAGACACTCTCTAGCGTCTGTTCCTGTTAATGTTTGTCACAGCCTGTCGCCAAGGTCATTCTGCAAGCCGCTTTCTCTTCTTCGCCTCCCGACCTCAAGAGTACTGACAACTGTCAGATAACCGTCTTGTGGCTTGCGATGTCTTGTGTTCTTCAGGGTATAGATTCCTCTACACAGAAGAGTGAGGCAGTATGTTTCTTCGAAACGTAGGTAAATTTGTACCAGACATCACGGCGGCACACCCTTGAAGGCGGTGTCTGCATATTTACTGCCTTGAGAAATTCAAATCTGGCTGTCATTATGTAGGCCTAATATTGACTTGAAACGGAGCGTAAGATATATTCAGTAATAAAAGGACGGGTGTTAGCTAACGGGGTAATAGAACTAGTTACATGTTTGTATTGTAAACCGTTAACTTATCACTTCTGATGATAAGAAGATAACGCGATTCCCTATGCGTAAATAAATCCACGTCGTACAAAAGATATTTCATTCGTTACTTTGTCTTACGACAGGTCCAATGCCTCTTCGAAAGCGAGTTCTCCAGAGAGGGCGATCTAGTGCTTCCTCTTTAAACTTCCAGGATCTTCTCGTTTCCTTAAGGTCATTCAGTAGCTATTACGCCTTCTTCCTCGTCTTCCCGTCACTTCTATCCCTCCTTCTATCTTCCATTCAATAACGTGTTTTAAAAGGCAGTTCCTGCGCAAGATGTGACCAATCCGGTTATCCTTCATTCTTTTCACTACAAAAGACAGTATAGACAAAATTACAATGTAAAATGGTCCCTGTCCACGCCATTGAAGGCACATAATGGGAGTGGAGACATAGCTCCACTCATTCTTAACCTCGGCGCTAGATGGAGGTCAGTGGTCAACTTCACCCCCCCCCCCCCCCCCCCCGAAATTCCGGCGCTTTTTATACACTGGTGGGTCTCAGAGCCGGTTTGGACTCTTTTGTAGAAGAGAGAATCTCTTGTCTCTGTCGGGATTCAAACCCCCGGACCTCCCAGCCCGTAGCAGGTCGCTAAACCGACTAGGCTGTTCCGGCTTCCAGACAATATAGGCACAAAATTAGAAATATACACAGTATTAAAGTCATTGTCTTGGAGTGGATACAGTTCTGCTCTTACGTGGCGCCGTGATGTTGGGTTAATGTTTCCTGTTGTTCTGAATGAACGTAGTGCCTGCATCGTCAAGCATTGAAGGGTGAAGAAGGTGATGAAAATGAAGGCGTCGGATTGCTTTGAAACATCTGGGAACACTAATCCAGCGACATAGCGTCATTTCGCAGAAGATCTGAACCCTTCAACAAAACCGTTTCGGAAACTTCACATGTCGGAAAATCTTGGAGTGTGTCTGCTATTTGGTGAAATTAAATTAGAAGCAGCCGATATGAGACTTTGCAGATTAGACGTCGCTGTTCAAACTGATTTATATGCATGTGAAATTTGGTCTCTTACCCGAAGGGAAAACATGTGTAGTTTGCAGGTGTCTGAGAACGCAAAGTGCCTATAGAGAATATGTGAGCCGAGATCCGAGATAGACCTCCAGAGACGTGAGGGAATGAAACTACTTGCAACATCTAAATGTCATACGGAGAATAATATTAAATGAATACTAGAATTACAGGATATGAAGGTGACGAATGGATTAATGTGCTTTAGGATAAAACCCAGTAATGGGATGTTTTCAAAACGTTCATGTATCTAAGGGCCCATATTAGGCGAGGGATTAACTGACAAACTGGGCGATTAATAGCTTCTCAAGGAGGATTACTGCATAGAGCTCAGTACTCATTCACGCAGCAGAAAGTAATATTTATGCCATCGGTCTTCGTGTACATGCGACCGGAAGTTCGATGACACTTCAGAAGATGTAAATAATGTTGCCGCAGATCTCGTTTCCGCCATTAGCCGTGACCGTTTCAGGAAATAAAGTAGGATTTTAAAAATAATCTTATGACTGGGACGGTCTGAGAGAAGCGACTGCAAAATAAGTAACTTCTAAAACGAAAGCTAGGAATCTTTCTCCATAATCTGCGTGTAATAACGCGTAGTCTCATATGTAATCCTGCTTTGGTACAGTCATTCAAAGCATTTTAAGTATGCAGTAGCTTTGAAGGATTTAATAACTAGCTGTTTCCCTATGTTATAATTTCGTCTTGTAATCTGGTGACAGTGCATGTCTCTTAACGCTTGACAAATCCCTTAACAATGTTTAATAGTTTATTAGAATCATTAAGGGTTCTTGTTACAGTGACGTTAGTTTCCTTAAGGGCCAATTCAGGAAGGAATAAAACGGGCGATCGAAGGACGTTCCACTTTACATCAGCGCAGTGTCTGAATGGTAATGCTCCTAACAACCTGTTAAAATAAGCTACAGGTTCTTGGAACTGCCAGCGATTGTGTTTACAGGAAAGACTTTGTGCACTGAATGTATACAGTGGAAACGAGAGAGTCAATATATGTATAAACGTAAGATTGAGGCGCGTTCGCGTAATAATTTTTGCAGTGGAAAAGCAATAAGTATTACATATTCTAAGCCTGTGTCTGTAGCCTTAGTTATCCAGCATGCAAAGCGCATGCGCCGTATTATATTGTCATCTGTGGCATGTCTGGCTCTACCATATTTTTCCACATCATCGCATAAACGGCACGATTTTCGGGGAAAAAAATTATTCAAAGTAAAATGTGTGTTTTGATTTTCTCTACAATTTGTGTTTGAAACATTTCTCATTCTAAGAAGAATTCAGCGAGGTATTATCATAAATGTACATAGGTCTTCATGTAAAGAATCCCTTATTCTTGTCATGTTTTAAGGAAACTTGAATTTTCACGACAGACTTTCAAAAAAACACTCAAAGATTAGATTTCATGAAAGTCCGTTTAGTGGGAGCCGAGTTGTTCCATGCGGACAGACAGACAGACAGACAAACATGATGTAGCAATCGTCGCTTTTCGCAATTTTGTGAGTTAGCACAGCACGTACCCGGTCGGTCTCGAAAGCTTGGTGTGTTTTTTTAAGATCTCGACTGAGTACTCATTTGTTGTTTTCTCGTGCCGAATAGCGTGATGGTGACACAAAATATATGCAGCGTGTGTTGTCATAGCAGTTGTCTCGTCCCTCATGCTACGTCTCCTAAACTGAGCGATCGGTAGCAACCAGTAAACTAATAAACTGATGAATACAGTAAGAGAGAAGGCCTGTCACTATTCGAGAGAGCTGCGTTTGTACAGAGGCTTGTATCCTGTATTTGGTATTCCTAATTACTATAAAGGGGCCGATCCCAGTGGCCGTGCGGTCTAAGGCGTGGGTCTTCGGCCGCTCGCTTACTAGGATCGTGGTTTCGAATCCCACAGGGGACTTTGATATCTGTCTCTTGTGAGTGTTGTTTGTTGTCAGGTAGAGGTCTCTGCGACGAGCTGGTCCCTCGTCCAGAGGAGTCCTACCGATTGTGGTGTGTCTAATGTGTGTGATCGTGAAACCTCGACGAAACGAGGAGGCCCAGACCCATATAGGGCTGTCGAGCCATACAAAAAAAAAATTACTATAAGGGGGGGGGTTCACGTTAAATCTTGGCTCGAAGACAGAATATTCTTACTTACATTCTGTGTTGTTTTCCTCAATTCTGCATGAAAAATAATGGAATTGTAACTTAAATTAAACCAAGAATGATTTTTTATATAGCCTTTCATATTATTTATTCATAAATCCTACCATTAGATACTTTATTACCTATGTATTTGAGAGTAAGGTCAGGCGATGATAAAAGTTGCATGAGTATCAAAATGTAATCACAGATTTAGTATCTCACTTGTAGCTTAAGGATGTTCTGCTGATCGGCCAGCAGTCCACCTTTACTTCGTGTTTTATGACGTCACAAGACGAGTCTTATTATGCATACATTTGGAACCATCTTCATGTACCATATTGCAGTGGATATAAGCTATAGTAAGATATTTATGGAACTACAATTTTAAAAACTTCTAATTAATTGATTAATTTTAAATCAATTTACGTCAAACAACAAACAGAACAACGTATAAGTTTTGATGATAATAAATTTTATTAAGCATAAATGAAACTAAAGGATACCACAAAGATATAATCAATTAAAACCATGGTGAATCCTGTGGAAACGTGTAAAATTGCCTTTGCTTGATTAAGTACGACGTCGTGAATACTTAGGGGAGTAGAAGTGTAGCCTTACGCGGTAAGTTCTTTGGTAAATGGATATGAGTTGTCAGATTCACGCTCTATCCATTTCCTCCGGTACCTACGCCGTGGATACGAGTCTTTTGGTGGATGGAAGTGTTTGGGCTAAGAACTGAGAATTTATCATTTCTGAAACTAATGATTATGAGAGAAAGCCATTTATGCTGCAGGTGTGGACAGCAAAATGTCAGACGTAGACGGACTGCCCTACTCCACCCTGCTGTATGGTAACGGACCCGGCTTCTCTCAGCCCCGCCCAGTACCCAGCAACTCCTCTTCCTCCGAAATGGCCGGCCGTAACTCCGTGCACGGGGCAGCTGTGCCTCGACAGTGGGCCACGCACGGGGGAGAAGATGTGCCTATTTACGCACAGGTAAGTTAAGCTCGTAGCTCTGACTCTATTCGGGGCGGGAAAAATACGGCCCGCGGGATCTTAATCTCCGGCCCACGGAGATCTTTTTAAAAATTTAATGTGTAATATTACTTTATTTAACTTTTTAAAAACTTTCCAAAGAGTGTAATAATGTATTTTCTCGCAAGGATCTAAGAAACCAGGATATTTATAGGAGGCAATTATTTACCGATATAAATAAAACATTAATTAATTCGTACTTTTCCAACATTGGCCTTGAAAGAAATCATACCCAATTCAAGAATACATGTCTCGAGGGACTATTTCAGTAAATTTGCGCTTACACATATAGTTACTTGCAGTAATTGGAAGTTTATGAGTAACTACAAACAGCTTATTATGTCGTTAATGCGGCGAGTACATGCGTGTATTTTATTGTATTGTATTGTATGCTTCTTTAAAACATTTAAATATATTGCTTTGACCTCCTTCAAAACAGGCAAAACACTTCTGATATCTAATTCTACTCTTCTGTTAGAGACTTTTTTTGTGTATGAAGGGCCCCGCAGCAGATGCTACGGACGCACCGCAGCCTTGAGGCTTATTGTGCAACCCTGTGATGAAGATGATTAGTTTTTTTTCAGTTTTTCCTTGTAAGGGTCAGCGGTGGAATGAAATTGACAGGGAAAACCGAAGTACTCGGGGAAAACCCTGTCCCATTGCCACTTTGTCCACCACAAATCTCACATGGACTGACCCGGGATCGAACCCGTGCCTCCGCGGTGAGAGGCCGGCGACTAACCGCCTGAGCCATGGCACGGCCCGATAGAGACTTAGCTGACCCCTGGAAGGCTGCAGAAAAGTGATGCTTCAATTGTGGCGATGAAGGCCATCAGACTTCCTCCTTTTGGCCTTCTCTTCTTTGTCCCTTCTACTTAACGCTAGCAACGTAAACCCCTTCGGTAGCCGTGGATGTCACTAGCAAAATTCCTGTGGTCAAATTCCCTAGACGACTAGAGGGATTAGAGTAAAGTACGCCAAATAGGGAAGAGTAACAGATGGAGGGACTTGTGGAGGGGAAAGATCCATGGGAGTTGTTTCTACGGCCTCACTATAATCCAGGCTCATCCTTTCTTCAGAAGATAATACTGGCTCAACTAACAAAGGTATTTGCCACGTTTCATGGAACCCGAGAGTTCATTGATGTCGCAACAGTTGTGATTTTTTTTTTGTACTGGCTTAAGAAGTGTTTTGTTTCTGTTAGGGTCCTCTAGCTTCCCAGCTCTTCTCTGGTACCTTTGACCAGAGCTACATTCCACACGCCATCGCTTATGCTGCGTGTCTTGGTGAACACAACCAGCGCTGCAACGGCGGTCCTGATAACTACTCGGCTAGTGATCCGGGACCTGCAGCTTGTTCCGCGCCAGCACCAGAACCCAATCCTGGTGTCGTCCGTGGAGGAGTTGTTGTCGCTAGTAGCGTCATGGCTGACGACAGTGCTACACCGCATGGTGGGGCTACGAGCAGATACTATACACGTAATATCACTATGTTTGCTGTGGTGCTTCTTCTAACTTGTGTTGTCCCATATGGCTTCGAAGTGACTTAGTAAATGATGGAGGGGAAGAGAGGGGAATATGTTACTCTTACCTGAATTGTTACAAAGACTTGCAGAAATCCTGTAGCGGTTTCAGAGCCCGAAAAATAGCTGATACTGAAAGATAAGTAAGGTGATATATTTTGAGAATGTCGTGTGCAGTGCAAGTATTGTGACAAAAAAGGTATATCCTACAAACAATCATGTTAGGCAACGAAACGCAACAAAACTCTTCTCGAATGTACTGAATGAAAATAATACAATATCTTCTTTGTACTGAATATGGAATACTATTTATGCAATGTCCATTAACTAAACATCTTTCTTTAATTAAAACCAAAAATATGATATCAGAATCGTTTTATTTGTGTTCTGTTATAGCAAAGTCAAAGGAATTGAACGCTGAGCTGTCATTTCGCCTCTTACAATCACATCTCTTAGAAATAAAGTGTTGTACATTTTAAATTTGGAAAAAAGTATGCTACAACAATTCATTGCTTTTCTAGAATTGAGGATGACCATAAGGTACTTATCTTACGCCCAATGGTAAGGTTGCCTTCGTTGAACCGGCGCAATAGATTGGCGGAATTGCTATCGATGAACCACCAAGGGCTACGTGAATGGATCGGTGGACCATTCATGGAACCTTCTTTCTGTTACGGATTGCCGGTATTGTACAAACCATTCCGGCTGTTGTTTAAATGTTTCTACCACTGTGTTTACGTATTATTTTCTAATTGCGTGCAAGAAGCTTGGATTTTCAAGCGAAAATCTTGTAGTCAGGCAAGCCTACTGAGGAATGAATTTTCATCTTCTATTGTAAGATGCTGATACTTGCTAAATGTGGAAGTTGTGGGCTTGAAAATATGGATATAGCGATTGAAGTCCTTCGAAACGGCGATGTTGGTTTAAATATAGCATCACGTGCCTATCCTCTTCGAAAAAATACGTGAAGAGACACTTAGATGGGAAAAATTATTTTACAGTGGGAATCAGTCAAGCTATTGCCGAAGGGGAATTGGTTAACCATTTTTTAGGCACGTTCGCAAAATTGCGACAAGCGACTATTAGCTTCGTCATGTCTGTCTGTCCGTCAATTAGTCCGCATGGAACAACTCGGCTGCCACTAAACGGATTTTTATTAAATTTGGTATTTGAGTATTTTTCGAAAATCTGTTGAGAAACGTCAAGTTTAATTAAAATCTGACAAGAATAAAGGGTACTTTACATGAAGACCGAAGTACATTTATGATAATATCTCGCTGACTTCTTCCTAGATTGAGAAATGTGTCATAAAAATTGTAGATGCAATCAAAACGCACATTTTATATTCAATAACAACTTTCCGAAAATTGTGCCGTTTATGAGATAATGTGGAAAAATATAGTAGAGCCAAACAGGCCACAAATGACAATATAGCGCATGCGCATTGCATGCTGGATAACTAAGGCTACAGACACACACTCAGAATATGTAACAGTTATTGCTTTTCCACCTCAAAAATGGTTACACGAACGCGCCTCAGTGTTACGTTATACGTACACTGCCTGTCTTGTTACAATTGGAGCAATACGTGTTTTGTGTAACCATCACTGGTTCAAGAAGTCTGGCATTTAAAGTTGCTGAACTAAATCATTTTTCTCACACACCCAATAAGACAGGTACCTCTAGAAGGAAATGGTACTCTGGGTTCACGAGACGACAACCACAACTAAGTCTGAGGCAGCCGCATGCTAAATTAAATGCATGGCAACAGGTTTCAATGAAGACAGAGTAAGTGAAATCTTCAATTTGCTTGAAAGAACTGTTGAACATAAAGTTACTGCTAATATAATGTGTGTATAACGTAGACGATGCTGCCTTAAGAACTTATTAGAAAAGAAAACCGATCTGGTCAATTTGAAGTACGAAAAGAGGAACCATTAGACTGCTGTCCGATGTGTCAGTGCTGTTGGCTGCTACGCACCTTCCATGGTGATATTAAACGGCAAAACTTGTGAAGATTTAAAAGGTGGGGCACCGCTAGGATTTTGTTTTATATTCAACTTAGAGAGTGGTTATGTCAGGAAAGAATATAATTTTAACAAAATGTGCACTACTACATGCTTAAACGTATATTTTCCTATATTATGCTTACGGCCCATTGATAGAAATAGTGTGGTCCATTCATGGGACCCTAGTGCTGTGAATGGACCAGATGCAAGGATGAATAAAATATTTTACTTCGAACAGTTATCCGTGAGTTAGTTTCGCGAAATTTCGTTGACTAACAGACAACAAAGTTTTTTAATTTAAAGATATGTTTGTTGTCTTTCTATGCGCAACATACGTATTCCTTTCTTTTTGTCAATAATGCTTGACTGGTCCATTGAAGGCAACCTTACCCTAAATATTTACATTTTCAATTTCTGTTTGTTTTGTGTGTATTATTACATATCATGTTTGGTTGGTCATTCGGTCTCAACATGACAGAAAAATTCCACGTAACCGAAAGTAAACACCATGAAGAATTAACGAAGGATAGGTCTCAGTGGAATATTATTTAAGAGAAATTTTCCATTGTTTTCTGGCTGAAAGAATAAGATGAAACGAACATTAAGTGAACAGTGAACTATTTTGTTTCAATTTTACGGGTTCAGGGCCGACAATATGAAGAGTGACTAACTATGACAAAGTTGTTGTTTAGAACACCTGAAAATATGTGTCAAGTTTGTCCGTGCAGTGAAGATTGTAACCGTATTCACATATTAGCTCTGTATTCAGAGCTTGTTTCTTAGGGCGTACACGAATGGTGACAAAGAATAAAAACTGAAAGGTTTTGTAGTCCAGCTAAAGAAACTGCTTTTTTCTGAGAGGTAATGGAATATAAATATAGTTACTTTCTGTGAGGTAGTGTTGTGTTTGTAAACAAAATCAAACAGGACGTTTATAATTTCGGAATTTTGTTTCCTTTTTGTGTACAATGCAAAGCGACCAAGCGTTTGTTATACCGAACGTAACAGCAGACGTGTTACAATACACTTGAACTGAAAATGTATGTGGAACACATTTAGTGTTTACAATAAGCTTTTTGTGTTGGAAGACGGCTTGATGTTTGTAAGAAACTTTATAACAATCAAATTTAAAATTTTGGGCACACGAAGTCCTGAATTTTTCAAACTTCAACGGTTTCATTACAAGGAATCAAGAGACCAACACTCTCGCGTTCTGCTGTCTGTCAGTACTGCACCACTACACAGGTAACACGACTTTTAATTTGTTGTATGAAGAAACTCTGCTTGCTTTAATGTCATGCACTGTGGAATTGTCAATCAATTGGTGCCACTCCGTTGTGTTTGAAACTAAAATCTATGATGTAAAGTGAGCATATTATGACCCAGTGACTGCGAATAAAATGTGTCAGTTGTACGTAAACATCTCATTATTTTGTGGAACACGAAATGTTATTTGTGTCTGTGTCATCTGAAGTATGTTTCTAAAGACGAAAGTTTTCCGTTTAATCGGAAACTCAACTACTTAAAAGTAAACAATATTTAAAAGGTGCAATTAATGAACTGTTACATATATTGCCTATCTTTCTATTTTTAAATAAGATCTAACACTTATCTCATTTGACAGGGCGCACCTACATGAAGTATTTCAATAGGCTGTGAATTACAATTTGTAATCATTAGACCAAGGACTGCAGAAGGGCATCTTTATTGTAAATTATTATAAATTATAGATTTTTAATCGTATACTGATACAAATTACGGTTCTTAAAGCTGTAATGCTAGTAATCCATTTAGAACATGTACCAAACCCTGAAAAACACCATCTGACATTCAGAAGTATGTTCAGCGTGTCTCATCCGGCAAGCAGTCAAATTCGTGGCTCCTTCTTAGTAGTATCTACTTCCAGAAAAATGTATTTTCCTCACAAAGACACCGAATGGCCTAAATCGTAATAGACTGCGCCTAAGATTAACTTTCATATTCTAGGAGGATTTTAAGACACGGATTATGTAGGTAACATTACGACAAATAACTAAACCCAAATTTTCAAAGGTTATTCAATTCGCATTAGGCATTTCACAACGTCAGGAATGGTATATGAAGGCAATATTGAAACTATATTGAAATATCTTATCACCATCGTACTTACAATATTGTCATTGTATGCGAAGGGAGTTGTTTTAGGATGCAAGTATCCCTAAAGGTCTTAGTGCGCTCTAAAAAATGCTCCTGCGTGTATTGTACAAACCGGAATGTTTTATGTGGTGTCTTTATTATAAAAGTATGTAAACCTCTCTTCGTTCTGCGACACAACAAGCAGAATTGAGGATTTCAAATAAAGCTTCTCTCTGTAGCAAAGACTTATGATAATCAAACGTGGTGTAAAGTGAAATGCAGTAAGCCTGGGTGATATTTATTTGAATAAGGTATTTGAAGTACACCACCAAGCTAACTCTCAGTACAGCTCGATTTTCATAATGCTGCCACTCTTAGTGAACTCCTCCAACGGCAATTCATTTGCATCCCTCACTGGATACATTTACATCTCTCCTTGTAGCAACGAGTTCGTTACACAAGCTGTATTATCAGGGAGTTTGTTGGAAATTGCGCAATGCTTTCTGTGGCGTTGTTTGTCTAATATTAGTACAGTGACAGGATGAGTGTAACACGTATCATGTTTCTGGGCCTTGTTTATTTAAAAGAAACAACGAATAAATAAAGAGGTAAAATAAAATATAATCATAATATAATGTATTATAATATATAATAAAGGTAAAGTTCTCCGTAGAACGGGCCACAAAGGCTCAGAGGGGGAGTAGAAGTATAGCTCTACTCTTTCTTTAACCTCGGCACTAGATGAGGGTGGATGTTCAACTGTAGGCCCGGGCCGCTTTACCCCCGGGAAAGAGACCCGGTACCCATTGTATAGGAGGCTGTGTGAGCCCCAAGGCCGGTCTGGAGGGGTGCGGAAAACATCCCCACCACCGGGATTCAATCCCCGGAACGTCCAGCCCGTAGCGAGTCGCTATACCGACTGAACTATCCCGGCCCACTGTAATATATAATATATTTATATTTTATAAATATCTGTATTATATTATATATATTATTATATTGCTATATATATATAATATATTATTTTATATATATTATATTAATATATATCTTATATAATATATAATATTTTATATTTTATATATATTAGATTAATATATATCTTATATATAATATAATATATTATATATTACAAAATATAATAATATAAATGTATGCAGAGGAAATACAATTAATTTTGCGATATGAGCAGATATGCTTGGAAGTTCCGTAACACAAGTAGTGTCTATTTTGTGACACGGGATATGAACACACACCGAAACATCTGAGTACGGTGCATGCAGAAACAATATGGCGGCACGCAATATTTTACTTTTTCATGTGATGGTGTTGTTAAAAACTCATGCTACGTAGACACCAAGTATGCGTTAATGTTTGTGTTCTAAAATATTTTGTTTTCTCCCAAACCTCCATGTTACGCCTCTTTTCAAACTTATTCAGATACTTAGATAACTATATTATAACATTTCTTAACTTTAAGATACTTGTGCCAAATTTGGATAGTGAAGATAATTTTCTTTATTGTATTGTACTATTAAGTCACATTTAAAGTGTTGTCAGAAAAGCGCACGTTATCACAATAGTCATTAGAGGTTTTCTATTTCTAAAGTTCGGCAATTCATTTACATTTTCCTGTTCATAATCTTTGGAATTTTTGTGTTCTGTTGCTGCCTATTAGTTCTTCTTATAAATAAAATTGTGTGATATTGTTATATTGTTTTATTCCTTAATTTCTTTAAGTGCTGCAATTTCTAAAAAAAAATAATAAAACATTTAACTTGGGAAGAGAGTATTAAAGCAGATACTATAATCTAATCAGAAGAACATTTAAGCACAGAATCTAATCTATCAAAATACCTTAAGGACACATCACTAACAAGTAGGAACACTGCATTACAAAACGTCACACAGACGGAAACCCAAATAGGTTTGGAATATGTAGGGTTAAAAATGAATTATGTGCTATTTTGGAAGGAAACGTAGTCTTCGTCTGGACGCTTGGGAGAAGAGGAAGACCCACTGATCCCGCCGAGAATCGAACCATATCCTTTATATTGTGCAGCCTGTAGCCTATTCACTATGTCGACTGAACTACCCAGAATCCCAACAACAGCTATGGATATTGAGAAAAGATTTATCGCTGTATTTATATATTTTTTTCTTTTCACCTTTCCAAAACTCATGTTTCGTTAGTAAGAACACGTCTTAATCTCTTTACTCACGTGTGGTTAGTATGTTCCGGGGATAATTTCAGCCATGCATGGCCTGCCGCTTGTGCAGCCTCTTGCCTGTAGTTACAGCCTGTGCTGAACACGACGCACTCCGCCATTCACTTCGGAGGTTGTTTTATCCTCTGCGTGGAGACGGTCCTTGTCGTAAGGTGTCTGCTGTGCCTGTACATTCCATATACTGGCCTGTGTTAGAGCAAGCAAACTAACGAAAATGACCCCTTACTAATTGAAAGATAGTCAAAGAAAATGGAATTATTTACTTCGTTAATATTTAAAAATTATTTTCTTTTAGGTCTGTTTGTTGCATATTTATTTTGCACTAATCGTAGTGTACAAGTAGGCAATACATTTTTCGATAACTCGGCAGAATTCAAATACTGGCTATGTTAGTAACAACATTTACTATCACGAATATGTTAACATTAAATTAAATTCGGGGGATTCCTTGCTTCACTTTATTTCAGAATCGATCTTACCGTCGTTCATTCTTTTTTTCTTCCTCCCTTTCCTTCTTTCTTTTTCTTTGTTCTGTTCTTTAGGCCATGTTCCTGTTACGCCCGCCCAGTGTGTCAATCAAGCCACTTTTCGTGCTGTTTTCCATGTCTCCTACATTCTGCAAGACAGCATTCTCTCTCTGGGACTTTGAGGAATCGATTTTTACCTTGTCTGGGCTACAGCCAGATTTCTGCTGCCCGATGGAGGAAAACCCTCGTTAATGTGAAGTGTAATCTTCAAGAGTCGCCACAAGCTACTCTCTTTAGAATAATCATTCAGGAACGAGACACGAAAGTGCAAACAAATACCGTTCCCGTAAGCCTATTGTGTTTTAACGTTTCAAATCCGACTAAATTCTTTTTTTTTTAATATGATTATTACGCAATATATGCATTTCGAAACATACATCTAAGTCATTTCATTTGGAGGGTTTTATGGTTCCCACAGCGGGGTTGGTGACAATACGATTCCTGTATGAGGTCACGTTATGTCGATTAGTTAAGAGCTGGCAACTGTTTAGCAATCGACACAGCATCACATCCCAGAAGACCTGAATCTTGATATCTTTCGGTTCCTGAATATAGCCAAGGCTTTTCAGAAGACGGTGTCCCTCTGTCGCTATATAATTGGAGTTCAGATTATGCACAAAGTGACAGATTTCGATAAACGTACATGACGGACATATAAGCGTACATTGTTTTGCAGAACATTATATTCTCATTTTTCCTTTTCAGGTTTAAGTTTAGGCAATTCATTTTTACATGACGCAACAGCCTCTAGTGGATCAGGGTCTCCTCAGTATCATACAGGCATACCAATCGGTAGGACTCTCTGGACGAGTGATCAGCCCGTCGCAGAGACCTCTACCTGACAACACTCAACACTCACAACAGACAGACATCCATGTCCCAGCGGGATTCGAGCTCACGATCCCAGCAAGCGAACGGCCGCAGACCCACGCCTTAGACCGCGCGGCCACTGGGATCGGCAAGTTTAGGCAAATACCTAATTTAAATATTATATATATATACCTTCTATATACTTTATCAGATTTTAATATTTTATATTTACATAACCTTATTGTCATGCATGTTACTCTCCTCCATCTAATGTCGAGTTTAAGAATGAGTGGAGCTATACCTCTGTTCCCCTTATATGCCTTTATGGCATGGACAAGAAAAACTTTACCTATTTTGGTTACATGTTATCTTCAATGTAATAATTAATTTTAAATGATACAATGACTAACACCTTTCACCTTCCGCCTTTATTTTTTGAATTACTTAAAGGATTTTGAATTTGTAGATGTTATGCGTGTACAAATGTGCGTTTCCTACTCACGCCATTCCAATATCCACAGTGTTCCATATTAATTATGTATCTGTGTGTATTTCCTTATTTTGACGACGTCAGGAGTGTTATGTTTGTCACAACAGACAATGGACGGAGACATGTCTGTCATCAGAGAACGGACTTACATTTTTGCCCGACATAATCTGTTATAATGTTCCTTGAAGAAATTTCATTACAGAATCCAGGAAGTTGTCTCTTCAGGAAATTGGCTTCTTTCTTGATGGATGCGGAATCTAATTCCGACGTTGACTTTATTGTGACTTTTGGAGTCTTTTCAATCTCTGCAGGTGAATAACGAAGTTATGCGTCAAATGCTCTCAGAATCTTTCGAACTCGACCTACGGTACCCCATAAAAAGACAGTTCGAGAGGTAATCTCCTTTCAGTAGCTTGCAAAGAAATTCAGCTGAAGACAAAAATATTGGCCTTGAACTGAAAAGTGTTTACTTATAGCTGTCATATAGAGTAAATAACAGCAGGTTCAACATAAGGTCATGAATATTTATTGGATTTACTTCTGTCTCTGATACGGAAAGAAAATTGTAACTGAGCTGAAAATCTCTTTTCAGTTCCTTGGATTATACGGACAGGTCGCTAAATGTATATAAATATCTTATATAGTGTTAGTCTCTATTATCCGGCGAATGGTGGGGAGGGTGGTGCAAAGATAATTCAGAGACAAGGATAATCCGAAAAATGTACTGTATTGAGCTACAAAAAAAGAAACAGTACTTAATTATATACGTAATACATACAGAGATTACATTTATTTTTTATGTAAATATTCTGTGATTTTTATTGATTTGGTTCGAGAACTCGACCCTAAATCACGTTATTTCCCACCTAACTAACTAACTCCATGGAGCAGATTCTTTCTCGAGAAACTAGCAGGTCGTCAGCTAGTCATGAAATTCCCCTCGTTTTGTTGAAACCGAAGGTTCATTACCGCACTCACAAGAGCCCGCCACCAGTCCCTATCTAACATTCCAGGCCCGAGGCTTTGTACAGTGGTTCGTAACATGGTAATTTTTTACGGTGAGGAGTTGTTAGCACCTCGCCCAACCCCCAAGCTGGAGGACCACCCCTTGTCGGCTGTCCGCGACTGCTTATTCAATGTATTCGCAGCTACCCTCCATATCCGGAGGCCGTTCCTCCATCCGCAACCCGAGGACGCGCCATGCCGTGGTGACAGGGACCGACTTATCATGGATTCCCACCTTCATCATCATCAATCAATCATTAGCAACTTATGATTGTGTACGGATAATCCACAAAACGGATACTCCGCGCGTGGATAATCGAAAGTAAACTGTGTGTAATAAATAATTTTAAGTATAGACTGGAGTAGTTGTAATAATTCTGACTGAAGTAAGAATAGTTCAAAGAATTTAATTGTCATTCAGATTTTAAACATATAATCGGCACACAAAATTTAATCTGCCTTGCTCTCGGTAGCTTACAAATGTTACAAAGTTTAAAACTGTTACAGTATCGCGGTGGCATGTCACGGCGTTACCTGTGACTAATAAAGGAGAAACTTTTCTGTTCGTATGTGTTTTTTTTTGTGAAATGTATTAAATATCAGTTACAAAGTTTATTTAATATAAAAGCTGTTTCAGTCGTTAACAAGGGGTTATCAGCGGAGTTTAAAGTAAGCAGATTCATTTTATCGGTACCGTCTAATGTATAAAAAAAGAAGATATGCTACATTGGTGTGTAGGGTCTATTTAATAACCGTAATAATGCAATCCAAAATCAGGACACTGGGTAAGATCTCCTTCCGTCACCATGAAGAATCAACTTTATGGTGACGTTTGGAGCATAGTTGTACTTATGTAGCTGTTTGCCAAGGGTCATACTTCTGTTCGTTTCTATATGAAATTTGCTAGCTACAGGGCAGCAGATGTATGCGGTACTGTGTGTGGGGAGTTCGTGCGGCATTCTAGGGACAGGAACTACTGCCTGGTAACGCATCAATCTCCTTCATGAAGACTAATGTGCTGTCCACCTGTAGGGTTTCCAACCACCAGCAACAGAGCTAGAAACGACAAGGGGATAGAATATGATTCAATAACAAGTCGTGGGCTTGTGTTGTATTGTAGTCACTGGAGAACCGAGATTATAACAATGACGACAGAAGGCTATGTTGTTTCCCATGAATATGACATTTATTGTTTGTACTAAAGTAGAACAGCGCCCCACTGTGGTTCCCTGCAACATGACACTACGCATTTGAACCTGTAAATCTTGGTAATTACTTTATTTGCCACAAGATTTCAAACTAAAAATTTGTACCTCCTGTCTATAGAGTGTATTTAGGTGTTATTTAGCGTTATGGTAAGAAAAGCGATTATCTTCGCCCCAGTATTAGTATTAAATGACTGGCCTTTACAACGGAGACGGTGTGTATTTCAAGATACGGCAATAGTACCGAGCGGTAAATACATTAAAATTAACTTCCTTCGTTAAAAATGTACTGCTTACACCAGCAACCGTTTCTTCTCAGTCCTGCAAGTGTAATTTCTAATTTAACTTGAGATTTACCCACAAGATATAAGCCTGTACAAATACGCATTCATTGTCTCCACCCCAAAGATCATAACTATAAGAATATCAGGTGACCTGCTGAAATAACAGGCTACTGCTGCATGAAAAATCGTAAATTGTACACAATACTGACTTCAATTTTTTGGATGCCAGATACATTCTTCTAGTAGGTGACAGGTGCGTGATAATAAGATTTAATACCCTTATAGTGTTTTATTTAATTTCAGTAGTGTAAATTGTTTTGGGCAAGATATAAACGTTGTAATTGTGATTGGGATAAAGATATTTAAAAACTAATTCATCTACATACATGCACAACATAAAACTTCCTTGACAATCCAAACAGCATAGCCATTCCAGTTTTGTTTATAAACGTATTCGTAGCAGAACTGCAAACGTCTAATTAGACATGAACACATGCCTTAAGATTTTAAGGTATTTACAAACAATATCCACCGTCTTTAATATTCCAAAGCCCTTAACCACATTCTACCACAGTGTACCTTATCGGCTGTGTCTCCCTTTCCCTTGAGGCGATTTTCCGAAAACATCACCCGGCAGTAACTCATATTGGATATTACTAACTGTGTTAAGTTTCATTCCAATCGGCCAGTAATTAACGGGACTTCACGCAAAGAACGATGTGCTTACAGGCTGTATCCCGGCTTCCATCGCAGATATTTTCCAGAACATTTACAGTTGTCATTCCAAACACACTTTCTACAGACTTTGTAAGTTTGGCTTCGATTGGTCAAAATCACGGGCACTTTACATCAAGGTCACTTTACTTCGGGAACAAAGTGGTTTTTCGTCTCTATCTCGTCGTCCATGCAAGGAATGCAATTGTAACATCACACCTCTCAATATCCGTGAATGCGCTACAACTATTGCAGGTTTGGTTCAAATCCTGGAATAATGATCGGCACTTTACTTGGGGGACAAAGGTGGTTTCTCGTCTCTATCTCACTTTTCCTGCGAGGGATGCAACTGAAATTTCACACCCCTCACTGAACGCCGATATCCTACAAAGTGTGTAAGTTTGTTTGACATCGGTCAGTAATGAAGGACACTTTACTTTGGGACCAAAGCAGTTTTTCATATCT
The DNA here is from genome assembly GCA_021186555.1 of Reticulitermes speratus. Classification (NCBI taxonomy): domain Eukaryota; kingdom Metazoa; phylum Arthropoda; class Insecta; order Blattodea; family Rhinotermitidae; genus Reticulitermes; species Reticulitermes speratus. Next base: position 28,133,962 of record JAJKFL010000004.1, read on the forward strand.
ACTTCGCCTTGCATGAGAGGAATGAGCCTGAAAGTTAACACCTCGCACCGTACTTACATGTGCTACAGTCTTTCCAAGGTTGCTTGTTATCCCTCATTAATGAAGGGCGCTTTGTTTATGGACCAGATTGTGTTTCGTCTCTATCTCGCCTTCCATGGCAGTGCTATAACTGAGACTGCATACCTCGTACTGTACGGGTATTCGCTAGAAACAGTGCGTGTTTGGTTAATTCGGTCAAGAGTAAGGTGACTTCACTAGATGGACAATGTACTTTTTCGTATGTATCTCGCCCTGCACAGGACGGATGTGACTGAAAATGGATGCCTCGAACTCCCTGTTTATGGGCTAGATACAGATAAAGTTTGGTTGAAATCAATCGAAAATGGACACTTTACTTGGTGACCAAAGTTATTTTTCGTCTCTATCTCCCCTTCCATACGAGGGAGGTAACTGAGACATAATAAATACCGTCCTCACACTACATAAAAACCTTATTTTCCTCGATCTACAGGAAACTACGTGTAACAAAACAATATGAATCTGGTGTCTGAGCACACATCATGAAGGCGTATAGGAGAGTAGAGGTAGGGCGCCACTTATCATTAATCTCGGCATTATGTGGAGGTGTGTGGTCAGCTTGATCCCCGGGGAAACCCTCATGGGCATTCATTCGATAGGAGGCTGTGTGGGTACTAAAGCCGTTTCCGGACACTTTGAAGAACAAATGAATCTCTTGCCTTAAAGGAACCCGAACCACGATTATTCGGCTGCGCAGCCTGTGGCTCTTTCCTTATGACTAAGCTATCCCAACCATCCTAAACAAAGAGTAACCTTTTAATGTTTCAAGAAACACGGTAATATGTTTTTACTCGTGGCACTATCAGAAAATGAAATTTATATGTATATAAATTAATAAATTATTGACCACATATACGTGTCATTAAGGAATATTTATGAACGCAACTGACTTATATAAATGTAATAACATTCTCTTATTCCTAGTGCTGCAGCTGTCGTTTGAACCAGTGTGGGACGCTGATAGATGCGGTGAAACAAAGATTCCACAAAATGGACAAATAATAATGGGAAGTTACTTTATGTAAAAAAAATGTATTTTGTGTAAACCAAACGGGAGCGTTAAAATTCAAGGTTAGTGTCATTTAAAATTATTTTTATATTAGTCTTGGAGTAATATAACAAAACAAAAACACATTTCGTATGACATGATTTTGACGACTCTAAACAGAAATCAAGTTCATGAGGTAATGACACGCTACGTGTTGTACAGCCAACGCAACGATAATATGAACGAGAAATTCTAGATAGGTCAGTACGATTTCAGCATAAATTCAAGTGAAATGAGTTACGGAATGCGACGTCATTGTATTCCTCGAAAGGTAAATGGTGCGCGTTTGACCCTTCTGTGACTTTGATATGTGGCGTGGAATTTTCGCCATGTGTGTAAGGGAAGTGAACGTCACAGGCTGTCTCCCCACATAATTGTCCTGTCTGTCAAATAGTGGTCCAGCCTCTAACTTTATACCTAGCTTGCTTCCGAACCCCTCGCTAAGGGTGGAATTGAATTCTGATGCATTAAAGGAGCAGACTTAAATGCCAGTAAATATAATGTTCTTGTAAGGTTATTTATTAACACTGTATCAATTACGACGCATAAATAAAAAAGTAAAAATCGAAACTTACAAAACTAGAACTTGACCTACACTTTGTTATTTATTACATCTTTTTATCACGTTGAACTAAACTTCTCTTTTTTGTACGTGACGTAAATTCGGATTTAATAAAATAATTTGGCGTGTTATCTAAAGACAGGCACACGCCCTGCATTGAGGGTGTTCAGAAACAAACGATGAGAATAGTTGTACCTTAGACGGAACAGGGAAGAGGAAACAGGGTTTGGAATACTAAGCAGCGTGCAGATGCTTAAATTTTACTCTTGAACAAATATTTAGTGTGGAGACGCACGTAGTATGAATGGGGTTAAATGGGAAATACATGCAGATAAACGTACATACATATACGTTTATATTATAACAATATTACGTAAATTGCAAACTAAAATGTTATTTGAGATCTGCGCTCTTCTTGAAATTTACCCAGCGTAGATTGGTAGCTTGGTACCGTTGTTTCGGAACAACCTATCGGTCCCATCTTCATCCTTAAAGATAAGACCGATAGGTTGTCCCGAAACTTCGGTATCAAACTACCAATCTACGCTGTGTAAAATCCCATAAGAGAGCAGATATAATTTACACTGCGGCGGAAGCCTGAAATCAAGCAAATTATCACTTCTCGAATATACGTACATATAAAAAATTATATGACTACCATTTCGAAGGGTATATAAATTTCCTTGCCATTGGTACGCATAAAGTATAACTAAACAGCAGTGTCCTTGACAGGTGCATTCGAACCCTGGAGTAGACCTCAATGAGCTAAAACGCATTGTGAAGTAGACAAATGGAGTCAGCCAAAAAGGCATTACGAACAAGTCAAGAGAAGCTAACATCCGATATCACATGCCGCAATACATGGCAAACAAACGTTTACTAAAGGCGGTGAATTCTAAACACGAGATACCATGAAACGTGACAAACGCCGTCAGAGCACTGAAATAAAGTCTCCATATGAAATTACAACAGTTATTACAAAAGAAAGCATCATGTTCATTCCACTGGACAGATAATATCGTTAACCATATTACAGGGTAGGGTTTGTCGTTACATTACTTACTAGTATTAATATCGGGACCAAACCGGGGCTTAAATGTGTTCACAAAACTGAGGTCTTATCCAGTCTGCATTTTCACTCATCTTATTTCAAAATTTTACACTAACGATACGTCCTACACTCTGGACCTGCTCAAGGCAAGTTCACCAAAATCGTGTCGCCGTAGGCATGGGCCCGAACGCCTTACTTGCGTCTAATACGTAAGCAATATAAAATTTTAAACGACGCTATTTAAATCTTATTTACAGTTTTAGGTTGGTATTACATTAGTTACAACACGCTTGCTACAGCTTCTTTACCACAGCCCTCAGACCAACCAAGCTGCACTTCTTCATGCTTGCAAGACTCAAGAAGTTAAATTAGGTATGCATTTTGGCAACTCTCCATAATGTTTTCCTTTACTGCCAAGCGTGCTTCTTGCAATCAAATATGATACGTGCAGATGAAGGCACCAACGACAAAGAGTAATGTCCCAGAAGATTTGTATCCTCAAACACAGAGTAATTTCCCAGCAGATCTGTATCCTCAAACAGAGTAATTTCCCAGATCTGTATCCTCAAACGCAGAGTAATTTCCCACAAGATCTGCATCCTCAAATACACAGTAATTTCCTACAAGATCTGTATCCTCAAACACAGTAATTTCCCAGAAGATCTGTATCCTCAAACACAGTAATTTCCCGCAAGATATGTATCCTCAAACACAGTAATTTCCCAGAAGATCTGTATCCTCAGAGTAATTTCCCAGAAGATCTGTATCCTCAAACACACTGCTCGTGAGAACCTCATCTAAGACAAAGGTACGTGCATGTTATTGCTGTATTTTCTTCACTTGTGAGTTATGTTTATTTTACTACAATAAGTCTCATTTACCGTGTCGGTACATGACACGTGGTAACCGTTGTAACAGCTCAAGATCCAAGTTTGAGCCTGGGACCGTGCCCCCAAGGATGAATGAAGCTATTACTTGTATTTCAGAGTATAGTAAGATTAGGCGCTGCCAGTGTCGAGGCTAACCTAACGCCTGCTGAAGAACATAGTTGAACCTCGCCTAGCCATTAAGGTAAATGGCCTTTTAACACTTTCCATAGAAATTTTTGCAAATGAGGTTCGGAAAGACTTTGCTTCCTGGAATGCAGACATTAGTGTAGCACCTGCAGCTAACGAGGCTGTACCTGGAACGAGTCAGTTCAGTTTACATGGACAAGTTTACAGTTTACATGGACAAGTTTACAGCGAAGGATAGCTCCTGTATTAATCAGTTCCTTCTGCATATTAGCACTCTATGACCAGAAACAGTAGTAAAATCTGTGTATGTGAACTGTATCAACTTATAGTCTACATGAACTACAGAAATCCGCAATAGAACCTCGAGCAGATCCAAAGCTAGCAAGTGTTTGACCTTGATTCGAGAACGGCTAGATATCTGATGAACGTATTGACACTCCCCTGCATTATCCCATGAGAAAGGACCACACGAACCGCTAGCTGCCATTCTAGTAACCGAAATTCTGTATGTAGAGGGCGGTTACATCATGTCTACAGAATAAGGCAAAGAGCAAAACACTCTATTCTAGACTGGTTTCATAAATACATGTGGAGGATGCTTGCAGGTTTCTTTTACAAGAAATAATACAGTAGTAACTTCCACTCAGCGTATTTATTATTACTTCAGCAAATACACAGGATCTCGAGTGAGATCGTTTGTAATGAGTTAGCCGCACGTACAAGTGCGCTTGTATGGTGGTGCCTTGAAGTGGAGCGGAGAGAGAAGCTCGCTGACCAATGCGCTGCTTGGCTGCTGCTGTAAACGAGGGCGGAGAGAGATAGAACCGCCGTGGTGCATAATGTGTTGGTCGACAGCAGGCTTGATGTGCCTACAGCTCTACTCCTTTGGGTGTCCGAACGACTAGCTTACTCGTTTGCTGCTGCCTGGATGTCGACTGATGGTTGAATCCTCGTTGACCAACCAACCAACCACCCAAAGTGCTAACTAAGGGCGGAGACCTGCGCGGAGCGTAAGTCGACGTCCCTTGGTCTTTTTGTCATTCCTGCATTTTACCGCATTGCTGGGCTCGATAACAAACTCTTTATACTATTACTGAGGATATTCCTTACGCTAACGATTTATGGTCTCGATTAGGTCGGGACATGGCATACCGAAGGCTACAGCTCTAAGAGCATATAGTCTTTCTAAGTGGGGGGAAAGGTTTGGCTGGATGGCTCCCTGGGATTTGAAACCAGAGTGGCATTTTCACAATTAAATTCGCGCGGGATCTAAAACCTACACAAGAGCAATTTAGCGTACCGGGGTGAGGGGGGGGGGGGGAGGGCGGGGCCGTGCCCCGACATTTTATTGTACCCTGGCATTCACCTTAGAACTGAGGAAAATCACGGAAAACCTCAGTCAGGCTATTCGAAAAGCGCCTAGTTTTGGGTGCTAGGCACGATTCGGTGTCGATTTGGCCACTATTTGGCCTCGACATATCTACTGACCTGTCCCCGTAGCTTGCGCTAGGCGACTTGGGTCAGCCCTCGGTCAGCGTAGATATCTGCCGAGTTGCTGAACTAAGGGGTTCCCCACACCAGGTAACTTTGAGTCGTAACTTTCGGTTAGGGCTCTGATGTGTTCAGCAAAGAAAGGAACTCCTAAATCCTAGTGAATTTGCACGTTACTGATGAACCAAGGTGCACCAGTAGCAATGCGAAGACTCTTGGATTGAATAACCTGCAGCTTTCCTAGGTGGCTGCAGGCAGCGGACCTCCAAATGGGGCACGCATAGTCCATCGTGGGCCGTATGAGCTGCTTATACAACAGAACTCCGTTCCTGATGGACAACCCGCTTCTCCTGTGAAGGAGAGAGCTAAGCAGACCCAGTCGTTGGGCAGCTTTCATCTTGACCTGGACGATGTGAGGCGACCAGGTCATCCGTGTATCAAGGATCACTCCCAGATAATGGGCCGTGTCGACCTATTGGATTGGCTCCCCTAGGAGCTGCACCGGTCGAGGATTCGGGAACTGCCACCCTGCCTTCGCAGATAGCATAGCATTGCTCTTGGAGACGTTGATGGCGATCATCCATACTCTTAGCCACATCTCTAAGTCATTGAGGTATGCTTCAAAGTAGCTAACAAGCGGTTCGGGGCAGCGGGACGTGGCAATGATTGCCGTGTCATCCGCGTACAATGCCAGTTCGTCGTGGCGGGAAGGGACCGGCATGTCATTGCGCTGGGTCCTTCCCAGGTTTCAGTATGGAGACAATACGGGCATGCTTCCATACTGACGGGAAGTACTACGCTAGAAGAGCCGCGTTGAATAACGCGGCGAGGTGAGAGACAGCACGCTGTGGAAGGTGCTTCAGAGCCCTGTTCGGAATACCGTTTGGGCCCGGCGCCTTGCTGACCTTGAGACCCCGGATGGCATCCTGTACCTCCGCAGCGTTGGGTAACTTGCAGGTTCGTAAGAGTATGCCTGCAGCGCCTCGCCAACCATCTCAATAAGTGTCGGATCCGACGGGTCGTTTACCGGCTGAAACTGAGCCTCAAGACTCCGCCAGAGCTTCGGTTTTCTCAGAGTCTGAGAGAGCAAGCCCACCCTGTGTGACCAGGGGAGGAGAGGGAGTGGGCACTCTCATCACCCGCTTTGTCATCTTCCACAGCGATTGGTCCTCGGGATCAAGGCTCTCCAGTGTGGCATTCCACTGCTCATTTCGCCACTCGTTTAGCTGGTGGGTCACAGACCGCTGAAGGCGGTTGACCTCAGCTTTTAGAGCAGGGTCCCTAGTGATTTGCCACTGCCTCCTCAACCGGGTTTTCAGGCGTATATCATCCTGAATACGTGCCGGTATTGGGGGCCGTAAGTCGTCACGAGGGCGTCTCCTGGGGGCTGACGCTTCTAGTGCCTCAGTGATGGTGCTGGACATCTCCCGCACACACACGTTTCGATTTCCACTCCGTTACGTACTTTCGGAGTAGGCGGAAGTCTGTCTTCCAGGCAGGCCTGGAATTTGACCCAGTCGGTCTTTCTGAAATCCGGGCGGTCCGGGAGATTAAGAAAGGATGATATACATCTCGTGTTGATCAGTACAGGTAAGTGATCTGAGCTTAGTGCAGATCATGTTGTCAGATACACTATGATGGCTAGGTTTTTGGTTATTACTATGTCTAGGACATCAGGTGTACCGGAGGATTTATATGGGATTGTGGTGGGTGTGTCCGGCCCATAAATCAAACAGGAATGGTAATTTGCGTAATCACGCAGGCGCCTGCCCCTTGTCGTAATTAGCCTCGAGTTCCAGTCCACGTGCTTGTCGTTTAGGTCTCCCGCCATCGGGACGGGAAGCCCTCCGCTCAGGCAGGCAGACATATCTGCTTCGATTAGGGGCCGGGTGGGCGAAATGAAAGCCGCCAGGATTTTCACCGGTCCGCTAGCCGGGTATAGCGTAGTGGTCTATACCCCGGCGGACCAGTATCGCTGTTCCGCCGCCCTCTGTAGGCCGGTCTGTACGGTGGCAAACATAGTTTGCGAACCGAAAGACTTGCCCTGATCTGAGATGGGGTTCAGTTAGGAGGCATATATCAAAACCGTGTTTACCAAGGAAGTGATCCAGCTCCATCTTTCTGCCGCGCACGCCATCTGCGTTCCAGCAGGCCAGCCATAGTGCCTTCGCACTGTGTGCCCTAGGGTGTGCTGCCATACTCGGCTACAAAGAGGATAAAAATTTTTAGGACAGCAGGCGTGCGTGCTGCACCTGAAGGGAGGATGAGTACCGCTGTGAGGAGCCGCCGTGTCAACTCCACACACGCGTTTACGGGTAGGTTGTCGAGCAGATCAGAGATCTCCTCGATTGGTGATTGCTTGGGAATCGATGCAGGATTTGGCTTCCTAGGTGGTGGCGATGATTTACCAGTCATCGACTTTTTCTTCATTGGGGCCAGTTCAGGGGCCTCCACGGCAGGTTGGGCAGCCTTACACTCTTTCCTGCTTGCGAACGCTTTGCCCTGTTTAGGGGCCGCGGCCGGCTTGAGAGTGGGTTCAGGTTGGGATGGGGTGGTGGGTTTCATTACCCGCCCCCTCGCAACACATGAGACCATTCAGAGCCTAAGCTCTTCTGCTCCGCAGAAGGCCCGGCGTGGGTCGCTTGCGCTGAAGCCGAGCGGCCGGTTGCACTTTTCGTGGGAACGCGAAGAGCTGGCGTCCGATTTGAAAGCGCGGCCTTACCTTCCTTCCACTTTGCACAACCCGGTAGATTGCTGTGTGGTTACCCCCGCAGCTGCAGCATTTAAGCTGTTGCCCTGGGGTAGAGCACTCCCCGGAGGAATGTGGCTCACCACAGGCAACACACCGGGGTGCGTATCCGCAGTTGCGCTGCGTGTGGCCGAAGCGTTGGCAGCACTTACATTGAAGCGGGGCCTTGGGGGCCACGTACGTCTCTACAGAGACTCTTAAACCGCAGAGTTCAGAGAGGGATCGCACCTTGTGCACCTCTGGGCCCCTAGCCACCTACACCACAAAATGTGGAGTAGGAGGTCGATAGCGTGTGTCTTCCTGATTGCGGCGCCCAGAGCGGAGCTGCATGACGACCTGGACACAGATTCCCAGTGCCTCAAGCTCATCCCGGACGACGCTCTCAGTCATCTGCCTGTGAAGGTTTTTCACTAGCAGACGTACACAACGGTCCTCTGGGAGAGAGAAAGTGTGAAAAGTCACACCCTTGCTCCCATCAAGGGATCGGAGGGCACTGACTGTGGCTTTGAAACCCTCGGCAGTCCCTGTCACGATCATTAGTTTCTCGCCCTTCATCTGGGCGGACAGACTGCTGGGACATAACGTCCTCAACCACGCGAGAAAGCCCCGCGTATCGGTGACTCCTGTTACGAAGACAGGAGTCTTGTTGGGCCGTTTCCCTGCAGGGACGGCCCCAGCCTCAGTGGTGCCAACTTGCATGCTGCTCAGAGGCCCGGACATGTCGACAGGCATGATCTGTTGGCTGCCTCGAAGGAGGCAGCAGGTTCGGAAGAGCCCGAACCAGTGGCTATGGGCTTAGACTGCCCACTCGGCTGTTGGGGGTTGGATCGCCCGGCTACTACCCCAGCGTACGCTGGTACCGTCCGTGGCTGCTTGACGCCGGCTGCAGTGAGGTTCCGGCTCTCCGGAGATGCTCGCTGGGTCGGGCGTTGGGTGTATCTTTGCCGGGGTGTTCAGGCCGTCCGTGCCAGAAGACTCGGCCTTCCTTTTTCCCTAGTGGCCTGAAATACTTTCCTGGGTGATTATGGTGGCACGCTCCTGGCCCCGGTGGTGTTGGCATGCGCTTGGAAAGAGCCACGCAAGTCGTCTTGGCCATGCTGCACGCAGCAGACTTCGCCGTCTACTTAGCTGAAAGGGCTTTCCTCAGCTCTAGCAAGAGGGCTGGGTTACCCAGCACCGATCATGTAGCCCTCAGAAGGCTAGTTCCTCTTGCTTAAGCATTACGCCTGTAGCCTGCCTTGGTCGGGTGGGTTCAGTCACAAGTGGCGCGCAGATAGGTAAGTGGTCAGGTAGGTTGGTCTGCCTTGGTCGGCTGCGTTCAGACACTAGTACCACGCAGATAGGTAAGGGGTCCAACCAACCAACCAAAGTGCTAACTAAGGGCGGAGACTTGCGCGGAGCGCAAGTCGACGTCCCTTGATCTGTTTAGCCATACCTGCGTTTTACCGCATTGCTGGACTCAATAACAGACTCTTAATTCTGAACTGGGGATTTTGCTTACGCTAACAAATTTAGGGTCTCGATTAAGTCGGGACCAGGCATACCAAAAGCTACAGCTCTAAGAGCGTATACTTTTTCCAAGTGGGGGGAATACTTTGGTTGGGTGGCTCTCTGGGATTTGAACCCAGAGTGGCATTTTCACGAATAATTTCACAAAGAATTCAAAACCTACAAACGAATAATTTAGTCCTACCGGGGGGTGGGGGGGTGCGGGCCGTGCCCCGACTTTGTGTTATACCCTGGCATTCACCTTACAACTGAGGAAAATCACGGAAAACCTCAGTCAGGGTAATCGGAGTGCGCCTAAATTTAGGTGCAGTGTCTATTGGCCACTAAGGGCCTCGACACATTCACTGACCCATCCCCGTAGCTTGCGCTAGACGGACTGGGTCAGCCCTCGGTCAGCGCAGATATCTGCCGAGTTGCTGAGTTAAGGGGTTCCCCACACCAGCCAACCTAGAGTCGAAGCTCTCGGTTAGAATTCTGATGTGATCAGCAAAGAGAGGAACTCCCAAATCCTCGTGAATTTGCACGCTACTCATGTACCAAGGTGCACCAGTAGCAATGCGAAGACACTTGGATTGAAGAACCTGCAGCTTTCTGAGGTGGGTGCAGGCAGCAGACCTCCAAATGGGGCACGCATAGTCCATCATGGGCCGTATGAGCTGCTTATACAGCAGAACCCCGTTCCTGATGGACAGGCCGCTTCTCCTGTGAAGGAGAGAGCTAAGCAGACCCAGTCGTTGGGCCGCTTTCTTCTTGACCTGGACGATGTGAGGCGACCAGGTCATCCGTGTATCAAGGATCACTCCTAGATAACGGGCTGTGTCTACCCACTGGATTGGCTCTCCTAGGAACTGCCACGGTCGAGGCTTGGAGGACCTCCACCCTGCCTTCGCAAAGAGCATAGCATTGCTCTTTGAGACATTGATGGCGATCCTCCACGCCTTCAACCATCTCTCTAGATCACTGAGGTATGCTTCTAGGTAGCTAACAAGCAGAGCCGGGCTGCGGGACGTGGCAATGATTGCCGTGTCATCCGCGTACAATGCCAGCTCGACGTGGCGGGAAGGGACGGGCATGTCATTGACATACAGACTGAACAAGACAGGAGAGATTAGTCCCCCCTGTGCTACGCCAGCCCGCATGCCACGACGGGAGGATATGGCCGCTTGGAAGGACGCTTCGAACGTCCTGTTGTAAAGGTAGGAGGATATGGTTTTGACCAGGTAGGAGGGGAAGTTAAGGGCCGTAAGCTTGAAAAGGAGACCGTCGACCCAAACAGTGTCGAAAGCCTTAGCCACGTCGAGAAAGACTGCGCCTGTTAGCCGCTTCTCACCAAAGTTTCTGGTCACCCTTTCGACAAGGCGGGCTAGCTGGAGAGAGGTGCTATGTTTGGGTCTGAATCCAAACTGCTCGTCTCGCAGAAGCCCGCGCCCGCTTACTTCACTTAAGATCCTACTAAGTAGGATCTTCTCGAACAACTTGCCGATGGTGTCCAGAAGGCTTATGGGACGATAAGAAGAGGGAAGCGCTGGGTCCTTCCCGGGTTTCAGTATGGAGACAATGCGGGCATGTTTCCACACCGATGGGAAGTACTGCGCTAGGAGAGCAGCGTTGAATATGGCAACAAGGAGAGAGACAGCTCGCTGCGGAAGGTGCTTTAGCGCCCTGTTCGGTATACCGTTTGGGCCCGGAGCCTTGCTGGCCTTGAGACCCCGGATAGCATCCTGAACCTCCACGGGGTTGGTTAACTTGGGCTCGCTTGCAGGTGAATAAGAGTATGCTTGCAGCGCCTCGTCAACCATCTCAATAACTGCCGGATCCGACGGGTCGTTAACCGGCTGAAACTGAGCCTCAAGACTGTCCGCCAGGGCTTCGGCTTTCTCAGAGTCTGAGAGAGCAAGCCCGCCCTGCGTGACCAGGGGTGGAGAGGGAGTGGGCACTCTCATCACCCGCTTGCCTCCTCATCTGTTGTGCACGCCACAACAGTGGCTGTCTAAGACCACGCCGACCAAGCGAACCGAGGACAGAGCAGCGCCCTGATCTGTCGTGCCCGCCACCACAGTGGCAGGCTGAGCCCAAGCCAAACCGAGCGAACAGAGGCCAGAGTAGCGCCCTCACCGGTAGTGCCCGACCCCACAATGGCTGGCTGAGCCCAATCCGAGCGAGCAAACAGAGGCCAGAACAGTGCCCTCGCCTGTCGTTCCCACCACCACAGTGGCTGTCTGAGTCATTGCCGACCAAGCTAACAGACGGCAGAGCAGCGCCCTGATCTGTCGTGCACGACAACACAGTGGCAGGCTGAGCCCACGCCAAACCGAGCGAACAGAGGCCAGAGCAGCGCCCTCACCTGTCGTGCCCGACCCCACAATGGCTGGCTCAGCCTAATCCGAGCGAGCGAACAGAGGCCAGAGCAGTGCCCTCACCTGTCGTTCCCGCCACCACAGTGGCTGTCTGAGCCCATGCCGACCAAGCTAACAGAGGCCAGAGCAGCGCCCTCACCTGTCGTGCCCTCCACTACAGCGGCTGTCTAAGCCCTTGAAGACCAAGCGAACAGAGGCCAGAGCACCAACCTGATCTGACAGGTCCGCCACCACAGAGGCTGGGTGAACCCACGCCATCCGAGCGAACAGAGGCCTGAGCAGCGCCCTCACCTGACGTGTCTTCTACCATAGCGGCTCTATAAGCCCATGCCGACCAAGCGAACAGAGGCCAGAGCCTGGAATGTATGTCGTGCCAGCCACCACAGTGGCTGGAAGGACCCACGCTTACCAATCGAAGAGAGGCCAGAGCAGCGCCCTGATCTGTCATGCCCATCACCACAGTGGCTTGCTGAGCCCACGCCGACCGAGCGAACAGAGACCTGAGCAGCGCCATCACCTGTCGTGGCCGCCACCACAGCGGCTGTCTATACCCTTGCCGACCAAGCGAACAGAGGCCAGAACTGCGCCCTCACCCGTCGTGCCCGCCACGACAGTGGATGTCTAAGCCCATGCCGACCAAGCGAACAGAGGCCAGAGCTGAAGCCTGATCTGACGTGCCCGCCACCACAGTGGCTGGCTGGGCCCTCGCCGACAAATCTAACAGAGGCCAGTGCTGCGACCGCATCTGGCGATTCTGCCACCACAGTGGCTGTCTAAGCCAACGCCGACCAAGCGAACAGAGATCAGAGCAGCGACCTGATCTGTTGTGCACGCCACCACAGTGGCTGGCTGAGCCCCGCCGTCCGAGCGAACAAAGTCCAGAGTAGCGTCCTCACCATTCGTGTCCGCCAACACAGAGGCTGTATGAGCACATGCCGACCGAGATAACAGAGGCCAGAGCAGCGCCCTGATATGTCGTGAACGCCAACACAGTGGCTGGCTGAGCCCACGCCATCCGAGCGAACAGAGGCCAGATGAGCGCCATCACCTGTCGTGCCCGCTACCAAGGTGGCTGTCTATGCTAACAACGACAGAGCGAACAGAGGGCAGAGCAGCGCCCTGACATTTCGTGCCCGCCACCACAAAGGTAGCTGAGCCCAAGCCGACAGAGCGAACAGAGGCCAGAACAGCGCCCTCACCTGTCGAGCCCGCCACCACAGAGGATGGCTCAGCCCACGCCGACCGAGCGAACAGAGGCTAGAAGAGCGCCCTCACCAGTCGTGCACGTTACCACAGATGATGTCTAAGCCCTTGCCGACCAAGCGAAGAGAGGCCAGAGCAGCTCCCTGATCTTAAATGCCCGCCACCACAGAGAATGGATGAGCCCACGACGAGAGAGCGAACAGAGGACTGAGGAGTGCCCCCACCTGACGTGGGCGCCATCACAGCGGCTGTCTAAACCCTTCCCGACCAAGCGATCAGAGGCCAGAACTGCTCCCTCACCTGGTGTGCCCGCCACCACAGTGACTTTGTAAGCCCATGCCGACCAAGCAAACAGAGACCAGAGCAGCGTCCTGATCAGTCGTGCACGCCACCACAGTGGCTGGCTAAGCACACGCCGACCGAGCGAACAAAGGCCAGAACAGCGCCCTCACCAGTCGTGTCCGCCACCACAGCGGATGTCTAAGCCCATGCCGACCAAGGGAACAGAGGCCAGAGATGAGGCCTGAACTGTCGTGCCCGCCACCACAGAGGCTGGTTGGGCCCACGCCGAAAAAGGGAACAGAGGCCAGTCCTGTGAAACTCACCTGTCGTTCTTGCCACCACAGTGGCTGTCTAAGCCCACGCCGACCAAGTGAACAGAGGTCAGAGCAGCCCTGATCGATTGGCAGGCGTTGGTCCAGTCAGCCACTGTGGTGGCGGGCACGACAGTTCAGGGCGCTGCTCTGGCCTCTGTTCGCTTGGTCGGCATGGGCTTAGACAGCCGCTGTGATGGCGGATTCGACAGGTGAGGGCGCTGCTTAGGCCTCTCTTTTCTCTCGGTCGGCGTGGGATCAGACAGCCTCTGTGTTGGCGGGCATTTCAGATAAGGGGGCTGTTCTGGCCTCTGTTCGCTTGGTCGGCAAGGGCATAGACAGCCGCTGTGGTGGCGGGCACGACAGGTGAGGGCGCTGCTTTGGCCTCTGTTCGAAATGTCGGCTTGGGCTCAGTTTCCTTTTTGGTGGCGGGCATGAAATGTCAAGGCGCTGCTCTGGCTCTGTTCGCTCGGCCGGTGTGGGCTTAGACAGCCACTATGTTAGCGGGCACGACAGGTGATGGCGCTCCTCTGGCCTCTGTTCGCTCGGTTGGCGTGGACTCAGCCAGCCACTAAGTTGGCAAGCATGACAGTTCATGGCGCTGCTCTGGCCTCTGTTAGCTTGGTCGGCATGGGTTCAGACAGCCACGGTAGTGGTGGGAATGATAGGTGAGGGCGCTGCTCAGGCCTATGATTGCTCGGTCGGCGTGGGCTCAGCCAGCCACTGTGGTGGCGGGCACGAAAGATCAGGGCGCTTCTCTGACATCTGTTCGCTATGTTGGCGCGGGCTTAGACAGCCACTGTGTTGGCGGACACGAATGGTGAGGACGCTGCTCTGGCGTTTGTGCGCTCGGTCGGCGTGTGCTCAGCCAGCCACTGTGTTGGCGGGCACGACAGATCAGGACGCTGATTTGGTCTCTGTTTATTGGTCGGCGTGGGCTTAGACATCCACTGTGGTGTCAGGCACGACATGTGAGGGGGCAGTTCTGGCCTCTGTTTGATTGGTCGGCAAGGGCTTATACAGCCGCTGTGGTGGCGGCCACGACAGGTGAGGGAGCTGCTCTGGTCTCTGTTTGCTCGGTCGGCGTGGGCTCAGCCAGCCACTGTGATGGTGGGCAAGACAGATCAGGGCGCTGATCTGGCCTCTGTTTGCTTGGTAGGCATGTACATAGACAGCTGCTGTGGTGGAGGAAACGACAGGTTAGCGCGCTGCTCAGGCCTCTGTTCGATCGGTCGGCGTATGATCAGCCAGCCTCTGTAGTGGCAGGCATTTCTGTTCAGGGCGCTGCACTGGACTCTGTTCGATCTGTCGGTGTGGATTACACACCCACTGTTGTAACGGTCACGACAGGTGATGGCGCTCCTCTGGACACCTTTCGCTCTGTTGGCGTGGGCTTCGCCAGCCACTGAGTTGGCGGGCACGACAGATCAGGGCGCTGCACTGGCCTCTGTTAGCTTGGTCGTCATGGGCTCAGACAGACACTGTGGCGGCGGGAACGAAAGGTGAGGGCGCTGCTTTGTCCTCTGTTCGCTCGATCGGCTTGGGCTTAGACAGCCATTGTGTTGTCGGGCACGAAATGTGATTGTTCTGCTATGGCCTCTGCTCGTTCGGTCGGCGTGGGGCTTAGACAGCCACTGTGGTGGCGGGAACGACAAGTGAGGGCGCAGTTCTGGCCTCTGATCGCTTGGTCGACAAGGGATTAGACAGCCGCTGTGGTGGCGGCCACGACAGGTGAGGGCGCTCCTCAGGCCTCGGTTCGCTCGGTCGGCGTGGGCTCAGCCAGCCACTGTGGTGACTGGCAGACAGATCAGGGCGCTTCTCTGGACTATGTTCGATTGGCAGGCGTTGGTCCATTCAGCCACTGTTGTGGCGGGCACGACATATCAGGGCGTTGCTCTTGCCTCTGTTCGCTTGGTGGGCATGGGCTTAGACAGCAGCTCTGATGGCGGATTCGACAGATGAGGGCGCTGCTTATACCTCTCTTCGATCGGTCGGCGTGGGCTCGGCCAGCCTCTGCGTTGGCGGGCATGTCAGATAAGGGCGCTGTCCTGGCCTCTGTTCGCTTGGTCGGCGGGGCTTAGTCAAGCGATTGTGGTGGCGGGCACGACAGGGAGGGCGCTCTTCTAGCCTCTGTTCGCTCGGTCGGCGTGGGCTGAGCCAGCGACTGTGTTGGCGGGCTCGACAGGTGAGGGCTCTGCTCAGCCTCTGTTCGCTCTGTCGGCTTGGGCTCATCTTCCTTTGTGGTGGCGGGCACGAATGTCAGTGCGCTGCTCTGGCCTCTGTTCGCTCGGTCGGTGGGGCTTAGACAGCCACTGTGGTAGCGGGCACGACAGTAGGGCGCAGTTCTGGCCTCTGTTCGCTTGGTCGCAATGGTTTAACAGCCGCTGTGTGGCGGCAACATAAGTGAGGGCGCCTGCTCAGGCCTCTGTTGCTCGGTCGGCTATGGCTCAGCCAGCCACTGTGGTGGGGCAAGACAGATCAGGGCGCTGCTCTGGCCTCTGTTCGATTGGTAGGCGTGGGTCAGCCAGCCACTTGGTGGCGGGACACGACATCAGGGCGCTGCTCTGGCCTCTGTTCGCTTGGTAGCATGGACTTAGACAGCCGCTGTGGTGGCGGACACGACAGGTTAGCGCGCTGCTCAGGCCTCTTCCGCTCCGTCGGCGTGGGCTCAGCCAGCCTTTTGGTGGCGGGCATGTCAGATCAGGGCGCTGCTCTGGCCTCTGTTCGCTTGGTAGGCAGGGCTTAGACAGCCGCTGTGGTGGCGGGCAACGACAGTTCAAGGCGCTGTCTGGCCTCTGTTCGATTGGTAGGCGTGGGTCTAGCCAGCCACTGTGGTGGCGGGTACGACAGTCAGGGCCCTGCTCTGGCCTCTGTTCGCTTGGTCGGCATGTGGCTTAGACAGCCGCTGTGGTGGCGGACACGACAGGTGAGGGCGCTGCTCAGGCTCTGTTCGCTCGTCGGCGTGGGCTCAGCCAGCCTCTGTGTTGACGATGCATATCAGATCAGGGCGCTGCCTGGCGTCTGTTCGCTTGGTTGGTCAAGGGCTTAGCAGCCGCTGTGGTGGCGGGCACGACAGGTGATGGCGCTCTCTAGCCTCTGTTCGCTCGGTCGGCGTGGGCTGAGCCAGCGACTGTGTTGGCGGGCTCGACAGGTGAGGGTTCTGCTCTAGCCTCTGTTCGCTCTGTCGGCTTAGGCTCACCTTCCTTTGTGTGGCGGGCACGAAATGACAGTGCGCTGTTCTGGCCTCTGTTCGCTCGGTCGGTGTGGGTCTTAGACAGCCACTGTGGTGCGGCACGACAGGTGATAGCGCTCCTCTGGCCTCTGTTCGCTCGGATGGCGTGGGCTCAGCCAGCCACTGTGTTGGCGGGCAAACAGTTCATGGCGCTGCTCTGGCCTCTGTTGCTTGGTCGGCATGGGCTCCGACAGCCATGTAGTGGCGGGAACGACAGGTGAGGCGCTGCTCAGCCCAATGTTCCTCGGTCGGTGGGTTCAGCCAGCCACTGTGGTGGCGGGCACGAAAGATCAGGGCGCTTCTCTGACCTCTGTTCGCTATGTTGGCGCGGGCTTAGACAGCCACTGTGTGGCGGACACGAATGGTGAGGACGCTGCTCTGGCCTTTGTCGCTAGGTCGGCGTGTGCTCAGCCAGCCACTGTGTTGGGGGCACGACAGATCAGGCGCTGCTTTGTCTCTGTTTGCTTGGTCGGAGTGGGCTTGACAGCCACTGTGGTGGCGGCACGACAGTGAGGGGCAGTTCTGGCCTCTGTTCGCTTGGTCGGCAGGTGATCAGACGCTGTGGTGGCGGCCACGACAGTGAGGCGCTGCTCTGCCTCTGTTCGCTTGGTAGGCATGTACTAGACATCTGCTGTGGTGCGGACACGACAGGTGGCTTGGCTCAGTTTTCCTTTTGGTGGCGGCATGATTTCCAAGGCGCTGCTCTGGCCTCTGTTCGCTTCGTTCGGCGTGGCTCAGCCAGCTCTGTGGTGGCGACATACAGTTCGAGGGCGCTGCCTTGACTCTGTTCGAGCTGTCGTGTGCTAGCACCACTGTTGTGGGCACGACAGGTAGGCGCTCCTCTGACTCCTTTCGCTTGGTTGGCTTGGGCTTCGCCAGCCACTGAGTTGGCGGGCACGACAGATCAGGGCGCTGCACTGGCCTCTGTTAGCTTGGTCGCATGGGCTCAGACAGACACTGTGGGCGGGAACGAAATTGAGGGCGCTGCTTTGGCCTCTGTTCGCTCGATCGGCTTGGGCTAGACAGCCATTGTGTTGTTGGGCACGAAATTATGTGGCTGCTATGGCCTTGCTCGTCGGCCGGCGTGGGCTTAGACAGCCACTGTGGTGGCGGGAGAACGCAGTTCTGACTCTGTTCGCTTGGTCGACAAGGGCTTAGACAGCCGTGTGGTGGCGGCAACACATTAGGCTGCTGCTAGCTCAGGCCTCTGTTCGCTCGGTCGGCTTGGGCTCAGCAGCCACTGTGGTGGCGGGAAGACAGATCAGGGGGCTGATCTTCCTCTGTTTGATTGGTAGCTTCGGTTAAGCCAGCCACTATGGTGGCGGGCACGCAGCAGGCGCTGCTCTGGCCTCTGTTCGATTGGTCGCATGGCTTAGACAGCCGCTGTGGTGGCGGGCAACACATTTCAGGCGCGTCTGGCCTCTGCTCAGGCCCTATTCGCTCGGTCGGCTTGGCTCAGCCAGCCACTGTGGTGGCGAGCAAGACAGATCAGGGCGCTGATCGACTCTGTTCGTTGGTGGCTTCGGTTAAGCCAGCCACTGTGGTGGCGGGCACGTCAGACAGGGCGCTGCTCTGACCTTGTTCGATTGGTCGCTGGGCTTGACAGCCGCTGTGTGGCGGACACGACAGTGAGGGCGTCTCTAAGCCTCTGTTCGCTCGGTATTGTGGGCTCAGCCAGCCCTGTGTTGGCGGCATTCAGATCAGGGCGCTGCTCTGGCTCTGATCGCATGGACGGCTAGGGCTTAGCAGCCGCTAGTTGGCGAGCACGACAGGTGAGGGCGCTCTAATAGCCTCTGTTCGCTGGTCGGCGTGGGTTGAGGCAGCCACTGTGGTGGCGGGCAGGACATGTCAGTGCGCTGTTCTGGCCTCTGTTCGCTCGGTCGGTGTGGGCTAGACAGCCACTTTGTTAGCGGCACGACAGGTGATTGCGCTCCTCTGGCCTCTGTTCGCTCGGTGGCGTGGGCTCAGCCAGCCACTGTGGTGCGGGCAACAAAAGTCAGGGCGCTGCTCTGGCATCTGTTCGATTGGTAGGCGTGGTCCAGCCAGCCACTGTGGTGGCGGGCACGACAGATCAGGGCGCTGCTCTGCGTCCTGTTTCGCTTGGTTGTCATTGGCTTAGACAGCCTCTGTGGTGGCGGACACGACAGGTGAGGGCGCTGCTCAGGCTCTCTTCCTCAGTCGGCGTGGGTTAAGCATTCTCTGTGAAGGTGGCATGTCAGATCAGGGCGCTGTTCTGATCTCGTTCGCTTGGTCGGCAGGGATTAGACAGCCACTGTGGTGGCAGGAAATACAGTTGAGGTGCAGCACTGGCATCTGTTCGCTTTGTCGGCGTGGCCTCAGCCAGCACTGTGTGGCGGCACGACAGATCAGGTCTCTTCTTGCCTGTGTTTTCTTGGTCGGTTGGGCTTAACATCCCTGTGGTGGCGTGCACGACAGATCAGGATGCTGCTTTGGTCTCTGTTTGATTTTTCGGCGTGGGCTTAGACAGCCACTGTGTGGCGGGCTGGACAGGAGAGGGCGTAGTTGTGGCCTCTGTTCGCTTGGTCGTCAAGGGCTTCGACAGCCGCTGTGGTGGCGGCCACGACAGGTGAGGGCGCTGTTCAGGCCTCTATTATCTCGGTCGGCGTAGCTCAGCCAGCATCTGTGATGTCGGGCATTTCTGTTCAGGGCGCTGCTCTGGCCTCTGTTCGCTCGGTCGGTGTGGGCTTAGACAGCCAATGTGGTTGCGGCAAGATAGATCAGGCGCTGCTCTGGCCTTGTCGATTGGTAGATTGGGTCCAGACAGCCACTGTTGTGGCGGGCACGACAGTCGAGGGCGCTGCTCTGGCCTCTGTTCGCTCTGTCGGCTGGGCTCATCTTCTTTGTTGTGGCGGGCACGAAATATCAGGGCGCTGCTCAGGCCTCTCTTCGCTCGGTCGACGTGGGCTCAGCCAGCCTCTGTGTTGGTGGGCATGTCAGATCACGGCGCTCCTCTGATCTCTTTATGCTGTTTCGGCTGGATTTAGACAGCCACTGTGTTGGCAGGAACGACAGATGATGGCGCAGCACTGGCCTCTGTTCGCTTTGTCGGCGTGGGCCCAACCTGTCTCTGTGGTGGCGGGCACGACAGATCAGGGTTCATCTCTGGCCTCTGTTAGCTTGGTCGTCATGTGCTTAGACTTCCGCTGTGGTGGCGGGCACGACAGTTGAGGACGATGCTCTGGTCTTTGTTTGCTTTGTCGGCGTGTGCTTAGACAGCCACTGTTGTGGCGGTAACGACAGGTGAGGGCGCAGTTGTGGCCTCTGTTCGCTTGGTCGGCAAGGGCTTAGACAGCTGCTGTGGTGGAGGCCACGACAGGTGAGGCGCTGCTCAGGCCTCTGTTCGCTCGGTCGGCGTGGCTCCGCCAGCCACTGTGGTGGCTGGCAAGACAGATCAGGGCGCTTCTCTGGACTATGTTCGATGGCAGGCGTTGGTCCATTCAGCCACTGTTGTGGCGGCACGACATATCAGGGCGTTGCTCTTGCCTCTGTTCGCTTGGTCGGCATGGGCTTAGACAGCAGCTCTGATGGCGGATTCGACAGATGAGGGCGCTGCTTATACCTCTCTTCGATCGGTCGGCGTGGGCTCGGCCAGCCTCTGCGTTGGCGGGCATGTCAGATAAGGGCGCTGTCCTGGCCTCTGTTCGCTTGGTCGGCAGGGGCTTAGTCAAGCGTTGTGGTGGCGGGCACGACAGGTGAGGCGCTCTTCTAGCCTCTGTTCGCTCGGTCGGCGTGGGCTGAGCCAGCGACTGTGTTGGCGGGCTCGACAGGTGAGGGCTCTGCTCTAGCCTCTGTTCGCTCTGTCGGCTTGGGCTCATCTTCCTTTGTGGTGGCGGGCACGAAATGTCAGTGCGCTGCTCTGGCCTCTGTTCGCTCGGTCGGTGTGGGCTTAGACAGCCACTGTGGTAGCGGGCACGACAGGTGAGGGCGCTCCTCTGGCCTCTGTTCGCTCGGATGGCGTGGGCTCAGCCAGCCACTGTGTTGGAGGGAACGACAGGTCATGGCGCTGCTCTGGCCTCTGTTAGCTTGGTCGGCATGGGCTCAGACAGCCACTGTGGTGGCGGGAACGACAGGTGAGGTGCTGCTCTGGCCTCTGTTCGATCGCTCGGCTTGGTCTCAGACAGCCATTGTGGTGTCGGGCACGAATGTTGAGGACGCTGCTCTGGACCTGTTCGATCGGTCGGCGGGGCTCAGCCAGCCAAAGTGGTGGCGGGCACGACAGATCAGGGTGCTGCTCCGATCTCTGTTATTATTATTATTATTATTATTATTACTTACTTACTGCAATTGGGTTTTTACCCTGTGGCAGTAGTCCTTACACTAGTATACACAATTACAAAACAAAATACATACAGTAAATACAAGTACACACATTAGAAAACCGTACACACATTACAAAATCATCCACACCTTACAAAAGCATCCACTCCTTACAAAAGCATCCACACCTTACAATAACATCCACACCTTACAAATACATCCACACCTTACAAAATCACCCATACACATACAAAACAAAATACATACAGTAAATACTAATACACATATTAGAAAACCGTACACACCTTACGAAAATACCCATACACATACAAAACAAAATACATACAGTAAACAAATTACATACAGTAAACAAAATACATACAGTAAATACAAATACACATATTAGAACACCGTACACACATTACAAAACATCCACACCTTATAAAGCATCCACACCTTACAAAAGCATCCACACCTTACAGAAACACCCATACACAATACAAGAAAAAAAACAACACATTACAAAAAACACCCACACATTAATTAATTTCAGTGCGTTAGAATATCCTCAGTATAAAGTCAAACCATAGTACATGATAATTATATCCCCCAAGAACTTAATTCACTTCGATCACTTCGAAACCAAAGCACTTCACTTCACATCACTTCACACCCCTTCGCTTCACATCCCTTATTTTTATTTAATCTCCACTTAAAAATCCTTAGCTTGTAATGACTTTCTTGACCCTTTTTTTAAAAGTGCTTAATTTACAGGGGAAAGTCGCTAGTACGCTTGGAGGTAATTGGTTCCAGCTTTTTATGGTCCTATTTACAAAGGAATATTTACCTACATCTGTTCTTTGTTTCCTAATCCTAATTTTCCGAATGTTCGATTGGTCGGCGTGGGCTTAGACAGCCACTGTGCTGGCAGGAACGACAGGTGATGGCGCAGCACTGGACTCTATACGCTTTGTCGGCGTGGGCCCAGCCAGCCAATGTGGTAGCAGGCACGACAGATCAGGCCTCAGCTCTGGCCTCTGTTCGCTTGGACGGCATGGGATTGGACATCCGCTGTGGTGGCGGGGACGACTGGTGAGGGTGCTGCTCTGGCCTTTGTTCGCTCAGTCGACGTGTGCTCAGCCAGCCACTGTGTTGGCGGGCACGACAGATCAGGACGCTGCTCTGGTCTCTGTTTGCTTGGTCGGCTTGGGCTTAGACAGCCACTGTGGTGGCGGGCACGAAAGGTGAGGGCGCAGTTCTGGCCTCTGTTCGCTTGGTCGGCAAGGGCTTAGACCGCCGCTGTGGTGGCGGCCACGACAGGTAAGGGCGCTGCTCAGGCCTCTGTTCGCTCGGTCGGCGTGGGCTCAGCCAGCCACTGTGGTGGCGGGCAAGACAGATCAGAGCGCTGCTCTTTCCTCTGTTCGATTGGTAGGCGTGGGTTCAGCCAGCCACTGTGGTGGCGGGCAAGTCAGACCAGGGCGCTGCTCTGGCCTCTGTTCGATTGGTCGACATGGGCTTAGACAGCCGCTGTGGTGGCGGACAGGAAAGGTGAGGGCGCTGCTCAGGCCTCTGTTCGATCGGTTGGCGTGGGCTCAGCCAGCCTCTGTGGTGGCGGGCATGTCAGATCAGGGCGCAGCTCTGGCCTCTGTTCGCTTGGAAGGCAAGGGCTTAGACAGCCGCTGTGTTGGTGAGCACGACAGGTGAGGGCGCTCTTCTAGCCTCTGTTCGCTCGGTCGGCGTGGGCTGAGCCAGCCACTGTGGTGGCGGTCTCGACAGGTGAGTGTGCTGCTCTGGCCTTTGTTCGCTCTGTCGGCTTGGGCTCAGCATCCTTTGTGGTGGCGGGCACGAAATGTCAGTGCGCTGCTCTGGCCTCTGTTCGCTCGGTCGGTGTGGGCTTAGACAGCCACTTTGGTAGCGGGCACAACAGGTGATGGCGTTCCTCTGGCCTCTGTTCGCTCGGTTGGCATGGGCTCAGCCAGCCACTGTGGTTGCGGGCAAGACAATTCAGGGCGCTGCTTTGGCCTCTGTTCGATTGGTAGGCGTGGGTCCAGCCAGCCACTGTGGTGGTGGGCACGAAAGATCAGGGCGCTGCACTGCACTCTGTTCGCTTGGTCGTCATTGGCTTAGACAGCCGCTGTGGTGGCGGAAACGACAGGTGAGGACGCTGCTCAGGCCTCTCTTCCCTCCGTCGGCGTCGGCTCAGCCATCCTCTGTGGAGGTGGGCATGTCAGATCACGGCGCTGCTCTGATCTCTGTTCGCTTGTTCGGCGTGGGATTAGACAGCCACTGTCGTGGCAGGAAAGACAGTTGAGGGTGCAGCACTGGCCTCTGTTCGCTTTGTTGGCGTGGTCTCAGCCAGTCACTGTGGTGGCGGGTATGTCAGATCAGGGCGCTGCTCTGGCATCTGGTCGCTTGGTCGGCAAGGGCTTAGACAGCCGCTGTGTTGGCGGGCAACCCAATTCAAGACGCTGTCAGGCCTCTTCGTTTTGTCGGCGTGTGTCCAGCCAGCCACTGTGGTGGTAGGCACGACAGATCAGGGCGCTGCTCTAGCCTCTGTTTGCTTGGTCGGCAAGGGATTAGACAGCCGCTGTAGTGGCGGACACGACAGGTGAGGGCGTTGCTCAGGCCTATGTTCTCTCAGTCGGCGTGGGCTCAGCCAGCCTCTGTGTTGACGGGCATGTTAGATCAGGGCGCTACCCTGGCGTCTGTTCGATTGGTTGGCAAGGGCTTAGACATCCGCTGTGGTGGCGGGCACGACAGGTGAAGGCGATATTCTAGCCTCTGTTCGCTCGGTCGGCGTGGACTGAGCCAGCGACTGTGTTGACGGGCTCGACATGTGAGGGCGCTGCTCTGACCTCTGATCGCTCTGTCGGCTTGGGCTCATTTTCCTTTGCGGTGGCGGGCACGAAATGTCAGTGCGCTGAACTGGCATCTGTTCGCTCGGTCGGTGAGGTCTTAGACAGCCTCTGTGGTAGGGGGCACACCAGGTGATGGCGCTCCTCTGTCATCTGTTCGCTCGGATGGCTTGTGCTCAGCCAGCCACTGTGTTGGCGGGCACGACAGGTCACGGCGCTGCTCTGGCATCTGTTAGCTTGGTTGGCATGGGCTTAGACAGCCACTGTGGTGGCGGGAACGATAGGTGAGGGCGCTGCTCAGGCCTCTGATCGCTCGGTCGGCGTGGGCTCAGCCAACCTCTGTGGTGGCTGGAATGTCAGATCAGGGCGCAGCTCAGGCCTCTGTTCGCTTGGACGGCAAGGGCTTAGACAGCCGCTGTGTTGGCGAACACGCTCTCCTAGCCTCTGTTTGCTCGGTCGGCGTGGGCTGAGCCATCCACTGTGGTGGCGGTCTCCACAGGTGAGGGTGCTGCTCTGGCCTCTGTTCGCTCGCTCGGCTTGGTCTCAGCCAGCCATTGTGGTGTCGGGCACGAAATGTGAGGACACTGCTCTGGACCCTGTTCGCTCGGTCGGCGGGGTTCAGCCAGCCAATGTGGTGGCGGGCACGACAGATCAGTGCGCTGGTCTGATCTCTGTTCGCTTGGTCGGCGTGGGCTTAGACAGCCACTGTGTTGGCAGGAACGACAGGTGATGGAGCAGCACTGGCGTCTATTCGCTTTGTCGGCGTGGGCCCAGCCAGCCAATGTGGTGGCGGGCACGACAGTTTCAGGCCTCAGCTCTGGCCTCTGTTCGCTTGGACGGCATGGGCTTGGACATCCGCTGTGGTGGCGGGCACGACTGGTGAGGGAGCAGTTCTGGCCTCTGTTCGCTTGGTCGGCAAGGGCTTAAACCGACGATGCGGTGGCGGCCACAAAAGGTGAGGGAGCTGCTCAGGCCTCTGTTCGCTCGGTCGCCGTGGGCTCAGTCAGCCACTGTGGTGGTGGGAAATACAGATCAGGGCTCTTCTCTGGCCTATGTCCGATTGGCAGGCGTTGGTCTAGTCAGCCACTGTGGTGGCGGGTACGACAGATCAGGGCGATGCTCTGGCTTCTGTTCGCTTGGTCGGCATGGGCTTAGACAGCCAATGTGATGGCGGATTCGACAGATGAGGGCGCTGCTTAGGCCTCTCTTCGCTCGGTCGGCGTGGGCTCAGCCAGCCTCTGTGTTGGCGGGCATGTCAGATAAGGGCGCTGTTCTGGCGTCTGTTCGCTTGGTCGGCAAGGTCTTAGACAGCCGCTGTAGTGGCGGGCACGACAGGTGAGGGCGCTCTTCTAAGCTCTGTTCGCTCGGTCGGCGTGGGCTTTGACAGGCACTGTGGTTGCGGACTCGACAGGTGAGGGCGCTGATCTGGCCTCTGTTCGCTCTGTCGACTTGTGCTCAGTTTCCTTTTTGGTGGCGGGCATGAAATGTGAGGGCGCTGCTCTGGCCTCTGTTCGCTCGGTCGGTGTGGGCTTAGACAGCCACTGTGGTAGCGGGCACGACAGTTGATGGCGCTCTTCTGGCCTCTGTTCGATCGGTTGGCGTGGGCTCAGGCAGCCACTGTGTTGTCAGGCACGACTGATCATGGCGCTGTTCTGGCCTCTGTTAGCTTGGTCGAAATGGGCTCAGACAGCCACTGTGGTTGCGGGATCGACAGGTGAGGGCCCAGCTCAGGCCTCTGTTCGCTCGGTCGGCGTGGGCTCATCCAGCCACAGTGGTGGCGGGCACGAAATATCAGGGCGCTTCTCTGACCTCTGTTCGCTTGGTTGTCTTGGACTTAGACAGCCACTGTGTTGGCGTACACGAATGGCGAGGACGCTGCTCTGGCCTTTGTACGATCGGTCGGCGTGTGCGCAGCCAGCCACTGTGGTGGCGGGCAAGACAGATCAGGGAGCTTCTCTTTCCTCTGTTCGATTGGTAGGCGTGGGTTCAGCCAGCCACAGTGGTGGCGGGCACGTCAGACCAGGGCGCCGCTCTGGCCTCTGTTCGATTGGTCGACATGGGCTTAGACAGCCGCTGTGGTGGCGGACAGGAAAGGTGAGGGCGCTGCTCAGGCCTCTGTTCGATCGGTTGGCGTGGGCTCAGCCAGCCTCTGTGGTGGCGGGCATGTCAGATCAGGGCGCAGCTCTTGCCTCTGTTCGCTTGGAAGGCAAGGGCTTAGACAGCCGCTGTGTTGGTGAGCACGACAGGTGAGGGCGCTCTTCTAGCCTCTGTGCGCTCGGTCGGCGTGGGCTGAGCCAGCCACTGTGTTGGCGGGCTTGACAGTTGGGGGCGCTGCTCTGGCCTCTGTTCGCTCTGTCGGCTTGGGCTCAGCTTGTTTGTTGTGGCGGGCACGATATGTCAGGGCGCTGCTCAGGCATCTCTTAGCTTGGTCGGCGTGGTCTCAGACAGCCTCTGTGTTGGTGGGCATGTCAGATCAGGGCGCTGCTCTGATTTCTTTTCGATGTTTCTGTTTGGGCTTAGAAAGCCACTGTGTTCGCAGGAACGACAGATGAGGGCGCAGCACTGTCCTCTGTTCGCTTTGTCGGCGTGGGCCCAGCCAGTCACTGTGGTGGCGGGAACGACAGATCAGGGCTTATCTCTGGCCTCTGTTTGCCTGGTCGGCATGGGCTTAGACATCCGCTGTGGAGGCGGGCACAGCAGATGAGGACGCTGCTCTGGTCTCTGTTTGCTTGGTCGGCGTGGGCTTAGACAGCCGCTGTGGTGGCGGCCACGACAGGTGAGGGCGCTGCTCAGGCCTCTGTTCGCTCGCTCGGCGTGGGCTCAGCTAGCCTCTGTGGTGGTTGGCAAGACAGATCAGGGCGCTGCTCTGGCCTCTGTACGATTAGTAGGCGTGGGTCCAGCCAGCCACTGTGGTGGCGGACACGGCAGATCAGGGCGCCGCACTGGCCTCTGGTCTCTTTGTCGGCATGGTCTTATACTGCCACTGTGTTGGCGGATACGACTGGTGAGGGCGCTACTCAGCCCTCTGTTCGCTCAGTCGGCGTGGGCTTAGCCAGCCTCTGTGGTGGCGGGCATGTCAGATCAGGTCGCTGCTCTGGCTTCTGTTCGCTTGGTCGGCAAGGTCTTAGGCAGCCGCTGTGTTTACAGGCAGACACAGGTCATGGCGCTGTCTCTCCTCTGTTTGATTGGTATGCGTGGGTGCAGCCTGCCACTGTGGTGGCGGGCAAAACAGATCAGGGCGCTGCTCTGGCCTCTGTTCGCTCTGTCGGCTTGGGCTCAGATTCCATTGTGTTGGCGGGCACGAATGGCAGGGCGCTGCTCTGGAATCTGTTCGCTCGGTCGGCGTGGGCTTACACAGACACTGTTGTAACGGGCACGAAAGTTAAGGGCGCTGCCCTGTCCTCTGTTAGCTAGTTCAGCGTGGGAACAGACGGCCACTGTGGTGGCGGGCATGAAAGTTAAGTGCGCTGCTCGGGCCGCTGTTCCATTGGTCACTGTGGTTACGGGCCGATAGGTAAGGGCGTTGCTCTGGTCTCACATATGTTACTTTGTTTGACGTGGGTTCAGTCACACTGGTGGAGGGCTGATACGCAAGGGCGTTGGTCTCGTCTCGCCTCTGTTCCTTTGATCGGCGTGTGTTCATTCATTGTGGTGACGGTACGATAGCAATTACGTTGGTCTGGTGTTGCTTCTGTTCCATTGATAGGCGTGGATTCGGTCACTGTGGTGGCGGGCCGATAGACTAGGGCGTTGGTCTGGTCTGATCTCGCCTCTGTTCCCTTGGTTGGCGTGGGCTCATTTTATGTGTTGGCGGGCGTTTAAGCAAGGGCGTTGGTCTGGTCTCATCTCTCTTCCTTTGGTCGACGTAGGCTCCGTCAAGGTGTTTGTGTGGCGATAGCAAGAGCGTTTTTCTGGTCTTGTCTATGTTCCTTTGGAGGGAGTGGGCTCAGTTACTGTGGTGGAGGGCCGATAGACAAGGGTGTTGGTCTAGTCTCGTGTCTCTTCCATTGGTCGAAGTGGGATCAGCCACTGTGGTGGCGGGCAGGTAGGCAAGGGCGTTGGTCTGCTCTCGCCTCTGTTCCTTTGATGGCGTGGGCTCAGTCACTGTGGTGGAGGGCCGATGTACAAGGGCGTTGGTCTGGTCTTGTCTCTGTTCTTTTGGTTGTCGTGAGCTCAGTTACTTTGTTGTCGGGCCGATAGGCAAGGGTGTTGTTCTTGTCTCTCCTCTATTCCTTTGATCGGCGTGGACTTAATCACTGTGGTGGTTTGCCGATAGGCAAGTGAGTTGGTCTGGTCTCATCTCTGTTCCTTTGGTCGGCGTGGACTCAGTCACTGTAGTGGCGGGCCGATAGGCAAGGGCGTTGTTCAGGTCTCGCCTCTGTTCCTTTGGTCGACGTGGGTTCAGTCACTGTGGTGGCGGGCCGATATGCAAGTGCGTTGTTCTGGTCTCGCCTCTGTTCTTTTTGATGGCGTGGCCTCAGTCAGTGTGTTGGCAGGCCGAGAGGCAAGTACGATGGTCTGGCCTCGCCTCTGTGCCCTTGGTCGGCGTGGGCTCAGCCACTGTGTTGTAGGTCACGAGATTTAAGGACGCTGCTTTCGCCTCTGTTCTCTCGTTCGGCGTGGTCTGAGCCTGCATCTGTGTTGGCGTTCACGACAGGTGAGGGCGCTGCTCTGGCACCTGTTCGCTCGATCGGGGTGGGCTCAGCCAGCCACTGTGGTGTCGGAAATGACAGGTGACGTCGGTTCTCCGGCCTGTGAACACTCCGTGTGCGTGCGCTCAGCCAGCCACTGTGGTGGCGGGCCCGACAGGTGAAGGCCGTTCTCTGGCCTTGGTCCGATCGGTCGGCATGGACCTTCAGTTCGATCGGTTGGCGTGGGCTCAGCTAGCCACTGTGGTGACGGGCAAGACATGAGAGGGCACTGCTCTGGACTCTGTACTCTTGGCCGGTTTTGGTTCAGCCAGGCACTGTTGTGGCGGGATCAACTGTTAAGTGCGATGCTCTGGCCACTGTTTGCTTGTTCGGCGGGGGCTCAGACAGCCAATGAGTTTGCGGGCACGACAAATGAGGGCGCTGGTCTGGTCTCTGTTCGCTCGTTCACCGTGGGCTAAGCCAGCCACTGTGTTGGCCTTCACGACAAGTTGGGGGGCTGCTCTGGCCTCAGTTCGCTCGGTCGGCGTCGGATCAACCAGCCACTGGGATGGCGGGCACGACAGGTGTGTTCGCAGCTCTGTCCTCTGTTCGCTCGTTCGGCGTGGTTTGAAACAGCCACTGTGGTGGCGGGCACTACAGGTGCGGGCGCTACTCTGGCCTCTATTCGATCGGTTGGCGTGGGCTCAGCCAGCCTCTGATTTGGTGGATACAACAGTTGAGGGCACATTTCTTTCCTCTGTTCGCTTGGTCGGCAAGTGCTCAGCCAGCCACTGTAATGGCGGACACGACAGGTGAGGGCCCTGCTCTGGCCTCTGTCCGCTCTTGTCGGCGTGATATCAGCCAACCACTGTGGTTGCGGGCATGACATGTGAAAGCGCTGCTCTGGCAACAGTTTTCTCGATCGGCGTGGCCTCAACCAGCCACTGAGGAGGCGGGGACGAAAGGTGAAGGATCTGCTCTGGCCTCTGTTCGCTCGGTCGGCGTAGATCAGCCAGCCACTGTGGTGGCGGGCACGACAGGTGTGGGCGCTGCTTTGCCCTCTGTTCGCTCGATAGGTGTGGTCACTGGCAGCCACCGTGGTGGTGGGCACGACAGGTGTGGGCGCTGCTCTGTGCTATGTTCGCTTGGTCGGCGTGGACCCAGCCTGCCACTGTTTTGGCGGACACGACAGTTGATGTCGCTGCTCTGGACTCAGTTCGCTTGTTCGGGTTGGTCTCAGTCACTGATGTTGCTGTCCGAAGTTCAAGAGCGTTGTTCTGGTCTCGCCTCTGGTTCTTCGGTCGGCGTGGGCTGTCAATGTGGTGGCGGGTCGATAGGGAAGGACGTTGGTCTGGTCTCGCCTCTGATTCTTTTGTCGTCGTGGTCTCTGTAAATGTGGTTGTGGGCAGATAGGCTGGGGCGTTTGTCAGGTCTCGCCTTTGTTGCTTTGGCCGCGGTGGGCTCAGTCACTGTGGTGACGGGCCTATAGGCAATGCCGTTGTTCTTGTCTCGCGTCTGTAACTTTGGACGGCGTGGGCTCTATCTCTTTGGTGGCAGGCCGATAGGCGAGGGCGTTATTCTGGTATTGCCTCTGTTCCTTTTGTCGCTGTGGTATCAGTTACTGTGTTGGCGCGCCGATAACCAAGGGCGTTCATCTGGTTTCGCTTCTGTTCGTTTGGTAGACGTAGGCTCAATCACTGTGGTGGCGGGCCGATAAGGGAGGGCGTTGGTCTGTTCCCGTCTCTGTTACTTTGCCGGCATGGGATCACTCACTGTGGTGGAGGGCCGATAGGGAAGGACGTTGGTCTGGTCTCGACGCTGATCCTTTTGTCCGCGTGGTCTCAGTCAATGTGGTCGAGGACCGATACGCAAGGGCTTTGTTCTGGTTTCGTTTCTTTACCTTTGGTCGTCGTGGCTCTGTTACTGTGGTGGCGGGCCGATAGCCATTGGAGTTGTTCTGTTCTCGCCACTCTTCCTTTGGTCGGCGTTGTGTCAGTCACTGTGGTTGCGGGCCGATAGGAAAGGGCGTTGTTTTTGTCTCGCCTCTGCGCGTTTGGTCGGCGTGGGCTCACTCAATGTGGTGGCGGCCCGATAGGCAAAGGCGATCGTCT
The DNA here is from genome assembly GCA_021186555.1 of Reticulitermes speratus. NCBI lineage: Eukaryota > Metazoa > Arthropoda > Insecta > Blattodea > Rhinotermitidae > Reticulitermes > Reticulitermes speratus. Next base: position 28,164,726 of record JAJKFL010000004.1, read on the forward strand.
GGTATCGCTTCTGTTCCTTTGGTCCTCGTGGGCTCAATCACTGTGATGACGGACCAATAGGCAAGAGCGTTGGTCTAGTGTCTCTCTGTTCCTTCGGTTGGCGTGGGCTCAGTCACTGTGGTGTCGGGCCGATAGGCAAAGGAGTTGGTCTGGTCTCGCTGCTGTTCCTTTGGTCGGCGTGGGCTCAGTGAATGTGGTGGCGGGCCGATAGGTAAGGGAGTTGGTCTGGTTTCGCCTCTGTTCATTTGGTCGGCGTAGGCTTATTCACTGCGGTAGCGGGCCGAAATTCAAGGTCTTTGGCCTGGTCTCGAATCTGTTCCTTTGGTCGGCGTGGCCTCAGTCACTCTAGTGGCGGGCCGATGGGCAAGGGCGTTGGTCTGGTCTCGCCTCTGTTCCTTTGGTCAGCAAGATCTCATTACTGTGTTGGCATGCTAATAGTCAAGGGAGTTGTTCTGGTCTCGCCTTTATTCCTTTGGTCGTTGCGGTCTCAGGCGCTGTGGAGCGGGCCGAAAGGCAAGGGCGATTGTCTAATCTCGCCTCTATTCCTATGGTCGGCGTGGTCTCAGCCAATGTGGTGGCAGGCCGATAGGCAAGGGCGTTTGTCTGGTCTCGCCTCTGTTCCTTAGGTCGGCGTGTGCTTATTCACCGTGGTGGCGGGCCGATAGGAAACGCCTTTTGTCTGGTCACGCCTCTGTTCCTTCGCTCGGCGTGAGATCAGTCACTATGGTGCAGGTCCGATAGGGGCTTGTTCTGGTCTCGCCTCTGTTCCTTTGGTCGGCGTGGGCTCATTCACTGTGGTGGCGGGCCAAAAGGCCAGGGCGTTGTTCTGATGTCGCTCTGTTCCTTTGGTTGGCTTGGTCTCAGTGACTGTGGTGGTGGGCTGATAGGCCAGGCGTTGATATGGTCTCGCCTCTGTTGTTTGGTCAGCGTGGGCTCAGTCATTGTGGTGGCGGGCCGATAGACAAGGGCGTTGTTCTGGCCTCGCTTCTGTTCCTTTGGTCGGCGTGGGCTCAGGCACTTTGGTGGTGGGCCGATAGGCAATGGCCTTGTTCACGTCTCGCCTCTTTTCCTTTGGTCGGCTTGGTCACAGTCATTGTGGTGGAGGTCCGATCAGCAAGGTCGTTTGTGTGATCTGGCTACTTTTCCTTTGGTGGGCGTGGACTCAGGCACTGTGGTGGAGGGCCATTTTGCAAGGGCGTTGGTCTGGTCTGGCCTCTGTTCCTTTGGTTGGCGTGGGCTCAGTGACTGTGGTGGCGGGCCGATAGGCGAGGTCGTTGGACTGTTCTCGCTTCTGTTCCCTTGGTAAGCTTGTGCTCATTCACTGCGGTGGTGGGCCAGTATGCAAGGGCGTTGTTATGGTCTCGCTTGTTCCTTTCGTTGGCGTTGGCTCAGTCAGTGTGGTGGCGTTCCGATAGGCAAGGGCGTTGGACTGGTCTCGCCTCTGTTCCTTTGGTTGGCGAACGCTTTGTAACTGTGGTTGCGGGCTGATAGGCAAGGGCGATGGCAAGGTCTCGCCTCTTTTCCGTTGGTCAGCGGGGGCTCAGTCACTGTGGTGGCGGGCCGATTCGCAATCCGTTTTTCCCGTTTCGCCTCTGTTCCTTTGCTCGGCGTGGGCTCAGTCAATGTGGTGGCGGGCCGATAGGCAATGGCATTGTTCACGTCTCGCCTCTTTTCCTTTGGTTGGCGTGGGCACAGTCACTGTGGTAGAGGTCCGATCGGCAAGGGCGTTGGTCTGGACTGGCCTCTGTTCCTTTGGTCGTCTTGGGCTCAGACACTGTGGTGGAGGGCCGCTCTGCAAGGGCCTTGATCTGGTCTCTCCTCTGTTCCTTTGGTCTTCGTGGGTTCAGTCACTGTGGTGGCAGGCAGATAGGCGAGGGCGTTGGATTGTTCTCGCCTCTGTTCCTTTGGTCAGCTTGTGCTCATTAACTGCGTTGGCGGTCTGATAGGCAAGGGCGTTGGACTTGTCTCGCCTCTGTTCCTTTGGTCGGCGTACGCTTTTTTTATTGTGGTAGCGGGCTGATAGGCCAGGGCGATGGCAAGGTCTCGCCTCTGTTCCTTTTGTCGGCATGGGCTCAGTGTATGTGGTGGAAGGACGATAGGGAAGGGCGTTGGTCTGGTATCGCCTCTGTTCCTTTGGTCGGCGTGGGCTCATTCACTGTGGTGGCAGGCCGATAGGCAATGGCGTTGGTCTGGTCTCGCCTCTGTTCCTTTGGTCGGAGTGGGTTCAGACACTGTGGTGGCGGGCCGATTGGCAAGTGCGTTGGTCAGGTCTCACCTCTGTTCCTTTGGTCGACGTGGGATCAGTTACTGTGGTGTCTGGCCTATAGGCCAGGGCGTTGGTCTGGTCTCGCCTCTGTTCCTTTGGTCGTCGTGGTCTCAGTCACTGTGGTAGCGAGCCGTTCGGTAAGGTCTTTAGTCCTGTACTCGCCTCTGTTCATTTGGTCGGCGTGGTCTCAGTCACTGTGGTGGTGGGCCGATATGCAAAGGCGTTGGTCTGGTCTCGCCTCTCTCTTTGATCGGCGTGGGATCTGTCATTGTGTTGGCGGGCCGATAGGCAAGGGCGTTGATCTGGTCTCGCCTCTGTTCCTTTGGTCGTCGTGGGCTCAGGCACTGTGGTTGCGGTAAGATAAGTAAGGGCGTTGGTCTGGTCTCGCCTCTGTTCCTTTGGTCTGCGTGGGCTCAGCCACTGTCGTATGTCCTCCTACCACGATCTTGCATGTCTTTGAATATATTAGCATGTTATAGCTCTAGAATTACCACAGTTATCCAAGAAACAGTCCACCATCTAAGAAACCATAACTGATTTAATGAGCCATTTGCAGTTTCATCTTAATATCGCTTGCACTGAGACTAGCATGACGTAATCTATGAGACAAGCATATGACTACTGGCAGGATCAAACAGTTAACAGTCACTGCGATGCGAGTTCCTCACTGGGCTCGCCCGAAGGCAGATGTTTTCGACGTTGTATGAGGGTGAACTTGTTTGCCGGGCGGAGCGCTGCTCGGTATTCTCCACTGTCTCAGTACCTCGTCCTCCTGATGTATCAAATGCATCTTCGTGAACCCAGGCGTGAGCGGGTAGCGAACAGAGGCAGATTTGACACCAGACGATGGAGCGCTGGGCGGAAGCGATTCTCAGCATTCGTCCACCACCAAGCAGTAGGGGTTGATTCATGTTTCAAGGAAGGGCGAAATCATCTCGGTTAGAGCAGCCGTGAATGCAACCCCGAATGCCGGGCCCGTACGGCCTGTATGTTCTCCTACCACGATCCTCCACGACTTTGAAATTATTCCGAGGCAGGCATGTCCTCCTACCACGAGCCTGCATGTCTTTGAAAAAAGTCCGAGGAGGGTATGTCCTCCTACCAAGAGCCTGAATCTCTTTGAAATTACTCAGAGGCCGGTATGTCCTACTACCACTAGCCGGCAACAAGGAATATTATCCGAAGCAGCCTTAAGTTGGTCCCACTACAACTCACGGGCGACAGTCTGAAAAACGTTTCGCGGCAGGAATATCCTCCTACAACCAGGCGGCAACACTTTGAAAATATCCCGAAGCAGGTATATCCTCCTAACACGAGTCTGCATGTCTTTGGAAATATTAGCATGTATTATCTCTAGAATTACCACATTTATCCGAGCAAATATACACCATCTAAGGAACCACAACTTATTTAATGAGCCATTCGCGGTTAAAACTTTATGTGGCTTGCACTGAAACATTCATGACTTAATTTTTGAGACAAGCATAAGAATACTGACAGGATTAACCAGTGAACAGTCACTGCGGTGCGAGTTCCTCCCCGGTAACGCCCGAAGGCATTTGGCCGCGACGATGCTATGAGGGTGAACCAGTTTTTCGGGCGGAGGACTGCCTGTTCTTCTACACTGTCTCAGTCTCTTGACCTCCTAATGTAACAAATGCACCGTCTTGAACCGAGGCGGGAGCGGGTAGCGAGTAGAAGCCGATCTGGCACCAGACGATGGAGCGTTGGGCGGAAGCGATTCTGCGCATTCGTCCACCACCAGGCAGTAGGGGATTAATCATGTTTCAAGGAAGACCGAAACCAACTCGGTTAGAGCAGCAGTGAATACAACCCCGAATGCCGGGCCCGTACGGCCGGTATATACATCCACCACGACCCTGCACGACTTTGAAAATATTCCGAGGCAGGCAGGGTGGTGTAATACACGGTCTTCTCCTCTGTCTCAGTCTCTCGTCCTCCAGAAATATCAAATGAAGAGTCGTGAACCGAGGCGGGAGTGGGTAGCGAGCAGAGGTCGATCTGGCACCAAACGATGGAGCGCTAAGCGGAGGCGAGTCTCAGCATTCGTCCACCACCAGGCAATACGGGTTTATTCATGCTTCAGGGAAGGCGGAAATCATATCGGTTGGAGCAACAGCGAATATGACCCGAATGCTGAGCCCGTTCGGCCAGTATGTCCTACTAACACAAAACGCCAACAATTAAAATATTCGGAGGCAGCCTAATGTTGGTCCCACCACAACGCGCGTGCGACACTTGGAAAAATTTTCGATGCAGGTATATCCTCCTACCATGCGCCGGCATCATTTTGAAATTGTTCCGAGGCAGGTAAGTTCTCCTACCACGAGCCTGCATGCCTATGAAGAAATTAACATGTATTAGCTCTAGAAGTACCACAGGTATCCAAGTAGTTGTCTTCCATGTAAGGAAACATAACTGATTAAATCAACCATTCGCTGTTTCACATATATATGGCTTGCACTGAGACATACATTACATAATCATTGAGACAAGCATATGACTACTGGCAGGATCAACCAGGAAACCGTCACTGCCGTGTGAGATCCTCTGTTCCTTTAATCGGCGTGGGCTCAGTCACCGTGGTGGCGGGCAGATAGACAAGGGAGTTGGTCTAGCCTCCCATCTGTTCCTTTGCTCGGCGGGGGCTCAATCACTGTGGTGGCGGGCCGAAGGAAAAGGGCGTTGGTCTACTCTTGTCTCGTCCAATTTCCGTTGGTTGACGTTGGCTCAGTTACTGTGGTGGCGGGCCGATAGGCAAGGGCGTAGTTCTGGTCTTGCCTCTGTTCCTTTGTTCGGAGTGGGCTCAGTCAATGTGGTGGCGGGCCGATAGAAAGTGCGTTGGTATCATCTCGACAGTGTTATTTGATCGGCGTTGGCTCAGACACTGTGGTGGCAGGACGATAGGAAAGGGCGTTGGTCTAGTCTCGCCTCTGTTCCTTTTGTCGGCGTGTGCTTATTAACTGTGGTGGCAGGCCGATAAGCCAGGCCTTTGGTCTGGACTCGCCTCTGTTCCTTTAGTCGGCGTGGACTCATTCACTGTTGTGGCGGGCCGATAGGCAAGGAAGTTGGTCTGGTCTCGCCTCTGATCCTTTGGTCGGCTTGGGCTCAGTATGGTGGCGGGCACGAGAGGTGACGGCGCTGGTCTGGCCTCTGTTCGTCTGGGTGGCGTGGGCTCAGGCATTGTGGTGGAGGACACGACAGATGAGAGCGCTGGTCTAGCCTCTGTTCATTTGGTTGTTGTGGGCTCAGTCACTGTGGTGGCGGGCACGATCGGTGAGGGCGCTGGTCTGGCCGCTGTTCCTTCGTCCGGCGTGGGCTCAGTCACTGTGCTGGTGGGCACTACATGTGAGGTCGCTGCTATGGCCTCTGTTCCGCCGTTCGACGTGGGCACAGCCAGCCATTGTGGCTGCGGACACGACAGGTAAGGGTGCTGCTCTGGCCTCTGTTCGCTCGGTCGGCGTGGGCTTAGCCATTCACAGTGTTGGCGGGCACGACAGTTGACGGCGCTGATTTTCCCTCTTTTCGCTCGGTCGGCATGGGCTCAGGCAGCCACTGTGGGGGCGGGAACGACAGGTGATTGCGCTGCTGTGGCCTCTGTTCGCTCCGTCTACGTGGGCTCAGCCAGCCACTGTGGTGGCGGGCACGACAGGTGAGAGCGATGCTCTGGCAACTCTTCACTCGATCGGCGTGGGATCAGCCAACGACTGTGGAGGCGGGCAAGAAAGGTGAGGTCGCTGCACTGGCCTCTGTTCGCTCGGTCGGCGTGGGCTCAATCAGGCACTATGGTGGCGTGCACGACAGGTGAGTGCGATTCTCTGGCTTCTGTTTGCTCCGTAATCGTGGTATCAGCCAGCCACTGTGGTGGCGGGTACGACAGGTAAGGGCGCTGCTCTGGCCTCTGTTCGCTCGGTCGCCGTGGGCTTAGGCAGCCACTGTTGTTGAGGGCACGTCAGTTTATGGTTCTGCTCTGTCCTCTTTTCCCTCGGTCGGCCTTGTGATTAGCCAGCCACTGTGTTAGCGGGCATGACAGCTGAGGGCGCTGCTCTGGCGTTGGTTCGTTGGTCGGCGTTGTCTAGGCCAGCCACTGTGGTGGCGGTCACGAGAGGTCAGGGCGATGCTCAGGCCTCAGTTCGGTTGTTCGGCGTAGCCTCATCGAGCAACTGTGTTGACGGGCACCACAGGTGAAAGCGCTGCTGTAGCCTCTTTTGGCTTGCTCGGCGTGGGGTCACCCAGTCACTGTGGTGGCGGGCACGACATAAGAGTTCGCTGATCTACACTCTGTTCGCTTCGTCGGCGTGGGCTCAGCCAGCCACTGTCTTGGCGGCCACGACAGGTGAAGGCGCTGCTCTGGCCTCTGTTCTCTCGCTTGGTGTGGGCTCAGACAGCTACTGAGGTGGCGGGCACGACAGGTGAGGGCGCTTCTCTGGCCTCTGTTCGCTCGGTCGGTGTGGGCTCACCCAGCCTCTGTGGTGAGGGGCAGGAAAATTGAGGGCTTTGATCTTCCCTATGATCTCTCTATCGGCGTCGGCTCAGTCAGCCATTGTGGAGGCGGGCACGACAGGTGAGGGCGCTGCTCTGGCCTCTGTTCGCTCGGTCGGCTTATCTCAGCCAGCCACTGTGGTGGCAGACACGACAGGTGAAGGCGCTGCTCTGGTCATGGTTCGCTTGGTCGGCGTTGTCTCAGTCAGCCACTGTGGTGGCTGTCTCGACAGGTGAGAGCGCTGTCCTGGCTTCTGTTTTCTAGGTCGGCGTGGGCTAAACCAGCCACTATGTTGTCGGGCACGACAGGTGAGTGCGCTGCTTTGCCCTGTTTTCGCTCTGTCGGCGTTGGGTCTGCCAACCACTGTGGTGTCGGGGAAGTCAGGATGTGTGTGCTTCTCTGGTCTCTGTTCGCATAGTCGTGATGGGCTCAGGCACCCACTTTGGTGGAGGGCACGACGGGTGAGGGAATCTGTTCGATCGTTCAGCGTGGGCCCTGCCAGCCACTGAGTTGTCAGGAACGACAGGTGAAGGCGCTGCTCTGGTCTCTGTTCGCTCGGTTTGCGTTGGCCTTTGTCGGGTGGGTTTAGTCGTTAGTGGCGGGCCGATAGGTAAGGGGTCGGGTTTGTTGGCCTGCCTTGGTCGGTAGTGTTTAATCGCTGGTGGCGGGCCGATAGGTAAGGGGTCGAATTGGTTGGTGTACCTTGGTCTAGTGGGTTTAGACGCTAGAATCGCGCCGATAGGCAAGGGTTCGGGTTGGTTGGTCTTCCTTGGTCGGGTGGGTCTAGCCAGTAGTGGCGCGCAGATAGGTAAGTTTTCTGGTAGGTTGGTCTACCTTGGTCGAGTAGTTTTATTCGCTAGTGGCGGGCGGAAAGTTAAGGGTTCGAGTTGCTTGGTCTGCCTTGGTCGGGTGGGTTTATTCACTACTGGCACGCCGATAGGTGAGGGGTCGGATTAGTTGGTCTGCCTTGGTGGGTAGGGTTTAGTCTCTAGTAGCGGGCCGATATGTAAGGGGTCGGTTTGGTTGTTCTGCCTTAGTCGGATGGATTTACTCACTACTGGCGCGCCGATAGGTAAGGGGTCGGATTGGTTGGTCTGCCTTGCTGGGTAGGATTTAGAATATAGTGGCTGGCCGATAGGTAAGGGGTCGTGGAGGTTGGTTGCCTTAGTAGGGTGGGTTTAGTCGCTAGGGGAGCGCCGATAGGTAAGGGGACGTTTGGGTCGTCTTCCTTGGTCGTCTGGGTATATTCGCTAGTGGCGCGTCGATTAGTAAGGAATCGGGTTGGTTGGTCTGCCTTGGTCGGCTGAGTTCAGAAACTAGTGGCGCGCAGATAGGTACGGGATCGGTTTGGTTGGTCGGCCTTGGTCGGGTGGGTCTTGCACTAGTGGCGCGCCGAAAGGTAAGTGATCGGGTTGGTTGGTCTGCCTTGGTCGGATGGGTTTTGCCGCTAGTGGCGCGCCGATTGGTAACGGTTGGGTTGGTAGGTCTGCTTTCGTCTGGTGGGTGTAGCCACTAGTAGCGCCGATAGGTAAGGGGTCGGGTTGGTTGGTCTGCCTTGGTCGGGTAGTTTTAGTCACTAGTGGTTCGCCGATAGTTAAGGGGTTATGGTTGTTTGGTCTGCCTTGGTCGGGTGGGTCTAGATACTTGTGGCGCGCAAATAGGTAAGGGGTCGGGATGGTAGGTCTGCCTTGGTCTGGTGGTTCTAGCCACTAGAGGCGCGCAGATAGGTAAGGGGTCGAGTTGGTTGGTCTGCCTTGGTCGCGTGGGTGTAGCCGCTAGTGGCGTGCAGATAGGTAAGGGGTCGGGTTGGTAGTTCTGCCTTGGTCGACTGCGTTCTGACACTTGTGGCGCGCCGATAGTTAAGCGGTTGTGTTGGTTGGTCTGCCTTGGTCGGTAGTGTTTAATCGCTGGTGGCGGGCCGATAGGTAAGGGGTCGAATTGGTTGGTCTACCTTGGTCTAGTGGGTTTAGACGCTAGAATCGCGCCGATAGGCAAGGGTTCGGGTTGGTTGGTCTTCCTTGGTCGGGTGGGTCTAGCCAGTAGTGGCGCGCAGATAGGTAAGTTTTCTGGTAGGTTGGTCTACCTTGGTCGAGTAGTTTTATTCGCTAGTGGCGGGCGGAAAGTTAAGGGTTCGAGTTGCTTGGTCTGCCTTGGTCGGGTGGGTTTATTCACTACTGGCACGCCGATAGGTGGGGGTCGGATTAGTTGGTCTGCCTTGGTGGGTAGGGTTTAGTCTCTAGTAGCAGGCCGATAGGTAAGGGGTCGGGTTGGTTGGTCTGCCTTGGTCGGGCGGGTTTAGTCACTACTGGCGCGCCGATAGGTAAGGGGTCGGATTGGTTGGTCTAGATTAGTGGGTAGGGTTTATTCTCTAGTAGCGGGCCGATATGTAAGGGGTCGGTTTGGTTGTTCTGCCTTAGTCGGATGGATTTACTCACTACTGGCGCGCCGATAGGTAAGGGGTCGGATTGGTTGGTCTGCCTTGCTGGGTAGGATTTAGAATATAGTGGCTGGCCGATAGGTAAGGGGTCGTGGAGGTTGGTTGCCTTAGTAGGGTGGGTTTAGTCGCTAGGGGAGCGCCGATAGGTAAGGGGACGTTTGGGTCGTCTTCCTTGGTCGTCTGGTTATATTCGCTAGTGGCGCGTCGATTAGTAAGGAATCGGGTTGGTTGGTCTGCCTTGGTCGGCTGAGTTCAGAAACTAGTGGCGCGCAGATAGGTACGGGATCGGTTTGGTTGGTCGGCCTTGGTCGGGTGGGTCTTGCACTAGTGGCGCGCCGAAAGGTAAGTGATCGGGTTGGTTGGTCTGCCTTGGTCGGATGGGTTTTGCCGCTAGTGGCGCGCCGATTGGTAACGGTTGGGTTGGTAGGTCTGCTTTCGTCTGGTGGGTGTAGCCACTAGTAGCGCCGATAGGTAAGGGGTCGGGTTGGTTGGTCTGCCTTGGTCGGGTAGTTTTAGTCACTAGTGGTTCGCCGATAGTTAAGGGGTTATGGTTGTTTGGTCTGCCTAGGTCGGGTGGGTCTAGATACTTGTGGCGCGCAAATAGGTAAGGGGTCGGGATGGTAGGTCTGCCTTGGTCTGGTGGTTCTAGCCACTAGAGGCGCGCAGATAGGTAAGGGGTCGAGTTGGTTGGTCTGCCTTGGTCGCGTGGGTGTAGCCGCTAGTGGCGTGCAGATAGGTAAGGGGTCGGGTTGGTAGTTCTGCCTTGGTCGACTGCGTTCTGACACTTGTGGCGCGCCGATAGTTAAGCGGTTGTGTTGGTTGGTCTGCCTTGGTCGGGTACGATTAGTCACTAGTGGCGCGCCGATAGGAAATGGTTTTGGTTGGTAGGTCTGCCTTGGTCGGTTGGGATTAGACACTAGTGGCGCGCTGATAGGTAAGGGGTCTGGTTGGTTGGTCTGCCTAGGTCGGCTGTTTTCAGACAATGGTTGCGTGCCGTAAGGTAAGGGGTCGGGTTGATTGTTCTGCCTTGGTCGGGTTGGTTTAGTCGCTTGCGTCGCGTCGATAGGTAAGGGGTCGGGTAGGTTGGTCTGCCTTGGTCGTGTAGTTTTATTCACTAGTGGCAGGCCGATAGGTAAGGGGTCGGGTTGGTTGGTCTGCCTTGTTCGGCAGGGTTTAGTATCTAGTGGCTGGCCGATAGGTAAGAGGTCTTGTTGGTTGTTCTGCTTTGGTCGGTTTTGCTTTGACACCTGTCATGAAGATAGGAGTCTTGTTGGACCGTTCCCCAGTGGGGGCGGCTTCAATCTGAGTGGTGCCAGCTGGCATGCTGTTCAGAGGCCCGGACACGTCGACAGACATGCGCCTGTTGGCTGCCTTGCTGGAGGCAGCAGGTTCGGAAGTGCCCGAACCATTGTCTATGGGCTTGTGCTGCCCACTCTGCTGTTGGTTCGCCCGCTACTACCGCAGCGTAAGCTGGCTTACCTTCCATAGCTGCTTGCTGCCGGCTGCACTCCGGTGTCTATTCTCCGGATGTCCCCGGTAAGTCTGGCGCTGGGCGTCTGGCGGCCGGGCTGGTCAGGTCGTCCAAGCTAGAAGACTCAGCCTTCCTTTTTTCCCGTAGTGGGTTGCGATGTTTTCCTGGTGGACGATGGTGGCTCGCTCCTGGCCCCTGTAATGGCATAACGCTTGAAAAGCGCCACGATAGTCTTCTTGGCCTTGTTGCATGCAGCGGCCTTCGCAGTCTTCTTCGCTGCAAGGGCTTTCATCAGCTGTCGCAAGAGGGCTGGATTACCTGCACCGATGAGATAGCCCTAAGAAGGGCTAGTTCCTCCTGCTTCAGCATTACGCCTGCAGCAGGGTGCACCTTACTCCTTTTCAACGCTGCTCCGCTTCCCAGTGAAGTAGAGGCAGCACGTTGGAGGGTTCAACTTCCTCACTCGTTTCGTCTTGCAGTGATTATCATTTCTTCGCTAAGTTTGGTCTCTGGGCACGTCTTTACTACTCAGCAACTCACACCGAACTCTAAAATCCTCGTTCCACCCAACCAAAAAAGGGCTAACTAAGGGCGGAGTCTTACGCTCCACGCAAGTCGACGTACCTTGGTCTGTTTAGCCATTCCTGCGTTTTACCGCATTGCTGGGCTCGATAACAGACTCTTTATCGATAACTGAGAATTTTGCTATCGCTAACGATTCATGGTCTCGATTAGTTCGGGACCTGGCACACCGAAGGCTACAGCTCTAAGAGCGTATAGTCTTTCTATGTGGGGGAATACTTTGGTTGGATTTAAACCCAGAAACCTACACACAATTAATTTAGCCGTACCGGTGGGGGGGGAGTGCGGACCGTGTCCCGACATTTTATTATACCCTGGCATTCACCTTAGAACTGAGGAAAATCACGGAAAACCTCAGTCAGTCTATTCGAATAGCGCCTAGTTTTGGGTGCTAGGCACGATTTCGGTGTCGATTTGTCCACTATTGGGTCTCGACATATCTACTGACCTGTCCCCGTAGCTTGCGCTAAGCGACTTGGGTCAGCCCTCGGTCAGCGTAGATATCTGCCGAGTTGCTGAACTAAGGGGTTTCCCACACCAGGTAACATTGAGTCGTAACTTTCGGTTAGGGCTCTGATGTGTTCAGCAAATAAAGGAACTCCCAAATCCTCGTGAATTTGCATGTTACTGATGTACCAAGGTGCACCAATAGCAATGCGAAGACTCTTGGATTGAATAACCTGCAGCTTTCTGAGGTGGCTGCAGGCAGCGGACCTCCAAATGGGGCACGCATAGTCCATCATGGGCTGCATTGGCTGTTTATACAGCAGAACTCCGTTCCTGATGGAAAACCCGCTTCTCCTGTGAAGGAGAGAGCTAAGCAGACCCATTCGTTGGGCAGCTTTCTTCTTGACCTGGACGATGTGAGGCGACCAGGTCATCCGTGTATCAAGGTTCACTCCCAGATAACGGGCTGTGTCGACCCATTGGATTGGCTCCCCTAGGAGCTGCACCGGTCGAGGCTTGGGGAACTGCCACCCTGACTTCGCATTGCTCTTGGAGACGTTGATGGCGATCCTCCGTACTCTCAGCCAACCCTCTAGGTCACTGAGGTATGCTTCAAAGTAGCTAACAAGCAGCTTCGGGCTGCGGAACGTGGCAATGATTGCCGGGTCATCCGCGTACAATGCCAGTTCGTCGTGGCGGGAAGGGACCGGCATGTCATTGACATACAGACTGAATAAGATTGGAGACATTATTCCCTCCTTTGCTATGCCAGCCCGCATGCCACGACGGGTGGATGTGGCCGTGTGGAAGGACGCCTCGAACGTCCTGTTGTGAAGGTAGGAGGATATGGTTTTAACCAGATAGGAGGTGAAGTTAAGGGCCGTTAGCTTGAAGAGGAGACCATCGACCGAAATGATGTCGAAGACCTTAGCCACGTCAAGAAAGACTGCGCATGTTAGCCGCTTTTCGCCAAAGTTTCTGGTCACCCTTTCGACAAGGCGGGCTAGCTGGAGAGTGGTGCTATGTTTGGGTCTGAATCGAACTGCTCATCTCGCAGAAGCCCGCGCCCGCTTACTTCACTTAAGATCCTACTAAGTAGCATCTTTTCAAACAACGTGCCAATGGTGTCCAGAAGACATATGGGACGATATGAAGAGTGTAGCGCTGGGTCCTTCCCAGGTTTCAAAATGGAGACAAGTCGGGCATGCTTCCGTACTGACGGGAAGTACTGCGCTAGGAGAGCCGCGCTGAATATCGCGGCGAGGAGAGAGACAGCACGCTGTGGAAGGTGCTTCAGAGCCCTGTTTGGAATACCGTTTGGGCCCGGCGCCTTGCTGACCTTGAGACCCCGGATGGCATCCTGTACCTCCGCAGGGTTGGTTAACTTGGGCTCGCTTGCAGGTGCATAAGAGTATGCTTGCAGCGCCTCGTCAACCATCTCAATAACTACCGGATCCGACGGGTCGTTTACCGGCTGAAACTGAGCCTCAAGACTGTCCACCAGGGCTTCGGCTTTCTCAGTCCAATTCTCGTTGGAGCAACTGGGCTCCTTTTATATCCAGCCCGTGAAGGTCTGGTGTGCTATGATTGGCTACTTGACGTAGGTGCTCTCCTTCATCTCCTACCTCATCGCATTCTTCCTTTCTCTGTCAGGGGCCGTTTATCATGCTCCCCTCCTGGCTTTCGCGGAAAGCGGAGAAAGAAAAGTGTACCGTTTAGCACGTTGTAGCCGTGCTGTTGTGGACAGCGGAGAAACTGCTACAGGAAGTGGAAAGTGTACCGTGTTCTCAAATGGGAAGCGGAGATTTCCCACATACATATATAACGACAAAATCACAATTCCTATACAATTTATTTCTACTACCGAAGGCGTCCTATCATTCTTAGCACACTGCAGACGGGTGAGACTTTTAAATTAAATGACCCAGTTCCCAGACATTTTCAGGCAATTAAACTTTTAAAGAAGGGGGTGTTTCTACTTACATTTCCGTGCTGTAAAAAATGCACCCTGATATCAATTAGCGTTTTCAGCATACAGCATACAGGGGGGCATTTTTCTTTTGTCCACATTGTGCCTATGAGACAAATCTGACTCAGCAAATAGTTGAATGAGGTCATCTCCAATCACAAGGCTAACAACTTGGGTTATGTTTGAAGGGTCATGTACGTTGCCGGCCTCCTCCGTGCCCTTTCAAGACGCTCCCAGTCTCCAGAAACTTGTTGTGCCATGCTTTAATCCTCTTGGCGTCTGGTGCAGCTTTCTGATAAAAACTCCCCTTGCACCCTCACAATGGACTTAAACTCAGAAAACCACACAACTCGCGCCTTCTCCTGAGCTGACGCCATCTTTGCGTGAAATGACAACAGCGCCTCAACGGTGGCCCGTGAGGTAGCATAAAACTTTAGGCAGGAATTTGAACTCCTGTAGTACGCAGGAGACCCTTAAGACCTGAAAAAAAACCATTTGCCTCTTTTTAAAGGCTCTCCAAAATCAGGGCGTTTCATTGTAGACACTCTGTATATCTACATTCACACCTGGGTTCCCTAAAAATATATCTACCTTTGGAGTTTTGTCACTTTTACTCCATCCGTCAACAGTTTCGGAGTCGGATTTGTCACTTATCTCACCGTCACTTCCGTCAGTACTTGAAGGTCTACTGTCACTACCGTCCCCTAAACGTGACTGCGAAATCTGCCACACACTTTGGTTGGTAAATGACTGTCAACCGTTTCAGTATCACTCGAAGCAATATCAGATATGTCTGACAATGGATCTGTATAAAGTTCTGCTATGGTTTTCACAACTGTCAAACCTTTCCTGCTTGAATACATGGTTGGTACTAGCCAAAAAGAGGTACAAAAAATTTGACACGTGAAGAGAACCAATGTTTGTATTTTTATGTTTCCTGAGACGCAAGGACAGAAGGAATTCAGGATTTGTTGTCTTTATGGGTGCCATAATACTCCTGCTGTAACTTGAACTGTAACTTGCTGTGATCTTGGGACGATATGAATACAGCCACAGTTGCTCATCAATTCTGTAATCCGTCTTACGACAGGTCCGTAGCCTCTTCCAAGGCTAGTTCTCCACAGGGTGCGATCAACGTCCTCTTTCAATTTCCAGTACCTTCTCTTTTCCTCAAAGTCATCCAGTAGCTGCTTACGTCTTCTCCCTCGTCTTCCCGTTACTTCTATTCTTCCCTCTAACTTTCCTTCAATCACGTGATTTAGAAGGTAGTTTCTAAGCAAGATGTGACCAATCAGGTTAGCCTTTCTCCATTTTATCCACAGTTGCTATACATGTATAAACGACGCACTGTTCGAAAATGACGTTTGTCGAGGCCCATACGCAGTGCATGGGATTTAAATCACGACTTTCGTCCTGAACCGTACGTAATGTGCTAGAATGTATCTTCCACTTGGAGACGGCGTCATACCGTTGGGGAAGTTCTTTAACAAAATTTCTGGACGTTGCTCCCAGTTTTCTCAAGTTACCAATCGAGACGTACCACGTAATCTTACCCTCAACGCCGACCTTTGTGGGAGGACAGAAGCACCCTCTGAAGCGCACATTACTGGGTCGTGCGCCTATTTTTCTTTATGTACCGATACCTACTGCACGACCTTTTTCTCCTGGCCCCACGTTCTACTGACGCTGGTCAACGGACAGCCCGCCAAAACAAAAATACTCATTTCTGCTTCGTCTAATGCCAGCACTGGACCCACTGTACCATCCGACTGCAGCAAGAAGTCATGTGACCCGTTAAGTTTAGACGTGTGACGCTACGCCAGTATAATTCCTGCTAACCTTACCACACACCCGAGGGCTTAGCTCGGTTTTGGGCTTCTGGGAGAGTAATAACATTGACCGCCCTAAAGAAAATTATGAATTTTAAAACATCACCACAGTTTCTTGAATTTCCTTTTATTTTATTTAATAATTCAATATTTCTTTGAGCGCAGAATGTCTAATATCCTTTTCATTTAAAATAATATTTTACCACTCCCTGTACTCTCATCCGAAGCGGCTGCTTCACTAGCACCTCCTTTTCACTACGCCATTGCTTATATCTTAAAACGCTTAAAGACACACATCCCGTATATTTTAAATTTTTCACTATTTAGCAGGTTGCTTAGCTGGTCATTCTGGTATAAAACTGGTCTCAATCGTCTCCACTACTCCTTTATTGTCACGTATTTATTTATTTATTTATTTATTAGTCATTATTTAACGGCGCTGTCAGTAGCTCAAAGAGTATATCGTCAAATGACAGAAAAATGTATTAACACACAGAAGCGGACGTGTCGTCCTTTGCCGTACTTTCCGCGTACCTAAAATAGTCCCTCGGTCATCCGAACTATATGGGGAAGGGGTCGTCCGGATTACCCGGGGCTTCGGACCACCGAGGGAGAAACTACTCCGTGGTACAGGTGACATAAAAGTATCATCACTCAGTGCAAAATAAAGCTCCTTACAGAGGAAATACAGTACGTAACAGTATATAATAATAATAATAATAATAATAATAATATGCTCTAAAAATAATTTCAATGGGAAATATTGGGCTACTTTATTTCCATGGCGCGACAGCCCCTACTGGGCAGGCCATCCTCACGATTACACTCAGACACACCACACATTCGGTAGGACTCATCTGGGCAGTTGATGAGTCCGAAGCAGAGACCTCTACCTGACAAAACACAACACTAACGAGAGACAGACATCCATGACTCCGGAAGGATTCGAACCCACAATCCCACCAGGCGAACGGCCGAAGGCCCACGCCTTAGACCGCGAGGCCACGGAAATCAATAATGGGCTATAGTTGTCTCAAAACTGTCCGGACCACCAGAAGATGCGGGTTAGCGGGTCCGGATTATCGAAAGACCACTGTATTTGCCTGGAAAGACTAAGGAATACGAGAATAAATTACAGCCACAAGAGTCAGAGAGTCACAGCCGAATTTCGAATTGAAACATCCTGACCACAAATCAGAATTACAGTACTTTATAACTTACACAACAAAACACTTGATGATATTCTCCTTCCTGTATCAAGTCTGTATGACCAAACTTACAGCATAAAGTCCCACACTGCGGACACACAGTTCACATATAACGGTACAGATGTCATCAGGTACTTTAGACCAATTTCAATTATTAACAATTGTTATGAATGCATACTGGGTAATTGGTACATATTTACTAAATCGCTAGCCTCATATTCTAGAACTCCACCATGAAGAGACATTTGCTTTATAAAGTTGTGCAACAGCGAATCGGAGAAAGCATGATATACATTAATTGTAATAGTGTTACTTACACAAAACAGTGCAGTGGTTTTTGTTAGCTATGATATCTGACCCAGAACTCTAGTTGCATTCGGAGAGCTGAAACAGACAGCTGTCAGTTTCCTATTTTCATGTGGAGAAGTAACTGCAAGTGACGTCATTTCTTCTATCAGCGGATATAAATGAAGGTGGGAAATTTGAACTGACAGCTCCGATCTCTAGATAGGAAAAAGAAAGTAAAATCCATCAATATTACAATATCGAATTCTTCAAGAATCAGTTTGAAAAATTGATGGAAGTGAATGCAGTAGAGAGAACTTTGAGAAAGAGGAAGGCAAGAAGAACTTTCTGTGAAGAAGAAGGCTATGAAAAATGTGGAGCTGAAGTATCCAACCGTATTGAGAAACCAACAAAGACAAACTATTATTTCAGTTATGAAGTATGACAGAAAGGGTGAAGTTTTAAAGATAAGAAGTGAGAGAGAAATTTGAATCTTCTTGTATTTGTTTATAATATCTTTGAGTTTTGAAATATACAGGGCATACACAAAAGAATGGTGCGGTTTCAAAAGTGAATAAAAATTTATTTCTCATCTTACACGGGCACAACATATACCGTCAGCGGCGGCAACTGTCCAAGTTTCTCATTTGGTAATTACAATCTTTCAATGTGTGCACCCTGGGTCACACGACACACATCCACACGGTAATCAAACTCATCCCAGACCCGGTGTAGCATGTCCGCTGTAATGGCCTGCAGTGCATGCGTTATCCGATCACGAATTTCATGGATGGACGTGGGCAATGGTGGTACATAAACGCTGTCTTTAACGAACCCCCAAAGAAAGAAATCGCATGGTGTAAGATCTGGTGAACGGGGTGGCCAAGGGAGAAGGTTCTGCAGGCCATTACAGCGGACATGCTACACCGGGTCTGGGATGAGTTTGATTACCGCTTGGATGTGTGTCGTGTGACCCAGGGTGCAAACATTGAAGGATTGTAATTACCAAATGAAAAACTTGGACAGTTGCCGCCGCTGACGGTGTATGTTGTGCCCGTGTAATGTGAGACATAAAGTTTTTATTCACTTTTGAAACCGCACCATTCTTTTGTGTATGCCATGTACACAAAGCAACACTTTCGGGCGCTAAGACACTGGAGCAGAAATTAATACGGAAACTAGAACTGGTGATATTACAGGTACCTTTGGTAATGGAGAAAATGGTGGTAACACAGAAACTGGTGATAAAATAGATACCGGTGGCAATAGAGAAAATGGTGATACTACAGAAACTGGTGATATTACAGGTACCGGTAATAATAGAGAAAATGGTGCTATTACAGGTAAAGCAATCCCATTACAGTCATGGACAGGCCCTTAGGGATCCAGGAGGTTGAGGCTCTCAGATTTCTAGACAGTCGGCACATGAAGGTGGTAAGGTTGTCAGCCCTACGCACCGGCCGCCTTTACCCTCCTGGAAATATTCCTGGTACTCATTTCTGTTAGAGGCTGAGTCGACCCCAGGGCCGTAGTGGCGGCCGGAAGGATTATGTCAATGAAAAATTCCAATAACACCATCGGGAAAAGAACCCGCGACGTTCCGGCTTTTAGGGCAGTGCCTCAACCAACTGCGCCACCGAGTGCCCCGATATTACAGGTACCGGTGGTAATAGAGAAAACGGTGATATTACAGAAATTGGTGATATTACACAGTTCGGGTGAAATGCATCCTCAACTAGAGGAAGAAGCTTAAACAACTCTTTTCATTCGCATCAGTTTTCCTACGATTAATTTAACAACGTACAGTTAACAACACACTGGGCGGCGTAAGGTTACATTGTGAAGCAAACAACATTCAGCAATATGTAAGAAAGACAGTAAACTTAGCGTTCGTGTATCACTACAGTGCGTGGAATATCTACCATTATGCGAAGCATTAATTCATTCTGTTGCCTGTCTTACGACAGGTCCATGGCTGCTTCCAAACCGAGTTTTTCAAAGAGTGCGATCTAGTGCTTCATCTTTCCATTTCCAGTATCCTCTATCTTCCTTAAAGTTATCCAGTAGCTGCTTACGTCTTATTCCTCGTCTTTCGTTGATTTATATCCTATGGGAAACATATGGAAATAAAATTACAATGTTATAACAACATAAATAAACACAATAAGATGTGTAGCTTGCGATGTTGCAACATGTCGGCTGGTAAATAGCTACTGACGTTTTGAAATATTGCAGTACCATAATCACTCGTTTACACTTCTTGCAATATTTCCTCCTTAAATGGAAGGCATTACGATCCTTCGAAGCGTGGGTAACCATTTACTATTTGATAGGGGGTAATATCCAAGAAGGCTTGAATTTTCTGGCCTATGTGAGGAATTCAATTCACATGTTGGGAAGAGATATTTTCACAAAGAAATATATAATTATATGGATTTAGAGCAAAAATAGGTTAGTAAAAATTGGTTAGTAAAACGTATGTATTTAATAAAGGTAAAGCATAAGACCAGAAGTAACCTAAACGAGGTCTCTACAACCGTCATTTGAAATTATGAGGCAATACCACCAAAGGAAGACTGTTGTGAGAAGACAATTTTTTCCAAATTTTTATCCGCGTAGTTGAAGATAATGAGAAAAATTGACGAAAGGCTTAGCGCATAGATTGAGATAAAGAGAAAACTGAAAGAGGGATTGGAACAGAAATCTCTAAGGAGAAGAAATCTTACACACACACACACACACACGAAGTATGGTTGTATGGGCTAGGTACAACTAAGGGTTTAGATGCAGGCAATTGACAGCCGTGTGTTTGTCGGAGAAATTAATTAAAGTCGAAGATACAATCCAACCCTCACGTCCAAGTTTGTGATTTCAGATAAAAATAACTTTAAAATCAAATACCCTATTTATGTACATTTATCGTACATTTCACTAATAGCTACGTTTGTGCCTGCGTAAATGCAGCCCACTTTTTACACTACGTTTTGTAGATAAAATAGAAAATTTTAATGTGGTAAGAAAGTCTCAAATAGTCTACAAAGAAGACGATATTCCTACAGCAGTATTAATTATTCAGCCTTCCATTTATATAATATATTATGTATATTTGTACAGAGACAGATATGAGGAGAGTCCGATATTAATACTACAATAAAGTTCATGAAGGCACAGACGGGGAGTAAAGGTATAGCTCCACTGTTTCATTAACATCGGCGCTACATGGAGTGGGTGATCGACTCCACGCTCCGACCGCTTTACCCCTGGTAATAAGACCCGGTACCCATTTTACAGGAGGCTGGGTGGGCCCCAGGGCCGGTCTGGACGGGTGCGGAAAATCTCGCCCCCAGCCGGATTCGATCCCCGGACCGTCCATCCCGTAGCAAGTCGCTATTACCGACTGAGCTATCGCGGCCCACATTGCTACAAAAAGACGGTGCAATTTAGCCTCTGTTAGATTTAGCATAAGAAGTCAGTGACATATTTCAAAATGTGATGCTTATATTCAACATAATAAACTAAGGAAACGCATGCTTCGAATTTTAATTCAATGTACACTCGTTACGAGCACGTCTAACCCGACTGTAATGGTTTTCGAAACCAGACTAGAAGAGAATTAAAGAGAAATCTCAATAGCTGGAAAAGGTAGATTCGAAGTAACGAAAATGTTACTGAGGCAGATAAATTAAATGAGATTTTGGAACTATAAATGGAAAAATGACAGATATTATGAGAAAAAAGGACAGAAGATGAGAAGAGAAACAAATGAGGACAAAAAGTTGTTTGAATTATAAAGAGAATATACAACTTATTCACTGGCCATATTTCATAATGACAGGGTTTAATACATTGCAACGCTTCGTTGTCTTCATTTCGCTCAGCACTGACAGTCTTGTAGAAATTACCTATAAAAATGGAAAGAGAAAGGCTCAAGGTACGTCGACTTAATATAATATTATGTACTATTCAGTGCTACACATTTCTGCATAGTTTAGAGTCATGTGCATTTATAGCATCTCAAAGATCTCTGACATCTCTTCAAGGCCTCAGAATATTGCCACATAAGTAGTTCAAAGCCTATATAAGAAAAGACGCCGGTAATCCAGACTTGTATATACTGATAAAGTCTATAAAGTACGGCGTAGCTCAGTCGGTAAAGTGACGCCACACGTGCTGGTAGGAAGAATACGAATCCTAGTATGTATTTAACAGATACCGGCCTCAAACCTCGCCGAAGACAGACTACAGTGACTGGGGTTTTCATCGTCTTCCTCAGTCGCTCCAGAAAAATACTGGGGTATCACCTCAAATTAGGCCAATATAGCCGTCTTCCACATCTACACATTGCATTATTTACTATAAATCTTATTATGCAGCGATATATCAGAGGTGGCCAGCTACATGGGCCTCGGCAGCTGTACTTTATGAGGCAACTTAGATAAGAACCATCAAATCAAACGTACGGTAGCAACACTGCTCACTACTTGAGAGAACGAAGCCAGCGCTTTCTGTTTGCGACACAAAGAAATACTGCTTGCTGGGGAATCCACTAGATGCGCTAGTGGTACTTTCTAGACTGTTTTGATTGAAAAATGTCAGTTACTTTTACAAGCAAATTGCGACAGCCGCACCAGTAACGTGGGGAAGTGACGTTGTGGTCACCAGTGTTATGTAATCTATGTTACTGACAGCGCCGTTAAATAAATCTTGAATAAATAAAATGGCTGGCCACCGACTAGGTGGTCCGGAATTTATTCCACTGTAGGGTTGGAATTCCTCTGTTAACCGCCATACCTAGATCTGTTGTGGTCCACACCCAGCTTCCTAAAACTCGGTATGGGGCGTGGGGGCTCTTCTGGAGTAAAGACGAAAATGATAACTCTGCTCATTTTAGTGCAGGGTTTAATGTGTAAAGCATCACCTTCATTTTCCCTGTGTCTTCATGGCACAAATACAATACTTCTTATATGCTGTACAACAAGAAGAATAAATCATAGTGGGTTACTTAGCGCTCTAATACACACCGACATCAGTTGGCCACCATGTTGCTTTTCATAGGCTATGCAGTATCACTATTCTAAAATATTTGGTTTTTTCTGGGACCGAAGGCTGTGACTCAACGGTTGGCATCCCTGCTCGTCATGAGGAGATAGCAACTTCAACTTTCGCCTTGGCGACTTACATGCCCTGCAGAGTTGCCTCGTGGTTTTCCTCAGTCCTTTGAATCTAATTCTGGAAAAGTGCAATAAAATTCAGAGGGTTTTTCTTGTAAATTTTTCCAACTAATTAGTAATTAAAATTCAGTAATATAGGTCTACCAATCACGCAGCATTCAAACAGTCCATGAAAAGGCTTAGAAAAGGAAAAAGTTTAAAACTTAATTGAAATCGCTCCCATCTAAATGACTTCCAGTTTGATGTTGACCTATACCTAGTTAATGAATAGCGAAATTACAGAGAACTGGAGAGAATTACACAACGATTAGCTCATGACTTATATTTAGAATACTTTAAGTTCATTTTACCACAGTGTTATAAGAGCATAACACTAAAATATATAAAAGAGTGGAGATAAACTTCCACAAATGTTTAACTTCTAAACTAGGAAAAAATGCAAATGTAAATTTGAAAGCTTGAGAGGAAAGTACCTCTTGGTAGACTTGAGGTGGGTGGAGAAAGAGAACTCAGATGTTCTTAGCACAATGGCGAGCATAGCCGTTACGTGGCCAGTTAATTATTAAATAAGACTTTTCAGTCTTTTGGCTAGTTTATCATTTTCATGAGAAACTTTCGTCCTTAAAAACCTGGTAGTCACTCAGCTGATAAATTATTTTTCCTTTGAGTGAAAGAAAAGATATAATCTTGAAACCTTACTCAGCCTAAAGCAACATATCATACAAGGCACTGAAAGCTTACCTACCCGTGCGTACAAAATTCATACAGGCTTACAGCATCAAAGTCTACGTCTAAGCATCAAAAAGGTACTGAGCAGGTTCAGATGGATTCTAATGTGCACGGAAAATGTAAAATGCAATCTTTTGTTCAACGACGCCATTACCGATGTTTTTTTCTGAATAAAGGAGTTATTTTTACACTACTTTTTACTTTAAGATTGAGAAGCTTAATGCGTTAGAAATAAACCTGACGACGACGTCTAAAAAAGACGCAGAGGCTTAGTTGCAGGCTAAGATAATAATGGTGGACAAAGAAATCAGTGGGAAGAAAAGGGGAAATACTTAATCAAGAAAAGTTGTCTTAAAGATATAACAGACGACTACGCAGTAATCTCAATATTAAAAACATTAATATACATGTTAGTTAGTTAGTTAGTTAGTCCCCATGTCGCTCCAATCCCGGAGCATTGGAGGCCTCCTTTCGGAGGTTTCTATGGTTATGTGCGTTGATGTAGCGGGTGACAAGCCCACTGACCGCACAAGTTCGACTCAATCCTGATGTGACTGCCAGAGCCATCTGGCAGGCAGGCAGTCAGGAGACTTGGGTGAGAAATGGCCGCTGAATTTTGCCGACGGACACTACTAGTTCTATTCATGCACGTAAGGTTCTTTTACATGCCGTAAATCTACGACATGGGACCGACGGCTTTACTTCCCCTCCGAAGGAAGTGGTGCTCCGGATTTTTATCACCCTTAAAAATCCTTCGCCCTCGGTCAGGATCGAACCCGCGAACCTTGGGTTGGCGAGCACGCTAACCACTAGTCCACCGAGGGCAACTAATATACATGTAGGAACACGAATACAGAAACTGTGAGTGAAGGGTTCAGCCAATGTTAGGAGCATTTAATGAAGAGTATGGCAATAATAAATGACAGCTGGTGGCAGTAAGAGTGAAAGAGGGAAACAATTGTGTGAGGACTTTATTCGGGAGATGTGTACTAAATTAAATGTTTTTATATTAAGATTTCACCAGCATACTACGATACGTGTTTGAGCATGTTAAGGTAATGTGTCATCCCTGCAGTTGTCTTCATTATCAAATAATATAGCTGAATTCATTAACGGCTTTCATTATCATTTCCGTGAATTCTGTGCGAGCTTTGAAAGAATTCTAAATCGTAACATAGCATTAAGCCTACATGTGGGCCCCGGTAATTGTGTTAGTGAGATATTGCTAGGAAAGCCGTCACCAAGAGCTGACATACGACTAACTTATAAGTATGATGCCCAATCTCTCACGCAAAAACAATTCAATTCTGAGTGGCTCTGACGTTGATGTATTGCAATATAGAACTCTGAAAAGAGAAAGGGGTTTCAGAAACAGAAACTGTTTCCCTCCTCTAGTGACGTAACTGATACTAATTTGTAACCATAAAAATAATCCATAATCGTCAGCTTCCATGGCTACGATACAGGTTCAGAGAGACTGTGTTATCTATGATGTATGGGCTGAGGCCGAAGAAAGAGTCGAGTGTGTTCTCTGTGAGTTACGAATTCAATAAATATTTGAGCATCAAGCTTACAACACAACATGGTCCTATCAGATGGTAACATTCTGATAGTTGAAATTAGCGTTTGGTTTCAACAAGGAGTAAGGAAACGGCTGACAAAAGAAGCCGTAGGCTATCGCATGAATATTACTTTAGTCCGTCATATGAGAGGCATGTGGCTATTTGTTATCAATTACATAATAATATTTAAAGCTTAGAATCTTCCCTCCTGAAACCGAAAACCACACCTTCAGGCGAAATCCAGCACTGCCTCATACAAAGTAAAGTAAATAGTAAAATCTAACCTATAACAGGCCATAAAGGCCCAGTAGGAGAGAAGAGGTATAGCTATACTCTTTCTTTAACTTCGGCACTAGATGAGGAGGGTGGTTAACGCCACGCCCCTGTCATTTACCTCCGGAAAAGAGACCGGGTACACGTATTATAGAAGGCTGAGTGGGTCCCAGGGCGGGCCTGGACGGGTACGGAAAATGTCGCCCCCACCGGGATTCGATCCCCGGACCGTCCAGCCCGTAACGAGTCGCTATACTGACTACGCTATCCCGGCCCAACTGTCTAATACAGGTACCTACTAAGCTACACGAAAAAGTATATATAGAATTATTTCAGTGGTTTATTCTAGACTTGGCATTTTCAATCAACCTTTTAAACGCAGCAATACACCTCTACAGCATTTATTCCCTAGTAAAGCACAAAACTCGTCAATTGTGAAATCATGTTAATGGATCATTAAATAAATTGCAATTAATGTCCATTATGTGGAATTGCGTTTTAAAGAGTTTATACGCACATTTCCCCTAGGAAACTAAAGTGTATTAAATCTCACTCTGAAAAAAACAGTATTGTGCTCAATCCTGGTGCTAATGGAATGATTACATCTAGATTAATGGAGATAACAATTCTATACTGAATGAGGATTTAGCTTAAACAGACAAGATCAAATTACATAATAAAGCCAATTAAAGTGTCGCGCATTTCATGTAGATTTGGGACACAATTTTACGATCTCTTATTCGGTAGCTGCCGTTTATCATGCCAAGGGTAATGAGATATGTGGCAGAGCCGGTTGTGTGAATGAGATATGTGGCTGAGCCGGTTGTGTGAATGAGATATGTGGCTGAGCCGGTTGTGTGAATGAGATATGTGGCTGAGCCGGTTGTGTGAATGAGATATGTGCTGAGCGTTGTGTGAATGAGATATGGGGCTGAGCCGGTTGTGTGAATGAGATATGTGGCTGAGCGGTTGTGTGAATGAGATATGTGGCTGAGCCGGTTGTGTGAATGAGATATGTGGCGAGCCGGTTGTGTGAATGAGATATGTGGCTGAGCCGGTTGTGTGAATGAGATATGTGGCTGAGCCGTTGTGTGAATGAGATTATGTGGCATGAGGCGGTTGTTGTGTGAATGAGATATGTGGCTGAGCCGGTTGTGTGAATGAGATATGTGGCTGAGCCGGTTGTGTGAATGAGATATGTAGCTGAGCCGGTTGTGTGAATGAGATATGTGGCTGAGCCGGTTGTGTGAATGAGATATGTGGCTGAGCCGTTGTGTGAATGAGATATGTGGCTGAGCCGGTTGTGTGAATGAGATATGTGGCTGAGCCTGTTGTGTGAATGAGATATGTGGCTGAGCCGGTTGTGTGAATGAGATATGTGGCTGAGCCTGTTGTGTGAATAGTATCCAAGCAGCGAAAGCATGAAGTTTTGTTGCACAGGTTACAAAGTTCACACTGCGTCAAAGTTTCGAAGGAGTTTCTCGAAGAAGAG
Organism: Reticulitermes speratus; assembly: GCA_021186555.1. NCBI lineage: Eukaryota > Metazoa > Arthropoda > Insecta > Blattodea > Rhinotermitidae > Reticulitermes > Reticulitermes speratus. The sequence continues at coordinate 28,190,951 of JAJKFL010000004.1, forward strand.
TGTAAATAAGGGCAGTTACACTTTTCAACAAACACCGCTAAATGGCCTTAAGTAAATCCGCATGTCCAGCAGTGTCGACTACTAATCCGAAGGTCATGTGTATCGGAACGGTACACAACGCCGCATTGTACCGGTCCGCCAGACCTGACCTCGCCAATAATGTCCAGTAAATATTCATCTTTGAACATTAAGACACAAATTTTAAATGTCATAATCTAAAATAAGCCGATCAAAGTGTCCGCGCTCTCTAAGATATGCACAATATCTATCTCTGAACACTGGGATCGTGGTATCGAACCCCATTACGCACATAGACGCATGTTTGCTTGCTTTCCGTATTTGTGTTGCACTCTGAATGTGGAGTCCTTACGACGACTTACTTCTCGATCAAGCAGTCATAAGAAGGTATAGTGACGTCAATAATGGAAAGCCTTGGGCCTCATTGGGCTGTATGAAAGGCCGTTAAACACAACAAATGCCTAACACAACTTAATTATAAGCCTTGCTCACTTGTCATGTGAAGTTTTTAAAGACTATTTATTGCATCTGTGTCTATATCTCCGTAACAAATAAGGATTAGGGCTCAGCCTCTTGGCGTATTATTCATGTATTTGTGTACAAGGTTACCTTTGCCCGTGCTACTGAGATGCTAGAATTTGCTTTGTGCCCAAAGCGATTACTTTGTCACGCCGCGGACAAAAATATTAGAAAATATGTGTGATATCAAATCGTTTAGCACATTTAATCCCTTTATCTTTTCGGTCAAAGGGTAGGCTTAAGCATTAGATATGTGTGCATACATATATATATACATACATAAAAACATACATAATTTGTTGGAATATTTTGTTCTGTATAGAAAACAGAAGTTTAAAACACATTACGTTTTTCATCTTACATGCTTCTATGAAACTTGGTCTTAAATCGTGAAAGAATAACTTATGTTAGATTCATGATGCCTGAGAAAGTATGCTGAGTGTAATATTTGGAACACAAGATGTGAATTAGCGAGGAAATAAAGAAAATCTCATAACCAGACGCTTCACACTTTGTACTCTGTACTCAAACTAAGGAGAAAGAGAGAGACGTCGCAGGTGGATTTCTCTTGTGAGGGTGATTATGAAATTTTACTCCATAAAATGTGGAAGATTTGTTGACTAACAGGGCGAATATTAACTTCTTGAAAATGATTTTGCTCTATCAAGTTACTGAGCTATCTGTTCTAATATTCTGGCCAAAGCATTTCGCGGAAGCCTACACACACACACACACACACACACACACACCTAACTTTCTTTACACAATGTTGATTTAATCACATAATAAAATCCTTATTAATTCAAGCCTTTATTAAATCCAGTTAAGGCCGTGCCATGGTCCAGGCGGTTAGTCGCCGGCCTCTCACCGCGGAGACACGGGTTAGATCCCGGGTCAGTCCATGTGGATTTGTGGTGGACAAAGTGGCCCTGGGACAGGTTTCTCCCCGAGTACTTCGGTTTTCCCCTGTCAATCGTACTGATATATATTCCATGTTCACCGTCGAATTACAATCGCACGGTATCACCCTCATAAAAAATGCTTGATAGATAGATAGATGGCTTATTAGACAAGATATTATTGAGATCTTCTGGAATGTAGATCGGTAGTTAGTTACCGATGTTTACCTTCAGTTTTCACCACTCAAGCACAGTTACATTACTGCTGTAAATTTTAACCTATAAGATTATAAATTTTAAAGAAAAGATAGAAGAATGTGGTGGAATGGTAACAAGAATTCAGCGAATTTAACTTCGTCCTAAATGTAATTTATATGTGTAAGCTATTTGCGTGTCTAAACACTTCAGACTTATTACGCTTTCTAATGACATAATTCTGCCAATATATTCTTACATATGTGTTCATACAGGGACCAATGTTCTAACGTTGTAATAGGGTGATTAGAAGGTGTAGAGATTTGTAATATTTAGGCACATTAGACTGAGTCCGTCCGTGAAATATAGTCCTGTATCAGGGCATGAAAGTGTATTTTTTCGCTCTCAGTAATACTGTATATTAATTTTCTTACACTCAACGCGAAACTGAAAAGTTCATTTTAATTTTTGTGAAACCAGAAACTGTGAAAAATGCACTGGACATTTCTTCACACAAGCAGACATTAAGAGCATGACGAAATCCCATCGACATGAAAATGTATTCATGTCAAACATTTACAAAATGCAATCCATCAGAATGCTTACGATGAGGCAAACACGCTGAATGACGACTCAAAACGAGATTTCGTAATATATATATCACATATACAGCTGCATAATTAGAACATAAATCATAGATACGATCAGAGTACAAACTATACATACTTGTCATATTTTGAATTTAAAAATAACTTCAGAGAATTTTAAAGGAATGTGACATTCCGTTTTGCATAATAGCACATAAAGTATAGTTTTAACAACCACACAATCTATTTACAGTGTTATTGTGCTACGTCACACGGTCTTCCATCACAACAATACTATTTTTTTTATTTCAGTTAAATAATAATAAATGAGGCGGAAACAATTTGACAAGTAGCTTTGTATTGGTAAATTTTTTCGTTCTGCTGTTCATCACACCAGGTCACGCTCTGGTGACAAATGTAATTACCGTAGCGCAGGAACAAAAGCAGGTTCAGGATTCAACCGTTTTACTTTTCAGTTATTGTATCAGCGTTACGAATTTATGAACCCTAACATTAGAATTTTAAAAGTAACAACAAATTTTGAATAACACGAGTAGACAAATGTGCAAGTGTAGAGTTTATTACGGAGGCTATGCACCTGTTTACAAAGTGCAATGTTTACTGTTAAGAAAATACAATTTATTACGAATTCAACAGGATGCTAGAAAGGAAAGACTGCTGATACGAAGAGCTAATTTTACTTCTTGTTCAATTTAAATGTGAAATTGAGTTTCTTTATCGTAAGCGTCCAGGATATCCTACATACTATATATAGAAGGAAGGCTAACTGGATTGGTCACATCTTGAGTAAGAACTGCTTCTAAAACATGTTATTGAAGGAAAGACAGAAGAAAGGATAAAAGTGATGGGAAGACGAGGAACAATACGTAAGCAGATACCGGATGACCTAAAGGAAACAAAAGGAGGCAGTTAGATCACACTGTGTGGAGATTCGCTCTGGAAGGGGCTACTGACCTGTCGTAAGACTACGGAATGAATGAATAAATACATTAATGAATGAAGCATGTACGGACATAGACGATTTAAGCTACGCATAGCGGTGAAAATTCTTGTGACCTTCTGGGCTATGACATCCTGAGTGTAGTAGATGGGTAGCAACGCTTCGGACAAACTTACTGCGTCCATCTTCAGAATCTAAGAATGCGCCGAGAGTGATATTTACACCAAGAAAGAGACGTAAAATGAGAAAATGAAAATTAAATTATTTATCACCCTATAAGGCAGAATATTCAGTTCTATTCTACACTGACGAATAACAGAGGGCGGCTTCTCCTTTCGGATGTTCGTGGGAATATTAGGTACATTAAGAAGTATGGAGGCCAAGTTCTATCCACTTTCATCTTGAAACTAATCATGTATTCCCAACATGAAATGTGTGTGTACTTTACCCGTTTTAATAACTCACACGTTATATTACAAACAACTTTCCGGTTGACAAATAATGTTAAAATAAATTTTCTAAATTAGCAAGTCCTAAAAATTTTCAAAAAAACATTAACAGTAATATCAGCAACGTAATGTGGTTGGAATGCACCAAATTGGTTATCCTGCCTGCGCTCGATCTCCATATTGCTATTTAATAGAACGGTCACAGCACAATATGTAAAAGGTAAAGTCATCCCCGTTCATGACATGAAGTCGTATATCTGCACTTCTTCTTAAACTCGGCACCAGATAGGGGGAGTATTCAATTACACGCCCCGGCCGCTTTACACACAGAGAAAGAACAGCAGGTGCCCTTTAAACAGAAGTTGGGTGAGTGCCATAGCTGGCCTGGACGTTTTAGGGACAGAAAATTACTTGCGCCTAGCGGGAATCTAACTTCGGATCGTCCAGCCCGTAGCCTAGTCACTATATCGACTGAGGTATCCCGACTCCAAAGACGGTACGTGCCCTGAGTGAATTCTCTCATATGCTACTCTTTTCCGAAGCGCTGATTTAATTAGCATTCAATGTGTAAGCATTAAATGGCAACCTAGTAATTTCACTGATCATTAATAATTCTCATTCGAAATAAATATTGCACGATGTAACGATATCTGCAGAGAGGTTGGCACGAGAAAATACCAGAATAAGATAGAGTCATACTGGGGTTCAAAATAGGCACCGAAACTTTGGCATTTAAAATTACCGGCGGCATTCTTTGCACGTCTTTATACTTATTTATGGCCCATTTTTCTGTTTATGCCTTACGTAGACTGGATTCTGTGATGTGTCAGTATGGTCAAATATAGGAATTTCCCGACTTTTCATAAGTTTCCCATATCAAATATTAAAGAAATCTGTCAAACGGTTTAGGCCCTTGTTTTGTATCACGGCCTTCCCTTATTCTTTGTAAACAATAACTAATAAATGAACTCAAAATGAACGTAGTAAATTGTCCTATAATACTAATTCGGAATTCATGAATTAATCAAAACCCTTATCCATCACCCAGAAGGAATGTGGGTTCCATTTTGTGGCGTAACAGCCCAAGTCGATCTTACGTCGCCTCATTGTTGAGGTTTCTAGATAAGACACAATCAGACACACATGAGTGATCAGCTCGTCGCACAGGCCGCTACCTACACAACACACAACAAACACAAGAGACGAACATCCATGCCCTCAGCGGAATTCGAAGACGCGATCACAGCGATCGAGCGGCTTAAGACGCACGCCATGGACTGCACGGCCACCGGGATCGGCGAAGGAAGGTGTTGGTAGATTAAATCACGTAAAACGGAACTGACGTAAAGCAGACATTGATAAAAAGGCGTACACATGCGCGTAAAATTCTAGACGGAAATCCTGAGGGATATAAGCATAAATTGGAGGGTACTATTAAACCACATCTTAAAAAAATATTTTAAAGTGTGGACTGGGTTAATTCAGGGCACAATAAGATCTCATGGAGGGATCTTTGTTCCTATTTATTATTCCTGTTTTCTGTTGTAGTCCTCAGCGTGCCGACGCCGTGTAGTTTCGTGTGTTGGTTCCAACGTTTTAGAGGATGATGCTCCCTTAATACCAAATCAGGCTTTTTTTTCCAATGGCTCGACAGCCCCTTGGGGTCCTAGGCCGCCTTAATCAGGCTTTAAAATACAAAACTACATTATAACAAAAGATAAATACTATAATGTTCATAATTTCTGCCTTCAATTCCCAGAAACTTTTGTTGCAATTTAATTTTTTTATTACAGGCTTTTCAGTAGCTCCTATAAGTTTTTATACCGTCAAACGTTGAAATAAATAGTAAAATAATAAGGGGTCTGTTGTAATATTAGGCAATAACATGCAATTTTCCGTAATGCCTGAAGTAAATCTAAAGACCTGCAGAACAAGTTCCAAACACGTTACCTCTTGAATACGAACGAATGGTGATTCAGAGTGGAACACGGTGTTGGGAGCTGGAATATTCTGAACATGATAATGAACAGCCGTGTTTCATAAGAGAGAAATTCTTTTGAATATTTGTCCAACAATTAGTTTCTTAGAATCCGCTCTACTGATTGTGTTAAGATGTATGAAGAAGGCTGTCTTTTCTCTAAAACAAAAACAAAGAATGTGTTCTGAACTTGCATGACGGATAATGATAGCTAGAAAGAAAGACACGCTAGTTACAACACAAGGAATATGCACAGAGATTTTACCTTGAATCGTAAAATTTTATGCTATGAATTCATATAAGAATGTGGAAAATGTGGACAGAGCCGCCTGACGTTTTACATTACTCATGACATATGTCAGTAAACGTCTGCATGTCCAAGCACAATAAAAATAATGGAATTCTTTCTTACGAGATTCACATTCTTGTAAGCCCTAAACATAAACATTATAAAACAAAAATACGCCTCACAGGATAGGAGCGTATTTTCATACAAAATAACAGATGCCCCATTATACTGAAAATAAATCGAATTAATTTTTGGATCCGACCGGTCATGAACAGAAATGAACCTTATTGAGTAACGTGATTTATCTTGTGTTTATACGTTTATGAACAATTTGTTAAACTGCGCTGTTAGTGTCACAAGCTACACACGTTGATTGTTAGCATGATATATTAACGGAAGAGGGTATGGAAGGACAGCCAGGGGTTAGTTCAGTTCCCTGATATAATTACAGTATGTATGTAATACATTACAGAGTTACATGTAGTGGTTATAGTAAAACAGACTGCCTCTAATAGCAGATAAAGAATTTTATATCTACAGCACATTCTATACGCAATATTATTTATTTAATATGTGAGGAACTTGTTAAAATGGATAATCAAAATGTACTTCAGTAATGTTTAACACTAAAATATTACTTCATCAAAAGCGCTAAATTTCAGCCATCACTAAAATCATGTAAACACGCGTTACGCAGAGTAACGTTTTAAGGAGTAAAGGTAACTAAATTTAGAAATGAAAATGAATTCAGATATTGTAACATCCATTCAAGAGTATTGCACACTTTTAGTTTCAATAGAAGTCAAACATTTGAACAACTAGGAATTAAACGGTTAAGTGAGGTATGCCTTCAATGTTTAGTCAGGAAAATTGAAAGGAAAATACCACCCAGGAAGACCTAGACGTAGTTACGAAAATAGCACTGAAGCGATCATAAATTAGTAGTGTGTGAGGATGTCGACAGGTTTTACTGAACTCGACTTTCTCCGAGTAGGAGTCCGTGTCGGGCCGTCGAGGACACGGATTCGAGGATTCGAATTCCATGACACAGAATTTCTTGAAAAGCTGCGTAACCATCAGATTTTCTAGATGGGCCCCGCTTTATAAATTAATAGCCTTTATGACTGTTCAAACTTGCATATGTCTTAACTTAGAATAGCAATATGAATAACAGGTACACACCTATATTGTTTAAATAATAGCACTCTGCTTTGTCACAACGTGTAAGGCAATAAGTTGTGCTGACGTTTCGGAGAAACGTACCGTCTATATCAATGTTTACCATACTCTTTGCTCGTGGACTCCTTTTGCCTTCAAAAAATAACCAAGTGTCCTCACATCCTTGCTCATGTAAATATAGTGTCCGAATGATAGGCAAACAAAATTGAAAATTTATATCTCATAACTGATTTTAGATAGCTACGAATACATACAGTAGCATACGTAACAATACTTTGCATTATTTGACCGTAATTACTGATTGTTGCTCGCTTCGTGGGACAGGGGGTTTCTTAGATATTCTAAACCTCATACGAAATAAACAAGTCGCCAATTAAAGAAGTTCCGCGATTATTTAAAAAAAAAAACATCAAATTCCTTCAAGGTAGCTAATACAGAAACGTATTCAAGGATCCCCTGGGAACTGGTTGCAGGTCCCTTGGGATCCGCGGAGCACATTTGGGAACCACTGGTCTATATGATCAGCACGACTGAATAAAGTCCAGATGGATATAACGTGAGTTGGAGAAGGGAATATGTCAATTATATAGAAAACTTGCAACAGTGAACTAGCTGCAAATGGTAAGCTATAATGACTTAAGTATTACATACGGTCCTGAAGATAACCTGATGGTTTCAAAGATGTGGTGTTTGGTTAACTAATTTTTTTTTTAGTCGTCCTCTTCTACCTACTCCGGTTTCCCGTTTCAGTGTCGAGGTTTGTAATTCCTTTTGATCACACTGAGAGACACACCACAGTCGGTAGGACTCCTCTGGACGAGGGATCGGCTCGTCGCAGAGGCCTTTACCTGACAACAACATACAACACTCATAAGAGACAAACATTCATGCCCCCGGTGGGATTCGAACCCACGATCCTAGCAAGAGAGCGGCCGAAGACCCACGCCTTAGACCGCACGGCCACTGGGATCGGCTTTGGTTAACTAATATGGACTGTTAATTTGTGTGTTCTTAGGGTGAAAGAAATAATGCTGGTTGACAATATATCTGTACGGATGGCCGTGGGAAGTACGAAGTAAAGAAACAGCCCAGTTTTACAAATTGTGTTTTCTATAGCCTATCAGGTTAATAGGGCATGAACTGTGCTATTAAATGAGTATGGATACATTTCCATGGTCTATCTTGTTCTGATCCTCATATTTTCTTTAAATATATAAAAATACAGTTATAAACCTAGAAAAATATTTCGCTATAGAAGGGCAATGACAGTAATTCTGAAGCATTTTATGAACATTTCGAAACACAGTATAAGTATTTTTTTCTGATCACCTGTCGCTCTTGACCCAAAGGTCATACGTAATTACACGATTAATTTTTGCAGGGATACTTTTAATTTCAGTTTTTATTTCCATTTAAAACAAAATTTTTCTCTCAAGTGTAATTGTGCCTTGGATAAAAAAATAAATTTTCAAGGATGCCAGTTATTCGAAATATGATAAATGTCATCAGAATACGGACACGTAGTTGACAAATCTACTTTTTACAAAATATCATAGAGAGTATCGCTTGTATCAGCAGGGAGCTGCGAGATTAATTCCAGATAATGGAATTTATTAATCTTCCAGTCTCATAAGGCACCGAAATGTCAGCCCGTAAACTAGAATAGAGCTTGACATGAAACAGTTAACATATAGCATAAGACAGTATAAAAATCGATATGGTACGTTTAATTAAACTAACAGAGACAGAGAATTCCGAAAGTTGGCTCTAAACAAAGCAAAAATAAGTAAACTGACCTCTTAATATACAGGCCTTAGCAAGCTAAACTTTGTTTATTACAGTAACATGTTACATGTTGGCACAATGAAATTCATCAGGAGAAATAATGGATGTAAAAACCACAGAATCTTGCAAAAAATGTATCAAGAGCCAGTGAATTTATAAGATCGCCATGTTCAACATCTCCGTTTCCCTGCCTCTTATCTACCATGTAGGTGATCATAAGCAGTTTTGTCACAGACGCGATCTATACCTACAGCTCCTCGTAGCTTAATAATTAATGCATAAAGCGATAACCATGCCGCGACACGACGGTAAATATTGCGAAAATATATTCTCATTAATCCAGTAAAATTTATATAATAAAAATTCCGGAATAAGAAAGAACACCTCCGGCATATTTCTTTTCAGTTAATAGGGATGTAGCTTATTGATAACAATTCGGTATATCGAGTTTTCGACAAGAGAAATTCTTAGTTATGAAATAGTTACAATAATAAAAATATATTCCTTTTCCTTAAATGGAATTATGAACTTTTTCGCTGTTGTCTCATTTGTTGTGATGTATATTTTAATTATGTTAAGTGGGAAAAGGGCATTAAGAGTCTTATGATCTGAACATATCAGTTTCCTGATATATAATATTTGTGCCATAATAAAGGGAAGGACGCTTTGAACACGTTAATGAAACTTCGAGACCCACCAAAGGCGGGGAAATATTTTAGTACCCGTTGACTCTCAGTTCCTCACAAAGGACTGTCCTCCAGGAGTTACTTAGAGGAAAGTGGTGGTTGTAAAACCGTGCGGTTCAGTAATGAATGTCGAAGAATCTTCCCTCATTAAGACTGAGGCATTTAACAAACAAGTCTTGGATTTCTAAACAGTTATTCTGTTACAAAGGCTCTACATGAAACTTCCAACACAGATGTGTGGGACAGAGTGGCCTGAAATATTATTCTGTGTTGTCCCATAATTATTCTCGGCTCCTCTCGGCTCCACTGTAAGCAACATCGTAAAGTGTTGTGCTGTAAACGTATTTATATAGCCTACTGGGTGCGGCTTTAATGCAATATTTCTAAACTGGTATGCTCAGAACTCCTAGAGGTATGAATGCCTTTAAGTGAAGAAAATTACATGTTTAAATTTTCATCCTGAGAGGAATAAGGAGATAAGGTTTTCCAGCAAATCGTTAAATAGTTTAGTAGATAGCGTATTACATTAGAAATCATAATCGCTTTTTTTTTCATTTTTATAATTTGAATAAAACACAAATTACTGCCTTAGAAAGAGGGATTGTGGCTAACCAATATATCATACGAGGAGCTTAGAGCTGAAGTCTTTTAACATGTTATAAGCCCTACACTGAAATATCACATGATTTGAATGTATTATTTTAATATAAAATTGAATATTCTAACTATTAACTCAGTTTCCGCCAATATATAAAATATATCTAGATGAATATCCGTAAGATTGAGATCTTAGCCCCCCATTAAATAGTAACGTTTGATATAAAAAGTGTTTTTCCTTATATTTTATGCCTATGCCTGACGACTGTATTATAAAAGAGCCGAAACATGTGGCATGTTGTAGACAATAAAATATATTGTCTGAAGATATAGTTGCGATTGATAGTCCATCTGATTATTTGCCTAAGCAATATGTTACTTGACAATAAAAAAAAACAAATTTTGATGGTAACACATTAAAAGGGGCCCACATACTTAGATTACAGCAGTTGGAACTTCGTGACTCCAGGAATCAGAGCCATTTTTTGAATCTGTCAGTCCCTCGGGGCGCCAGTATTTAAGACTTTTGCAGCGGTGAAATTGAGGTTTCCGTTCTTCTGAGGTCTGGCAGCGCGTCACTGGTGATTGGCTTCTGATGTTCCGAGACAGCATCATGGTCTCATGTTCAGGGGGTCGATAGTCCAATAAAGAAGTCTTCACTTAGACCCTTAAAAATAAGATCAACTCGCTGTCTAGAAACGTCGAAACCCGTGACTCGGGGCCATATACAAAAAGAATGAAGACCTCAGTCTTTCAGCTGAATAAGGTATTCTCTACTTTTCATGATACCTGAAAGGTTCAGGACCATGTTCACAAGGTCCAACCGTTGAATTACCTTCAGTCAGCTCCAGTCCTCACATTTTACTTAAGTTACACTTTAAACCATCCTCCTATACAGGCCTAGGTCTATATAACTGACTATTTCTTTATTTTTTTGACGCCTAAAATCAAATTATCATCCCTCCGTCACGTGTTACCTGTCTTACCCACATCATCCACCTTGACTAGATTACCCGAATAATACAAGACTTGGACTGACATATGTAATTATTATCACAGTGTCGCTTTGTAAACAGTGTCTTTACAGACATAACATACACATTCGGATATATATATATGCCCGTTTAGAAAAAGGCGACTTTAAATATTATTTAAATCATCTCAGCACTTCATTTTACACAGACTCCTATATTCTGCACTCAGTAAATACACTCTATATAAGCCATCATTAATAAGAATGACAAATAATTATAAAGAGAGACAATATCAAAGAAAAATACAACAAAACACATTTAACTTCTTATGTCATATTATTTGTGTCTAGTCAAAATACTTGTAAACGCTTAACATCGGTTAAATATTTCAAAATAAGTTGCTCGAAACATCTGTGAAAATAAGTGATGATCTCAAATGTGTGAAATATTTAAACTTCAGTCGCTTTTCAAATCAAATAACTCTCCCCAAAAGGTTACATACCTCACACTCTTCAAAATTACCAAATTGGGCGTGTAGATTTTGTTTCAACTGACATGTTTACAATAACATAGCAACTGCGTGATTACTAATGCCAGGTGCAACAACATCTTGCCATCCAAAAAAACAAACGCTGAAAATAAATCCTTCCTCTTATGAAAACACATAATTAATGTTGCTTCTAATGGGAACTAGTCATCAACCAATGGGGTGAACTTTAATGAGCGTTCTGGCCGACCAACCACACGATATAATCGTTCATTAGAATCCGATAACAGGGTCCAACGTCAAAGTTTGATTGTTGTGGTGATGAACCTTAGGGCCGATAACACAAAGGAGGTTATTAGAATGTGAAATGAAGCTCAATAAACACAGAAGTGAATGCTGTTCAAGTATTCGGCGTCTGAAAGTGAAGGCGATGAAGACTGCTGCTTTGCTCCATAATCAGAGCCTGAGAAATTCCCCCGAGTCTGATTTATACGTATTATCTTTAATGTTCTCCTGAAGCAATGAAATACAGTGCAAATGTTTCTTACAAAGTAGCTGCTGTACGGTACTTCTGCACAAAACTCTCTTGTGTTCTGACATACTTTTTTGGACATCACATGATAAGATAAATTACAAATTGTAGTTAAATATAACAATGTTTTCTATCATTTTGGACTCATTTGTTCTACACTTTCTCCGTGTGCAATTCGGCATACAACCACACGTGTAATTTGGTTGCCATAATTGGCGTTCGAACATACATTGAGCACATACGCCACAAGTGTGTCATCCTCTGCCTCTTTGACTGCCGTAGAGCAGCTCCGCTTTTCACGAGTATATTTTTTAAAGATTAGAGTTTTATAAGACATAAGGTCGTGTGTCCTCGAAACGGGTTGGCCAGCATCCTGAAAATAGATGTGTACACCTCACAAGCCTTGTAAAACGCAATTTTCTGCCATGCTTAAATATAAATTGTTGTATTTCTTCTGAGAAGAGAAAGCAGGTTATCTCCAGTTGGTTCAAACCATAGGTACAACCACTTCAGGGTAATGTATTTGATATTCGTGACATTCGTTGGGCTGAATAAAATCCAAAAGTCGGCAAATATGCAGACATCTATTTATCAGGCTCTGATATTGCTTTTGGAACTACCAGTTGAGTTGTTGTACAAAGAACAGTGAGTGACATTCAGTCAGATTCTATGCTGATCTAAACACAGGTTAAAGCGCTAAAACACACAGAAAACTTTATCCGTATATTAGAAAAAACTTACCCTTGATAATGGTCCACAACTTTTAAACAAAATATCTTTAATGGAGATCTGTAAAAGGTAAAGGTAAGGTAAAGTTCACCCTAAACGGGCCATGAAGGCCCAGAGGGTGAGTGGAGGTATAGCTCTACTCTTTCTTTAACCTCGTTGCTACATGGGGGTGGGTGGTTAAGGCCACGACCTGGCAGCATTACCCCCGGGAATGGCCCGGTACCCATTGTGCAGGGGGCTGGGTAGGCCCAGGGCCTGTCTGGATGGGTGCTAATATCTCGCCCCCACCGGGATTGATCCCCGGACCGTCCAGCTCGTAGCGAGTTGTATACCGTCATTATTTTCGATTACTCTATTTAAGTATTTATTTCTTCGGCCTCAGCTTGCACCTCAGAAAACACATTCTGTCGCCATTATGAAAAGCAAGCACGACGAGATATCTGAAACTTATGTAGGTCTTCACAAAAAGTTACTTATATTTTTGACAGATTTTAACTAAAATCGGAATGTATCGAAAATTTAGTTGCGCCGAATATTAAATTTCGCGAAAATCTTCTCGGTGGGAGTGGTGCTGCTGTTCCGTGCGGATAGACGGACATGACAAGGCCAATAATCTTTTTTTCGTAACGCTTCTGCGAAAGCAAATAAAAAGCAATAAGTATTAGTAAGATCAAGTATACCAAAAAACAAACTATGTGAAGAGACAGAATCGAAGACATATACATAATGTACTAAACTTGAGGGGGCGCGCGGTGGCGCAGTTGGTTGAGGCACTACGCTACAAACCGGAACGTCGCGGGTTCGATTCCCGATGGTGTCATTGGAATTAATTCCTTGACATAATCGTTTCGGTCGCACTTAGACCCTGGGGTCGACTCAGCCTCTAACAGAAATGAGTACCAGGAATATTTCCTGGGGGGTAAAGGGCTGGCCTTACCACCTTCATGTGCCGATTGTCTACAAATCTGGGAGCCTCAACCTCCTGGAGCCCTAAGGGCCTGTCTAGGCCTGTAATGGGGTTGCTTTACCTTTACTAAACTTGAGTTTAGTTATTGATAACAGCTGCATGGGCCCTACATTTTAGGGGAATTTTCAGAAAATATTTTAAAATCTCATTTACACCGCGGAACGAAATCACGCAAAGTAAACACCTCTTTACCTGCTGTGTGACGGTACGCTTCTGAAGAAGTAGCGTGTTTCGTGAAGTTATTTGCTGGTAACTTATGGCAGATTTCAATATTTTCTTTGTTACCACAAGTCTTCTAGCTTAGGCTCAGTGTAAAAGTTTATGCCGATTTATCAGACAAAGTGTACTGCATCGTACTAGAACAAAATGTACGTCTTCGTATGTAAGCCTACACGAAAGTCCACAGATTTCTAAAATTCGATATGCTGTGCGTAGTAAAACGTGTTCTGCAGTAACAGCAAGAGATTTCTTCGTCTCTTTGGTTTTCACACTTCGCCAGCTGCTATTTTACCGTAAATAGTCTTGTAACTCGTGGTTCTGTGTTACAAAATTTGTCATATAGACTTCATATTGTCTCTTGACAAGTTAAATTATTTTTCACATTTCAATGGAATATTGAAAACGTGCTCTACCAACATCTGTCGCCTTGAAACAAGGAAGGGGAGATTAATTTTTAGGAGTGTCTGCATCTTTTTCACGATAGGAAATTCTTCGTGTACGTTAAAAACAAAAATATAGTTCTTTCAGAACTGAAAATACGGTTCTTAAAATCACGCCTAAATATCTGACATAAAATACAAAATTAAAATTCATTATTGCATAAACAACACATATCCGTTGTTTCAATTTTTTCTACTTCTTATTCCTCTGACCGGCTCCTCCGCCATAAATTTCCGAATTTTTTTCTGATATTTATTTTTGCATCTCTGTCATTCTGCATTCATATTTTCTTCGAAATCCACCAGCCAATTATGCCTGCACACTTTATTCATTTCATCCTGTTCGTAACACAAAGTCGATTACGATATTATTCCCTCTTTTATTCACTGACAAACTCCGTAACGATAGACTGAAAAGTAACAGTCAGTTCTGCTATTACGTGTGTTTCCTTGAAGCGAATTGGCTATAACACAATTAATGAATAGGTGAACGCTGTTTGTATAGCGCGAACATTCGCATAAGCGTGTTGGCTATTACGCGATTTCAGCGAATAGTGTGAAAATATAGGTTTGCATGAGAAGTCAAATTTTTTATGATCTAATCCCATTTTTATTTTGTAATTTTTTATAACGCGATGTCTCACAATAACGCCACCATCGCTTTATAGCAGGACGGTCTGTGTATATGTTTTTGCATAATAGTGATAAAATCACAGAATTTACAGATTACTTAAGGTTCTGTTACCGTTTAACTAACAAACACCACGGAACTGAGTCCTTCCTGCGAGGCTAATATTTAATCTCCTACTCAAAAAAACTCCGTACGTTTTATGAAATTCGACAGCAACTTGCCGTGTGTAAAAGAGGCCGTTGCTACCATCTACCTTAAGTCAAATTAACAAATTTCATACATTGCTAAAATATTTCTTTAACACAATTTTGATATTTTCCTCCCAACTATGCCTACGTTTTGCTGTCTTATTTCTTTAGACTTTCAAGCAAAATTCCTTGATTGTTTGGTTTTTAAATACGTCATACAGAATTGTTGATGTAAAGTTAAATTCTATTATATCTTGAATATATAAACTATCCATGTGTCTGCCATAAGGTAGTTTAGCATAATTTCCAAGCGCTACGATAATTTATCTTCGGGTAGTATCCACTGTTATCGATCACTGTCCACTATTATTTACCCGGTGCATTATTATCGGTTATGACTGGTTACTATCCATTATTATCAGTGAGCGAGCGACAGAGCGTCGGCAATAAGCTATAATAAGTAACAATTATTAAGAGTCGATTATCTACGTTGTAGAATGCGCTTGGTGTGAGTGATTAAGTGAGCCACAAGACGGTCCATAATAGTCGTTAGTAAATGGTAGTAAACGAAAAAATTCAATCCATACTCCCCGACCCATTTCAAAGATTGATTTGTTCTTACAGCAAACCAAGTGTTAGTTTCACGCACATGTAGTTGTACTACATTATATTATATGATCGATGCTCAACTCTTTCTTTAGTTTCAATCCGTATTTCAAAGGAAACACATTCTGTTGTATCATATGCTCGATGCTCACCTC
Source organism: Reticulitermes speratus (assembly GCA_021186555.1). Classification (NCBI taxonomy): domain Eukaryota; kingdom Metazoa; phylum Arthropoda; class Insecta; order Blattodea; family Rhinotermitidae; genus Reticulitermes; species Reticulitermes speratus. The sequence goes on from JAJKFL010000004.1 coordinate 28,207,021, forward strand.
TTTCTTCGTCTTCAGTCTGTACTTCGCAGAGAACACAGTCTATCGTGACAATTGAAAATGGAGCGTCATTCACTCAATCACCCACTTACAAAGATGTATTACATAGACACACAGGGACAGACACAGACAGAGAAGGCAGAGACAGAGACAGACAGACGGACGGATGGGACGGGATAGACGGCTGGATGGGTGGGTGGGATGGATGGATGGATGGACGGACGGACAGACAGACAGACAGACAAAGAGATAGACAAATAGACAGAGAGACGGACGGACGGACAGGCAGACAGACAAAGAGATAGACAAATAGACAGATAGACAGACAGACGGACGGACGGACGGACAGTCAGACAGACGGACGGACACAGACAGACGTACGGACAGACGGAAGGGCACACAGACAGACGGATGGATAGATGGATGGATGAATGGATGGATAGAGAGATAAACAGATAGATAGATAGATAGATAGACAGACAGACAGACAGATAGATAAACAGATGTAAAGGTAATGCAAAGCTCAGCAGGCTGTCTCAACAATATTTTTTAAGTAGAGACTGTGCAGTTTTGATTCCACGATGAGAAAAGTTCTGACTCTGCTCGTTCTTGGTTCTCTTCTTTACTTCAGACCGATTAGCTACATCACAATCTATATATCTCTCTCTTCTTTACATCAGACCGATTAGCTACATCACAATCTATATATCTCTCTTCTTTACTTCAGACCGATTAGCTACATCACAACCTATATATCTCTCTTCTTTACTTCAGACCGTTAGCTACATCACAATCTATATATCTCTCTCTTCTTTACATCAGACCGATTAGCTACATCACAACCTATATATCTCTCTTCTTTACTTCAGACCGATTAGCTACATCACAATCTATATATCTCTCTCTTCTTTACATCAGACCGATTAGCTACATCACAATCTATATACCTCTCTTCTTTACTTCAGACCGATTAGCTACATCACAATCTATATATCTCTCTCTTCTTTACATCAGACCGATTAGCTACATCACAATCTATATACCTCTCTTCTTTACTTCAGACCGATTAGCTACATCACAATCTATATATCTCTCTTCTTTACTTCAGACCGTTTAGCTACATCACAATCTATATACCTCTCTTCTTTACTTCAGACCGATTAGCTACATCACAATCTATATACCTCTCTTCTTTACTTCAGACCGATTAGCTACATAACAATCTATATATCTCTCTTCTTTACTTCAGACCGTTTAGCTACATCACAATCTATATATCTCTCTTCTTTACTTCAGACCGATTAGCTACATAACAATCTATATACCTCTCTTCTTTACTTCAGACCGATTAGCTACATCACAATCTATATATCTCTCTTCTTTACTTCAGACCGTTTAGCTACATCACAATCTATATACCTCTCTTCTTTACTTCAGACCGATTAGCTACATAACAATCTATATATCTCTCTTCTTTACTTCAGACCGATTAGCTACATCACAATCTATATACCTCTCTTCTTTACTTCAGACCGATTAGCTACATAACAATCTATATATCTCTCTTCTTTACTTCAGACCGTTTAGCTACATCACAATCTATATACCTCTCTTCTTTACTTCAGACCGATTAGCTACATAACAATCTATATATCTCTCTTCTTTACTTCAGACCGATTAGCTACATCACAATCTATATACCTCTCTTCTTTACTTCAGACCGATTAGCTACATCACAATCTATATATCTCTCTTCTTTACTTCAGACCGTTTAGCTACATCACAATCTATATACCTCTCTTCTTTACTTCAGACCGATTAGCTACATAACAATCTATATATCTCTCTTCTTTACTTCAGACCGTTTAGCTACATAACAATCTATATACCTCTCTTCTTTACTTCAGACCGATTAGCTACATAACAATCTATATATCTCTCTTCTTTACTTCAGACCGTTTAGCTACATCACAATCTATATATCTCTCTTCTTTACTTCAGACCGATTAGCTACATAACAATCTATATATCTCTCTTCTTTACTTCAGACCGTTTAGCTACATCACAATCTATATACCTCTCTTCTTTACTTCAGACCGATTAGCTACATAACAATCTATATATCTCTCTTCTTTACTTCAGACCGTTTAGCTACATAACAATCTATATATCTCTCTTCTTTACTTCAGACCGTTTAGCTACATCACAATCTATATATCTCTCTTCTTTTCAAAAATTTATACAACCCACTGAAGCTTTCCAGATCTGTCAAGTGACAGAATTCTTGAATGTCTGTCATGAATTCATGCAAACCTCTGTGGAAATAAGAAAGACAAGCAAGCCCAAATACACTTCTGCATTTGAATGCATTTTGTACAGGAAGAAGAGTTAGGAAGACAACTTACACGTTTTCCTTCAAGGTACTGAAATGTTCTACGGTATTACACACGTCATCTTAAAAGTAATAAGGTCCGTTACGTCGTTACAATATGACGCTTTGTCGTTACAAAAACTTGCATGTAGAAACTTGTTACCTTATCGTGAGTGTGCACAAGTAAGTGCAACACTGCGTACAGTCACCATGAACGGTAACGAAGGATAAATAAAAGCCGTAATGAAAACCTCAAAGATCCTGTGTTTAGACTCAACTCACAACGGCATGTATCAGAGTACATTCTTTCTTTACCTGTCAGAACCTGAGTGCAGGGAAAGACCGTAAGGCAAAAAAGAGCTAACAAGCACTTCAGAAGTGCAAAACAATCCATCAAGTATTTGGAAAATGCAGTAGACTAAGAAATTGAAATTACATTCATGAAAATGTTCAAGAGGGGATAAAATTTTAGATGTGCTATTTTCCGGTCCGGTCAGAATCTCCTACCCAAAATCTAAAGAATAAATATACGATACTTTGGCGTCTTGAAGATGGAATTATAGGTTACTTTCGGAAATTAGGCACCAAAAACATTTTGACCTGAAGGGGAAGAGGTAAAAAATTTGGAGAGAATTACGTACTTGTATTCTTCACAAAATATAAAAGTAAGTAGAAGAGTGTGAGAAAGGCAGGACATTTAGCGCACACAATAAAATCAAAATCAACAAAATGTTTATTCGGAAATCATGAAAGGATGAAAGTAATTGGGAGACACGGATATAAATGGAAGAATAACACTGAGAGTCTTGTTCTTTAAAGAAATAATCTGTGATAGTCTGCATTCGATGCATCAGGTTTATGACAGCGCTCAATGGAGGGCTCTTGTGAACACGGCAATGAACCTTATTAGTCTATCTGCCTGGCTGGCTAATGTCTAGCAGTTAATACCGAAGGACAACAATACAGGAATTACGGTAGTTAAAATCAATTCAGCAGTAATATCACAAATATAATGATCCAATAAGTAAACGACACGAAGTGCAATATATCATCGTCAGAATCCTACAGAACTGTGCAGTCGTGTGATGGCTGTGCTGCTGTTTCAGTATAGTATTTTTAAAACATTCACGCATATTAACGGAACATTACATGTTGGGAATAATAATAATTTTAATTGAAATACTTATTAGTAACTACCAAACTCATGAAGCACTCTTCTCCTAGAGAAGCTAACAATTTTCATCGAATAAAAAATTTCCCCCCATATATATATATATATATATATATATATATATAATATACAATGCAAGATTTTTTAACCCACTTTACAACAGCCCGCTACTGGCCCATAACCTGAGAGAGGCAAATCCAGTCCACACCATTACATCCCATTTAAGATCCGTTTTAATATTACCTTCCCATTTACGCCTGTCTTCCCTTTGGTCTCCTTAACTTATTTCCTTATTTACTAATAACAGGTGATAATGGCGAATTTGATTATGCTATGCCGGAAGTAAGCAAAGAATTTTTATTGTGATTTGTTGTTTTTGCTTTTAACGATGTTTTGTTACATAACTTCGAATAAGTTATTCAAATCAATTTACCAATCGTACTTTTAATGTTTGTGGTCTGTTTTGGTTTATTTTTCATAATCAGTAAGGAAATACAGGCGTATAACAACATGCCACCGTAAAGAAACATTTCAATGTAGTGAAAAATTTTAATATAAAACTAAAATAAAAAAATGTTTGCATATTTTCCAAACATATATAATAGCGAAATGGTGGCTAAAATATGTTTCAATGTCATGTAAAGATGTAAGGTGTATACGGATACTTTAATTACAGTATTTCTGTGTGCAATTTCAAAGGACAGCATAATAGCTGCAAGGGATCTAGATTTAACTCTTATATATCCCGCGTCAGTCCATCTGGGATTTGTGGTGGACAAAGTGGCACTGGGACAGGTTTTTCCCCGACTACTTCGGTTTTCCCCTGTCAAATTCATTCCATCGGTGCTCCATTACTTGGAAAAATGAAAAAAAAAACTAATCATCTTCATTGCAGTGTTGCACAATAAGCCTTAAGGCTGCGGTGCGTCCGTAGCATCTGCCGCGGGGCCCTTCTAAAAAAAATAGAAATAAAGAAAAAAAAGAAGAAATAAAATAAAATAAAAGGATACAGGGCAAACAAAGCAACCATCTGAGATAGGCGCACTAAGATTTATTCTTATTTGTTAAGGTCGTTGCAAGTAAAATCTTTTTTTTAAACCACTTCAAATGACTTGTGGCATTACTTTTCATTTGATTTGGTTTCTCACACAACACGTTTATTTTGTATTGTCAGTGCCATTTGTCTGTACACAATCAAACACGTTCTTTGTGGTACCTAAAATAGAGTCCTTGTAGATACGTATCTCTGATGGATATATTTGACAGACCATTTTGGAGGAAAGCCAATACACTAGGCGGCATATCTCCTGGTTCCATTAATTGAATCATCTGCTCGAACACCAGCAGCGGAGCAGAGAATAGATCGACTGTGCGTCACTTTTATGACTGCCTCTTGACCCTGAGTGTTAGCTGCAATGTTTGTTCGCTTCAAGGGGAATGGCTCTACTCGCCTCTCACAAACGCCCACATCAGTTAGACTGGTTAAAAGAGGACTCTACATTTGGCACTGGGTCGCTCTTCTGAAAGACTCGAGGACCAATCGATGTCGGAGTTTTAAAGGAAAATTAATTGAACTGCCCCTAACGAAAACTGATTACAGAGCTGCGATTGCGGAAAAAAAGAACTGGGTGATGTTCAGTCATTCTGTAGTCTGTCTTACGGCAGGTCCGTAGCCTCTTCCAAAGCGAGTTCTCCACATGGTGCGATCTAGTTCTTCCTCTTTCAATTTACAGTATCTTCTCTTTTCCTTAAGGTCATCCAATAGCTGCTTACGCCTTCTTCTGCGTGATGTACGTGTATAAAAATATGACCGGTGCTTTCGCTGTTATTGCCTCTACATTGTCGGCTCCTGAAGGCTAACATTTGATTTTAAGCAAAACACTGACACGTGCAAGTATTTTACACGTGTCACTCCGCTTCTTACACGACACACCGTATCACTGCAACAGGTTTACAATCTATAACGCTTGACTGAGTGCTTCCCGGAGAGAATAATCCGATTAAAACAAAATAAGGCAGGAAAAAGTTAAACCTAGCTCTGGATGTCATTTTATGGAACACGCCTACTTCAGGGCACAGAGCGTCCATTTTATTGGGTCCCCCCTTCACGAGAGCTGTCACGAGAATTGTCGCATTCATTGAAGGAGTAAGGGAAAGTGAGGGTATAGTCCTATTTTTACATTATTATATTATTCATACTGTGCATTGTCATTCGAACACACACCGCTTTAACCAACAAATGCACTATATTATACCTTGTTATGTTATACAATACAGTCACAGTGAACTAGCCCGACATGTTTCGATCCCTTGTTGGGATCAACATCAGGGACTTTTAGATTATAAATTACACAATTACACATTAACAATAAAGGTACACATTAAAATTATAAAATGTATAAAGGTTAAAATTGTAGGCTATCTCTCTGTTGGGTCCTTGATCCAATGTGTGTCGGAAATTGTCTGTTTACGTATGGAGGGCTAACACAGCCTTCCATATGTAAAGAGGAAATTTCTGATATATAAGGATATTAAGGCTTATTGTGCAACCCTATGAAGAAGATGATTAGGTTTTTACTGCGTTTCCACTTTAATTGAGCACCGGTGGAATGAAAGTGACAGGGGAAAACCGAAGTACTCTGAGAAAAACCTGTCCCAGTGACACTTTTTCCACCACAAATCCCACATGGACAGACCAGGGTTCGAAACCCGGGCCTCCGTGGTGAGAGGCCGGCGACTAAAAGCCTGAGCCATGGCACGGCCTTTCAGTGAGTTACTACCGAAACACTTTCGGCATGCAATCACTTACTTAGTGATATTACTCTTGGAAAACCCCGAAATAATTAACGCGTATTGGTAATTAAAGCTCACCATTTGACAGACGAAACTTCGTCTACTCAGTCCTGTATAAAGAGAATATGCCTAAAGCATTTTACAAAACGAAAGATCTCAAAAAACTGCTCCTGTCACAAGTACACATGAGAGCAAGTGACATTCCTCGCAATGTGTCGTGACGATCAGGACGAATAATTTAGCAGATGAATACATAAAAGCCTTCAACGTCTTGTTCAAACGTGAACGAGGCAATATGATTTGGGCCGGAACTGTTAAAACGCAAACTTCTAGCGAGTTTTCTGTCTAATATGACAGGCTGATAAAAAGTGACAAAAAGTGACACGCTCTTGCCCCCTCTGTTACACTGTTACACTAAACACTGTCTCCAGTGGCTTTTCTGTAAAAGGACATTTAAATCAGCACGTTCATTCACTCACCTGGAAAGTAAACACAAATTCTTAACTTGCATTTTGTCATTTTTGCTTCCTTTACTTAATCTATCTACATTTAACATTCTTTTCTTTCCAAAAAGAAAATGATTATGCTTGTGAGATTACCATTCTGCCTGTATTTGTGCCTGTGTAGCCCCGTCTCAACATTTGAATCAATTAGCAGATTTTCACAAAATTCCTTGTGAACATTTAAAATGTAAGAACAACCAACGCCATATTTTCTAATTTTCTGCAACCACTAAATGTGCAACTTTTGTGAAGGTAATACTTTTTACGAATGTAGGACAACCACTTTCTTTAGCTTCATTTTTAATGGCTTCAACAAGTGAATCGCTAGGGCTAGGCTTGTGAAATTTGGTAGAGAAGTACATCATAAACGTTTCGGTACACTACTTGTGAAAAAATGTTTTTGTCTCCACAATTACAAGAATGGGAGGATGCAAAAATTTAAGTTCATATTTGACAAATATAACGTAGATATGCAGAACTGATGCATGAGTAAAAAGCACGTTAAAAAAACTACAAGAAAAGAACAGCAACAATATTACTTGTAGGTCCGCATAACTACAAAGCTGTGTAATAGGAAAGTGGGCATTGTGTTGTACTTACAGCTCCTTGTTGCTAACCCTTTAACATGACAGGCAATGTACGTATAACGTAACAATGTGGTGCGTTCGTTTAACCATTGTTGTCGTGAAAAAGCAATAGGTATTAAATACTCTGAGTGTGATTTTGTAGCCTTAGTTAACCAGCATGCAAAGCGCATGCGCTGCATTATATTGCTATATGTGGCCTGTCCGGATCTGTCATATTTTTCCACATTATCTCATAAATGGCACAATTTTATGAAAGAAAGCTGTTGAACATAAAATGTGTTTTGATTTTTTCTAAAATTCTTGCCTGAAACATTTCTGATTTTAAGAATAATTCAGCGAGATACTATAATAAACGTACATAGGTCTTCGCGTAAAATACCCGTTATTCCTGCCAGATTTTAATAAAACTTGAATTTTCTCGGCAGAATTTTGAAAAATGGTCAAATACCAAATTTCATAAAAATCCGTCCAATGGGAGCCGAACAGAAATCTTCCATGCGGACGGACGGACAGGAGGACGTGTCGAAGCTAATAGTCGCTTTTCGCAATATTGCAAACGCGCCTAAATTGTAGCGGTTAATGTACGTGTTCATTTTCTCCACACAAAGCATTTGCTTCTTATAAATTCACCACAAACAGCAACTGTTGGCCAACTGCGCATTCAACGGGCGATCTTAGTAATGGTAGAAAAATATTCTCTGAAAGTTACAAATTAAATATTTTATACAAATTTAGAATCATGTGCCGTGGCTTAGTCTGCATGTCGCCGGACTCTCATCGCGGAGGCCCGGATTCGATCCCAGGCCAGTGTGTGAGAGATTAGTTTTGGACAGAGTGGCACTGGGAAAGGTTTATCTCGTATTAGTTCGGTCGCGCCTGTCAGTCTCATTCCGCGTACTTCTCCATACTCAACTACGTACTAAATTCCTCAGATGGACAGGTGGGCGAAGCCTCTGAATCTTCAAACAATGCGATGCCCTTCCTAATATCGTGGCCTAACAAAGTACACACAAAGTCACCATATCGTCTCTTGCACACAATGCATCTTCGCGTAAGAAATGAAATTTAAAAATAAATGTGATAAACTTGGAAATGTCCAGTTTTGGGGGCTTTGTTGCCACTCCAGCCACAGTACCGTTGTTACTGTACCTAAACAGCCGGATATGGCCATGGATAAATGATAGTAGTTATCTGCCACGAACTCTTAATATGTGCACTACAGAGAGAAGAACATCCACCTTCACGCTCCGGTCGCTTTACCCCGGGCAATTAATCTCCACCACCGTAGACATTTGACAGTCCGCTGGGTGTATCCCAATGACAGTATGGGCATGGCGCCAAAGGGGAACATCGGGAATTTAATACTTTTTATTCCTTGCACACGGCCATTTAACTGAGCCATGTGAAAGGGTACTTGCAATTAAATAAAGACTGAATGCATGTTAACAGTTAAGTGCATTCAGAACAAACACGGACACATAAAGCGGCACACATACACGTCTAAATAATCATCCTGTAGTCTGTCTTACGACAGGTCCGTAGCCTCTTCCAAAGCGAGTTCTCCATAGGGTGCGATCTAGTGCTTCCTCTTTAAATTTCCAGTATCTTCTCTTTTCCTTAAGGTCATCCAGTAGCTGCTTACGCCTTCTTCCTCGTCTTCCCGTCATTTCTATCTTTCCTTCTAACTTTCCTTCAATCACGTGTTTTAGAAGGCAGTTTCTAAGCAAGATGTGACTAATCCAGTTAGCCTTTTTTCTAAACAGAGACGTAGTAATTTAAAGTCTGATATTAAATAATTCTTTCTAAGAAATTCGTACAATTTGCTTAACACTGTCAAAATTTCATGTGTTTAATTAAAGGCATCGCATTGAATAGCAAAAGAAATAGAGGTATAAGTCCACGCATTGTTATCCTAGCACTGAATGTAGGGGAATAACCTGCTGGAGAGTTAAGACGTTTGACATCACGAGAAATTGTGGTTGACATTGTATATGAGGCTTGGTGGGCTCCAGAGCTAGAAAGAACGCTGTGAAATGAAGTCCCTTGCCCCAGCCGGGAATCAAACTCCGATATCTTATCCGTCCTTTCCGTAGCCCATTCACTGTGCAGACTGAGCTATCCCCGGTTACTACACGCACTATTTTCTCTTCTTGATCATAATACAGCCTGGGATTAGCTGCCGGCTTTCGCGGCCGAAAGGAATAAGATGAATGACCACCGGTACTGTGGCTGTTTTGCAAGCTGCCATTAGTAGCTTCGGGCTGAATTAAAAAGGAACGGCGAAACGTACTGCTCCGGCCCCTGAAGTCATCCATTAACCACACCTATTGTACTTCTCCGCGAAAAGAACTGAGAAATGTGCGTTGACTAATAGCAGAACTTCTTGTTCTGTCAGCGAATCCGTTCTCTAGACATGTACTGATCACAAGATGCTTCATTAAGCGCACAGACATGTTTCATCACACAGGAAATTCTCAAGACAGGCTCAAAAATCTTGTAGTTACATCTGATCCTCCGTTATCAGACTCAGGCCTATACCATACAAACTTTATGATAGTTTTCTTGTGACGTCAAACCACAGTCTCCTCCGCATGGTGATCAGTCTTCGTTTGATGAATGTGCGTACAGGCATTCTATGCAGGAAATGAGATTAAATCGCTCTGCAAAGAGTTTCGAAATAACATTACAACCTATTAGCAGTTATGACGGTATCTGCTTAAAATTATTATACTTTATTCTACTTTTATTTTTTATTCCAAAAAATTATACAAAGATATTAAATTATTAATCACAGAATTAAGACTGATTCCGACGGAATTCTGGACTGCTGTGGATTTGCAAGCCTAATGTATGAGTAAAGGTAAAGCAATCCCATAACAGGCCTTGACAGGCCCTTAGGGCTCCAGGAGGTCGACAATCGGCACACGAAGGTGGTAAGGTTGTCAGCCCTACTCACCGGCCGCCTTTACCCCCCCCCCCCCCCCCCAGGAAAGATGCCTGGTGCTCATTTCTGTTACAGGCTGAGTCGACCCCAGGGCCATAGTGCGACCGAAACGATTATGTCAGTGAAAAATCCCAGTGACACCATAGGGAATCGAACCCGCGACGTTCCGGTTTGTAGCGCAGTGCCTCAACCAATTGCGCCACCGCGAATGTATGAGTACACAGAACAAACATCTGAGGAACGTGAAGCCCAAGATCTTTGACCGGTACGGAAAGAAAGTGATTCGCACACCCCTCCACATTAGACACACAAAGAACACGATGTTTTGCTTCCTGTTATGTTTTAACCGCAGTACACGTTCTAGTACACCCCCCAGTTTATAAAAATGGAGCCGATGTTTAAAAATTCATAGAATTCTAGGAGATAATCTTGACGATCACTGCAAACGGATCTTTAACCCTTCAGCATTTTGTCACAAACCTGACTTGCCAAGTGTGTCTAGACTACAGACTTTAACACCGCAAGAGCATTTTAAAATATTTCGTGCCTCAAAGTTACGAACTGTTAAACATTTATTTTATTTTCCTCTACATTTTACGATGTTTACTGCATACGTCTTGAATTACAGTACACAAATTTAGGAGAAATATTATAGAAAACATGTTTTCTCAGTGGAAATAGTTGTTGCAACTTATATAATTTTAATCAGTCTACTGCTATATCAAAATCTTGTTTTCAGACGGCTTCTATGGATATCGCCCCTCCCCCCACCTCGGCCAGTTGGGACTTCACTAAAAGCGTATTTTCTACACGTTAATCTGTATATAACATGTACACAGCCTACAGGCAACACCACAGACTGTCGACGTACCGCGTCTGTGCATGTTTTATGTACCTCCAGGAAATCGTATTTCCTCTCGCGGTTGCTGTTTTGTTTGTATGTCAACGCGACGCAAATTGCGTGTACTAATGAAGCGGGCAAGCTTCCACTTACATTTTCAGGGAGCAAGCTGATTAAAAGTCTTGCCTTCTACTCTGCTTATCCCAAAAGAGCACTCTGAATATGTATTCGAATTGTGGGATGAGTTATTTAATTAAATGTATTTCCAAGCTCTTCATTAATTTCTACATCAATACTATTTACGAATTAATATATATATATATATATCGTATATATACATGTGACTTCAGAATTGAGTTTTAAAAGTACTCGAAACGTAAGTGCTATAAATATCCCATTAGACAATTTTAAAGCTGAATGATAAGGAAGGGAGAGGCTGGATAATTATTACACAGCACAAAATGTAATGGTGATGAATTTACTGGAAGATTTATTTTCTACAAGTCATGATTTATTTTCAGTTTTGTTGCTCTTCTCCTGGCTGAAAAGAAATTAGTGATTAATATGTCACGTTCGAACGTACCGAAATCCTGTCAAAAAAATTCCTCTTCCCTAAATATTATGACATGAACACAGACCTGCATAAAGTTGGGCACAATTATCTTCCCCTCTGTAACCACTATCTTAAGGTAAAAATCTCGATTTACATATATATATATATAGGAATTTATTGTACAGTGCACAAGATAGATGACAGAACATACATCAGTTTAGTAGGCAAAATAAATGGAAGAGACGGCTTTGGAAAGAGGCTTGGATTGTAAGGTAATAAAAATGTATAGCAAAGAGGATGTGTTCGTGTACAGACCGGATTAGATGAATGTAGATGAGGTCAACTGGCGCGCCTTTGTGAAAACGGCAATGAATATTCGCATTCCTTAAACCGGAGGAGGGGAATATCTTGAGCAGCGGAGAAATGTCAGCTTCTCAGAAGTTCGTGAATTTAGTTATCTGGATTGAGTCAAGTCACATACATTTCCACCTTACGAAGATTTTCGTATATTAAGTAAATCAATAAATGTATCCATATATGGTCTATGTGCACAATGGTACGTAGGTTGCGGGAAAGCTTAAACATTCTGTGATGCCAATCATATGTTAATTATAATGTCTGAAACCTAAGGATATGTTTCAAACATATTCAAAATAATCGGCAAATATTACACGTAGGTTACAATATAAGCCTTTATGTGTAATTATACATACCGACTGACAGAAACCTTCATAGATATCGTGAAGTTTTCACACCATGAAATATATACAACTGTTTATGTTTCTTTTCACAGAAGTAAAGGGCAATGAATTCTAAATTTTCGCTACGTGTTCACTATTGTAATTAATACAACGTGCAATTACAATTACTTGGAAACAAGTATTCAGAGAAATGTTTTTTCACCCACCAAAGATAAACGTTTTAGGAAAAATGAACACATTATGTAACGATACACTTAAAAATCTTTACACCTTGTACAATATTATTTTGGGCCGGGATAGCGTAGTCGGTATAGCGACTCGCTACGGGCTGGACGGTCCGGGGATCGAATCACGGTTGGGGTAAGATTTTTTGCAGCCGTCCAGATCGGCCCTGGGGCCTACCCAGCCTCCTATACAATGGGTACCGGGTCTCTTTCCCGGGGGTTAAGCGGCCGGGGCGTGGAGTTGACCACCCACCCCATCTAGTGCCAGAGTTAAAGAAAGAGTAGAGTTATACCTCTACTCCCCCTCTGGGCCTTCGTGGCCTGTTCTAGGGAGAACTTTACCTTTTTACAATAGTATTAGTGTAACCTAATAAGGTAGATTTTTATGTGTTGGACAGAGGCATATATTTAATTCCGGAAGAAAGAATACGTAAAAGACTGGTGTGGACAGTTCTAGTGAGATTGTCACTTGTAAGGTCTGGAAGCAGCAGCAGGTATAAATCCGGCTAAACTGCCCCACAATCCAAACAAGGTCAGTGCTTTGTACGTATTACAGATAGTTATGATTGCTGTTTCTAAGTGAATGTCATCTCTGCGTCCCTTTGAACACTACAAGAGAGTGTACAGTCTGTCCTGAACCTGACGAAACACAGACATATATGTTCTGTATAGTAGCAATTTCGTCATATCTGTCATCATCTGACTCATACCAGACACACGATAGATGTCAAACAGCAATGACAACACTAATTAAGTAGGCATTAAAATTATCGTTTGGGATATACGATGTGCAAAATGTTGAGGTACTCTTGGTGTGATTTAACGGAAATCCTACCAACGTTTCTAGAATATAAAGCAAGAACCTCAGCGAAAGAACCTATTTTATCACGCAAAATTTCCACGCATCCTTTACGTACAAACGTGTCAAATAACAAAGCGAAAAATTGTCACACTTCTACAACCCCTTGATAAAAAGTTTTATTGATGCTGGCTTCGTAATAAATTGAAGACTGCTACTAGTCTCCTTGTGTGGATGTCTGCTCGTTCTTACTCATACCTCTTCGGAGCTATGTAAACTTGATATTAGTACCACATAAGATTTTGTCTTGTCTTACATCTTACTTAACTAAGACATGTATAACATACCGGGAAGATACTAGTCAGACAGTTTGTAACAGCAAGATAATGCGGGGCGTATAGAAGCCTAGGACAGATCAGAAAATATATTCTACCGGAAAAATGTCACGAATTGAAGTCATTTGGAAGACCCAGGCCTAAGTCGTTGGGTAATATTAACGTTACAGGGACGGGCTGTCAGTCTGTGGATTCAATACAAGTGGCTCAAAATACATGCACATTGAGAGCTTTATGGAGCACAGTAACAGGCATTCTGTTTCTGGGAACTGGAAAAATGACCGAAGTCTGGGAACCTTCGAAAAAGAAAGTCTTCGAAATTTGGACAGAACAGTATTTTCGCTGTTTTTCATCATTCAATTTTTAACCTGAAACACATTTTGATTTATCCGATGTTCCTGCAGAATAAGTTCTCTTCTTACGCCATTCAGCACTAGGTTAGTATCATTTCACAGGTCTTCCATCACGGTCTAAAATCGGATGAAATGTTTAACGAGCGTCCGACATAGCATTTTTCCCAATGGCTCGACAGCCCCTTGGGGGCCTAGGCCGCCTCATTTTTCGAGGCTTCACGATCACACACTTTTTAGACACACCACACACGGTATGACTCCTCTGGACGAGTGACCAGCTCGTCGCAGAGACCTCTACCTGACAACACACAACACTCACAAGAGACAGACATCCATGTCCCCGGTGGGATTCGAACCCACAATCCTAGCAAGCGAGCGGCCGCAGACCCACGCCTTAGACCGCACGGCCACTGGGATCGGCCCGACTAGAATAATATGACAAAATAAGTACAATTTTAGAGAGGAAAAATACTGAACATATTTCATTTTACAATCCTTAAACTTTGATAAATCAGTGTCAAAATAAAGTAACCTATTGTCTAGAAGAGGGTGAACCAAAAATTTTCATTAAATTGAAAGACTTACAGTGGCGTTTCACGTGATTAAAACGCAGCTGCAATTGAAAATTTGTTACGTATATACAATAGCTAACAAAATAGGTACAGAATTGCAGAATTTATATTTCCCACCGTACGGACAAAAGTGTTCTTCGTTTGTCATTAAAAAGAGTACTGACTATATGAATTTACATGATAGTGCTCTAATATGCAGTTAAACCACACTCAGATATTGAAGCAGAAAAAAAATCGTTTCACAGTATTATGCCTTTGATGTGAATGGTTATATTGTCACTGGTACACTTACACGGACAGCAACTAAATGAGGCTCATTTACAGAGCGCGTGTGAATGATATCTCAGAGCGCCTGGTTCACGATATTAGCCAATTTTAATATCGTGCTATTTCAAATTATATTAAAAACTCTTGACAGTTTTGAATTGCCCTCCAGCTGTTAAACCGAGCAACATACAATATAACACCTACAAAAACACATAGGCTTAAATCTTATAAATTATAGTGGAATATCTGGCCTTAAATAAGATTTATCACTGGCCAATCTCACATGCTGTTAAGTGGAATTTTTATATCTTTATAGAGTTCATATATACTGCAGACAGAAACTGTGTTAGACGCCTAAACTCAATGGTCTATTATTATTATTTATTTATTGAAGGGTCCCGCAGCAGATTCTACGGACGCACCGCAGCCTTAAGGCTTATTGTGCAACCCTGTGATGAAAATGATAAGGTTTTTTCTGCTTTTACATTTTAACGGCGAACCGGTGGAATGAAATTGATAAGGAAAAACCGAAGTACTCGGAGAAAAAACCTGTCCCAGTGTCACTTTGTCCACCACAAATCCCACATGGACAGAACCGGGATCGAAACCGGGCCTCCGCGGTGAAAGGCCGGCGACTAACCGCCTGAGCCATGGCACGACCAACCCAATGGTTTAGAACTGTTTCTTATGTTGCGTTAAAAGGAACAGAAGGAATAATATACTTTATGCAGATTTTACGTATAATATTTTGTAGCTTCACATTTATTTGCAATTATATCTGTGTAGCAACTCGATAATTCTAATTAGAAGATTCCTGGAAAGTAGGAATTATATTGCACTTACATATAATCCAATAACACGCTTAATAAATACACGCTGAATACGTATATAGAGATGGGAGTAAAGTCCCTACATGTGTTCGATATATTTACTGTGCGCAGAAAACCAAAAGAAAGTGCATGTTGTACAAAAGCCCTTGATTAATTTTGTCGGTTTTATTTACACTGTGACGTTAGAAAGACTACACAAAAGGGATTTTGTTCTTTAAAAATGCTAAGCTTTTAAAAATACTGTCGTTATATAAAAGGCGCCCATATTTTTGAACAATGTATCAATAAAAATCCGGAACTGTACACAACTGGTGAAAAAAAAAATTATTCATGAAGATAAACTGATATGCATGGACTAGGCAGAAGAGGAAGGATAAAGCTTGTTGAAGCAGAGTGAAGTGCTAATGCTCAATATACGGCGCTAGGTTTCTAAGGGCTTACAGAAGGGAGAAATAGCTTGCTGAGGTAGAAATACGGTTGAACCCAGTACACCGCAAAGCACAATTGTCTCTGTCTACAGTCGCATCCGCTTGTACCTACACATTCAATACCAAAGTTAGTTTATACATCATATTTATTTTATTTTATATTCTGTAATTAGCACACAGAAGGATTTAAACAACCAGCAATAAAAAATATGATTGTTCAAAACATTTACACGAACTAATAGTGAAACTTAGTCCCAGCTGTCAGCAATCTGTAACCAAATCTGCTCTTCTCAAGAGACCAATACTAGTGTTCAAAATACTTTAAAAAGTCATGGATGTCCGTAACTAACTAAATAACAAATACGTAACACATATTTCGAGCCTGAATAGCGTAGACAGTACAATGACTAGGCTATGGACTGGACGTTCCGGGGTTCTAATCCAAGCAGGAGCAAGAACTGCTTCTCTTCTTTAAAAAGTCCGGACATGCCCTGGAGCCCACACATCCTCCTATTAAATGGGTACCGGTGTTCTTTCCCGAGGGTAAAGCGGCCGGGGCGTAAAATTAACCACCCACTTCCACCTAGTGTAGAGGTTAAAGAAAGAGTAGAGCTATGATTTTACTAGCCCTGTATGCCTTCATGGCGTGAACAGGGAACAACTTTTTATTTATTACTATACATTTGTGACGTAAATTCAAAAATAATATAAATATGGGTCTTAAACGCAGGAATCGCGTTTCGGTTCCCGATAGGGACAAAACCCTTTACCTTTTCCTAGAAGCTTTCGAAATAGTTCTGGGACCTACCAGGCCTCTTTTTAATAGGTATAGGGGGCTCTTTTCTCGGAGTCAAAGTTCCCGGGACATGCAGTTGACCACTCACCTCTCTCCAGTTCCGAGGTTACAAATGACTGAGGTTACATGTTCACTTTCCCCCATACTTCATGGCGTGCACAAGGCAGAAGGTAAAGTTTTCTCTGTCCACGATATGAAAGCAAAGAGGCGAGTAGAAGTACAGCTCCACTCATTCTTAACCTCGTCACTAGATGGAGGTAGGAGGTCAAATTCACACTTCGGCTGCTTTATTTCCACAAACGAAACCCCGATACCCATTGAATAGAAGGCTGGGTAGGTCCCAGAGTCGGTCTGGATGGTTTTGGAGAGGATAAAAACCTCAAACCCCCTGCTGGGATTCGAACCCCGCACCGTCCGGATGGTAGCCTGGTCGCTATACCAACTACGCTGCTATTCCGGCTCGCGGCGTGTACAAGAACTTCAACCTGTAAGTTTATGAGTCTTAAAGAAGTACAGTGTGAGAGTGTGGACTTGAATAAACGGCTGAGGGTTGGGTCTAGTGACGTAACCTAGTGCCGTACTTTTGTGAACACGATAGTTCAGTCCCGGGCAGATGAACGACTATCAGCTTTTCTTGGAATGTGTCCCGTGGAGCTTGTGTGGGGTGATTATTCAATATACTAATTGCCTTAAATTTCACATACCTGAAGTAGTAATAGCGACGTGAATAAATAAAGTTAATAAAAATGACGGGGAAAGAATGGAACAGATGTGATGGAGATGCGTATCAAGTTTGGGAAATGTTACGACGCATCTCTAGTTTTAAGCATCAGGAGCTATATTCGAGGTTTCACGCAGAGTTATCGCGACTGATTCATATTCCTGTTATTAATATTAACGCTAAACAAGAACAGTGCACAGATTGTAGCTAATATGTTTTAGGCAGTTGGAGCGTCTATAAGCAGAACATCGCTTGTTTAAATTTTAATGTGTTTTCCTTGCAACGGAAAGGAAATACGAACATCTGCACAAGGATGGCATTCAAAGTAAATTAAATCCAAGCTCCTACACGTAGCTATGAAACTAACCCAATAACATTCTCACGGAGGGCTGCAAAATCGTCCGTGTGAAATTTCGGACTATGTTTTAGAGAGAATCACACTATCTGAAAGGCAGATTCAATTTCCCGCCGAGATCAGTATATGCTAGTCGCAGCACGGAGAGATTACTCTCTGCAGGAGAGCGCGAATTGAGTACAGTCTGACAAACAAGTTCTAAAAAAGCGCTCGCCTTTGTAAATCACATAAAGCTCAAGGAGAAATTGGGATTTCTTTTTCGTAACCCTGAGAGTAGTATATTTATTGATTCCAACAATATGAGCAATAAACTAAACACTGGCAAAATCGTATAATAATCTCTACCATCATCATGTCACTGGCACCATCACCATCTTCATAAATGTAGGCGGCTCTCTTCAGCCGTACCTAAACGCGGACCGCCTTAACTTGTGATAAAACTAGAAACATTTATTGGTAGGATTACAATCGGTTAAACGATACAATTGGCATTAAATATACAGCTAATCTGAATTTTTCAGGTAGGAATCTACTGCACACAATTTGATACTACGATGTAGTAAAGTTAGAAGGAAGGATACAAATGACGGAAAGAGGAAGAAGGCGTAAGCAGCTACTGGATGACCTTAAGGAAAAGAGAAGATATTGGAAATTGAAAGAGGAAGCACTAGATCGCACCCTGTTGCGAACTCGCCTCGGAAGAGGCTTCGGACCTGTCGTAAGACAGACCACAGAATGAACGAATGATGTATAAAGACCTTTGAATTTCTTTTATGATGGCTCTGAAGTGTCCATTGTACAGTACGTGAAATAAAGATGTGGACACTCATGAGCCCACATATTATTCAGAGGCGTGATGCTTGTCTTTAAATGCTCTCCTTTGAGTGCTACAATTAAATCTGCGTCCTCCATTCTCATGCTCCTCATCTAACACATTCGGTTTTCGCTTCACAGCCATATTGATATAGCTCGATATATTATATCTACACCACGATACGTGTGAGGAAAACAAAAGATCGCTATTAGACCATATAACTTGTTTCGTTTGCCTGCATATACGTTGGAACGAATTTTAAGAGAGTTACTGGATTCTGTAGAATAGTTTGTTGGATGAGAAATAATGATGTAGTTGAAATACAGGTTTTCTCTTTACGAAAAGTGGTTTAAATACAACAGGCTACGACAAAATAAATGTTTTCCATAATTTATGGTCGTCGCATTCCATAACAATAATTTTGTAATAAATAATTCTTAAGTAAAGGATTAGAATTGGATATAAATCCCTTAATTCTCTATGCATCAACGCAATTTTGCCATGGCGCAACAGCCCAGAGTGGGCCAGGGCCTCCTCATTGTCGAGACTTCACGATCGCACACAGACATACCACACTCGGTAGGACTCCTGTAGAAGAGTGATCAGCCCTAGGCAGAGACCTCTACCCGGTAACAACAACATTGACAAGAGACATAATCCATGACCCCGGCGGGATTCGAACCCGCAATCCCATCAAATGAGTGGCCGCAGATCCACGCCTTAGACCGCGCGGCCACTGGGATGGGTCCACCAACGCAACACCTCCGCCTATCAAATAGACCAGTGATGTAAAACTTACCACTCTAGTAAGGTGAAAGAATGTTATCGATGCTGCATAAGAAGAAGTTTGAAGCGTATTTGGTGAAGAAAATAATGTCTGCAAACGACTGAGGCTCTGTCTAGCTGGAATTATGAGAGCACGTCGAATAAAACCGACAAGACGCTACCAAAGTGCCAATAAGTTCCACGTTCTAAAAAGTCCCAACAGTAAACAGCACTTACGTTTTAGAACACAATAGCGAGCGAATTCCCACGTACGTGCCAATTCGGCTCAACTCCCTAGATATTTACCTGTCCACTGATCTCCACACTGAGTAGGAACTTAATTGTCACGAGATGCAATAGAGAACTGTGTCAATATGTCGAGCGTACAGTAGAGATATGGAGCTTCGCGAGTATTAGTGTGTGCAGAATGTTTAAAGGCTGAAACTGGTCATTTGAAATTGCCTAGATCAATTCATGCAGCAAGCAGATAATGCAAGATGATGACGTATATCCAGAACATCCGCTTCACTTTCATGAGGATAATCGAAATTATTTGAGGTGAAAGAATTGCAGGTGTTGGATACAACATATTATGTCCGTAAGAATGTTAATAAAGGGGAATAAAAACCACATTTCTTCGTGATCTTTAGGGTTATCATGGCGGTAAATATGCAGATAAATCTCGTCTGCGATGTGACTCTTTGTAGCTCGATAAATACGTAACACCGTTGCTAAGGAAGTCACTGCTTCCAAATTTAGCACATTATATTATTAATACTTACTTCACTAATATATATATATATAATATATATAATACTTACTTCAATAATAAACTATGTTTCGAAAATAGTTCTGCATGCGTGTCTCGTCTTCCCTGTAAGTGTTACAGGGCCCAATAATCTTTATTCTTTGATTCAGTTACAGTAATACATACGTAATATGTGGTGACGATTTCAAATTATGAACGCCTCGTAACCCAATTTTCACTATCACTCTCTTTCTTTCATCCTAGTCCCATGTAACGTCTGTAGCAACTAGTTCTTGAACGTCCAAACCTTCCTTCTTTCTCGTTAGAGTGACAGGCAGAGTTAACTTTCATTCTAAAACTAAGGGTAAAACTGTTTAATGAGCATTCGGGGTTTTACCTCTACAAACATTTACACGTTCTTGCCTTCCTAATTAACTACATGGTCTTGTTATCCAAAGGACCAAAATATGCAAGACAAGGGCATAGTATTGAATATTTTAATCTTTGTATTTTTAGACAGAAGACAAAAACATATAAGACTCGAATAATGTAATAGCAATGTACAAGATGTTGCCTTTTATGGGCTTACAACATCTAACCGCTCGGTAACTGACTCTCAGTACGCCGCGCCATTAACTCCATAAAATTTGGAACATAAATTACGAGTTAAACTCAAAGGAAGTTAAAACAACAGGAGGGAAGTTTATTACGTGTTCACTTTATTTAGCTGAATTAAACTTAAAATTAACTGCCTTCACATAAATATAAATTCAAGGTAAATAGAAGAATTTCCGTAACCAGTGCGCCTTTCTCTCAGGAAGGAGCAAGCAATGGACAACGTTGTATGTAGCACGAAAGTTTCGAAACATAGAAAAGGAACCTAAATTAGCTTTAAAAGTCGAATAATAAATAACAAGTAGAGATGTGTTGGTCATAATTGCCCTCATTGCCAGGTGCATTGAGTTTCCTCTAGCAGCTGTTGCCTTCTGTTGCACCTATTCTCTTGACTTCTAGACACTTCTAGACGACTGGTTCCACAGTTACAGAAACATATCAGTGACAAAAATCCTTTTCAGCGTTGTAGCGTTTTATGTAGAATTGTTTCTAAATGCGAAGAAAAGACAAAACAGAAGGCACATCTGATTTGTCCCAAGTTGTAGGAAGCATATTCCTCAGCTAAAACCTAATTTTCTGTAGCTGCCTTTTGTATACCCTTAAAATGTAGCAATGCTATACACTAAACGAATATTAGTGAAACTTACGAAACAATGGCAGGTTAGTTTGAAGAATACTAGCTCAACCAGAAGAAAGTCTATAAAAATATAATAAAAATCTTGATGGCATAAGCTTTTCATAAGGAAATATACAAAAGGGGTAAAAATAAAAATGCATTTAACATGAAATATAATTCGAGAAGGAACTGCTGAAAATTATTCTCTTGCAATTGAACAAAACGGTATCCTGAATAAAATTGTACCTTTGCTTCTCCAACCTAAAACCCTAGAAATTAAATTACACCAAAATTATAATTGTCGGTCTTTTTATACTGCTATCAAGCTCGCGCTTTCCACGTCAGAGAAAGTCGTAGGTCAGGATGTAGTGGAAAAGTTGTGATAATACATGGACCTACGGCAGGAGAATAACATATGAGTAGAGACTATTGTATAAAAATGTGATTACTGAAAAGAGAAGTGGATGGGGAGTCAAATAATGCATTCAAACGTTTACTAGGAAAACTTGAAGAGAAGGTACTAATTTTGGAAACTATGACTAGATGGAGTAACATTAAAATGGGTGTTAATTAAATAATGTGTAAGAAAACAAACAGGATTCAAATTGGTTTTAATAGAATGATAGAATAGATAAAGCTTCAGATTAGATACGTTTCTTGACCATCTGGGCAGCTCTCAGCTTTACCAGAACCACGAATTAGTCACATTTATTTTATTTGTGCTTAGCCCACTCTGCAAAAGATTACTGTTTCTGACGAGAAGTTTTTATGAACAAATTGAGCCTACATTTTAAATTTCAAATGAAGTTACATATTACAACATTATGCCGATAGTCTACACTAAGAATGCTCGCAATTGATACATCGTACAGGTAAATTTATTGTAGATATCTACATTAAAGATTTACTTCCCCATACCTAAAAACGATACTGCTCATGTCCAGCCTGTCACCTGTTCTTTGGCTGATTTTCTCCTGCCAATCTTTCTCCACGTTTCAAAAGGAGTAGCTGTCTCCTCCCCTTCAGACCACACATAAAGCCCATCCGTTATATTTTCCTCTCAGATGAAGAATGGATATGAAAATGAAATATTTCTCCATAGCTGCCGAAATACTTTACAAAATAATCGCTAAGAGCGCGGTTAGAAAATGCATGCCTTTTAATAAATAGTTTCTGAGTCAGGTTCAACGACCTCGCTCTGAACCTCGTTCAGCCTTACACATCCTTCAAAAATAAAATATTATAGATTAGGTTTTTTCCGTACTTCATGTCACTTCCTGACAACTCTCTGAGGCTACGTTTCAATCTTTGTCAGGCTAGGATAATTTTAATTTCCGGTTTTAACATAATTTTCGCCATTGAGATCAGACGTTCAAGCTTCAAAAGTTTTTCATTTTGAATTTTACTGGACTTTTAATTAAATTTTAATTTTCTTCTCACCCATGTATGAAGGCGAATTGCTTAGTGAAAAAGTCATGTCTCATCCAAAAATAATCCATAGGCTTCATACCCACAGTCGATGTGTAATCTTATTATTGTTGCCATCCGATATAACAGCTTACGATACTGGCAAAAGAGCCATCGATATAAAACAGGACAGACAACGTACGTATGAACGTAACATTTGTAACAATTGTTGCCGTGGAAAAGCAATAAGCATTACATACACCGTATTATATTGTTATCTGGGGCATGTCTGGCTGTACTATATTTTTCTACATTATCTCATAAAGGGCACGATTTTTGAAAGAAAGAAAAAGTTATTTTACATAAAATTTTTATTTTCTCCACAACGTTTGTCTGAAGCTTTTCTCATTCTAAGAAGAATTCAGCGAGATACTACCAAAAATGTATATAGGCCTTCAGGTAAAGTACTCGTTATTCTTTTCAGATTTTAATTAGAATTGAATGTTCTCAACAGATTTTCGAAAAATCTTCAAACGTAAAGTTTAGTGAAAATCCGTATATTGAAAGCCGAGTTTTGTAGAATACGGTGTTCTGCGTGACATGTGGCTTTTGCGGTGGGAGAGGAGAGATACATGCAGGATTTTGGTGGGCAAACATATAGGAAAGCGACCTCTTGGATGACCTAAGCGTAAATGGAAACAGAATATTACAACGGATTTTCAAGAAGTGGAACAGGGCAGGGGCCATTTTTTAGGTTTTCGCAGCCTTGTAGCTGAAATTTCCGTTCTTCTGGTATATGAAGTCGCTTCGCTGGGTAATCATTTCCCGACGTTTCGATATAAAGTATTGGCTTCATCTTCAGCGGTTAAGAGGAACAATAATAAGAACTAAACTTTTACACAGTCGGTTCTGTTATTAGGCGTGTTCCGTTAGAGCGAACTGCCTATAACTCAATATATAAATAGGTGAACCCTGTTTGTACAACGCACACTTTTCGCATACGCGAGTTGGCTATTAAGCGAATCCAGCAAACATTGTACAGATATAAGTTTGGACGACGGACGAAATTTTTTTCACATCTGAGCCAATTTTTATTACGAATTTTTTTTTTATAACACGAGGTGTCACAAGAGCGCAATTTTTTGTTTATAGCAGAACTGACTGTATGTAATTTACAGAATCGTTAGTCTTCAAATAGCTGATAGAATATTGGTGTATATGAAAGTAATGTACCAACAGTTGTATGGAAATATATGCCTACACTTGGGAATAAGACATTCTATGAACAGAGTTTTGTGTTTTAGAAAATTATATTGAAAGAAATATGTAAACCTAAGGACCATAGGGTAAAATGTGAAAGTACGTAGAAATTTACGTCGTGAAAATGTTCACAGTGCACACTCTTTTCTTACAAGTGTTAGGGCCATTAATACACAAGCATGAAATAGTTATATGTAGCATATATAAGGCAAATAACAAACTCACGCAAAATTTTACTGGTTCGAAAATTTCAAGGAAATAAGTAACTTAGTAGTCCTACGAGTGAATTGTATAATAATATTAAAGTGGTTCTTACATAAGAAGTTATGACTATATAAAACAAATTCAGCTGCCTCAAGGAGATCAGGTAGAGGCTTTCTGTGAACATGGCAACATATTTTCAGGTTAAATGGGATTACGAAATTACTAACCCACAAGTAACTTAACATTACAAGTAATAAAACCTGATTGAATAACCTGAATAAAACATCCAGCCAGTGACACACGCTGTAAGTTACACTTCGAGATAGCACGAGGTTTGGAATGTCTTCTGTATGTATATCAATTTCCATATGGCCATAGGGCATGCAGTAATAATGCATTATAACATGGCTTTGATCAGTCTGTTATCAACGAATACTGATCCCCTGCGTATGTGGCATTGTGGTCGTTTGTACAGAGGTACTTGGATCGAAGCCTGTGACCTATTACATGGATCAGGTTTACCGTTAATATAGTCGATTAAATTCCAATATATCTGTTTGTTGTTCCAGGCAAACCACAGTCCTATAAATACCATGTAGTTAAATCACGTTATCAGTGTAAAACGTTGATTCAAATCCCAGTCAAATTGAGGGCGCGGGTTTTGTTAATTTGTCAACAATTTTTTAATATCAATTTTATCTCTCTCCCTGTAGTAGGGGGAAGTTCCAGTTATTTTCAAAATACTTGTGTGTCCAAAGTAATTTAGTCAAAAGCGATGAGTTATGTTACTTCAGTATTCTACATTCCTGAAATTCAAAATAAAACAAAATTCGACTTATTTCTTTTTCGCAAAGAAATTCATTGTGTTCTGCAAAAATTACTTTTTTAAACCGAAGCATTGTGCGTGATTCTCTTGCGTTTAAAATTTAAAACTGTTTCAAAAAATCACACAAAACGAATATTTACAAAATATGCTGATTATAGACTAATATATATAAGGTAGTTGTTCCTTTTGTTGATCCGAAACAGCACCTTATTAAATTATCACGACATGCGTGTAGTAAAAACTGCATCACCCAAACTTCGGGTTCATCGTAAGTTGCTTCCACTTTTATTTCTGAAAAAAAAACTATAATGCATTAGTCCCTCGGTAATCCGGATCCCCGTGTGTTAAGGACAATTTTGAGCCAAACATAGTCCAGTATTTCCCAATGAAATCATTATTAAAATACATTATTATTATAATATACTGTTATATACAGTATTTTCGCATTATGTAGCTTTTATTTAGCACTGAGTGATGATTTTTTGTATGTTACCTACAGCACGGAGTTTTTCCGGTCGGTGGCCTGGATTTCCGGGTAATCTCGACTCCCCCATACAGTCCGTATGACCGAGGGACTGCTGTAGAAAGATATCAGAAACATACTCGGTTACAGTAATAAAATACGTTTCAATTATTTTCGAATAAAGGTATCAAAATAAAGTATATACAAAAAAGATAAATTTTATACACAAATGTATTATACAATTCTGGGAAATAAATGTTGGAAAAGCATTTCGTTTTCAGAGAAGTACAGTCACATTATTTGATAAATGATCGGAATATTTACATAAGCAAATCCCGGTAGACGTGAGGTCTAAGGTGTAGGGCCGCGGCCTCTCGATTGCTGGGATTGTGGGCTCGAATCCCACTGAGGGCATGGACCTTAGACTCTTGTGTTAATATTGTGTTGTGTCGGCAGTCATCTCTACGATGAGCTGATCACTCGTCCAGAGGAGTCCTACCGTGGGTATGTATATAACTGTGTGGAATCTAGAAACTTAAAAAATGACATGGCCTAGGCCCCGGTTGGGCTGTTGCACCAGAGAAAAGAAACTGTACACACAGTTGTGTTCATAGTACTGTGTCTATTGCGGTAAAACTTTTCCCCCTTTCTGAGATGCAACCTGCAAAAAATGTATGTTTATTGCAGGAGCTTCTGGGTAGCGAACTGCTTGCTAATATTTGTGGCCTTCTAGGGGAACTTGAATTCCATTTATTCAGGTTAACGTGACGGATAAGTAATCTACGAAACATTATTTATTGATAAAGCTGCAGTTACAAATTATAGGCCAAGAAAAGAGCTGAGATCCAGAAATTATATTCTTCTTATTTAATACAGTGTTTTTTTTTTGTGGTGAAGGGCCCCGCAGCAGATGCTACGGACGCACCGCAGCCTAGAGGCTTATTGTGCAACCCTGTGATGAAGATGATTATTTTTTTCGTTTTTCCAAGTAATGGAGCACCGGTGGAATGAAATATACAGGGGAAAACCGAAGTACTGGGGGAAAACCTGTCCCAGTGCCACTTTGTCTACCACAAATCCCACATGGACTGACCCGGGATAAAACCCGGCCCTCAGCGGTGACAGTCCGGCGACTAACCGCCTGAGCCATGGCACGTTTACAGCCAGGAGATTATAAAACGTTTATTCATGAAATATCGGAACTTAGCTCGAGGCACATCGGCGTCAAATTAAGCATGAATAAGTTTCATTTATTTTTCATTCAAATAAAATCTTTGGCCGGATTATGTCCATTGAGGTCTCTGTAACGTAATTCTCAATGTCACTACAGGAGGTTCCACTGTTCTTTGTTTATTGCTTCAATAAAAATCCATTAATTTCTTCTTCCAGTTTCAGAAATATACGAAACGTCTGAAGTGGCGTTATTCTTGCAGCGTTAAATGACGTTAACCCAGGCAAAAAATTTATTTAAGGACGAGAACTTTTAGCCTGAAATCTCATGAAAATTGAACGACATACGAATAAAGGTCTAATCCTTAACATTTTTACAGGAAATAGGTTACGGGCTGGACTATAATGGGTTCGAATCCCAGCAAGGGCATAAGATTTTTCTCATCTACAAATTGTCCACACCGTCTCTGGGGACGCACAGCCTCATACTGAATGGGTACAGGTGTTCTTTTCCGGCGATGCAACGGCTGGGGTGTGATGTTGAACAATCACCTCCATCTAATGCCGAGGTTAAGAATGAGTGGAGCTACGAGTATAACTCCACTTACCCTATATGCCCTTATAGGGTGAAGAGTAACAACTTTACCTTCTTACTTTACCTCCTATTGCTCACCGCCGCTGTCTTAGTTGTTACCTCACATTTAACTACTTTTCTTGCTCTTACAGTGGATTTAGTGATTTATAGCGATGATTACAGTAACTTGTATGAAAGTATCATGGAACTGTACTAGAAACACAAGATACGCGACCATACAATGACAGCTAGGGCTATAAGATTTGTGGTACAGACTTACGGACCAGCCGCCGTGACTGTGCGGCAACTTCTCCAACATGTTTGTATGACGTGTGCTCTAAACATGGGTTTGCAGGCGCCAGGGGATCGACATTCTCGCAAACTCGTACGGTATGTTGCACTTAAGCGTTTGTACAAATACTCCGTAGGTAACCGCGAAAAAAGACAATAAACAGTAAAAATGTCAATGGTAACTCAAATATAAACAGGCCGATAATGTTTTAAACGTGTTGCGGTGTTGGTTTTACAGTAATGTCAATTTTAACCACTGTAATGGGAAATTTGTGACACACATGTGAAAGTAAAATTAGATTAACGCAAAGAATGTAAAAATAAAATGTCATTACATTCATTGTACACAGTTTGGTCAGACTGTTTTAGATACAATTGCATACTTTAATTAAAACCTGTATCGTTTGTAATAGAATTTCCAAATACATATATATGTATTTCCAAATTATACAATGTGACTCACACTACGGAACAAAGCCATTGTTAAGTTACAAAATACGTATTTGAAAAATTGACAATAGTTTGTCACTTATTACAATTATTATTAAATGAGCCCTCTACGGAAAATTGTTTAAACGTGTTTTGAAAGAAGTACATAACTTTCAAAAAATTCAGAGCTTTGTACTACCAAATAAGATACGTATTGGAATTTTAGAACGTAGGAATTTAAGTTTCGACGTTTTGGAAATGAGTTTCATTACTTCAGTCTACACCTGCAGTGTGTCCTAAAATTTCCAGTACTCAGAGATTGAAATTTTGCCATTTCGCAGCCACGCTTTATGCTGAAGAGTGTTGACAAACCTGCATAATTTTTAGAAGCATTTGTAGGTGGCAAGACCAGTCAGTAGCCTTCAGGAAGCGAGCTGAAAGTCAGTCGAGAATGAGTTTAACACGCGGCCACAGAATCGCTTTCCTGGAATCGTAATTTCAGTGTAACTCTTATGAGAGGTGTGTGGAAATACGGCTGTGCAAATATCCTAATATTCTGGCGCCAAGTAAAATCACGCTGTATCAACTGGCACGCCACTTTCGCTACACTGGCTCAGTGGATGATAGGCGGCGAAGTGGGAGACGCAACGTAGTCACGTAGGATTTCGTCAGTGACATCTAGCAGCGAATATTACGACCGTCTCAGAAATCTGTGCGGCATTTGTCACAACAAAAAGGTGCGTCACGTGGCTCTGAGAGGTTTAAAGTTCCGTGCGTATCGAGTAGAGGTGGCGCAGGAGCTAGACCGCCAGACGTAGGGAAGCGCCGTCAATATTGCGAGTGGTTTCTTGATATTGAATTCTAAAAGGTTTTGACGATGGTATATGATATTGTGAAACACTTGTTTGTTGGACTTTGTCCATCGTCTTTATTATGAGTAAAATGTAAAATATAAAATTGTAAGATATAAAATATATAAAATCAACAGGATACATCTGAGTAGGCCTGAAGACGGAAGAAGAGCCTGTTCCAAAACAGCAGCAGGGTGGCTTAAAGATATGCCGAATTTCTGAAGTCGTAACTAATCTAGTTTATTATTTTGTTTTAACCTCCGTAATTTCAGTTTTCCTCAGTCAGCAGAACCCAAAAGTTGTGGGTATCGTAAGATATGAAGTATTAAAGCATGTGGTTGATGGCTGTTTCTATGCTCAGTCAGAAAGTCGACGAATTTAGATGTTATTGATGGGGTGGTTACTGCAGGAGAAGGATGCAGAGGTACAGAGGGACGGGGGGAAGCGAAATGAGAGGACGAGAGAGAAGGGGGAGCAACTGTAGGAGAACTGTGGTTTAAGAAGCAATACCTAATATGTTACAAGTGTCCAAAAGCTTTTAGTGCAAGTAGAACGCTACTGACTATGAGGAATACATTTGTTTCTGTGCCTTAAAATATCAAGGAATTTCTCTTTGGAGATAACAGATGGTGTAACGTTAAGTGGCATACAGTGCATTTATAATCAGTATCACATTTATTTTCGATCTTCGAATTAACAAGCAGTTTACTGGAGCGAGAACTTTACAATTTTTAATACTCAATTTTTGGGGTGTCGCATACCAGCGAAATTATTAACGATGGCAAATTGAATGCTGCGTTACCCACAAATACGTTGAAAATACATAAGGAAAATGTACTTACTAAAACACATTTGGCAGAAGTGGAATAGAGGAAATATATAACCGGAAACTTAATATTTTTAAATTTATTTCTGGTTATAGGCGTTTGGAAATTTATAAAAAAAATTGCCAAAAGCTTTTTCTAAACGTACCTGCTTACAGTGTAAAGTAACTAAGTCCGGAATTAAACAGAAGTTAACACGATACATATTTATTGTTTAAGCCGCGATAAGTCTCAAACGTTCCTTCAGGATCAAGCGTGAGGCTACTGGAAAATACAAAATTTGTCCACTCTCTGTACCACAGTGAAATGTGGTGTTCTGTCAAAGTAGATTGGATTTTACAGGATTTTAAATAATTGCAGAAGAAATAATGTACCAAAAGACAAAAGGACGTGTTACTTAAAGCTGCAAATAGGAAAAGTATTTTGTTGTTAAGTTGACGGACGTACACTAACCAGCAGTCACCAACGCTTATATCATAGGAGAGCATAATTGTGTTCACATGCACTGTATTTTTCGCTTGTTCCCTTTTGTGTCACATTCAATTCCTAGTAAACAATGGGACGATATGAAGGAAGGAAATTTATTATATGGTAATATGACGGTCTGCAGCCGATCGCAGTGGCCGCGCGGTCTAAGGCGTGGGTCTGTGGCCTTTCGCTTGCTGGGATTGCGGGTTCGAATTCCGTCGAAGGCATGGATGTCTCTCTATTGTGAGTGTTGTGTGTTGTCAGGTAAAGGTCTCTGCAGCGGACTGATCACTTGTCCAGAGAAGTCCTACCGAGTGTGGTGTGTCTGAGTGTGATCGTGAAGCCTCGACAATGAGGAGGCCCTGGCCCACTAGAAGCTGTTGCACCTTGGAAAAGAAATGATGGACTCTATTGTAGAAAGCAAGTATCTATCTTTGAAGTGATCCATGTACAGTGCGTTAATAGTTTTTTTATTAATGACTCCTCTTGATGTAAATGTGAATCTGAAATACCATACAGTAACATCAATTACTCCGCCAATCCCAGTGGCCGTGCGGTCTAAGGCGTGGGTCTTCGGCCACTCGCTTACTAGGATCGTAGGTTCGAATCCCACCGGGGGCATGGATGTCTGTCTCTTGTGAGTGTTGTGTGTTGTCAGGTAGAGGTCTCTGCGACGAGCTGGTTCCTCGTCCAGAGGAGTCCTACCGACTGTGGTGTGTCTCAAATGTGTGTGACCATGAAACTTAGACGAAACGAGGAGGCCCAGGCCATATAAGGCTGTCGACCCATAGAAAAAAAACATCAATTACTCCATCAAACAATCAGTCAGGACCTCAATCAGTCAACCAATCAAACTAATTGTTAACCGTAATGTATTCTATTGCCACATGACTGTCCTTACTCCACAGTTCAATGGCCATATTGAGTACATGTTCGAAACATGTAGCAATATATTGTACGCAGCTGTTCCTACCGAGCATGTGTAGTCACCAGGTGATTTTACTTCCTGCTGCAGCACTTAATTTTAATTATTTCGAGTAATTATACTCCGTTTATCAGCGTACCAGAACAACATAGCCACAAAATCAGTAGCCGGAAAATTTTGAAACATGAAAAATAATGATATTTGACTCCCCCTAGGGCTGAGCATAAGACCAATGAAAAGAGTGGATACGTTGAAGAAAACATTTATCCATAATTTAAAATGATAAAGGTCACAAATCGGCGCTTGAACACCGGCCAGCACGATACTTGCTCATTAGTCAGGTCTCAGGTATTTTAAACTAATATGAAACTTAATACCTCAAGTAAGATCTGAATTTTTAAAGATAAGTTATTCTTAACTTTCGTGAGATTTAGTTCTGTAAATCTTCTACCTCATTTATCTAAAAGATCTGAGATTAAGATTAACTCTGGAAAGGTATTTATTTCTAAAACAGTTTTCCGTCAGATATTTGTCGGATGCAGTTTCTGCTTAAGTACTTCAAGTTCATACTGAAGATTATTTTCATTAAAACCCTCCAAGGAATATCTTGATTTGACAAGATGAAATTTGTAAGTATCATTACTTAGGAATAACAGAATTATACCAATTAAGCACAACTCCGATATGTAAGAAAGTTACTATGGGAGGGCAAATCGTGTCTTTACAATAAGCAGTGAATGAAGATTGTTCTTTTAACTTTTTACATCACTTTTAAAAATTTCTTTAATTCTGTCGGCAGGATATTTGACTGTGCCTATGGTATTTTAATTAGCTGAACCGCTTGAAAACTCCGTTCATTCAAATATTTTCGCGATAATTTTTCTAAAATAAACACTTAATTCCTTCTACATTGAACAAGAAACAGATTGCCGTTCACATGTGCCACTCTACAGTGTCAAGCCGGATTTTACTTGCAGAAGTAACAGAAATCTTGTTAAAACATAAATAAAACCAAATTAGACATACAAGTATACAGGTATTTAATATATTAAAATATTCCGTGTGTTATTACATTCAATATGCTTTCTAGATTCAACAATATATTCACTTAGACTAATTATGACTTCCAAACAGAAATAAATGAGCAAACAACGTTGAGTGATACCTAATCAAATCGTAGAGTGTTTCACCACAATTTTTCAATCATCCCCTAAGTGTTCAATAACTAACAAACGCCTCATGTAGACCTCAATTTGTTTAGTGGTACAGGACATAGCATAGATATATATATAGGCCTTTTTATGTGTGTACATTCTCCGAAAAGCAGTGTTGAATTTTAGAAGTATCAAGCACATTAGCGAAAAAGGTAAACTGGGCAATATAAGCACGGAACTGAAAGCATCATCGCTAGGTAAGTAGAAACAATCAACTCGCCAGTGCAGATACACACAGATAAATAACAGTATAAAAGCATCCAAGGATGCTCTATACGGGAACATATTTAATAACACGTCGAAAATAATTTAGAAATATTCTTTTTCTGTGCTAATGGTAGAAACTTTCCAGTTAGCGGGATTACGGATTCCCGTAAACCGGACGAATATGGCCGTGCCATAGCTCAGGCGGGTTCGATCCTGGGTCAGTCCATGTAGGATTTATGGTGGACAAAGTGGCACTGGGACAGGTTTTTCCGCCGAGTACTTCGGTTTTCCTCTGTCAATTTCATTCCACCGGTGTTCCATTACTTGGAAAAGTGAAAAAGTAATCATCTTTTTCTCTTCATCTTCATCACAGGGTTGCACAATAAGCCTTAAAGGCTGCGATGCGTCCGTAGCATCTGTTGTGGAGCTCGTCTCCACAAAAAAAAAACCGGAAGAATGGTTTATGCGTTAGCGCGTTGTCCCACCCACTGTTATTTCAAGAATAACTGAAGCCAAATTATTTTGCGTAATCCGCAAGAACATAGAACGCACAATCTCATGTAGACGTACATAACACCGAAATATCTGGAGAAAAATAGACTCTAAAGGTACGTTTTCACGGGGATAGTTTACGAGCCGCTAGTGCGAGCGGTAAGTGAAGTTGCCCCGTAGCAACAGCCGCACTATCTACTTACTCGCGTACCCGGATAGGGCCACCTAAAGTTGACGACCGGGCTACTTTGCTGTCTTGTTACCGGTCACATGATCTACGAGCGGGCATGTAGAACCCCGTGGCAACACGTACTAGCTCACTCTGCGGCTAGTGTCAAGTTATGTTTATAGCTTGTTTTGACTCCACGTGTTGTTTTGCATTGTTACATAATTAAAAATGGTGTCCAATTGGAATAGTGAGGAAGTTGTCAAGATTTTAGATGTCTACGAGAACTTTGAGTGTCTTTGGAACATCCGACTACAATAATAAAATTAAACGCGACAGTGCAATGTCAAAACTAATGGGCGAACTATTAAAAAATATAATGTGGCTGTCGAAGGTGTGGATGTTCTACGAAAAAAATAAAAAGTATAAAGAACGTGAAGCTTGTGAAGATTGAAAAATCCAAAAAAAGTGGAGCAGGAGCTGACGATCAATAGAAGCATCAACCACTTCATCAACAGCGTTTTCCTACATTGTCCGACAGCAGTACCTACTTCCCAGTAACTGACCCGGCCTAGTGGCAATACAAATTTACCCGGTAACCTACTTGCCAGCTCGACTTACCAGCTCGTAAACTATCCCCGTGAAAACGAACCTTTAGAGCTGTATTTCCAACCAAACTCTATAAGGCTTGTAAATAATGCAGCGAAATGCCGTCTTCCTTTTTTATACGACATAAAGTTTAAAACGGAGATTCGAATTTCATGCCAGAGACGTAGCTCTATAAAGATGGCTGAAATGTGTTTTAACAATACTGAAACTTCATGTCTGAACGAAAATAATGAAACTGACGAGCTGTTATCGTCAACTGTCCCCCGGGAAAATTTGCCATAGATTGGACAAAAACTTCGTTTGCGATCTTATAACATAGGTGAACATCGAAGTAACGAGAATGTGACACACAAATCGATTAGTTTTCAAGACAAGACAAAAAGCTTTTCTTGGTAAAACTGACACTGCAACATACTTTGTTCATTCGCTTCTGAGATGTAGCTATATGACTTGCTGGTACCTCATTCTAAGGGAGGAACATAGACGGAGGTTGTCACAGCAAAGAATTCTGAGAATAATGTGACGTGTTACTTTCATTTCTTGTAAATAACAGGCTGTTACTTCGTTTGAAGTAAAGAAACATAGCCCAAGCGTGTCATACTTCTAAGAAGAGTATTTGGAACTAGGAGAGAAGAAGTAAAATTGTGATAAGAGACAGCAGCTCCAAGAGCAGCTTCATGATCTGCATTCTTCACAGATTATTCACAGAGTGACCAAATCGAGGAGAATAGCGCGTTGGAATATGCGAGATGTGGGGAAGGTAAAAATGCAAGGATGTTTAAAGGAGTTAGTCTTTCGATTTTACATACTCTGTTGAGCCATATGGCTGCGTTGGACTTACAGCGTGTCTCCTTTGTGTTTTTGTAGTTGTAGACCGTTTTTGTTTATTGGGCATTTGCAAATGCCAAACAGGCAAATTATGCAAGGATGCTTATTCTAAAATCTAGAATGAGGAGAGCACTTTCGGTAGCTACACGTAGACTGAATTGTAGTATTAGTAGGTGTGTGAAATAGGAAGAGGAAAAATTCGTGGAATCTTGTAAATGCTGTCATGAATATTAAGGTTCTATAAAGGCGGGGAAATTTTTGTTAGCTGAGGAACTGTTAGTCTCTAAATAAGGATTGTACTCCAAGGAATTATTTAGTTAGTTAGTGAGTCAGTTATTTGTTTCTTTGTTTGTCAGTCTGTTAATATGTTAGGTGTTAAAGAGGGGCTGAAGTTGTGTACTAAATTAACCTCACTATGACAGCAAAAAGTAGCGGAACCTTGAAAAACGAACAGAAAGTTCCTGTTTCGGAAATGGTAGAATTATATGCTTAAATGAGTGAATATTAGATTGTTAAAAAGGACTCCGAAACTACGAACCACAAAGACAGTAACACAATCCGGCTCATTTACCTGAAATCTATGGCGTGCTTATATTTGTACTTTAATACACACCACATCAAGACGATACTTGAAAAAAAATTTTACCATTATAACTTATAAGCCTCATCTTTCTTTGTCCCCCAAAAAAGCATCGCTTTCCTTAATATGTTCCCAGGCTTGGCTCGCTCGTCCTCCTGACGAGAATAACATTGATATGGAGATGACTAAGGAGAAATGACAGAATAATTCTGACAGGCGAAAACAGGTGCTTCGGAAGAGAAACCTGCTCCAGTGTCACTTTGTCCACCAGAAATCCCACATGTACTTACATGGTATTGAACCCGGAACTTCGTGGTTCGATGACTAACCGCTAAAGGCGCTTTGAATACTGATGTACATTTAAATTACACATAAATATGCAATAGCTATGGCAGAGAGGTATAGCTTCACGTTTAATACAGACACCAGTCTCAGTGAATGCTATTTACAGAAATTAAAAATGCTTATGGTGAAAACCATATCAAGCACACAAACACACTGTGGGGCAAAATGTAGAATTTCTTAAAACGTAGAACCCTTTCGTTTTTGCATCAGATAAAGACCTCATACAAAAAATAAAACAAAAAACTCCTTGCTACTATTTTAATAAATGTGATATATCCATCAAAGCAATTTAACATAATTTGACACAGAGCTGAGCCTCAGTTAACCCTGTGTCATGCCAATAAGAACGAGACTTTAAAAGGTATGACTAGGAATGTTATACATTATCACGATCTTCTTCCATGAAAACTGAATTGGTACTGCGTGGAGGTCAGGACAATGATATGGGCTCTAGTAAAAGGTCGTTTGATTCCAGAGAACAAAGTTAATTGAATGGGAATGTATGGACGTTGAAGCTCTGTTCCCACCGGATGTCTACACAAAACTACAATCCGTTTATCTCTTCCATCAGAACTCCATCAAATGAATTGCACTGTTGGACATCGCAAATTACAGCACTAAATAACATTTCCACGTTTGTTTTAAATCCAGTTACATATTCATACACGACAACCACGATTCCACACGATATGCCTATGAAAGAAATAAAATTCGAAGTTCAGTATTGATTTAATACAAGGAAGATTGAGAAAGACGGACAGATCACGTGAGAGTACGTTTAATTTTGATAGACAATTTAACACTTTGAAGTACCAAATTATCCTAAATAATATTCTGCAGGAAAATGTGGTTTGTGCATACCAGAAATCCAACTGTGTGTTCATTAAAATATTTGTAAAATGTAGGTTAAGGATATTATTCCGTTTTCTTGTAATAATCGTGTGAAACACATGAATAAACTCTATAAGAAGTTTCAAAATCTTGTAAAAAACCCAGATGGCGTAAATAGTTACCACTCTACTTTAAAGGGTTAGGCAATAGACCGTCATGAATGTGACATCTACTGTAGAAACTGAAGCTTGTAATTGTCTCTAAATAAATACATAAATCTGTTATTTAAACCTATTGGAGGATAATGATTCGTGTGCCACAGGGTAAGATAGTACAAAATATGATTATGAAAATATTGCACAAAAGGGTTTATTATAACTTCATTATAAATACAACAGTAATTATAAAATTGGCATTACTGCTGGATTTATAAAAGAATATAAGAGGAATGAATTAATTTTGCATTGTGTAACAAGAAAATGTATAGTCTTTGTATTCCTCTAGGCCCTATAACATCAGTAGAGTATAATTCTATAATGTAAGTTTATATACGTTTACTTTAGTCGTATAAATATAGCAACTAAATAGAATGTAATTCAAAATGTGTTACCAATGCCTTAGGCTGTTTATTAACGTTTAATAAAAAAAACAGTCGTTTTCGTTTGAGAAGTTATGTGGCCTATGGAATCCCGGAGGTACAGTGAGCAGCACAACTGCCTATAACGCTTGATTTATACTGCACGTCTTCCAGGACATTATCACCACTGCGGTGAAATTCCACCATTGAGACCTAATGTACTGAAGAAATGCCTGGCGGCAATGTTGTGTGTGTTGTCCATCAAGTTAAAAGCCTTGGAAATATTTTGCAGCCTGGAGAAAGAAACAATTCGAAAATGTCAACAAATTTAATTTGCACTTGCGTGAATCGAAGATTTGTATTTATATCCACAGTACAAAATTATAAAATGCGTTACAAAATATGTTGATACGTTTAAGTTTCTAATTCAGTTTTTTTACCAAAAAATGCACACACAAAAAAACCACTCTTTTATAGTTTTATTAATACAGATTTATACCCTACACGTGTTTCAATCCTTGGATCATCTTCAGGGGGTTAATAAGCTACTACACTTCAATTTGCATGCTAGAAGGGCCTAATGGGCACACTTGTCTCAATATTAAGTTTATTTCATTAGTGACTGCCATTCTGCTTATGGTTAGATAAATGTCGAACACATTTGCCGGCCAGTAAGAGCAGGAGGACGTAACTATAAGACCTGTAGCGAGTAGAAATAGTGTCATATCAAAGCAAAAGTAAGTTGTCCATCTGCATGCTAGGAAGTCATATGGGGGCGTGGTTTTGCGAATGACTCCACGCATTTCTAATCTCACTATTGGTTGCACGTCACTGACAGCTTCAAACCCCAACCCCTTGGTCAAAAACCCCGGTATACATTGAATGAGGGCCGGGATAGCGTAGTCGGTATAGCGACTTGTTACAGGTTGGACGGTCCGGAGATCGAATCCAGGTGGGAGCGAGATTTTTCGCCTCCATCCAGACCGGCTCTGAAGCCCACCCAGCTTTCTATTCAAAAGTGGCCGGGGCGTGGTGTTGTCCGCGCCGAGGTTATGGAAAGAGTAGAGTTATACCTCTACTCCCGATCTGGGCCTTCATGGACTGTTCTAGGGTGAAATTTACGTTTATCCATTGAATAGAAGCCTGTTTGGTACCCAGAGCTAGTCCGGAAATTTTTAGGAGGAGAAAAAAAAATTCCCTACCGGCAATCGGAACACAATTCCATTTTCGTCCGGCCGTTGGCTACATCACATTACACGGACGGTATCCAAACACAGTTATACCCAATATTCGTTTTATTGTAATCTAACAGGAGCGGTGATTATATTCAGATTTTAAAACATCTAGGCGTCTCTGTTCGAGTTAAAAATTATTTTCCTCATCACTAGGTTTATAATTTTCAGCAAGATTTCTCAAATAATTTAGCTTCTAAGTGGAATTAGAAAAGTTCTCGGATCGAATCCCAGCCGGTATATCAAATATTCATATTGGGTATGCTTGTGAATTTTCTCTGAATATTCTGGCAGATTCTTAATCAACAAGACGTTATGTATGTACAACAGGTTATGTTCATAGCGGCATAAATATAACCGGCAACTTCTCATTTCACCACCTAATTCGAAATTACCCTTAAAATATGACAACACTGGTGATTTAAACCTTCAATACACACATTTTTCATAAAAAATTTATTTATGCTTTCGATTATAATCGTGCCTATAAATTTAAAGTCCATTTAAAGAACCTTGTAAGTCGTAATTAAATTTTCAACATGTGACATGTTTTTACTTAATTACCAATCACGATTTTATGTCCTACAAACTGAACCCAGACGACACTAAAGTAGAGGCATCTTTACTTTAAAATGTTATCGTGTAAGAATAGAAAATATTATGCCAAATCAGATCGAGCACACGTGTCTTGCTATCTGCTTTATATTAAAATTGATAATTTGAACAGAGGGGAAATATTGTTCCAGCAGCCCTCCTTATCTGTATTTCTTAATTGCCACTAATTAATCCTGGACAACAAACATTCTTTATATATTAAAGTACATTTTCTCACTACTTCCAGCTAACGGTGGGATAATATCTTAAATAATGTCATTATCATTCCTTCACATTTTTTCAAACACACTCAGTTTTGTTAGTGTACCATATTATTTCGTCAGTAAATAAAACCTGTAAGTCCTTAAATAACGTATGATACATGCTTCTCTGCCTCTCTGCCTAGCTACCTACTCAGCGAGCCACATACTTACATATCTACCCAAACCCGCCCACCTAATACTTCTAAAGAAATCTTCAGCTTCTATTACAGTAACAAATTTTGGGAAAAGTAAATATATGTCGTGATTTCCAGAAAGATGTTTCACTGTTAAGTCAGCATAAAAACAAGACAGGCAATGGACTATAACGTAACATTGAAGCGCGTTCGCTTAACTATTGATGCTGTGGAAAAGCAAGTATTAAAAATGATGAGTTTGTATCTTTATTCTTACCTTATTTACCGGGCATGCAAATCGCATCTTTTCTGTGTCGTATAATATTTTCTTCTGTGACCTATCAGGCTGTACACTATTTTTCTACATTATCTCATAAAGGCACGATTTTCGGAAAAAAATATATTGAAGATAAAATGTGTGTTTTTTGTTTTCTCTACACATTTGTATGACACATTTCTCACTATAAAATAATTCAGCGAGATGTACATTTGTATTTACGTGAAGATCCGCTATTGTTGTCAGATTATAACAAAACTTTAATTTTCACGACAGATTTAGAAAATAGTCAAATATCAAATTTAGTGAAAATCCGACCTGTGGGAGCCGAGTTGTTCAATGCGGACTGATAGACATGACGAAGCTAATAGTCGCCTTCCGAAACTTTGCGACCGCGCGTAATGAGGTTCAAAGTCCAACCCTTTTCTCTGTACTATCATACATGAATTCACATCCAGAAAATTTCAATTAAACGTAGACATAACCTGTCCGGGTTCGGTTCTCTGGACATACAATAAATGTAGACCGAGTTAGGTACGTGGAGGACAAACTGCAATATTGATCCGTCATTGGCAGAGTCGCACGAAATTCAGTCCGTTGGCGCCGCGAGGGTTAATCATTTTGTGTGCTGGTTACAGCAGCTGACGGACACCATGCATGAGCTGGTTCACAAGGTACAGGTCAAACCAGGTCGTTACGAATACTTAATTCACGCAGCTCTTCCGCGATAAGTGATTACGTCATCTCATATTCTTTGCTTGGAACTGCGCACCCATAGACTCAGTCCGGCTATTGGTGAGCTGACATATCATAGAACACAACTTCGCATTAATATATTGCGAAAGTCTATACAAAAATATCCTAAAACTGCTATTCTCCAACGCGTTACTTTATGCCGAGTTGGGGATACTGGAACCCCTGTACATAGACTTTGGCCACGTATTAGTGTACAACTACAGTACGTGCTCCGTAATACACGTAAATCAACTGGCTTAAGGCATTAGTTTAAAAGTTAAACTATATTAATTTCTACTTTGTACTTTAAATGTCTTCCCTGACGATGGCGCAGCCTGGCGGAAATATGCATTACCAAACTCTATAAAAAAACATCCTAACATTCCTAGTCTCTAGTGTGTTATTGTAATCGGAGATGGGGATATTAGGAGTCATTTATACAGATTGTGGCCAAACATTAATGTACAATTATAGACCTACGTATTCTAACCCAAGATGGGGATATTAGGAGTCATTTATACAGATTGTGGCCAAACATTAGTGTACAATTAAAGGTCTACGTACTCTGTAATACACGTAAGTCAGCTGGCTTAAGACAGTTGTGAAGGTAAAATTCGGAAATGTCTACTTTGTATTGTAAGCGTTTACCCTGACGATGACCCAGTCTGGTTGAAATATGTAGGAAGAATATTAAACGTATGGGGTTTTCTCCATAACATCTTGTGTAATGTGTTGGACCTCAATGATTAATTACATAAAAGGGCACAGTCTATGAGTCATCAATTTGACTACTTTTATGGCTGTTTAATGAGAGGCCACAATTAATTCACGTCGGGAGAGTTTAAAGTAATTAAACAACCGTTCCAGGAGTTTAGACACAAGCAATAGGAATAAATGTTACAGCAAATGAAACTAAATCTATTTCGAGACAAATTAAATATATACTTTTAAACAGAACAAATACTACTACCCCAGAATTAAATTCTGAAAATGAGAAATGTTGGGGGCACCATTTTTTAGGTCTGGTCTCAAGGGCATATGAAATATTGGCAGTGAGATTGTTTGATACAGGAAATGAAAAAAAAATAATATATTTAACATTATACAGTGTATTTCCTATTGTGTACCGTACGTTTGTAATGCAAATTCTGATGTCGCTACAAAAACCATAGCCTGTAACTGCCACAAAATACATAAATATGCTAACAGAGTTTTAATATACAAAACGCCCCAGTGATATGAAGGCAGGCGGGGAGAGTGTGTGTGATTGGCTGATTGGCCTGATTCTTTGTGTATGTCTCGCTCTAGACTCGAACGACGTTTACACAGTGACGCCAAAACCCTGACCCCAGTGAACCACCGTTTCTGTTCCTGACATTAATACAATCAAGCTAGAAATGTATTACCATGTCACTCCTACGGATACAGCTGTGGGTATGTGTGGTATTTCACATAAACTGTACTGGGAATTGTTTTAACGGGTTATCATATATATTAACATGGAAAGTTTTGTTTTTTTCTACATCATGATCTAAAGAACTACCTAATGGATCTTTTCAAGATACACATTTTTAGAAAGATTATGATTCTGCATTTAAGTGAATCTCATTTCTATTAATTTTTTCTCAAAAAATTGTTTTTTAACAAAAAAGCATTAAGTTAAGAATTGACAGTGTTGCCTCAAG
Organism: Reticulitermes speratus; assembly: GCA_021186555.1. NCBI lineage: Eukaryota > Metazoa > Arthropoda > Insecta > Blattodea > Rhinotermitidae > Reticulitermes > Reticulitermes speratus. Next base: position 28,249,181 of record JAJKFL010000004.1, read on the forward strand.
CGTAGGCCAAAAGAAGCTAACACATTTTATGTACTTCCCTTCGCCTCCGCTTGAAGCAGGGCTGTTGATTTGAACGTCTTGTTTCCTATTTACACGTGTTAGGAAGCTTTTGCTTCTTATTTATACGTTGCTTACGATCTGTTATTCTCAGAACGAAATTACACAGTATCAAGCGTTAGTATGTGCAGTATTTAATGTTTATTAAGATAAAGACGCTGTAAGTCTTGTTGATTAATTATTTTACTGTTTTCACGTGCGAATTATTCACACTTGTACAACTAGTTCCAATAAAATAAATGATGTCCTTGTGACTAAGCATGAAATATTTCTTTGTAGCAGAGTCCTTCTGCAAAATCTGATAATCAGTCAGGATGTCACAAAATTCCCGGCTTTTTATCGAACCCTGAGGGTCCTTACCGTGTTCACGATAAACAATCCCTCAGCCCTTAACATATAACAAACGAAACAAGTCGACGGTCCCAGAATCCTCTTTATAACCGATTTTAATACGCTTCAATTTACAACTGCGTCTCCCATGTGGCCATTTCCCACAAGGTTTCCAACTAAGATTTTCATTCCGTCCGTGAGTGCTACATGCACTATCCATGTTACAATCCCCTATAACCTTCTTAAATAATTATTTAATGTAACATAATAATATGGCAAGATATCTAATTTGTAAGTCATAATTAATTATGTGTTCATTGCCTTGTTGCAATTCAATGTAAAGAACCTGCATTAATTGACTATGTATTTACTTGTAAAATTGTGCAATGTTCAGTAAAATACTTTCGATAGATTATTCATATTATCTCCGTTGAATCTAGACAACAGTCTACCAAGAAGACAGCCTTTTTTGTGATTAAAAGTAAGCAAATAATTCATACAAGCCTTAATATATAAAGTAATTTTATTCATATTTGTGACCAAATAAACATAAGGACTGTTTTTGAAGGGTCCCGCAGCAGATGCTACGGACGCACCGCAGCCTTGAAGACTTATTGTGCAACACTATGAAGAAGATGAGGTTTTTTCTGCTTTTTCATTTTAATGGAACACAGGTGGAATGAAATTGACAGAGGAAAACCGAAGTACTCGGGGAAAAAACCTGTCCTAGTGCCAATTTGTCCACCACAAATACCACATGGACCGACCCGGGCCTTCGCGGTGAGAGGCCGGCGACTAACCGCATGAGCCATGGCACGGCCACGTAAGAACTGTTACATTCAACATGTCTGGGGCACTGAGGTAAAACGAATTAAAACTAATGGTCGAGATGAAAGGTGAAATACGGCTATTGTGCAAAACGAGCTGTGATGTTCCGCATGGCGAGGGTATTTAATATACTGACATGATTAGTCAGAGATTATTATTAGAGACAAAGACACTAAACAACTCGACATCAACAATGTTAGTTTTATTTATTAAACTATGCAATTAAACTTGCTGATAATAGCAAAAAAAAATCTGTAAATTGCAAATTTTGAAACACGTGTTCATGCAAAATTTTAGATTTTTAGAACAGCCTTAATAGAGATTGGAGACATGTGATATATGACGCCGCGTAACTTGGTATATAAACTAATTATATACCAATATCCGTGGCTTCGTATCGCAGAAACTCTGATTCCACGTATATTCATATTAAACTCTTTAGTGCATTTAGGCTAGAAATGATACAAACATTTATTCTTATACAGCATCTTTGTGAGAACCACTCTGTATATGTAAATGATTGTTTAGTAAACCCTTTAAAGACAAAGAATAACCTGAAGTACATTTAAAGTTTCAGTTTGTACTCGCAGTAAACACACAACGTCTGGGTCATAAAATCAATCAGTTAATGCTGTGTAGGGAAATAATCGCAGTTTGTTCTGAAATCCTCATAAAACTTATAAATGCACTGTGTGCACAGAATGTAGAAGTTTTAAGCGTGTTTGCAAAATTGCAAAATTGCAAAAAGCGACTATTAGCTATTATGCCTACCTGCCTGTCCGTCCCTCCGTCCGTCCGCATGGAATAACTCGGATCCCACTAGAAGGATTTTCATGAAATTTGATATTTGAATATTTTTCGAAAATATGTAGAGAAAATTCAAGTTTCACTATAATCTGACAAGAACAACGGGTACCTTACATAAATACATAAAGACCTATTTATATTTATAATAATAACTCGCTTAATTCTTCTTAGAATAAAAATGCTTCAGACAATGTTGTAGAGAAAATCAAAACACCAAAACACATTTTATTTTCAATAACTTTTTTTTACCGAAAATTGTGCCGTTTATGAGATAAGATGTGGTACAGACGGATAAGCCACAGATGACAATACAATACGGCCCATGCGTTTTGCAAGCTGAATATCTAAGGCTACAAACACAAACACTCAGAATATGTAATACTTATTCCTTTTCCACAGCGACAATGGTTACGCGAACGCGCTTCAATGTTACGTTATACCTACACTACCTGTCTTGTTAAAGGCTGAAAGTGGTTCTATATAAAGCAACCTTCTTCTTCTTCTTCTTGGCGTTACAGCCCGGGGTGGGCCAAAGCCTCCTTCTTTTGGGATTTCATCCCGAAGGTTTCCTGGTCGGTAAGTGTGCATTCTGTAGTGAGTGACCGTCTCACTGACCGCACAAGTTTTTGCTCAATCCTGATGAGACTGCCAGAGCCATCTGTCAGGAGACTTGGGTGAGAAATAGCCGCTTGAATTTTGCTTACGGACACTACTAGTTCTATTCATGCCCGAAGGTTCTTTTACATGCCGTAAATCTACGACATGGGACCGACGGCTTTACTTCCCCTCCGAAGGAAGTGGTGCTCCGGATTTTTATCACCCTTAAAAATCCATCGCTCTCGGTCGGTTTCGAACCCGCGAACCTTGGGTTCAGTGGCGAGCACGCTAACCACTAGTCCACCGAGGGCGACTATATAAAGTAACCACTGGACAATAAACGATTAATTATGCACATATTCGAATATTCAACAAGCGCGACTAGAATGCACGAATATATTTCTTCTGTTATATCGTACATCGCATCCTGCTTTACCTAATGCAGTCAGGTAGCCTTCATTTTGGAACATTTAAATACATATCACATATATCACATATACCACAGCAAACCCCAACCACCCTCAACCAGTGTATAAATAGAGAATTCGGTGCAGGAAATAAAAACGTTTCTTCTTTCGTAAAAACCTCTTTGAACCTTGTTGAATCAGTGGCAGAAACATGTTTAGTGGACTAGATCTCCACTGCTTTTGTGCAGATTTACTTGCAGTTTCATGTTCGAGCTGTAACTGCTGACATGTAAAGGGAGAGATTGACTAAGGTTTATGTTAAGCCACCATTAACGGTTTAATACACGGAGACACCTCCAGGTGTGAGACAAACTACAGCTACTATGCAGAAGTACAAACAGAAGAGCAGATGAAAGGGAGGGTGGATAACAGTTTGGTACACCACAAAGTGAAGAAAGAAAGTTTTGAGAGAAGTAAAATGAGGGATATCACCAGATAAGTGTAGATGAAGCTGAAGACGAATAAAGGTAGGAATCCGTCCAAGGGAAAAGCGCTAAGCGAGGAATTATGTGACAGACACGTGTGTATATACACAGCTGGTCACAGAGATAGAAATACAGGTTAAAGGGGCGAGGTGCACACTCAGTTACTGGATGAACTGGTGGGCGGAACGGAAATGGATAAACTGCAGAGGATGAGAAGAGTAGCCTAAGTCGGCAGAGAGACAGACAGTATAGTCAAATTGAACAGTTTTATTCAGTAAAATTTAGTATAGTCAAAATTGGGGAAGCATTCCACAGTACTGTGAATTTGGCTTTCAATAATTAGTAAGTTTTTCCTTGCACCAAGTATTAATAGGGGCGATCAAATAAGAGAGAAATGAGGTGGATGTGGCGTGGGGTAATATGAAAAACAGATGGGAATTATGAACAAATTTTTAGTCCAAAAATATACAAGAAAAAATCATTTGAGGGACTTAGACGTAGGTGGGAGTATTGCAATAAAATTAATCGAATCGTAAAGACATATTGTATTAGAATGTGGTTTAGTATATGTGACACGGAATAAGTTAAAAGGCTGAGATGTTGTGAAAACAAAAATAGAGCTTTGTGTTCTACAGAAGGCGACGAACTCCTGGTTTAGTCGAGCAACTATGAACTTTTCAGGAAGGACTCGGCTACATGAAATAATTTTCAAATAACTGTCACTTCGAAAGCCGCCTCAGTCAGCTTTGTCAAATTATTAGGTACTTTTATGGTGGGAGTCTATTTTATTTCACTAAAATCAATATTCATTTCTGTACTGTGTTATTGTTTCAATCTAAATAATAAAAGTATTTTAGACGATATCAATCTATCAACTCGAGGCAAAACTATAGATATTTGTTAGGAAATCGTATTCTTTCTCTTGTTTCGTTTGCTATTATTTCATAAATGTTTATGAAGGCTTGCAATGATAAATCAACAATGAACCTGAATGAAGCATAACACATAGCTTACAGCCTGCAAGAGAGTTTTGACATTTAATAAAACCGAACCAACTTCTTTCTCTCTGTCTCTATTTCCTTCTATTTCTCTCTCTCTCTCTCTCTCTCTGGAACGTGCCTGTTACATTCAAAAGACTAGTTAATTGTCAGTACAGGGGAACGGTTTTAGCTTACAACCAACTCATTAAAATTTGCGCGTTCTCTTCAAGGCACAGTACGTATAGGACAAAACATTTTAATTAACTAGAATTTGACAGCATAGAAATAATATATAAGGGCCTCCTCTATAGTGGAATGGAAAACTTCATTCTGAATTTTTATTACGTTATTATGTAGAATAAATGGTTCAGCAACGATTAGAGGACACTAAATGTAGTTTCACTTCGTGGGAATAGAAATCTCTCTTAGCCATGTCTGAGTTAAACCACAAACGCTCTACGTTTGGTAGTGAAAGTTTGTAACAGGGTAAATGGAGTTGAACTAACACAACTAACTAACTAGCTAGCTAGCTAGCTAGCTAACTAACTAACTAACTACTTAAGAAACTAACTAACTGCATAGAGCACAGTCCTCCTTGAGCAGGAGGCTAGTTGAGAATTCCCTGAATTTTATGGAACCCGAAAGTCCATTACCGTGTTCACAAGAGCCAGCCACTCTTTGCTATCTTCAGCCAGTAAACAAAGTCAACGTCCTTAAATCCTATTTCCTTAAATATCATATTATTCTTTCCTCTACACCTAGGTCTTCCAATTAGTCTCTTTCCTTCAGGTTGCCCCACCTTTTCCTTGCATACATATGCCCTCCCTTCTTCATCTCATGCTCCCTTATAACCATGATAGCATTTGGCGACAGGAAACATCAGGAAACTCCTAACTGTACAAGTTTCCCCAGTCTCCGGTTACTTCCCCCTCTGTCCAAATATTTCCTTCAGTACCTTCTTTTCAAACACCCTTAGCCTATGTTCTTCCATCACTGTCACAGAAGTCAACTGTCCCTTCATTCACTTCAACAGGATGGCAGTAAGGAAGTATACGAAAAAATTATCACTCAGTTCCTTTCCTTACAATACAAGTTTAATTTTTGAAGACATTTAATTTATATACTTTGTTCAGCATTGAAGGAAGAATAAACTAGTTCGTTTGGAGAACTAAAAGACAATTACTTTTCATTTTATGTTGTAAGGGAATGGAAATTTTAACATTAATTGCACGGAATGAAAAGATGGACAAATGTATGGATGTCTGGATAGATGTAGAGATGGATGGAGGCGCAGTAAGACGGTAAAAAAGCAAGTATGAAAATTTAGAATAATTCCAGTCGTAAAAATTGTAGTCAAAGTGTCGATGTGACGGAAATTATTGTCGATTTTAAAGACCTTGCTGCATCCTCCTCCTTCGGCCTCTAAGCTTAAATGTGAAAAAGTGGGTAGAAGTTCGACGATGAAGAATTGTGCAGAAATTGTATCCGAAATATCTAGAACTTTAAAGTTTCGAAAAATAGTTACATTCAAAAAGAGTTGCGACGCTTAAGATATACCGTGGGAACATACAATTTTAAATACAAAAATTTAACAAAATTAAAACTGTGTTATTGGAAAGGAGAAGGACTGCCTGTAACATTAATTTAAAACTGCTGTGTTGTAATTGCTCGCCTTTCACACAATTCCCAACTCATTACCTTACTGTCACTATCGAAGAAGCCTTATTCTGCCACGGATAAAACGATCATAAAATCCTTTTATGTATTTCCGGAACTTGCCGACACCTACACAACACATCAATAACTTACATAATACCTATCTGAAAGTTTGTGTCCTGTTGTGGGGAGGTCTGAGGACGCAACAACGACGGATTGTATCCTGATACATTTTATCGCTTTTCTTCTAATATGCTTTATAGCGTAACATGAATTCGTGCCTATGAATCTGTTGAGACATTTGTTATGATACTTTTTATTTCGTTTCGCACACGTATTTTAAATGTAAGAAAAGGAAGGTGAAACCTGAAAGGAAGCGAAACTTAAGAGTCGTGGTCGCAGGTGAAAGTAATATGAAAATGGTCCTTAAAGATATGGGATGTACGTGCGTAGACTGAATTCAACGGACCTAGTTTAAGTACGGTGGTGGGGTCTCGTAAACACGGTACTGAAAATTCAGGTTTCATAACGTCTGAAAATTTCTTAACCACTTAAGCGACTATCAGCTTCTTGAAAATGTCTTTGCTCCATAATGTAGGCCCATGGGTTATGGCAGGTGTGACAAAACCGCAGGCGGCCAGATTTTGCTATGCGGCCCGCGGTCACATTTGTAAATTATTTATATGTATATATATATATAAACTTTCATAAGCTTTTGGGCGGTTTGATGTTCCATTTATTGTGATTTTCGCAACTGCCGCCCGCGAAAGAGCCCATAATAACGGCTGTAACCCTTTCCAAAGAGAAAAGATTTGGATACGCCTGGGTTAAAGCATTTCACGTTTAAAGAGACAATCCACACTTAATTGCCCTGTACAAGGCGAAGGTTATTTCTTTATGGTTTACCTAACGACACTGCAGTAACTCAATACAGCGTGGCATGACCACATGACAGTGAATAACAAATTAGAAAGGATGATGGAGGAAGCAATCGTAGTCGAATAACTAGCAACTGTGACAATAGGGTCTGCATTTGTAAACAAAGACGTTCTTATCCTGACATGTTGACGCTGTTGAGTGGGGTGGGTGGGGTGGAGGCTGGTTCACGCGATGCCCATTCTCTCGTCCAGGTTTGTCGACATTGATCCACTTCAGGAAGCGTAAGCTCCCATGCGCCGACAAACTCAGATTTTTAGCAGAGGTCACGGACATGTGACACAGAACCTGGCTTCCTGGTACAAAAGATCGTAACGACAAGGTTGTGCTGAGTGTAGCGAGTCTTGTGCCAAAATAGTAAAATATCCAGGATTAGGTCTTCTGGGATGTGATCATGTGTCACTGGGTTAATGTATTCCGACGTTTCGGAGGGATGTGGTATCTTTATGTTCAAGGATTGAGGGGTCAAACGAGTCTGCTGAAAGCGGAAATAGGTCTCCCGCCTTTGCAATCGTTCCTGGTTTATGTTCCTTCGAAAATTCGGGAAGCATTAAACCAGCGACAGAGCTTCTTAGCATAAAAGAATTAAATTCTCCATAACATCTCTGTGGGAAACACAAATCTTCAATAAGACAGAGTAACCTATTAATTAATTTCATCACCTTATGATACAACTATAATTATTTCTAATAACATAAACTGTATAGCAGTTCTTGGCAATTTATTCATTCATTCATTCATTCATTCAGCAGTCTGTCTTACGACAGGACCGTAGCCCCTTCCAAAGCAAGTTCTTCACACAGTGCGATCTAGTGCTTCCTCTTTCAATTTCCAGTATCCTCTCTTTTCCTTAAGGTCATCCAGTAACTGCTCACGCCTTCTTCCTCGTATTACCGTCACTTTTATCCTTCCCTCTATCTCTCTTTCAGTAACTGTTTTAGAAGGCAGTTCCTATGCAAGATGTGACCAATCCCGTTAGCCTTCGTTCTTTTTATTGTTTGTAGGACATTCCTCTCCTCATTGACCCTTTGTAATACTTCTTCATTTCTCACACGATCGGCCCATCTGATTTTCCCCATCCTTCTCCAGCACCACATTTCAAAACTTTCCAGGTATTTCGGATCTGCTTTCCGATTTCTGGCAATAACGAATAAAAAGGTTTTAGTTTAAAACTTCACATTATTTCTTTCCACTGTACATCTGATGGTCACGGTCAAACCCCCCTTTATCACTTGGGGACATCTCTGAAACATGTATTCATTTCGACCCCAAAATTCGACAGTAAAATTTTTTTTACTTTTCCTTGTCTTAGACAGTAAATATTTAAACGTGTAACGCCGGCTTTTTCTATGGAAATCATAGGCTTGTGTTTGTATGGATAAGAGAGAGAGAGACATAGAGAAATACAGACAGAAACCTATACTGTTATGCAAAATAATAATAATGATGCAGGAAATAATTTTGTAATAACCTCTAATTTCTATCCTTTTTCATTTCCGCATGGGACTCAAGAATATGACGCGTCACTTCTTCATGATGATAGTTCGTGACGTCTGTCGCTTCATTTGGTCCAAATACAACAGTCATGATGATAGTTCGTGACGTCTATCGCTTCATTTGATCCAACTACAACAGCCATTATGATAGTTCGTGACGTCTGTCGCTTCATTTGGTCCAACTACAACATCCATGATGATAGTTCGTGACGTCTGTCGCTTCATTTGGTCCAATTACAACATCCATGATGATAGTTCGTGACGTCTGTCGCTTCATTTGGTCCAACTACAACAGCCATGATGATAGTTCGTGACGTCTGTCGCTTCATTTGGTCCAACTACAACAGCCATGATGATAGTTCGTGAAGTCTGTCGCTTCATTTGGTCCAACTACAACAGCCATGATGCTATAAAGCAGACGACATTATCCTAGTACATAAAACCTAAAACTCCGTACATATCAATAGCAACGTGTTATAACAAAATTCGCAATATTCCTTCAGGCAGGAAACCGAGCACAAAGATCAGGAGTTTTCTTCGATATCCTCCCTCCTTCAAGGCCGTCTTCCAAATTTTATTAAAATCCAAAACACTAATACCAACCTACAGATAATATTAAATAACTTCATCATCATCATCATCATCATCATCAATATAATCAAAGACTGAGTTCTTAGCCTGTTCGCTTTGAAAGGAAAAGAAATTTCCTTCTATTTGAAATCTGAGGTTTCCACAATGTTGACTTTCATTCAGGTTTTCTGGGCATTCATGCTGAGTTGCTGCTTGTCATAATCCAGAACACCTGAATCCCTTTCGTTCCATATGTATCTGATAACCCTGAAATGTTTCGTTCTTTGGTTTACATTGTTACAGCAGGTTTGCAAAGATTCAAACACTTCTAGCCGTCTAATGGTTTCTTTTAGTCATATTTATATCTACTATTCTCAGTCCTTCTGCAATCTATTTATTAGCCTCATAGTCGTCCGTTGTTTATGCTTAAACTACCCTGAAAAATATATTTTTTACTGCGTCCTTTCTTTTCGTTATAGCCTTCTGTTACCGTCCAATAATCAGATCCATACAATCTGCATGGCGGCTTTTACGCAGGATAGTGAGTTTGCTGACGTCATGGGCGACATTAATTTACCCATCCATCCACCAGGTGCTAATGACCTTGAAAGTAAACTTTAATCTGACTTAATACTTGAATCAGGTATGTTACATAATATTCATAAAGGTGGAAAATTGTGTAGAATCAGTCCACATACGAATATTTAAAAAGTTCATTCATTCTTCAATGCGGTTCTTCTGAAAGTGGAAGTTGAATGCCGCTCCACATTGAAACACGAGATAGCAACACATGACTTTGGGACACAGCCGGATTCACGACAAATCAAGGAACCATGAGCCAGTGAATTAACAAAGGCTATTTGGTGCAAGTTTCAGAAGTTTAAATGACCGCTTTCAGTGTGCAATCTTCCTGTGCACTGATGTATAAAGCTTGATGGTCAAGCTCTGTTTAACAACTCGTGCTTTGTAGTTATGACATAGATGATTAGCAAGTTTGAGGAGGGCTATGAATAGTAGGTGAAGATAACCGTAAATTGGTGAGGCTTACTTATAGATTTGTAGCAGGGTAGGTCTCTAAAGAAGACAGGATTAACTGTGTTATTACATACGTAGAAAGTTATATAACGGCCCACGAATGAATAAGAGATTATATTGTCGAAAGGAATTACTTTACTATTTGGTGCTGCTGAAACGAGATCATTAACAGACGTCAGAGTAAACTGTTTCAGTTTCAAATTTACTGTGACGCAGAAACTGATTTCGAAAAGCCATAGCCACTTTCATGTATCTGTATGTTCCAAAATGGTCAATGAAACAAACATAGCAGGTTCCTGCACTTTCTGTGCCTATGGTTTTAATGATGTGAAATGACTCACTTCATAGCCCATTTAGACAACAGACACTCGCGAAATTAATACTGCAGTGCGCTGCTCTGACTGCAATGTCTTATACTCACTTTTATTATTTCTGTTAAGGTTAAACAGGATATAAAACCTTAATATTTTAAGCATTATTAAATGGTAGGCGACGGGGTTCAGAAAGTAGGTACTTGAGAACTTAACAGGCATAAAACCGGTCCATATAGACTTTTCCTTCATGAAACACGGCATTTCAATGTCGTGTTAACAAGGGGTCATTACTTGGCATTTACAAATTAAACTACCTTATATAGGCCTAATATTCTTGTGTTAGTGACTGAGTTATTGAGTCATATCCCAATCGATAATTACCGATAAAAATCGATGAAGAACTTAATAATCGGCAAAAATCGCCAGTAAACGATAGTCACTGATAACACTCGGCAGTAATCTAATCCACCTTGATTACAATCCACAGTAAGAAATAAAAATCAGCAATAATTTAAAACACTCAATCGGAAAGAATGCCAATCTTAAGTAATAGATACCCAGCTACTAAATGACAGATGAAATTAAAGCCTGGTTTACTTTCGAAAACTTCACGCCAACAGTACGTGGTCTTACCAAGCGGTCAGCCATCCAAATGCTAACCAAGGCCAAAGTTGCTTAACTGCGGCGATCGGACTAGAGCCGGCGGTCTCAAGCTGCTACGGCCGTTGTACTTAGTGATGCAAGTACCACTCCACCAGACCGAAGTTAAATTTACTACATGTTGTAACTGTTAATGCGACATCTCTAGGAATAGCTCACCTAGTGATAAAACACTCGAACTCTCCCTGGTTCCAGCAGGAGGCCGTTGACCTCATGGTATTAATTTATTCATTCATTCATTCATTTACTCTCGAAATAAAAAAATTGCAGATGAAAGGTATCGTGTAGCAGTGCGTGAACATTATGGCCTCTGGTTATATGACGGACATGTGACTAGTCAAGACAGTCCACATCATCTGAACCTATTGATTTAAGATTTTAGTATTGTCATCCCAGCTGATCTATTTCCTTTTGGAGGGTTTTCTAACAAAAATATTGTATCAGATTCTCATCTACCTTAAAAGCCCTGTGTCCCATCCACGTTGATTTTATGACAATAAATATATTTTCTTACGTGCAAAAATTAAGATTTCCTAATTGCAAAATATCACGTAAGTAACGCCTTATGGGGATGATAAAGTTATTTTTGCACAAACAGGAAACGTGGCGTTATACAATACAAGTATAAAATCGCTTCCTTTCTTGGAAGACTCAGTTTCTTTTTATGATTAATTAACCTTCTCTTCATTTCAGAACAACTAAAAAAGAAAGAAAACTCTGAGCCAAGTTTCTCCTAAAAGTAATATAATTTTTAATAAGAAATCCCTGTGGAGATGTGTTAAGGAATAAGTTGTAAGATTTAAGAAGACAGTGGAGTAACTGTGATTGGATTAGAAGCATAACAAGAGAGAAAAACGTTCGTTACTTCATTAGATTACAGAAATGTAGACGGAAAAGTTTTATACTCGGTCATTTCTCTCGAAATGCTACAATTCTATGGAAGTAAAAATAATATGTGAAAAGATACTACAATACATTTGACGTAATTCGTCCCGTTAACTAAAAATTATCATCCCTATTGACGGGGCTCAGCAAAGTAACGTCACGACACACACGCAAGTCTCAGTATATGCATGTTTCAAATGTATAGATTAGGCATGTCTGAACGTCCTTTTTATAACTTTGTATCACTTCCAACATATACGGAATATTTTGCTGTCACTATGGTTAAAGAAACGTGATTACATTTTATCTCATTTACTCTATCATCATCATCATCATCACATCATGCACTTCTTAATTCCGATTATACAATTTTCCACCTCACCTTAATCTCCAACATGTCGAACGCCGGTTTCACAAAGTAACAGTATTGTCTCATATATTAAAGGAACTGTGGTTAATTATCGGCCTTCTCTGTTGTTATGCTGAGGGGTTAAGCATTCTTAGGCGCGTTCGCAAAATTGCGAATAGCGACTATTTGCTTCGTTATGTCTGTCTGTCCGCATGGAACAACTCGACTACCACAAGGCGAATTTTCGTGAAATTTAATATATGTGGATTTTTCGAAAATCTGTCGAGAAGATTAAAGTTTCATTATAATCTGACAAGAATAACGGGTACCTTACATGAAGACCTATGTATATTTATAATATTAATTCGCTTAATTCTTCTTAGAATAAAAAATGCTTCAGACAATGTTGTAGAGAAAATCAAAACACATTTTATTTTCAATACCTTTTTTTACCGAAAATTGTGCCGTCTATGAGATAATTTAGAAAAATATGGTACAGACGGATAAGCCACAGATGACAATATAATGCATGCTGGATAACTAAGGCTACACACACACACGCTCAGAATATGTAATACTTATTCCTTTTCCACGGCAACAATGGTTACGCCAACGCGCCTCAAATATTACGTTATACGTACATTGCCTCTGTTGTTAGTTCCTGCCTCCAGACAAATTTTGGGACAGCCACAAATATTTTCTTGCACTTCTGTCCAAATTTATTCATCTAAATCATTCCTCAATTCAAAGCTGCAGTTCCGACTGAGAAAGCGTCGTTAAATAAACTCGGCAAATAAATCATCACACTCATTCCCGCTCTTCTTTTATATCTTCTTTTTCTTTTTCAAGGAAAAATATCAAATGCTTGATAAGGCAACAGGAAGCGCAATTTTTCAGTGGGGTCCTCTTTTCCCCTTTATTTCTATCAGTCGCAATGTTTTCTACGAAGTGTCTTTGTATAACTGTAACTGATTACTTGAAAGTAGGTCGGTCATTATAATACATTTCAAGTGGTCTGTTTGTTACATTATTGCCACGTGTACTTTGAAGTTTTACTGTTACAACCAATTATCTGCTCTGTGTGTGTATGTGTTTCTGTGTGTGTGTGTCTGCGTGTGTGTATGAGCGTGTGTGTGTGTGTGTGTGTGTTTAAGCGTGGTATATTTCTTGCCACTCCCACTGCAGCTCTCAATTCACAGCATCAACATCAGACTGTGTAAATAAATACACGTCGTAAACACAATACATCGAGATTAATTCGAATCTACTTGATTACGGTGTATGAATTTGCAACGTAGTGCTGAGACGGAATAATGAAATTAAGCTAACGATGTGATTTAGTTAGATCTGATTCAACAGAAATTAGTAGTAACTCAGTTACAAGGTACGATTCCTCAGGTTTAATACACCGTAAACCCATGCCTTAATGACGAAGGTTTGTATATCCTATCTGTTTTAGGAATATAGAAGCTCCTTTAAGCTAAAACTCATCTTTCTTTAGAGAAAATCAATGCGTGTGTGGAGGAAACAGCCTGTGGTCCTTTCAGCTTCAGTTGTAAGAGATGAAAAGAGGGTTAAGAAAACACGTAAGAAGGAAATTCAGAAAGTAAATAAGTATTAATATACATCACCACTGACGCTGATGGCATGTACAAGGTAATGACTATAATTAACATGGAGCTTCCTCCACTTCTACCGCGTTCGCTTTCACGTCTCTTCAATAGTGATAATATTGTAAAATGTATAATATAGCTGCTCTGTTGATAGGAAAGTTCAATAGTGATAATATTGTAAAGTGTATACCATAGCTGCTCTGTTGATAGGAAAGTTCAATAGTGATAATATTGTAAAGTGTATAACATAGCTGCTCTGTTGATAGGAAAGTTCAATAGTGATAATATTGTAAAGTGTATAACATAGCTGCTCTGTTGATAGGAAAGTTCAATAGTGATAATATTGTAAAGTGTATAACATAGCTGCTCTGTTGATAGGAATGTTCAATAGTGATAATATTGTAAAGTGCATAACATAGCTGCTCTGTTGATAGGAAAATTCAATAGTGATAATATTGTAAAGTGTATAACATAGCTGCTCTGTTGATAGGAATGTTCAATAGTGATAATATTGTAAATGTATAACATAGCTGCTCTGGTGATAGGAAAAGTTCAATAGTGATTATATTGTAAAGTGTATAACGTAGCTGCTCTGTTGATAGGAATGTTCAATAGTGATAATATTGTAAAGTGTATAACGTAGCTGCTCTGTTGATAGGAAAGTTTAATAGTGATAATATTGTAAAGTGTATAACGTAGCTGCTCTGTTGATAGGAAAGTTCAATATGATAATATTGTAAAGTGTATAAATAGCTGCTCTGTTGATAGGAAAGTTTCAATAGTGGTAATATTGTAAAGTGTAACTAGCTGCTCTGTTGATAGGAAAGTTCAATATGATAATATTGTAAAGTGTATAAATAGCTGCTCTGTTGATAGGAAAGTTCAATAGTGGTAATATTGTAAAGTGTATAACTAGCTGCTCTGTTGATAGGAAAGTTCAATAGTGATAATATTGTAAAGTGTATAACGTAGCTGCTCTGTAGATAGGAAAGGACTTAGCTGAACATCGAATTTTGACTCGATGGTTTGGTCAAAGTGTGTGAGGAAAACAATAAAACTTGCTGAAAAGTGACAGTTAACTAATCCAAATAGTACGGTCCGTGCCACGGCTCACGCGGTTAGTCGCCGGCCTCTCACTGCGGAAGCGCGGATTGGATCCCGGGTCAATCCATGTGGGATTTGTGGTGGACATAGTGGTACTGGGACAGGTTTTTCCCCGAGTACTTCGGTTTTTCCGTGTCAATTTCATTCCACCCTTGCTCCATCACAAGGAAAAACAAAAAAAACTATCATCACAGAGTTGCACAAAAAGCCTCAAGGCTGCGGTGCGTCCGTAGCATATGCTGCGGAGCCTTTCACCCCCCCAAAAAATTCAAATAGTACACGAACTAGAGGAAAGTTTACTGTTGGGCGAAAGAAGTGGAAGGAAAGTAGATAGGCACTTTCGACTATGAGCGTTTTCAGTGGCTGTTGAATGTAAGGGTGTTAAAGTTCAGAAACAAATAGTTCAAAGCATTTGAGACACAAAAACAGCGTCGATAAAATATTGTTTATACAATTAATAGATGGCCTCTCACCACAGAGCTCCGGTTTCTATTCCAGGCCAATTCGTGTTGGGTATTTTAAAGGTTATATTAATAATTCCTTTCAAGTAAATTCTTGTCTATTAAGTGCCGAGTCAACAGCCAGATGGCGAATTACAGAAATAGCACAACATACAAACACAAACAACAAAGGGCAACAAAGAGGATAAAAGTAAAACGGACACATACAACAGAAACAAAATAATCTTAAATAATTAATTAACACATCTTATAATAATAAACTAATAACAATATAAAATCTAAGTGTGATAATTTGCCTTCTGAAGATGGAAAGCTTCCTACAAACTGAATTTGCCACAGTGGCACACCTGGCGGAGGGGCAGTTTTTAAGGGATGGAGTAACATAGAACAAAGGAAATAATAAAAATAATAATAATAACAACATTGAGTTCAGTCCTTACAATGCTTGATACCACGTCCCGATTAACACCGGGCTGTCCCGGCGGTAGCCCTTCATCATGTGGGATTTGTGGTGGACAAAATAGCACTGGGGCAGGTTTCTCAGGCAATACTTCGGTTTTCTTCTGTCCGTTTCATTCCACCAATGCTCCATACTTGCATTTCTTTCATCTACTATCGACGCGAGCATCGTTACATAAAATATCTCTCTCTGTCTCTCACCGAATAAAATATCTCTAAGTTTACGCACTGCTTAGCAGTTTTCACTCCATAATGTTAGTCTGCTATTTTCCCCATTCCTATGCGTTCAAGGTAGAGTTCAGACGAAATATCTTCACAAGTATAAAGATACAAAACCCACGTGATTGGTGACCGTGCAGGGACCTAAACGATTCCGATAGATGTGTGAAGTAGCAGTAAAGGTCCGACCGCTCCCTAAACTACCCCCTTCTGTCGCTACAAATTCAGCACGCGTTACGACCGCCATGTATTCCAAAGCATCTCAAATAGGCCTACGTACTGTACGAACCCCCTCGCCCTACCGTTTCCATTCTGGGACTGCCATCACGTCCACAGCATTTCGCAACTCACCACAGAAGTCTTCGTGTAGAAACTCACTTGTAATCTTGCCTTTTTATTCGACGTTGCGGGCGGTATATATATATATATATATATGTATATGTCATTCATCGTGCAAGTCCTGTGGCCATAAAAACGTTTCCGAGCTTCAACAGAGAACTTTTATATAAAAAAAGGTGATATAACTACCCAAATACTAAAACTGTGGCCAGTGCTATTGACAGTTTGTTACTACGACTATTGCTGCTAGAATTATATTACATTTTTCTTATGGTGTTCAATTTTCACGTCTCTTCCAAACGAAAGAGATTTGAATAAAACCTAAATCTTTGTTTTTGTATTTACCTAACGCCCTCTTTCAAATCAACTGAAAGCTGATTAACTAAAGGCAATTTTATGTTGTATTCACCGTGCATTTTTGCTTAATTGAACAATTTATACCAACAAATGCACACAGACATATAATGTCAATAGTTTCTTTTATTAATAGCTTTCCCCAATACGTATTTCGGCGTGTTTACATCGCCATCTTCAGGGCGTCGTTGAAGTTTTTAACATAAACGATGTTAAAAACTATGTTAGAAACTTCAACGACGCCCTGAAGATGGCGATGTAAACAAGCGGAAATACGTATTGGGGAAAGCTATTAATAAAAGAAACTATGGACATTATATGTCTGTGTGCATTTGTTGGTATAAATTGTTCAATAAAGGCAATTGTGTTTTATGGTTTCACAAAGTAAAGAAACTGTCTTGAGTTGATACATCTGCGAGCTTGAAGTTGTATTTCATTAATTCATCAAGAAAGACCAAAAACCTACACATCCTGTGGGCATAGAATAAGACGCTGTAGACTGTGTTATACTGGGAAATTTTGTGTAGGTTTTGGCAATGTGGTAACGTACGATTTTACGTTGTAATATTTCAGCTGTCGTAAGGTAACATTTTAAAAATAAAACATGTGATACAATATACGTTCTCCATTATGATGGCCTAAACATGTAGAAGGACGTTTATTCTCCCTAACATACTATGGACTGTGTTTTTTCTTCCTTGAAACTGTGTTGAATTATTTAGACTTCTTAAATTTTCTGTATAATCTCTCTGTCTTACAGTGTAGGCCTGTACGAGACAAAAATCCATGAGTTTCCAGGTTCAAACAGAAGAAAGCAATTTAAATTTTGTCTTAAATCACTACTGCACTGATTTCTCCCTTGGTGATATTAAATTCCATCTGTACTTGGCAAGTAACGAAACCTAAGGTATTATAACCAGCTATTATTTTCGAGTATCCACATAAAATAAAGCTGCACGTTTAAGTTTTTACATAAATCTACATGGACCATACACTGAAAAACAAACACCAAAGCAGATGACTTTTAAGATATTCTTTACCTCTGGCGGATTTGTTAACCGAGTCAGGCCCACAGGTTCTAAATTAACATGCGGCGGTCTGGTGCTAAGGGACTGCTGACGTCACACTTCGATTCGTCGTGTCAGACCATTAAGTGCCCTCTATAACCCTGGAAATAACCTGCCAGCGCTAGCTTGGTCAGAACAGTTGTATTCAAATGGAGGTCACGAACTGCCGATCGCACTCAATTCTGGCTCATGTTTATGTTAAAGTGGCGATAGAGGGAAACATATATATATATACAGATTTTTACGATCTTCTAAAGTTACGAGTTTCATGGCAGCAATTCGAGACCGAAGGATTTATATTTTATGGCTCCTACACCAGATATTTTACGTCACGATTAAACACGTTTAAGTAATTTCCCTTTATTCAGCTTTCTCTCAACTTCAGTACGATTCCCCACTTATAACGAACAGTAGCAGTGTCTTTTCAAGCCCCAACCATTTGAGGCATCTGATGTAAGAGACATCTAGTAAGATCATGTAGAAGATAAATTACTGTGTGTAATTTATTGAACCAACTAAATACATACTACTATTCACATATGCATATTACCTATATAGCTCCGACATGTTATGGTGTTCAAAACACCATCCTCAGAGAGCACGTGACGCCAAGCCTAAAACCAACTGTCAGCAGTAAACAGGCCACTTTTTTACATGGTTCCACATTTTTGTAGGCTGCGTTAGTGATGTAACTATAGTATAAATTATACAACTTATATTATTATTAAAATACATATTTTTAAAACACTAAAATATATAAGTAACATTTTAATCATGTTTTAGTGTTTTAACTGTCTGTATTAAAAAAAATATAAGTTGTATATTGTATACGATAGTGATATTACCAAAGCAGCCTACCAAAATGTGGAACCATATACAGAGTATACACAAAAGAATGGTGCGATTTCAATAGTAAAAACTATTGAAACTGCACCATTCTTTTGTGTTTACTCTGTATAAAAGTGGCTTGTTACTGACAGTTGGTTTTAAACTTGGCATCACGTACTCCCTGAGGATAGTGCATTGACATCGAAACTTGTCGGAGCTATATATGTAACATACGTATGTTAACAGTAGTGTGTATTTAGTTGGTACAATAAACTGACTACATTGATCAGAAAAATGCATGGAATGAACAACTTTAAAATGCTGTATACAAGTTTAGTTACTTTAAGATTAATTTCTTCTTCCATCTACCCATTCTTTCATCAGTACGTTTATTTATTTCTGAGCCTATGGCCAGAACATGTGTTGTTGCTCAACACTCATATAAATTTCCTTAATGACATGCACTCAGGGGGGCCTATACAATTAAAAGCCGCCGTCAGGAGGGTAGCTCAGTGGCTTTGCGAAACGACGAGAAAATAAAGGTGTGAGTCCCGGTGTAAACGTAAATTTTTCTCTACACCATTTTGTGCAGTGGGGCGATTCTACTGCGCCTCTACAACAGCCTTTGTCATGAACACAGTGCGCTTCTATTAAAGCGTAGAAAATATTATGCCTCTGTTTGCGTGCGGCCGGCTGAATTTAGATAAAAATTCCAACGTTTGTTCAGTTAAGACGCAGACGACGTCAATAGCTGGATTCAGAACTAGGTGAGTTTATTTCAACTTGTAATTAAAAATAAATATTCATCGTTATTTATCCCTATCGCCAATGTTTTTAATTTCAATTAATTTTTATGATCCAAAGATATTTGAGTGTTGATACACCTACAGTATGAAGAATGGACTTAATTTGTTCTAAGTTAAATTTTTCAAAATTTTGGAATCAAAATAATGCCTTAAAAGTCAGGTTGTTTAACGAAACTTATGGATATCTTAGACAAATAGGAAATACCACAATCTTAAGGTAAGACTTCCCTTTGTAATTCGTAAGTAAACAAAAGAGTAACAGGACTGTTAATCATATTTTTATTTTGACAATATTTTATATTTGGACAATATTTCTCTTTTCCGAATACAGTTATGATTTTATTTATTTATCTGTTGAAACATCACAGCATAATCTTTTGTCTTAAAGTCTGATAACCAAAAATATATAGATCAAAATACACAGAACAGTAATTTTGCTTGTTGTTTTGTATGAGTGTGAAAAATTGGTCTCTCACATTGAGGGAGGAATATACTCGTAGGCTGAGGGTGCTCGAGAGTAGGGTGCTGAGGAAGATCTTTGGGCGTAAGAGAAACGAAGTAACAGGGGAGTGGAGAAGACTACATAACGAGGAACTTAATGATCTGTACTCATCACCAAATATTATTCGGGTAATGAGGTAGACGGGGCATGTAGCACGTATGGGAGAGGTGCATACAGGATTTTGGTGGGGAGACCTGAGGAAAGGAGACCACTTGAAAGACCCAGGCGTAGATGGGAGGATAAAATTAAAATAGATCTTCGAGAGGTGGGATGGGGAGGCATGGACTGGATTGACCTGGTTCAGGACAGGAGCAGTTAGCGGGCTCTTGTGGATGCTGTAATGAGCCTTCAGGTTCCATGAAATGTGGGGAATTTATTGACTAGCTGAGGAACTCTTAGCTTCTCAAGAAGGACTCTGCTGCATGGAGTTAGTTAGTTAATTAGTTAGTTGAAATCTGCAGTTAGGTTAATAAGACGCATAAATAACGAAACAATTCAAACACGCGGTGATTTTTGCTGTTGTCAACAGCGCAACATCTAACTACGTGACATTAAACGTCACAGTATTCTGGCCTACCAATGACACGCATACACATGACACAACTCTGCATGTTTCACTCATAATCTAGTGAAATACCTGTAAAGTGTTCCCTCGTGCATAGGGGCAATAATAATATATTTTACCTTAGTGGAACAAAACAAGCGTTATCATTTACTAGGTTTAATATTCTCATAAAATGAGTTTCACGTTGTGGATTTAAATAAGAAATTTCGTATATGAATTCTCCTAGCCGCGAATCTTCTACAGCATGCAGAGATTGTTATGGAGATTCTAGCGAATACGTCTTCAGCAACGTCAGCGTATGTTCACAGGATCCTACTTAAGCAAATGCTGCAAACGAAACTTCTGTTATAACGATTCATACTTTGAATGAAACTCTCGTGAAAGGATAAACTCGGGCAGCCAGTAACGAATAAATCGTAACACGCCAATATGCGTTTGATTGCATTCTGCTCACCTCTCACAAACATTTTCTGCTGATATTCACATCTCTGTAACCTTCGTAACTTTGAGTTTGTCTAACACTACAATTTATGGAACTGTCACACTAAAAAATCCTCACGCCTCCTCAATTTCCCCGCTGCCTTGCGGTTGCTAGGCTATCACACTGTATAGTTTTTGAAATGCAGAGCGAGATGGCTACATTCCACACAATTTTTTGCTAGGACTGTTCGCTGCCTAAGTCTTTGTAATGCATAACTGCTGTTTATAATAAAAGGGAAATATAACCGATACGTTCTTTCTCTTCTTCGAAACCTAAATTAAATAAGGAGTAAGGGCATTCAGCATTCTTTTCTTGCACTGCAGTAGTTCCCATGCTACAGGCAACAGCTTAAGTTACAAAGAAATGGTATTGCAGAAAGGGCATTTCTTACTGACGGACTATTAACCTATACAAAACCGGGAGCACAGTACATTATTTGTCTAATATAGAATTCATTATTAAGTATTTTTCTTGGCCGTAATAGTCAGCGGTTATTCGCCGGCCTACTCATCGAGCCGGGTTCGATTCGGTCTCCATGTTGGCGTGGTGAACAAAGTGGCACTGAAACAGGTTTTTCCCCGAGTGACTTCGTTTTCCATCACTGATCAATTTCTTCCACCGGTGCTCATTACAGGAAAAACTATAAAAAACTATAATAATCTTTATCACAGGTTGCACAATAAGCCTCAAGGTTGGGGTGCGTCCGTAGCATCTGCTGCGGGGCCCTTCACAACAACAAAAAAAGAGTATTTTGCTTTATTTTAATCAGATAAGAAACTGCAATCGTCATAAAACTACTCAATACAATACACTACGTTTCTCAAGCAAACTGCTTCCTTCTTCAGATGAAACCTCTAATCCTAAAACACATTTGACCAAAAATATAACACACAAGTCAACATAATTCACAAACGAAAAAAACCATATATCTAAAAGTATAAGTACCAAATATGCAAATCCTTAACATGTTTTGAACAGTGTATTGCTTTTTGTCTGTGGACTCGTCTGGGCCAAGGGTGTACAAATCCCGGGCGCCATGTCGCTCGGGCGACTACATTTTATACGGTGACGCGTGATATTTATGGGTCCTCAGTATTGAACTTGCTTCATGTCACCGTAAGGGCGTCTATAATTTTTAGGGGCTCCTAGATATTTGGAAAATTTATAGCCCTCTGGTTAAGGCAGTCCATTTCGTTCTTTTCAAGGGCGCTACAAACCAATGCGGACCAAAGGTAAAGGTGAAGGTCTCCCCTAACATGCCATGATGGCACCTCGGCGCTGGCACGGAAGTGAGGTCAAAGCCACGCCCCGGCCGCTTTGCCCCCCGGGAAAGAGCCCCAGTACCAATAGTACAGGAGGCTGGCTCGGCCTCTGCCGGCCTGGACGGGTGAGGAGAAAACTTCTTGGTCCCACCGGGGTTCGAACCCCAAACCGTCCAGCACCTAGCGTTTCGCTATGCCGACTATGCTATCCCGGCCCTTAATGCGGACCAAGGCCTCCCATTATTTGGGGCTCTAAATCTGCAAACTTCATTTACCATGAGAAGGACGCCAGAACTAAACAAGCAACCCAAGTTAGAGTGTGGTAGACACTACGGTGTCCGGTTGTTGGTCTGTCACGCGCCTGGCAGCTTCAGTGTTGATATTTACGGGGTGGCAGGCTACTGCACAGCGACCTGATAAATATTGATACTGTGCATTGATACTTTACACCGTTAGTAAACGCGCCCTTAATTGCAGCTTTCCGCTGCGTTACTGATCATGACCCTTAGACCAAACTCAACGTAACACACAGCTACAGGATGAGCGAAAAGTCCGTGTAAACCTGTGCAACAGGGGGCCGGGATACCGTTGTCGGTATGGCGAATAGCTGCGGGCTGAATGTCCGGGGTTTAAATCCCGGCAGGAGCAAGAAATTTTCTTTTCTCTAAAACCGTTCAGTCCGACCCTGGGCCCGCCCAATTGGTACCACGACTCTTTTCCGGGGGTAAAGTGGACGAAGCGTGAAATTGACCACTCACCTCCATCTAGTGCCTGGGTTAAGAATGAGTGGCGCAATACCTCTGCTTCCCTATATGTTTACATAATGTAAACAGGAGTTTTATATTTTTACCCCTGCTCAAGAAGGATGCTGCACTCTGCTGGGAATAAAACGTCCAATACATAAAAGACTTCAGGTGACATACATGACCTCTGTCACATGCCCGACGGGTGTCACTTGAAACTAATCTTGTAACTGTAGGACTACATTCACTGTAACTTCCGCTAAAACCTATATCACAACTCCGACAGCTCCAAAGGGACTTTCGCTCACTCTGTATAACAATCCTGACAGTATGGTTTGCAAATCGTAGGTAGACAATACTTTGATTTCCGGAATTTGAATTCATTAATATCAAGTAGTATTAAAATAATGGCAATTATAGTGACATACGGCCAATAGAGTGTCTATGTAAAAGGCTGGACGACTGACAAAACCGGCTTCAATCCCCGGCAAGACTGACATCTTGATTTTGTCCGCAGTGTCCAGACTAAAGTTCGGACCCACTCAGCCTCTTACATAATGGGTTCTGTGGGCTCTTTCACTAATGGTAAAGCAACCAAAGTTTGAAGCCGAGAACTCACCTCCGTCTAAAACCGATTGTTGTTGTATTCAGGACTATGTGTACGTTCGTATGTGATAACCAGCATTTTGAAGAAACCTGCTGCCTCCATCTTCACTTCTGCCCTGAAGATGGAGGCAAAAATTTTGCCCAAAAAGTTGGTAAGATCACTCCAGTGTCACTGCAGGCTGCATTACGTGTCTCTTGGTCCCTTTCTCTCTGTGGCGCTCCACATATTGCTATACAGTGCAATAGTGTGAGCCCCTCTATACGGACAGCAGAAGTTGCTGAATTAAATCTCGGCTAGGATAACACTTTTTATCCTCTCGCCTCAGGAAGTATTAGCAAGAGATACGGTTCCTCTGCATCCATCAAGCGACTGCAGTCTGTAATTTCCGCAGCAGTGTACAGTAACGATTAGAGATATCTGATCTGTCCTGAAGGGCAGCAACACTTCACTCCACCAGAACCCTTTCTGAACACTTCATTGGAAGAATGTCAATAACGGAACTCCAACAGCATCCGGTGTTGATTTTCAATTTTGAATGAACTGCACAGTTTTTTATTATCTTGAAATAGAGGACGGCCTGAAGTTGAGTTTCCAAAACTTTAAACACATTTAACGTCATAATTTAACACAATAAATCTGCAATCGGATGCTAAGTGAGTCTGTTAAATGAAGGGTCATAAGTTACAGTACTTTCTTTTTTTTTCCTATGGCTCGACAGCCCCTAGGGGGCCTAGACCTCCTCATTTTTCGAGGTTTCGCGATCACACACTGTTAGACACACCACACTCGGTAGGACTCCTCTGGACGAGTGACCAGCCCGTCGCAGAGACCTCTACCTGACAACACAAAACACTCACAACAGACAGACGTCCATGCCCCCGGCGGGATTCGAATCCACAATTCCAGTAAGCGGGCGGCCGTAGACCCACGCCTTAGACCGCGCAGTCAATGGGATTGGCAAGCTTACAGTACTAGTAACGTTAAATTACATGCAACTATCTGTTTTTCTTTGCAAAATTATTTTCGTATTTCTGATAGCGACACTTAAAAAAAGAGGAGTCCGTATTTTGATATTTTTAAAACCAAGATAAAATTGAATGTTGTAAAAGGGCATATATTTACACGTTTGTGGCTTTAGTCCAAATGGTACGTGATGAATAAATTTGTATCAACTTATAACGAACAGAATGTGTGACAGACACATCTCGGATTTGGAGGCGCGGTAGTATCGGCAGATATCTTGATAAAGTCAGGCAATATACAGAGAGAGCTAATGAGAATATTTGGATCTGTGTAAATGGAGGATGGAGAAATATGTCGCAATTTTTACCATTCAACAAATATTAATTATAATAATTCAATCAATAAGGAAGCTGTAGACAGACAGAGATCAGAAATACTTTCAAGAAAGAGTATGGGTGTTATTGCTAGTTGGAAATCAGAACCTTTAGACACATTACAACCTGAAAGACATGTTAATCTTACCAACTTTAATAAAATTCCGCCAATTCTTTAAGAAGCTAACTGGATTATCAATTCAGACTTGATACCTTAGGCCTATATTCTGTTACAAAATGAGGTTACGATACTAAAAATTTGGCATTAACAAGAATACGTGTATCACTGCCACATTTTTACATATAGGCCTAATGCAGGACATCTGTACCTTTTAATCAGTTAACAATAAAGTCCTGACCTCGATTTCAGGCTTCCGCTGCAATGTTGATGAAATCTGTGATCTTCTGGGTTATTACACGGCGTCGTGTGGTAATTGTTTACCGACGTTTCGGTACAACGTATCGGTCCCATCCTCACGTGCCAAGAGTCCTAGGACTCTTGCCAGAAGACCACAGATTTAAAAAAAAGTCTTGGCCTAATTTGTGTATATAGTAACATTAAACACTTGCTTTTACATTCAAAATTTTCTGTTGCTTTTATGGAGACCATGAAAACTTCTGAAAACAGAGTTTGATGCCAATAATTAATCAAGCAGAATAAAGTATGACATATTAACATACCATTTTGGTAGAATTATAGAACATAAAATAGAGCTATTAATCTCTGGTCTATGCGTTAATGATAGCCAGAAAACTCCATGCTGCAGTAAAAAGGGTAATATTTTTGAACGGATTTTAATAGCCTGTAAGAGGTCTGTTGAAAAAGACAAGAGGTAAAGCTTCAACAACAAGTGTCATTACGTCATTGATAGAAGCTGTTGGCAGTTGGGTCTTCCTTTAAAATATGATCTATGTAATATCAACTCTTCGGACAGGCAATTTCTAAACCTTATTTTTTTATTTATACACAAAATAAACATAAACATTCCTTCAATTATAATTAATTTAACATTATAATTATGTAAAACACAAGTGCTGTGTCTGGGTGTTCATATGTACGGCAAGGCCATTAAGCTGTACCAATGATTGCATCAAGTGTATAAAATAAGGGTACAAGTGTCCGTATGTTTTCTTTACAAAAGAAGATATACTCAATTGTATTACGCTTAATACAGTGTGTTCATTGCTATATTTCTTAATAACACATTCTCGCTGCTTTTGTTTTAAACGTACTTACGAAGTACGCTAAAAGCGGTAAATTATTTGACAGATTTTCTTCTTTCTCACATACCGTTTCCAGTTCTACATATCTTAGAACTCCCTTATTGTAGAATTAATTAAACTTTTTGCATAATGTGTAGAACACAAATTTCCATCAATTAGGAACAGTTATCCCTGTACATGTAATGAAGGCGTATGCGGGATAGGAAGTAGAGCTCCACTCATTTTCAACCTCGACAGTAAGTCAAATTCACTCCACAGCCGCTTAGACCCCGTGGAAAGTGACCGCGGTACCTTTTGAATACCGTACACACTGTCGTAGCTAGGGGGCGGTGGGCGAGTGGTACTGCCGCCCTCGGTGGAAAGATGGGCGGCAAAATAAATATTTTAAATAAATACATCTAATTTTCTGGCTCCCAAAATTTTTTAATTATCGAGTCAAATAAAAGGAAACTCAATAATTAATTGTGATTTTTTTTAAAGTTTATAATTTCTGTTAGGGGCGACCATTGTGATTACGTGCCCCGGGCGCCGAAACACGTAGCTACAATACTGGCCATACGCAGTACTTTACACATCTCTTTCACATAAATGAAGGGCCGGAGTATGAATCTGAACAATTTTTTTCTCTATTCTGAATTCCAGAATGAGTACAGTGTTACGTCCACGCCCCCATTACATCTTAAGAATGACTGTATCTCTACCTCCAACCACCATATATCTGCACGGCATGCACAGGACACCACCTGACTTACCTTTACGTGACAGTCACAAGGCTGGTCAGTACGATAACAAACCCGAATGCTTATTAGCATGTTAACTGTGTTTATACTGTCAGTGAACCATATCAAGCGCTACAGAATATTAATTCGAATTCAATTAGGTTTACTTTAAACACAGTTCGGGACTGAAACACAAGAACCACGTTGTTACGAGATACCTGGCTCAAATACTGTGACAAAAACAATAAATAACTGAACCAAAATTATCAGAAGGAAAATGTAGACACAGATTAAAGAAAAGGGTTTATAACAACTCATAGCAGTATTAACAAGACAATAATGTACGTATAAAAGTGACAGGCGCAGTCGTGTAACCATTCCTCCCTTCCAAAAGTATTAAGTATTAAAAATTCTGAATGTGTGTGTCTGTAGCTTGTCATCTAGCATGAAATGCGCATGCGCCATATTATATTGTCATTTTTGGCCTCATTGGCTCTATCATATTTTTGCAAATTATCTCATAAAAGGTACCATTTTCGGAAAAAAGTTACTCGACATAAAATATGTGTTTTGATTTTCTCTACACCTTCTGTCTGAAACACTTCTCATTCTAAGAAGAATTCAGTGAGATATTATCATAATGTATATACGTCTTCATGTAAAGTACCCGTTATTCTTGTCAGATTTTAAGGAGACTTGAATTTCTCAACATATTTTTTATATTGTGTATACCGTGCAGTTTATCGTAAGTCTAATATCAACCAACAACTGCACAATATTATTGACATATATAAAATACGAGACCCCTACATATGTTTCAGCAAAAGAATTGCCATCTTCAGGGTTTTTTAACAGAGACCCACAATAACATTTTAAGTTCAAGTACACAGTATGGTTACAGATTAAAAATGTTTAATGTCTAACCATACTGCGTACTTGGACGGAAAATGTTATTGTAGTTCTCCGCTCAAAACCCCCTGAAGATGGCAATTCTTTCGCTGAAACATATGTAGGGATCTCAGATATATTTTATACATGTCAATAATATTGTGCAGTTGTTAGTTGATATTAGACATCTCGACAGATTTTCGAAAAAATAATCAAATGTTAAATTTCATGAAAATCCGTCCAGTGGTAGCCTAGTTGTTCTACGCGGACGGATGGACAGCCAGGCAGACATGGCGAATCTAATAGTCGCTTTTCGCAATTTTGCGAAGAAGCCTAATAATCAGACGCAAATTAATTACGTCTGCCCTATCACATGTATTACATAAATACATATTTCCTACAGGGACTGTTATCAGTGCAGCACAAAAATGGCTGGATTTTTCATTCCTTCTAGCGACGACACGACCTATAACACAGCTACATATATATTATTGCTACCGATACAATTTTCATTCAGAAACCATTTTCACATATTCGATCGTGGACTGTGTGTGTTGAATTGCATTTCAACTGTAGTCATTCTTAAATTACATCAATTCGGAAACAACAATTACATTAAAATTAAAGCGTAGTCGGTATAGTAACTGACTATGGGCTGGAAGATCCCGAGTTCGAATTCTGGGAAGGGCAAGAGATTTTTCTCTTCTCCAAAATGCCCAGACCGGCTCTGGTGCCCACACAGCCTCTTATCCAATGGTTACCGGGGGGGTGTCTTAGCCTGGAGGTATGGCAACCTGGGCTTTCGGCTGAACACTCAGCTCCATCTACTACCGGGGTTAAGAATGGGTGAAGCCATACCTTCACTCCCGTTGTATGTTTTCATAACGTATACACGGATATCTTTATCTTTACGTTTATTAGTCACATTATGTCTCTCTGAAGTCAAGCAGTCAAATTATAAATATTGATCACAGGTAATTCAGAAAAGTGGAGTTATTTCATTCAGTTTCTAATCCAATTTAATATTATCCACTACAGCACCATTGTTCATCACCACAGGTGCAAACCGTGTGTGTGTGTGTAACATGACAACAAGCCCTCCTATAGCTGTTCTGTCTACAATGAAATTTGGCACACAGAGGAAAGGTAATAGGGAGAGTTTTGTGAGCCTAATACACTATTACCGTGCATTCCAGTTTAATGAAACAATACAACAAACAAGGTAAATTGTATATAAATAAAAAAATTATTTGAAAACTCCTAAATATTTCAGCCTATCGGCGATATTCAAGGATAATACTATTTACTACGAAAGTATCCCACTGATCATTATATACCATGCTGACATTAAGAAAAACAAGTAAAGTAAAGCAATTCCATTACAGGTCTGGACAGGCCCTGTCCAGGCTCCCAGATTTCTAGACAATCGGCACATGAAGGTGGTAAGTTTGTCAGCCCTTATGTCAATGAGAAATTCCAATAACACCATCGGAAATCGAACCCGCGACCTTCCAGCTTGTAGCGCAGTGCCTCAACCAACTGCCCCACAAGAAATACAAGTAAACGAGACAAAAGTTGAACACGCCTCCCATTTCTCTTGGGGTCAAGAGATACTGCTGCAGTTGTGTGGAGATTTTGCACATAAATCGAAGATTGAAAAGTGGTGCAGAAATTACATGTTATTAAAAAATGTTACCGCATCTTGCCGCACACTGTACATACAAGTAAAATGAATATATAAAAATTTGTTTTTCCTGTACATAAGCATTCGTTTCACAGAACAAATTTCAAGTCACCACATCCGGTATAGAGAAGAGCTTATTTTTTATCCAAAATGCTTACAAGTGGTAAATTTCCTATGTGTGACTACTAGCCAGTTGTACAGGAAAGAATGGGTCACGCCGGGGGTAAATTTTCAAACGATTCCAATTCAGATTTATGGCCCATTCGGAGAATCAACTCCTGCTTTGCGGGCTCATAAATTTTGTAGGAAGGAAAGCTTTCCGTCCATTGGAAAGCGAATTTTTCCAATGCATTTACCCCGTACAAACGCCAACCAAGCCAGTAAACTAGCATCGCTGAAGGCTCGGAGACCGATCTAATGGCCGTAACATCAAGGTACAATACAACGCTGGCAGAAAATTGAAATGTTGAAAGAGAAATGGAATGGCTAAAAGCATGTTTACATGGAGGACATTATAATCAAAAACTTCAGACCTTCATAATATAACTAGGATTTATGAATAATAATTACACGTAGGAGAGCCCTATCAGAGAAACTAACAATTTCTTATTTAGTCAGAATTTAAGAATTCATAATCATACATAAGTAGTTCTAGACTGAAGTATTAGGGCTGTTTGAAACAAGGCGTTGTTTTGAATATCTGGACTTAAGAAAGCTTGAGAAGTTCATTATTTGTTGTTTACAAAATATTAATAAGATCGATAAAAATTGATGATGCGTTAGTTTGAGCATGTAGCACGTAATGGAGAGGTCAGAAATGTGTATAAACGTACAGTCGGTGAACCATAAGACAAGAGACCACTTGTAACTTCTTAATGTATGTGATAGTATAATATTAGAGGAATCTTACTGAAATATATTATAATTATGTGAGTTGGATCATTTGTAAAGAATACAATTCAGCGTCGAGCTGTTGTGGAGACGAGAATGGATATTTATTTTTTCTATGACAGGCAGAGAATTCTGTAAAAAAGATGAACGACTGTTAACATCTCAAGAAGTGTCCTGTTTGCAGTTTTATTGTTTATTATTTTATTCATTTTTGGATACGGCATAGATCTTGTTATGCTTACGCAGTAAGAAATGGAAAGAGATCAAAGTTACGATATCTTGAATCCAGTACAATTCCGCTAACCCTGCATAAAGACACAGTTATTTTAGAGTGGACGGATATATATATATATATTACATATATATACATTCACACAAACGTACATACATACATACATACACACACACACAGTGATTTTTGTGCCGGTACGCAACGGAGCGGCGTACCGGCACCTTCATGACGGGAACGCATTAGATGAATAGAATAACTTCAGAACTCTAGAAAATACAACTTATTTTTTGTTTTTGTTCCAACAATATTATCATAACGTAAAACAACAATATCAACACATCGTCTTTTTTTATTTTTAATAGGAAGAGTAAGGGGCATTTTCAACATCACCTGCTGTCAATAGTGCGTACAGACATATCCTTTTTACAAAAATACACATATAAAATAGAATGATGTGTTACAAAATTCCATATATACTTATATATAAAGATTGAATATGTGTACATAGGCTTCTTCTAGTAATTATTTTTTCCCTGTAAACAATATAACATTATATTCGTGGAAGAAAAATCAAATGTATGCACAGCATGTAAAATATTAACACATACACTAACACATATCAACATTCCTTTTAATTCTGGAGACATTTGCGTTTTCGTAACACTGAATGTATATTACAGGATCATCGAAAATGATGGACCATTTTTAGAGACGAAATAACTTTTATAAAAAAGAGAGATACAGAGATGGGATTTGCTGAAACGTGTTCGAAAACTCTTAAATGTTTCTTAAACACGCACTCTCAAACTTGCACGCTTTCACTGTAGTAAGCATCAGCACTGTCGCAGTTTGCCAGCACGGTGGCATGAGTGCACAAGAAAGCACAGTACATCATCTGCCTGGCCGAAAGCAAGTTTACTTACTATAACAGTACAGCGCAATTACCACCGTACATATGCAAGAGATACTTCAGTGGGCAAAGAAATCCGACGCTGATTTAAAGAGTTTCAGAAAATTGAAAGTGTAAAAAAGCCTTGATGACCGCGGAAGTCAGAAGAAAACGTCGAAAGCATAAGGCGTCTTATCAACGCAGTCCAAACAGATCATCAGAATTTGAAGCTGGATGTACATAAAACGACGATCCAAAATGTCTTGCAAAAATTTCCAATGTTGCCAGCTTAAAATATTCAAATTTTTCGTGAAATCAGACACTGATAGGTGCTGAAGAGTTAAATCTCCAAATCTGATGTTGAGTGCAACTGTAGACGAAGACTATTTTCAGGGCGGGTTATGTTTACCAATGAAACAAGCTTCTATATGAATGATGACGTAAATGGGCACAACTGTTGCATCTGGGGACAGGAACGGCCACACGAAATTGACGATCGTGTGTAGTGCGGCATTACGTATGACCATGTCACAGAGCCTTTTGTTTGCTGAAAACAACATCACGGCAAATACGTGTGTACGTTACAGTTGTTTGCCTTTCCACGAGTTTATGGCATCGAAAAAAGTGAAATTTGTTTCAAAAAGACGGTGTTTCACCCGACTTCAATCATGAAGCACGAAATACTCTGAACATCCAGATATCCTAATGGGAGGATTGAAAGAGCCAGACAAAGGTCGTGGCCCCATTAAGACTAGACATCCCACCAGTGGATTTTTATATGCAGATTTCTAAAAAGTACTTTTACTCAGAAAAAAAATTCAAAACTTAATTATCTGCGAGAGAGAATTGACACAAGTGTAGCGACAGACAATCCGAAAATGCTTCAACAAACATGGCAAGAAGCTGAGTATCGTCTGGATATTTGCAAGGATACAAACTGAAATATAACGTAGGAATATATAATAAACACGTCACTGCAAATCCCATGTCTATGTCTCTGTTCTCATAAACATTATCACGTCTCGAAACTAGGTTCACAGTTTTCGACGTCCCTGTACCTTCACAACCTTGGCCTTTGTAATATTTACATAATTCACGTCATTGCATTATTGCTATATCAGCACGATTACTAAATAAGGTTTATTTGACCCAATACTGCAGAAATAATTGGTAAATATTTTAAAACAACATTTACACGAATGCATATTATGCCAACCGAAATTTCCAGAAGGTTCAGGACCTCTTATGCAAAGGTAGGCACTGCGATTCTAAAATTACGTGCATCACATGAATACAGTCTTATTTAAAGTGCCAGTTACGTGTTATATAAACTTGCATACTTAACAAAAACAATAAAATACTTGTAGAAATAAGAGTGTTGGCAGTAAAGAAAAAAGGTTTTATCAACTCCGCCCGAACCCCTTTCCACGAAATCAGTTACTGTGTTCTTGTTGCTATTTTGAGAATATCATATATCCGATCAATGTAATACGCGCAGTGGTTAAATTAAGAGAGAAATAGACCTATACATAAACCCGTTAAAGTACTATGTTCATCTAAATTACAGATACAATTTCAGATCCTACCGCATAGACAGAGCAGCCGATGTCAATTTTAACGTCCAAACGGTCAGGGTTGTTCAGGGAAGCATATGATACCTATTCTGAGAATTATATGAAGTACATAAACACACAGCTGGTTGAGGCACTGCGCTACAAGCCGGATGGACGCGGGTTTGATTCCCGATGGTGTCACTGGAATGTTTCATTGACTTAATCCTTCCGGCCGCACTGTGGCCCTGGGGTCAAATCAGTCTCTAAGAGAAACGAGTAACAGAAATATTTCCTGGGGGTAAAGACGGCCGTTGAGTGGGGCTGACAACCTTACAACCTTCATGTGCGTATTGTCGTGAAATCTGGAAGCCTCAACCTCTTGGAACCCTCAGGGTCTGCCCATGCATTTACAGGGATTGCTGTACCTTTTTACATAAATACGTCTACATTCTCGGGGAAAAAGATGCAAAGGTGGTAAATATATTAACCACTTTGTTTCAAGGAGTTAAAATCCGGTCTGTACGACAGATTAACCTAAAGGCACCATAGTTTTTAAAACACAATTAGAAGTTAAATTTTTTTGAAAGCTCATGGCGCTTAAAAATTCAGGCACTACGTTCCTTTGAAACGTCGGGCACCACTGACTCAGCAACAATGCGTCATATCCCAGACAACCTCTCACTCAGCAACAATGCGTCATATCCCAGACAACCTCTCACTCAGCAACAATGCGTCACATCCCAGACAACCTCTCACTCAGCAACAATGCGTCATATCCCAGACAACCTCTCACTCAGCAACAATGCGTCATATCCCAGACAACCTCTCACTCAGCAACAATGCCTCATATCCCAGACAACCTCTCACTCAGCAACAATGCGTCATATCCCAGACAACCTCTCACTCAACAACAATGCGTCATATCCCAGACAACCTGAACCCTTAAATTAAAAATGTGTTTCCGTCTGTAACGTGCAGGCACTTTCATTTCTACTGCTGTTATTGGGACAGAAGAAGAACAAAGAGAAGAAGAAGATTAGAGAGGGAATGAAATGTGTAAAGAATCATGGGCTTAAGGATTGATGTCCTGGGAATAGATGCAGATGTAACTTCAGCTCTGTAGGACAGAAATAATCGTTTCCAAGTAGAGACGATACATTATCCTCTACGCCCGTACCTTAACGAGGTCTGCAAAAAGCAGAAGCTATACCGCTGCACAGTGGTCACGGAACTTTCTTTCGCACTGCTACTCCATGGCACGCTTCTTGCTTTAAAGACAGGTCTTATAATCCTCTTAAATGCGTCAAATACTTGAATAAAGTAAAAATAACACAGTCTATATTAAGATACAAACAAACTTACGAACTCTAAATTTCTGGTTGCTAGAGAATGCTATGGGGTCTAACAAAATGTGATCTGTAGTGGGGTATTTATAATTTATATTACTTGAAGTAAAATAAAATTTAGGGTTTTCAAAATCAACGGTGATGGATTGGGGGGGGGGGGGGAGCAAGCACGCGTGTTAGAAAGGAAAAATGCGCAAAGAATTTCAGGCAGAAAGTTGAAACATAGGGAACAACCAACATGGACACTAGACTTAAATTACAGGATAACACTAAATTCGTTGTTAAAAGATATGGCGTGACAAAGCAAACTAGAGTCATTTGTTTCAGGGCAGGAATGAGGGGCGGGCTCTTGTAAACATAAGAAAGGTGGAGAAAGAATGTTAATTTTTGCAAACGGACTCTACCTTATGCTATTAGTTAGTTATATAATTCACTAGTTAGTTAGAAGTAACATTTACGTTGATAATGTTCTCAGATGTTACGGGGTTCAAATAAAAAATTTTGCATAAAGAGAACACAATTTTTCGTGACACCTCAACATTAAATTTTTAAACTTTCGAAAGTCGTGGTTGTGAGGATGCCACATTTGCTTACTCTTCGGAAAGTTTGAGATTGTGTATGTGTGTGTTACAGAGTATTTCATGGCTTTCTTTAGATATTCCAAGCAAAAGCTTTGACAATATATTAAAGGACCTCAGACTCCTTTCTCCCATGTTCTTTCTATTTCACCAGTCAACGACCACCCGATCGAAACTTACTTAATTTACGGAGTCATTAACTAACTAACTCCATGGAGCAGAGTCCTTCTTGAGAAGCTAACAGGTCGTCAACTAGTCAAGAAATTCCCCGCATTTCATGTAACCCGAAGGTTCATTACCGCATTCACAAGATCCCGCCACCTGTCCCCATCCTGAGCCATATAAATCCAGTCCATGCCCCCTCATCCCAATTCCTGAAGATCTATTTTAATATTATCCTCCCATCTATGCCTGGATCTTCCAATTGGTATCCTTCCCTCAGGTCTCCCCACCAAAATCCTGTATGCACCTCTCCCCTCCCCATACGTGCTACATGCCCCGCCCAACTCATTCTTCTTGATTTGATCACCCAAATAATATTTGGTGATGAGTACAGATCATTACGTTTCTCGTTACGTAGTCTTCTCCACTCCCCTGTTACTTCGTCCCTCTTAGGCCCAAATAACCTCTTCAGCACCCTATTCTCGAACACCCTCAGCCTAACGGAATTATTTAATAACTCAAGAAACAATCAGACTTTTAAATCCAGTCAGTAATGTAAGAGAATCTAAACAAATGTGTCAGATGTTAATTCTTATAATTTAATCTTAGGTCACTTAATGACAGTCTTATAACTAGGAGGATAAAAACATACAGTGTGATTAAAATAAACAGGTATAGCAGGTAAATACTCTGAAGAAACTCTGACGCGGTCAAATCGAATATTCCTTACCATCACTTATAAAGAGCAAAATCACTAATTACCTTGCAGTATCTGATATAACGGATATGTTCGTAAGCGAAACGTTCGCAATTCAAGACTACAGCATAATTTACTCGGTTTGTGAGATGGACAACTACATACAAAATACCATGTTATGAAACTTCTAAAAAAAAAAATCCTTTTTGTATGAGAGAAGACCTTCTGTATACGGAATGTAAGATAAGGGGAAGTCTACTCTTTCAGTAATGTTTGCATTTCGCCAAGCCTGGCGCTCTTCCGGATGTATAGGGCGTGCAAGCAGCAACTGTACTCTATAACTAAGCGTCTAAAACCTGCAGCAATATCCATGTTAGCCTTTCTCAGCTCGCATATCCTTGTATCTGCGAGCAACATCATTATTGTCAGCTTTGCTTTCTCATTAGTAAGGCTTGATTTATTTTCAAACTTCTTCGAGGTATACTGCCTTTTGTTCCCTTGAAAAGTTAGAGGTACCTTTTCATTTCTTTTCTTTAGTTGTAATCATGCCCTTGGGCATATACTGTCTACATTAATTTAAATTTTGCAGTAAGTTTATTGAAATACTCACTTGATCAGCCACATTTAACTTTTAAAGTATAGTGTTTTCTGTATGTACTACAACTTTTAATATAATAATATTGTGTGTTTTGTCCGTAGACTCTATTTATGACTATCTTATGATATTTACAATAAAAAGTACCTAACGATAAACCCTCCCAATAAAAATTCAATGTGTTTTCTGGAAGGTAGAAATTTATTTTGTAATGTTACGCTTTATATACATATATATATATGCATATATACATACATGACTATATATATACACATATGACTTGCACCACTCTCTCTCTATGTGTATATATACACATAAACATATATACATAGCGAGAGAGTGGTGCAAGTCAGTTGACACTCGATATTTAATACGTTGCCGTTGGTGTCACGTGACCGTGTATTATACATAAAGATATTAAAGTCCACGTCGTGTCTGGTCCCTTAGCCTAATAGCGTAAGTAAAATAAGAAGATGAGCTGCAAATTTATGAACAACTCTCGCAGTTTACATTATGTGAGACTCAACCTAGAATCATACAAAATTAATTTCTTCCGTCTTACAAATTAAATTGGTAAGAGGAAGGTAAATATTTAAAATGATCTACATATTGTCACATTTACGGAGAAGAAAATAATGTTTATTAAATTGATATTCAAGAGAAAGGATGGGAAGGCGTGGAATGGTTCATCTGGTTCAAAACAGGGACAGGCTCTTGTGAACACGACATTAAAACTTCGGGTTGTGTAAAATGCGACGAAATTCTTGACCAGATTATAAACTATTAGATTCTCAAAAATAACTTTTCTTCCATGGCGTTACTTAGCTTAGAGAGAGCAGTTAAAACTGTCAAACTGTAAAGTCTTCATTCAAACCCCGGCCCGGTAGACAAAAACGGCAAAATATTTTTGTGGGTGTGTGTTACGTCACTTTGACTCTTTTTTGGACCTCCCTCTCCATAAATAAACCATTCTCTTGTTTTAAAATCCTACAGATCGTGAAACTTTTACTGCAAGTTAACGATAGCTTGACTCCATCCTCTTGAAACGTCTAGCAGTGTCAGCTGCTTCCATTGGAGCAAGAGAGTCACGTGATCTCCGACCCCTCTGTCGACATCGAAGCTATACAGAGCGGAGACAGAGATAATAAATGTGTGATGGATCGTGTAATTAATATGTTGTCTTCGCTAGATAACATGAATATCTGGTTATTATGTGTCAGAAGTAGGCCTCCAGTGACAGTGTTTTCTTCTTCAGGTTTCACTCATTAATAGGCTCTTTGACGCATCCCCTTTCATAATTAGCTTTAAAACTATAAATACTTTATATCACTTTTCGAATGGGTTTTGGTCCATATAAAGGCCTCTACCTGCATAAAAAATACAGAAAGATAAAATGCTTCGAGAGGAGTTCGAAACCGCGATCCCTGGGTTCGAGTTTCCCTTCTCTCTACCCGTCAGGTGAGAGAGAGAGAGAGAGAGGTGTCTTATTTAACGACATTGTCGATACTTTTGCATACCGTAGTGGTAGATGAATGAAAGTGTATGATGATTCGGTGAAATAATACAGACAGGAGAAAAGCCAAAATAATAAAATAGAAACCTGTACCAGTGCCGCTTTGTCCACAACAAATTCCACATGGACTGGTCTGGAATCGAATCCATACCTCCGTGAAGATAGGCCGACGTCCGTGCATTATGACCACTGTGTTAATTGGGTATACTTATTATAAGAGGGAATATCTAAACCGGAAAATGCTGTAATTTATGCTCATACATTTGCATTTGGCTACTGTTTCTCGTGTCTGAAATTCGGTTAGTAACTGTTCGAAGTTCAGTGATTGAAACATCACAACAAAACATGCAACAAAAGCGTGGAGGCTCGTATTTGTCTTAGCACGAATACATAATTCAGTTAAGAGTCACTAAATTCTAATTTTATTTTCTTGCTGACGGACACATACTACGTTTCCTGCATTATTTCTACAGCGGGTTTCTTCCGAGCACACTCTTAGGTCGGACAGTCTGACGACCCTTGCGTCCGGTCACACTGACAAAAACACACACGCGTATGTTCAAGGCTGAGCTCTAGCTATAGAAAACTCACTGTAGTTTCTCTTGGTACTGGGAATAATCCTCTAATAGCTACTTAATTCCTGCCATATTTGAGGTTCTTGCAGCGGTGTTGTTGAATATTCGGTCTTCCAGGTTATGCTGTGTTTTTTGCAAGAGCACAGAGTAACATCCAAGAATACGTAAATCTACCTATCTCTTGATTTTAAAATTCCAAGTAATCCGCTTTGAATACTCACAGGCCTGGTTAACAGATGTTAACTGATCTAATCACGGCGCAAAATCATAAACTTGTGAAAAAGGAACACTTCCGACTTTCAACTTATTTCAAGGAAGTAAATTTCCTCAAATTCCTTATACGTGGTTTCAGTTACGAGAAATGTCAGGGGTTCGGAATGTACCGATTTCTAAACTCCCATTTCTGTGAACTGGTCTTTGTATCTTTCCTCCGTTGATTTACACAACTACACAAACCGAAAACGTTCTTTAAAAGTCGTCATAATAAGTGGGACAAGCAGAATGTGACACCCCTAAGAGAGGTGCCCGAGAACACATCCTCGTTCCCAAAGACTATTCAGAAAAATTACCTATTTTGTGTGTGTGAAGAAATCCCTCCAAAATTTGAAAGTGTCTCCAATGTTCTAGGATCTGTAACAAAGCAATAATTTTTCAAAAATTTTAGAGGCTTATTAAATAGGAATCAAAAATTTCTGTATCGTTGTTAAACTTATTATTACAAAAATAATGCAATTTTTACAGTACATCGATCTTTGACATACACCTTAAAGGACCATTAGATTTACAGCTTTGCATGAAAACATATAATTCACCTACTAATTTGTATCTAATTTCAGACAAAAAGTTTTTGATACATTATAAAGTTTCTGGCTCTTCTAATGGTGCCCAAGCGACCTACCTCACATGTCTTCATTTTATTTCTCACTGTGTATAAAAATTAAAGCAAGCCAAAACAAACTAGTATCTCATATTGTTCTTAGATACAGGAAGGAACATGACATCTCAATATCGGAATCCTTAATGCCTTTATTTCCTACCATCTGTAATGAGATTTCTTTGCGGAAAGTTCAGTTCCCCAGGGGAACGAAATTAAACCTTGACTCGTTCAAATGCGGCTGCTTTTACCAGCGCCTCTGTTACACACAAGCACCAGCACTGAATCAAATTACCACACTTTAACTGTGCAAAAAAGTGGTACTTCCCAAACACATCATTAAACGGCTCGCTTTCATAAGGATTATTCTTTTATAATTATTACTATGAGAATTTAATTCAGTTATTATATTTTGAAAGGTAACTAATGTCTTCTACCGACAAAACCAACAGAGTTATTGCCCAGTTATTAAGCTCAAATTAATATGATATGGTACTTAACCAGCAATCAATCAGGGCCATTACCTGGGGAATTTAAAACAAATGTGTTACTTAAGTACAACATTTGTCTAGAATATCATTCAACACAAATATATGTACCTCAAACACACAGGCTTTGCAATGTGCTACCGTACCATTTACACTGAGGCTAAAGTGTCAATGGTAAAGTCGTATTATTGGAGAGAGACAGGAAGTAAAGGCGCTTAGGGGATAGGCATCGTGAAGGTTTTTAATGAAATATTATCTAAAATCGGAAGGAGAAATATGAGAAACAAAAAGGGAACCAGTATAGCAGGATGTTTATCACGTTCCCGAGTCGCCATTTTCCCAGGGCAGTGTCTTGCGACTGCATCACTTTATGCGTTACAGGCAAGGAAATGCGTTTCGAGAGGGGGGGGCAGTCTTTATTTACAAAATAAATGTATAATTTTTATTTCAGGCTTCCGCCGCGATTTTGATGAAATCTGTGGTCTTCTGGGTAATTACACGGCGTCGTGTGGTAATTATTTACCGACGTTTCGGGACAACGTATAGGTCCCATCTTCACGGGTCAAGATTCCGATTAGTGACCCGTGAAGATGGGACCGATACGTTGTCCCGAAACGTCGGTACATAATTACCACACGACACAGTGCAATTACCCAGAAGACCACAGATTTCAAATGTATAATTCGTTCATGATTGAGTCACGGTATCAGAGACCTCAGTATTCTTCAGAGTCTTTAAATAACACTGTTCTACATAACAAATGAACTATAAATACCACGAACGTTTTGTATTTGTATTGTATGTGGAAAGGTGGAACAACCTTAGCCCCTGAAGTCACATGGTATACGGGAAGTTACCGGCAATATACATGTGATTGTCGTCAGAGTAGACATGCAGATTATGAGACACCGTTAGCACACAGGTGTCACGGTGTAAGAGATACTGCGGCCTCAATATTCAGGTTCTAATAAGCAGGCAGAGGGTTACTCTGAAACGCTGGTACCTGTCTTTCAAACTACGTGACGTTATATT
This sequence comes from Reticulitermes speratus, assembly GCA_021186555.1. Taxonomy (NCBI): domain Eukaryota; kingdom Metazoa; phylum Arthropoda; class Insecta; order Blattodea; family Rhinotermitidae; genus Reticulitermes; species Reticulitermes speratus. Next base: position 28,290,260 of record JAJKFL010000004.1, read on the forward strand.
CCACAAAAACATAATTTGAATTACGATACAGCTACGTAGGCTGTTACTCCGGATGGTAAAGGTAAGAGTAAAATTGTCCCGTCCAGATGATGAAGTCAAATAGGGGGAGTAAAAGTATAGATCCACACGCATTGTTAACCTCAGCACTTGATATATGTATGTGGTTAACCTCATGCTTTGGCCTTTTTGCCACCGGGAAAGGACCTCGTTACTCGTCGAATTAGATGCTGGGTGGACTCCAGAGCCGGTATGGACGTTGTAGAGAAGATAAAGTCTCTTCCTCTACTTGAAGAATTGAATCTAGCGGTGTGATAACTGTAACAACACTGCGCTGAATTGTTCCTAGCGTTACTGTACCTTCAATATTTGTATTTGATTAAGTTTTGGTATTTATTCAACAATTAAACCAACAAATGCACTTTATTTCTTAGTTATGTTCATTAACCCTACACGTGTTTCGGCTGAAATAAAGCCATCGTCAGGGGTTCAAGGTCACGTTCACTTTAACATTCACTGTTCCATTTGGTTTCACCACTTATACACCACAATGTATGTCAATTTTCTGATAACAGTTGATAACACTCACTGTTTCCGTTTATACAACCGTATCTTTTATATGTCTGGCGTAGGTTGGTTTCGTCTTGGGTTAAAAACGTAAAATTTGATAATACAATGTCGTTAAAAGTTGTTAAAAATTATTAAAAATTATTAATTTTTGAATGTCATTAAAATGCACGGCGAAAACAACATGAAATTTTGGCATTTATGTTTAAATCCAGAAGCTCATGTCGCATAGAGATGAAATTGTTAATTATAAAGACTGGGAAACTAAGTCCACTGAGCAGAATCCCTCTCTCTTTACGGCTTGACACTCGACAGGCTGCTTACACAATGACTGCATTACGTGCCACCTGAAGCTGTATTAACGTTGTCACAAGAGCCCGCCACTGGATCTTATTGCCAATGTGTTTAACACAATCCAGAGTCTCGCAACTTAGACCCATTTATTAAAATGAAAATTTTATGTTATTCGTACATGCATATTCTTACAATTAACACATCAATCAATATACGCACTTAATAAAATATAATTCAAGACAAGTATTAAACTACTACATGTTTCGGCACCAGAATGCAATCGTCAAGCAGTTATTTAGAACAACGAAGTAAAAGCCTAACACGTTAATCTAGGTATTGCATCGCCCTTATTGGAACGATTAAAATATTAAAAAATTAAAATTCTAAAATACATAAAGTTGATAAGCATAAAATACAATATTGTGATATTAAAAGTGAACCGTTCGAGGTATACCACACCGCCTGACACGACACACTTCACATGCTCCATCTGGACGAGATCTCTTTGAATCACATAAGATCGAGACAGATGTTTGTATGCATACTACACACAAAATATAAACTACGAACTTATACCTGGAACGGTTCACTGTTAATATCACAACATTTTATTTTATGCTTATCAACCTTATGTATTTTAGAATTTTAATATTTTAATCGTGATCGTGAAGCTCCGATAATGAGGAGCCCCTGGCCCCTGGCCCATTAGGAGCTGTTGCGCTACTGGAAAAAAATATTTTAATCCTTCCAATAAGGGTGATACAATACCTAGATTAGTGTGTTGATCTTGTATTCTTTTGTTCTAAATAACTCCCTAGTGATGGCACCCCGGTACCGAAACATGTAGGAGTTTTATACTTGTCTTGAATTGTATTAAATGCATACTTTGGTTCATGTACTAATTATTAAAATTCATTTTAATATTGTCCTACTAGCTTGGCCCTTCAGGCTTTCGGATTACTATGCAGTATTCACTGTTAACTCATCCACAAATAATGCATGTCCCCCATTTCACATTTTTTCATTTGAACTATCTAATAACATTTGATAAAGCGTACAATTTCTTAAGCTCATCACCTCGATCATACTGCTGCGTCCTAGCTCGCAAATCCAAATACTCCCACTACATGGAACCACTTATTTACTTTAGTAATAGCTCTTACAATAGACCCATTTCAGGCTGCAGTACAAGACTTTGGTCCCAGGCCAATCCTCCAAATATTTACTTTAATTTATCTATGTATACACTACTAAGACGCTCGAAGGCAAAACAAGGATTGAATGGAGAAATTGCAGTTAAGAAACGACGCAGACTTAACGTTGTGTGTGTGTAAGTAGTGGGTCAGAAATTAAACGGAATTGATCGAAGAGATTACTGGTGTCGTTTGAAGATGGTAGGAGAATTATGTGGGGGGTGTTCTCCGCGGTTATATCCAAGCCATACATTACAAAGCCTGTTCCCCCACCAAGAGGCAGCATTAGTCATGCTATAAGATCCCTCTCCACGCTTACGTAATTTTTCAAAAGCGTCACATAAGCCACCTGCAACCAAGGATAAACTGTATTATAAATTTTATCAACACACACGGAATACCAAACCAAGGATTACGATATAAATTTCCTTATATTGTGCACTTTTGTATACAAAAATATGTATTACTTGTACTACTCAGTGAATAGTTTGTGTAGTTACATACACGATATACCTGAAATATTTGGACACACTTCAAGAGTTCTTCACATTAAACAAAGAAACCTGCATATGAAAAAGACTGGAAATAAATGGTTTTTGATTTTAAGTGAAAGATTACATTCAAAAATAAATGCTTTAACTGTGTAATATTTTACTTAAAACTGATGTAACGCATTTAGGCTACACGTGCCCAATTCAATAACTGTTGAGTTCTTACTGTTTATCGAGCCACAATTCACAACATATTCTCAAAATATCCTCCACCTAAATCAATGCACGCATGAACACGTCTGATCATGAACTGTCGCACTCTTTCACATGTCACGAGGAGGTTGCAAATGGTTTGACAAGCATAAAAACTGCGTTGAATAAGTGTCTCTTCATCTTCAATTGGAGCTGAATAGAGTAGGGTTTTAAGTGTCCCCACAGAAGAAAATCTGACGGATCGATTGATTAAGTCTCTTCATCTTCAATTGGAGCTGAATAGAGTAGGGATTTTAAGTGTCCCCACAGAAGAAAATCTGACGGATCGATTGATTAAGTCTCTTCATCTTCAATTGGAGCTGAATAGAGTAGGGTTTTTAAGTGTCCCTACAGAAGAAAATTGACGGATCGATTGAATAAGTCTCTTCATCTTCAATTGGAGCTGAATAGAGTAGGGTTTTTAAGTGTCCCTACAGAAGAAAATCTGACGGATCGATTGATTAAGTCTCTTCATCTTCAATTGGAGCTGAATAGAGTAGGGTTTTTAAGTGTCCCCACAGAAGAAAATCTGACGGATCGATTGAATAAGTCTCTTCATCTTCAATTGGAGCTGAATAGAGTAGGGTTTTTAAGTGTCCCCACAGAAGAAAATCTGACGGATCGATTGAATAAGTCTCTTCATCTTCAATTGGAGCTGAATAGAGTAGGGTTTTTAAGTGTCCCTACAGAAGGAAATCTGACGGATCGATACCCGGCTAACTTGGGGGCTTAATCTCGAAAATTAATTGGACATATATTGATATGAACTTCTTTTTGTTTTGGTGTGGGAAACTCACTCCTGAAATCTGTACAAGCATTTAGATACACCATGTACTGGCAAAGATGGAGTTTGATAATGAATATAAAAATATTTTCAGTGTAACATAAATTCCTACTGAGCTTATTGAAAAAAATCCGCCGCGAAATTAAGTAACAATTGGATCTGCTACATAATTTATACAAGACAATCTGTCACCTTGAAACTTTTCGTATTTTGTACTCACGTATTAAAATAAAATCTCAAAACATTTCAGTAGGCGCGGACGGTTTAGCGGTAAGATTTCCGATTTGTATATAGGAGAGGACTGGTCCGAATTTCGGCCAAGACATCGACCACCCTGACTGAAGCTTTTCGTGGTTTTCTCAGTCCCTCCTGGCAAATATTTTAAGTTCATCACATACAAATTTGTCTGTAATCTTCGATATTGAGAGACTCATAAAACAAACCGCATAAAACTTGCAAAAGTCAAGGAAGATAGGTATTTTTGAAAACAGTGTTCCTAATAATGAAATTACCTGTTGTACTTCTCAGATAGGTTCCGAAAATTTACTTATCCTTTTCCTGCTTTTGTTGCCACGTATAAGTAATCTCAACATCGGTTTCAAATAATTTTTACACGTCTCCTTTAATCAGTTCTGCTGGGCTATAATCAATACCTGGTCATTTGTGTCTTTTTGCTCTTCAATTGCCATCACAACCTCAAAGGCACTGGGCTCAAGCACTACTGACTCTGCTGCATGTATTTCAGGCTGCCTGATATCATTAACCACATGTACATTCAATAGCTTAGAGAAATGATTCCTATTTTTTTCCCCAATGGCTCGACAGCCCCTTAGGGGCCTAGGCCGCCTCATTTTTCGAGGCTTCACGATCACACAGTTTAGACACGCCACACTCGGTAGGACTCCTCTGGACGAGGGACCAGCTCGTAGCAGAGACCTGTACCTGACAACACACAACACTCACAAGAGACAGACATCCATGCCCTAGGTGGGATTCGATCCCACAATACCAGTAAGCGAACGGCCGTAGACCCACGCCTTAGACTGCGCGGCCACTGAGATCGGCATGATTCCTATACCTAGCCAAAATACTATGGAAGTCTGAAACCACATCATCCTTCTCATCCTTTGCTATATTTGTTCTAGGCTGGTAACTCTTTTTAAAGTCACTGATGCCCCTATAGAAGTCTTGTAATTACTGTTTGTTTCAAGGTCATTAATTTTAACTTTAAAATATATCCTCTTTTTTTTCTGGAATGTGTACGGCCTTTGTGTCTGATTCAGATTATCTACATTTCTTTGGTCTGGATCCTGTAACGACTGCATTTTAGCCTGCTTTGTTTGATCTAAAAATTTTGAACATTCTTCATCGTGCCACTGAATACCTACTTGAACTTTTAATAATAACCTCCTGTCAGTCGTTGTGACATGTAAATTACACGCTCTTATATTTTGCTTAGTGTTACGATTTAAATCTCTATTCCTTTCATCACTTTATGTTATACAAATTTAAGACATAATGGCGAAACCTTCCAAACTAAAGGCCTCATGTTACATTTCACTTCATAAAGCCTAGTGGTAACTGTAATAATAAGAAATTCAAATTTTGGCGCGCAATGCATTTGTGTGTTTACCTAACCTATAATTTCCACAAATGTCATCTACAAATTGGTGTTTATACTGGACACAGACTCTGGTCTCTACAATGCAAGAAGTGAAATTTTTATGTAATTTAGATAAACGTTATCACTCGAATGGTTAAAATTACATATAGCTAATGTACCCTAGATGAAGCTAATTGCATCGCGCGACACTCCTGAGTGCAGTAAACTTTGTAAGCAACATTACTCCAAAGGCTGAATAAGTTTAAGCATAATGGCAAAGTGCAGACCCACGAAGCGTCGTCAAAACAGTCTCTGGGGTACAGCGAACATTTTCATAGTGAGAGTGGCTGTACGAACACGCTCCAGGGAGGGCTGTAATAAAAGTAATAAAAGCCAGCGCAGTGAGGTCAGACGAAAATAATTATGGGAGCGAAAATTAAAAAAAAAGGGGGGGGGGAGCGAAAAAGTTGCGAGCTAAGTTCTGAATGCAAAGTAGAGTTACTTGTACAGCAGAAGAAAGTAGAAGAATGATTGGAGTCTAAGATTACAAACCAAATTAACATTGTACGAGATACATTATTTCCGTTCCTATTTGAATATTATAAAAATTTTAAGTATTAAATTTGTGGTATTCTGCAGTATAACACCTTGCAGTGTGGTGAAAGTTTATCAATGATTTGGATTGACCTATTGCTTCCATCTACAAAGTACGATACGTTTTCCCGAAACGTCGACAATCACACGCCCAACGAGACAAAACTGAAGGATCACAAAAAACTAACTGCTGAGATAACGTAAGTCCAATACCGACAAAAAAAATCTTCAGCTCCATTAGAATATCAAATTTACGAGTATAACCTTTTATATAATTCAAATTGTAATTTCCAGCCGGTCCGAACTCGCAAAGAAACTACTAACTCATTTTTTTTTATAAAAATTCGGAACAACTTCCGTCATTAGATTTAGGAAATTTGCAACATTTCGCTACGTTATATTTGTCAGTAGCTAATATAGTCAAACAATCTTGTTTCAGTGTCTTTTTTATATGCTATGAAAGCTGATAACATTTGCTTCACGTGTCAAATGCAATTATTTATTACTGAATGGAAATTACTTTATAGAGATTTGAAAATTCTTTAATTTATTTTCAAAACAAAACACCTACATGATATCCATACAGATGAGTGCAGTGAAGTAGTGTATGGCAGCAATACGCTGAAATATAGAGGCTAAACCAAATGGAAGCGTGAAGTGTGCGTGTCACTACGGCAATAAAGCGTGAAGCGTGCGTGTCACTACGACAATAAAGCGTGAAGTGTGCGTGTCACTACGGCAATAAAGCGTGAAGTGTGCGTGTCACTACGACAAGCGTGAAGTGTGCGTGTCACTACGGCAATAAAGAGTGAAGTGTGCGTGTCACTACGGCAATAAAGCGTGAAGTGTGCGTGTCACTGCGACAATAAAGCGTGAAGTGTGCGTATCACTACGACAATAAAGCGTGAAGTGTGCGTGTCACTACGGCAATAAAGAGTGGTGTGCGTGTCACTACGGCAATAAAGCGTGAAGTTTGCTTGTCACTGCGACAATAAAGCGCGAAGTGTGCGTGTCACTACGACAATAAAGCGTGAAGTGTGCGTGTCACTGCGACAATAAAGCGTGAAGTGCGCGTGTCACTACGACAACAAAAACACCTCCAGTCCGAGCAAAATTGTGAGCTTGAAGAAAGACAAAATCAGTATCCGGATACATCACTGCAGGCATTCAAAATATAACACTTCAGATTTTTACACTAATTAAGTTTCAATAAACCTGTTATTTACTTATTTATTGATACATACATGTATATTACATACACACATACACACACATACATAAATACATATATACACATACATACATACATACATACACACACACACACCACACACACACGTTTTATTGTCGATATGTTTCTGGTTGCTTTTCTGCTTGTAACACCATTGAAATGCTAGCAATTCTTTATGTCAAAACAGTTAATTTACATTGCCAATTTTTTTCATATAACTAGGAAACACTAGGTTTTCCGTGTATTTCTAAAACATGAGAAAGTGAAATGAAACAATTAAAGTAACTAAAAGTACTGTACGTTGCAAAACTCATACTGTCATTAAATTAATCTTATAAGAGCAGCGAGTTAACGACTTTCTTACATAAAGGACTGCTGGACTGCTGATGGCGTTACATGTCGAACAATGTGTAGCACGACAGACATCAACAGTTTAATGTGCCGACTGTGTCAAATTGATTATCGTGAATTATGTACTCAGCAGCGTGCGCTTGCTGAGTTCTGCTGAGAAGTCGCCCATTTATTCACATCGCGGTCCTCAGTACGATACAGAATTAACCCAGAACTGTCAGGTACGAGGTACGTTTAAATGAAGGTTCAGGTGCCGGTGACAAATTGTGTACACTACATGCACTGTAGGGTGTAAAGAGACGCAGCAGCTCTGTAACAGTCATCGGGCCGTAACTGCACGTCACGCTGGTCACATGCGTGGGACGAGTGTCCTGCCGTGCCTGTTTTAGACAGCAGCTCGCTGTTCAGTTACGTTTTAATTGGCCTTCACTTCGCTTCCTACGCGTATTTCTCGCTTTGTTTCACCCTAGATTTCCTTTCTTTGTTCCTTATTTTCCCTTATCTCCCCCTTCCTATCACACTTGTTTCTTCCTCTTTCAGCCTTAATTTTTTCTTATTCTTTCCTTCTGTCTCTTTTTATCCACCTCTATTTTCTTCGTTGTTTGTTTTCTCCCCACTTACAGGGCACCATAGTCAGATAGACAAAACAAGAAAGAAGGAAAGAGAAACACTGTCTGGTTAATTGTCTATTTAGCACTCCATATTCAAAAGATGAACTCTCCCGCTTTCATTACGTGGACATTTTTACTAACAGTCAATTCATACGGTACGTAAGTGCTTTCTCATCAGACAAAACTACCCAATTTTTTTGTTTAATTACTAGGACTATTGCGTGATTTCAGGCTTCCGCCGCGATGTAGATGAGATCTGCACTCTTCTGGGATATTACACAGCGTTGAGTGGTAGTTGTGTACCGACATTTCGGGACAACCTATAAACCCTTGAAGATGGGACCGATGGGTTGTCCCGAAACGTCGGTACAGAAATACAACTCAACGCTGTGTAATAAATACTAGGACTACCGTCTTCTAGTCTGCTGTCATCCATGTGGAATGTCGGTTGGTATCAACTTCAAGGTCGTTAAGGCTTTTTAAGCACTACACGACTCAAAATGTGAACCACCTTTAATATCAGCCACCACTGTCACCTGACATATCCAATCGATTACAATTCAGACGATTCGTATCATTCACGCTAGTTAAAACCTGAAGATGTTATATCAGATTTAAATAGCGCAAGAAATGTTAAAAACAGGCATACATGCCTGTGTCTACCTTAAAATAACTGCTGGTTAATATGCACAACAGATGGTGTTCTTAAGCTAAGCAATTAATTTTTCTTCTTCCCGATTATTTTTTGTTAAATATCTGATGGTCACAACAAGTCACGGACTAAAGAAAAGTGTAAAGATTTTCTTCAGATTTTTTTCTTCTAAATTCTAATTTAGAATATATTTTAAAATTATACTCCATGTATGTGTGTTAATAGGATCTGGTAAAGTAGTTAAGGTCACACAAGTTATACGTTACTTTGCCACATAAATACTGCGACTTTGCTCTCCGATATGTACAGAAGTTTTGCAGCGGGCTGATTGCCCGTCCAATTTCTGGCAAATGGCTCCAGAGATTAATTGTTCCTGAATTGACTGTAAATTGGAACAAGCAACAAGGCTTACCCCGTGAATAATAAAGAAAAGCAAAAGCAGCTACGCCCCTTAATATGATACATTTATAATAGGCCTGCACTCATCTTTCGGATGTAGAAGGGCTCGACTGTCTGCCGCTTTTGTCAGCATTTTGAAGCTATTGCTTAACACCGGATGCAGTTTTTAAAAAGTCGCCCAAACAAGAGTGCACATAAATTCATGTCAACTGCAGGTTACTGTTGATGCAATGGTTGAAAGGGCTTTCCGTACGAACACTCTTGGCAAAATGTGTTGTATGCAAACCTCCATTCTGAATTTGCTCTCTAATTGCTCTTAATTAAAATAAACACAAGAACGACAGATAATTATGAAGGCTAATTTACAGAAGGGAATAAAACGACACATGACTACGTAGTACAACACAAATCCTAAATCCTATACAAATGTTTTTTTGAAGTTAGACATCTTACTGTCCAAATAATTAAAATGTGAAACATCTTGAGATCTTCTTTAAATGACAATCGTACCATGGAGAGGATGTTTTCTTAGGAGGTTTTCAAATTATATATTTGTGTATTTTAAAATAATTTATTTTAATTTTAAAAGTTTATTTATTAATTATGGCTCTATTCTCACTACTTTGCATTGTCAACTATTTTCATGCAATAACTTATTTAAAATTAGATTTTTACTCATAGTTATGTGGGTCGGGATAGCGTAGTCGGTATAGCCACTCGCTACGGGCTGGACGGTCCGGGGATCGAATCCCGGTGGGGGCGAGAATTTCAGTACCAATCCAGACCGGCCCTGAGGCCTACCCAGCCTCCTGTACAATGGGTACCGGGTCATTCCCGGGTGTAAAGCGGCCGAGGCGTGGCGTTGACCACCCACCCCCATCTAGCGCCGAGGTTAAAGAAAGAATAGAGCTATACCTCTACTCCCCCCTCTGGGCATTCGTGGCCTGTTCTAGGGTGAACTTTACCTTTTACCTTTTTTACTCATATTTATAAAATTATATTGCTTAAACGTCTCAAAAAATATGTTGCAATAACAGGGTACGTTACAGTCCTGTCCTACTTTTTGGTTTTGATCTTTCTCACGACCAACAACGATATCCTCTTACAGTAAACGCTTTTAGTCCGTTCCGTCTAATAGCGTGTGCAGCCTTTTCCACACAATGCTCCATTAAATTACTCTCTCGAATTTATAAAATAATTCTCAAAATGTACAACAATCAGGAGGATCTTTAAATTAAATTTACTTTTTAGTCAATTAACTGTTTCAAAACAAACCTATATTCTGAACTGAACTTCTCTTTTCTAAATCACTGTTTTTCATTTTTCAACAACAATACTTCAGATATCTTCTCTCGATTTCATTTTCAAAACTTGGTACCTACATAATTCATCCCGCCTCTTATCTAAAAACATAAAGAGTGAAATGTACGCACTTGTAATTTTGTCCGTTGTTTTTATAGGCGTGAAATTGGTCCCTTACATTAAGGCACTAACTTGAGCTGAGAGTGTTTAAAAATACGGTACTGAGGAATTGGACCTAAGAGGGAGGCTAGACACAAACAGGGCGCAATGAAGAGTGTCACTATTCGTACTCGTCGCGAAATGTTATTCTAGTGACCAGAGCACGGAGGGCATAATTTGGGGGGCATGGGGAGAAGAGAAATGCATGGAGGATATTGGTTACAAAACCTGACGGAAACAGACCACTTGAATCCTAGGCCTAGACAGGATGATAATACTAAAATATTCCTTACAATAGGATAGTGGCGTACATTTGATTTATCTGGCTCAGGATTGGTACGATAGCCTAGCTACTGTGAACACAGTATTGAATCCTTTTTCTTTCATAAAATGTGGAGAATGTGTTTAATATATGAGAGATTTGTCCCATCGAGTTAGTGTGTTAATTCGTCAGTAATTTAGTTCTTTTTTAGTTTCTTGTTTGTTTAGTGTGTAGTTCATGCGCTGAGACATCTTACTATATCTAGCATCACTATTTAGTAACTAACCATTTTTCTGTTACACTCTGCGTTCTCCGTGCATACTGTATTTTTTCTGTCATTTTATTTAACGAAAATAACCCCCTAGTTCATACAGCTTCTTCAAATGACCATCTCTCTCCTACCTTGTAAGATATACCGAACACACGAACAAATCATATCCCAGATAACAATATGACGTCACATCGAATGTTGCCGGATTTACCAGCTATCCTAAACGGAAGTGTGCCTACTTTTTCTTAAATCTTTGCAACCAAACGTTTGGACTGAGCGTCCAAACAGGCAAAAAAGTCTCCTTCCGTGTACCTACCTAGTCACATCTCATTACTTTCAATACTGACAGGGGTCTTCTCAAAGCAGTTGCGCTAAGAAATTATTAGCCTTGTCATGTCCATCCGTCGATACGCATGAAACAACGCATCTCCCACTGAACGGAGTTTCGTAGAATTTCATACTAGCGATTCCTATTCAAATTTGTTGATACATTCCAATATTGACAAAAATCAGAAAAATAAGTTACTTTGCAAGAAGACCCACATATACAATATCTCGCAGTCAATGGTCTTTATATTTTAAACAGTGTTCTTTGTAATGTACAAATGGAGGCCGAAGAAACATGAGACGATACAAACAAAACAATCGAGCATGATCGAAATTGTCTAGCGTCCGAAGGTTTTTCTTTCGAAATTATTCGAGAACGCAAAACGTAGGGTAATAATAGTGCGTGGGCTTAAAAAGTTCTGCATTCTGCGGACACTTCCTAACTGCTTAAAAAGTATGGTAAATAATACTCTAAGTGTATTCGACATTGTAATTTACAAAGTGCAGTATAATTCTGGCATAGTGAATCACTGCCAATAATAATTACCTGAATGATTTAATTAAATATAGGCCTCCTTCCGTAGTCAGTCATATCTATGAGACATATTTGGATTAAACAAAACAAAAAAAAGCGCGTGAATCTAACACTTAACTCAGTTCGATCAGAAAGGATAAAATTTACACTTCATGCTGGGATTCCAGCAGGCTTTCCGGCGAATGAACGTTGCCTTTGAGAAACACCAGTTGTGTGAGGGACCCTAGGGAATTCGAAGACTTCCAGCAAACACCAGAGTTAATGTCGTCTAGAAGGGCTTGCTTCTGGTATAGTTTCTTCCAGCCGACAAAGAATATTCATCTCATGATCTACTACAAGATAATGAAAGTATCTTCATCAAAAAGAACATCCTAAAGTGTGGAAGTTTAATAAAAGGGAAAGAGTGAAAAATGGAAGATGAGACAGACTGCAATGAAAAGAAAACTGTGTTAGCGGATGAGGGCGATTCAAGGATGACGGAAAAGAGGAAATGATAGAAGAGAAGAGTCTAAGAAAATTGTGTTTAAGTATAAAGAGAAAGACTGAAGGTTCAGACATTTTCAGTTGCACATCTAAAACCTTCTGCGACTTTTTAGAAATATCGCAGACGATTTATATAATGTAGAAAGATATAGCAGAGTTCTGTGATAACGTAAGCAGTAGTGCTTTCGACGTCCGTTTGGGAGGTACAAGGTTCGAATCTCTGCCGTTTACACCTCCCATCACGAAGTTTTTCAAGGTTCTCCTCAGTGATTCCAAGCAAATACCGCGACTGTACCTCAAATTACGGTGCTACACTTTCCTTCCATATCACTTCCAATTTATTACTCTCTAATTATTCTGCCACTTAATACTGTTTTTGAGTTACTAAATAAGCCAGAGATATATATATTACTGCTGACGAAATGCAGTATATTTTACAACGGCGTAAGACGTCTAAAACCAACTCAGAGCAACATGTGATGATATTAATATCATCGATCAACTGATATTTTTATATAAAAGGAAAGAAGTCCCCCTATATAATGTATAAATGACAGATTAAAATTAATTTAAATCCTCGAATTTATTATTCAAGGTAATATTAAGGGAGCAGCTTCAACTCTCCGTCATCTGCCCCTCTGTCCTCTGATTCTCCTGCAGAGTTTGATATTTCACACACACATTTATCGTTTTTTCTATGAATATGAATATTAAACATATCCAGACCCCATATTTTAGCACGCTTTAATTTCCTACCATCAAAAACATGTGGATCTGTAAGGCGAAGAATATTCACAATATCCAATGTCATGATCTACCGTCATCCCCGGACAGGATATTACAATAAGTATTGGGGAAACACAGTAGACAAAATATTATAAAGTGATGTGGGTTTGCACAATTTTATAAAGCAAAGCAAAGCAGGCTCATTACAAGCCTAGACAGGTCCTCAGGGTTCCAGGAGGTTGAAGCTTCCAGATTTCAAGACAATCGACATATAAGGAGGTAAGGTTGTCAGCCCTACGCACCGGCCGCCTTTGCCCCCCAGGAAATATTCCTGGTACTCATTTCTGTTAGAGGCTGAGTAGACCCTAGGGCCATAGTGCGACCGGAAGGATGCACAATTTTATTTTGAAGTAAAAAAAAGGGGCAAAGAAAACGTAAGTGGTAATGAAAATAAAGCAGGTCAAATTCATTTTAAGACGTGTTACTGAACGCGCCCACTTAGACAAATTTCGTAAAATCTAACACAGACATATGTACGGACAGAATGTACTATGTGTTCAATAAATGAAAGAAACACGACTGATTTCAAAGAAAGATAGTTGACATATTTGAAAAGATTGGACAATAATAGAACTCCAAAATTTGCTCTTTGTTAGTAAGCTAGGGGATACAGAACAACGGGTTAGTCATTCAGAGAACGACCGTGAAATGGGCACAAACATAACACCTGAATGTGCACGGCAGATAAAGGAAAAATTTAATATTAGGGCCACAGTCGACAGAACCGTGGAACGAGGAAATGGGTAAAAAATATAAAATTCATAACTCAGCTAAATCTCCATTACATCAAGGTGTATGGGGCAGTGGAAGTGAAGAGCCTTGTGAAAGTTTGTATTGGATTGTAGAAAGTAGCCAGCCACTTCACCTGCTTGGGAAAGACGCCGCGGTTCACATTTTATAAGTGGTTGTATAAACCGTATTCTGCATTCCTGAGCACAATTACGGTGGGGGAGGAAACTGTGTACGTTTTCCAACACAACGGAAGGGAATCATATTCACCAGTCACTATACCGATTATGCTATTGCGGTTCGTAATAAGGGACTAATAAGGAGATCCAATTAATTTAAAAGTCTTGTAAAGTATGGACTGCCGATCCCAGTGGCCGCGCGGTCTAAGGTATGGGTCTGCGGCCGCTCGCTTACTAGGATTTTGGGTTCGAATCCCGCCGAGGGCTTGGATGTCTGTCTCTTGTGAGTTTTGTGTGTTTTCAGGTAGAGGTCTCTGCGACGAGCTGGTCCCTCGTCCAAGAGAAGTCCTACCGAGTGTGGTGTGTCTCAAGTGTGATCGTGAAGCCTCGAACAATGAGACGGCCTAGGCCCCCAAGGAGCTGTCGAGCCATTGAAAAAAAATGAACTGCATTCAACTGGCTCAGTTTTAATAAGTTAATGAGTGTTCGTGTTGCATAAAATAAGGGAATTGTTTTGATTAGCTACATGATTAACAGTTTCTTCAGAAGGACTCTGCTGCATGCAGTTATTTGCTTAGCTTGACTGAGAAGAAGCAATGAAGACAACTGGGTAAGTCCAGAGTAGGCCCATTTGTGTGTCAAATCACTCCCTGGTGAAACGAACTGCGGGTCAGTAGGACCATCCTGCGAGTAATTAGTACTTGAGTTTCACAGCTACAGAACGGACACTGCAAGAACTAAATCAACACTCTCTATCAGTTTAGCAAGAAAACGACACGATAAAAGGAATAGATTTAAATAAACGTTTGACGGTAACATAATAAATTTGTTAAGAGAATAAAGGAATAGAAATCAGAGCTGTAAATTCTAAGACACAACCATAGGCCGACATATTTTCCAATACTTCTAACTAGCAACGTTCGGTAAAGAAATTGTTTCAGCTTCTCTGTACACTCAGTTGATACCTCAGCCACTCAAAAGATGATGTGATTCTGGTACACACTTGTGTAGATGACAAGAACAAAGCGCGCGCTCCAGGGTCTTTCCTCCTACAAGTCCCGATAAACCACTTTAAAGATCCTACCCTTCCTGCCAGTTTCACTCATATGCATTCACCCAAATACAACTCTCATCCCTTAACAAATTCTCCCCCTTTTCCTCTCATTTGTATGCACTCTTCTCTTTGATAAGAACACATACAGAAATCTTTGTTTTAGCTCGCCTTTAATATTTATTTCCTTTTATCTGAGCTAACAGATTCATTTTCTTTTCAAAGACTTTGTTCCGCTCTAACATTTTATACATCCTAACATTTCCCCCGGTGACCAATCCAGATATTTTGCGTGTAAAACAAAAGTCGTGTCGTCTTCTTCAACAGCCTTACGTTTAACATCTGAATTAATAATAACCACTTTCCGGAGAGATTGGAGAGGGGAGAGGGTTATCGATCGTGACTGCTAGAAGCATCATTTCTTGTGAAGTGAGATTTATAAAAGAGACGTTTTTGCTGAAAGATACTGAATAAAGGAAAGATACTAAAAAATAATTTTACATCGCAAAAATATATCTCAAAAACGCCAATGAAGAAGGTAAAATTCTTAAAGAAATAGAAAAAAGTGACATTGCTACAATGTTTAATAGAATAAACCAGGTCAGGGGTTAAAAAATTACAGAAACAGCATTATAGGTAAAGAAGTTCCTGGAAGTCAGAATGTCCTGTAAGAGGGCAATTTATTAAGATATTAAAATTGTCATGGCTGAAATGGAATTTCAGGGGTATTGTATGAGAGCAATTTATTTTAATTGACACAGACCCGGTGAAGCGATAAATTATGTCTGAGTTCGTTTGACCTCAAGGGAGGTGGATCACGCACTGAATTTGTGCTAACAAAGAGAGAATCCTTACGTATTAAAAGTAACTTAATTTAAAGAAATCATATTTCATAAACACACTAAATTATTCCTGGAGTTAAATTATTATTCACAGGCATCAGGTAGGTCTACGGAAATCCCTTTCGTACGTGTTGTACAGGGCGTCATAACATGTAAAAAATCTGACAAAAAATAAAATAAAATATTTTAAGAAATAAATGGCGTCATGAATGCAGTTCAGGGTCTATACTTTAGTTGTTAAAGATTAAGTGTTCCAAATCACGTATAACATTCGACATATACTGCCCTTATCGCTGTCTGAAGTTCTGTATAAATTTACGCAATAAACCTCTATAAACTATCCCAAATCTCTACGTAACCCCACACCAAAGAGTAACCGTCTGTTATGGTGTTTACACCTTTTTGTGACCGGGCCTTATTTATTTGAGGAAAGCAAACAGACAATTACCACATATTCTCAGCGCTATTGCATTATTATGCAAATATTTTTGGCCACGAAACTGCGAAGAAGACGACAAAGGTTGAGGAATGTCTGATTTTAGCAAGATGGTTCTAAGGCCCACACGGCAAGGCAAAGCATGACTTTTCTTAGGGGAATATTTCCAGGCCGCTTAATTTCACGTTCTGGTGACACTCCTTGACCAGCATGTTCCCCGAACTTGACAGCTCCCAGCTTTTTCTTGTCGGAGAATCTAAAGTCTGAAGGAATTGCTACTCGCCTCCACTGCACACAAGAACTGGAAGTCTGCATTACGGAGGAAATCGGAAAAACTGATGGTGTTTTATTGCAGGGTGATGTGCGGAAGTGCGGACAGTGACTGCCGTAATGTATCGACTGTTATAGACGGCATGTGGAACATGTAATCTTCAAAAACTGAGGTATGGATACTGAACTGTAATAATTGTAACAGAAATTCCTTTAAATATCGCTCTTCACTTGTTATCCGGCTTCTCACGGTAGTCTATGGAATGCAGTAACTGCATCGACCCTTGCTCTGCACAAAACCTAGCGAACAATTTAATATTTTAATATTTAGATATTACTAGTAAGAATATATAGACTGTGTAGCTAAACGCATCAGGGTTTCCCCATAAATAATTTTCGACAATCCAAGATTTAGGAAGTACTTGTTTACCGTGACCACAAGTTTTATTGATGCTAGTATTAATCAATCATAATAGTACGATTAATTAAGTCTAACATCAATAAAATTTGTGTTGACGGTTAACAAGTACTTCCTTCGTGTCTTACATAACACATCGCAATGCCTAATTTAAAAAAAATAACTTTCTTATATTAAATACACAATGTTATGCACGGGCCGGGATAGCGTAGTCGGTATAGCGACTCGCTACGGGCTGGACGGTCTGGGGATCGAATCCCGGTGGGGGCGAGGTTTTCCGAACCCGTCCAGACCGGCCCTGGGGCCCACCCAGCCTCCTATACAATGGTTACAGGGACTCTTTCCCGGGGGTAAGGCGGCCGGGACGTAGAGTTGACCACCCACCCTCATCTAGTGCCGAGGTTAAAGAAAGAGTACAGCTGTACCTCTACTCCCCGGCTGGGCTTTCATGGCCCGTTCTAGGGAGAATTTACTCAATGTTATGTTCCCTGTTCTGCCAATTTCCAGCCCAGTCTCTATGGTAAAGGTAAAGCAATTCCATTACAGGCCTTGACAGGCCTTTAGGGTTCCAGGAGGTTGAGGCTCCCAGAGTTTTTAGAAAATCGGCACATGAAGGTGGCAAGGTTGTCAGCCCTACGCACCGGCCGCCTTTACCCCCCCCAGGAAAGATGCCTGGTACTCATTTCTGTTAGAGGCTGAGTCGACCCCAGGGCCATAGTGCGACCGGAACGATTATGCCAATGAAAAATTCCAGTGACACCACCGGGAATCGAACCCGCGACGTTCCGGTTTGTAGCGCAGTGCCTCAACCAACTGCGCCACCGCATGCCCCCCCCCCCCCCCCACTCTCTATGACATACACTAAAATAGGTCTTGTACAGAGACCATAAAACATATAAAAACGGTTCTTACATCATTACCATTAGAGGGTTTACATTGAGGGCCTGATACAGTCAAATAGTTTCCGTCCTTTATGAAGCCTTCTCCACAAGAACGCGCCACTGAAACCTAATCTGCGTCACTTAGATCCGGTTTACACCCTCAAACGATATTTATTAATATCGATCATATTATTACTTTTATAGACTACTACTACTAGGGATTCCCAATCGTCTGTCCAATTAAGCATTTCCACCTAAAATTTTTCGGCATTCCTCATCTCCTACTATCGGGCCACGTAGCCTATCCCACGCATTCCATCCTCATTCGTTTAACTATTATAATAATATTTCGTGACGAATAGAAACTACAAACTGTATATCCTCTTTAAGTACTTTTCTGCTTCCACATGTTACTTCCGCCCTCCACGTTTCAGCGCCCTCAATCTAGTCCCTTTAAAATGAGAAACCACGTTTTACAGCTACCGAAAACAAAATAAAACTAAGGCGTTCATCCTGCTCGGATACGACGTCGCGTTACTGGATAATCGCTTCCCATATTTCGACTCAACGAAGTGGTCTCTTTTCAAATGCGCGAAGAGTCCAAGTGTCATTCTTCTTAGATAATTAGGCCTTTGAAAATTACATAACGACGTTGTCTCAAAATGTCGGGAATCGATTACCCAGTGACGAGACGTCATATCCGAGTCGAACGGAATCCTCAGATACGCTGCTGTTAAAACCTGCAAAATCGCAGGTAAAATTATATTTCATAGGATATATTTTTGGTTCCTTTGCTGTAGGTAAAATGTTAAAAAATTTTATTCGAAGATTTCTGCTCTTTACTGGTGAGTGAAAACTCTGCTTCTAGGTGTAAGAATCATAGCAGTAGGCATTTAAAATTTACTGTTCAAGGCAGTCGGACCGTGTAGTTTACTCAGCATGCCATACACCCCGTATGCTTCTGGATGTACAAACGTTTCATAAATTTTTGCTCTTTCACCTTTAAATCTGTCACACGCTTTCTGCAGTAGCCATGACTTTCTCCCTGACTTGGGCTCAGGCGTGCTTGAATGCGCTGGGAGGGTGGTTGGGGGGGGGTAGGCATTTTCTTATCCAGTCGGCTTTATTTCTCTCTCATTCGTTCTTTTTCAACTCCTGTCCTCACATCACTCTTCGCCTTGCTCCGTCAACTATGTGACATTACATACAACCAGCGAGGTAGAATGGCTTGTATAAAAAATAAGGACACGAAAACGAAAGGTGAAAAAAAAAACAGATCTAACAAAATAACAAAACATAGCCTAAATTTTCAAGATAAAACATTCTATTGGTAGCGAAAGTATAAAAGTGGTAGTGTTACATTTCAATGCACTTGAAGAATAAAACCACCCATTGGCAAGGAAACACAAATTTACCTACAAGAGATGCATTCTGTTACAAGTCAAGACAAGAAAGAAGAGGCTGCACCTGTAGATGGGAGTCGTCATAACTGATACGTAGCGAACAGAGCAAATGCCAGTGAAGTTCCCGATATTCAGCCTGCAATTTTATGCATTCCTTGTATCAAATACGCACAGATTGTATACAGTTAGGTGAAGACAACTTTCTTTAAATTGAAAATTATGTCAAGAGATGTGAACAGTGCCTGTACTGCACACAAGTCATGCTGTCCGTAATGAAATTGTATTCCATTGGATAAAACCTAACGTCATTTCCGTTTGTTAATAAATAACAAACTATGCCGTAAATCCTTAATTTAAAGTGTCGAATACCTTTTCATATGATCACTAATAATAACAGTAATAATAATAATAATCTAGAAGAAGTTCAAAATGAATGGTACATACTAGCCTCTTTTATGCTGATGTTAATTTAATGGGTGAAAGCATTTGTACTATAAAAAAGACGCCTCATTAGTTGTCAGTAAGGATACTGGCCTAAATGTAAATGCTGAAAATACGAAGTATATATTCATGTCTCGTGTACAGAATGCAGGGCAAAATCAAACTATAAAGATGGGTAATAAAGCTTTTGGAAGTGTGACAAAGTTCAAATATTTGGGGACAATCCTGACAAATCAAATTTGAATTCATGAAGAAATTAAAGCATACTGAATTGAAGGAATGTTTGCTGTTACACGGTGCAAAATATTTTTCTTTCCAGTTTGCTACCCTCAAATATAAAGATTTAAATATACAATACTACTAATTCGCCTGTTGTTTCATATGGGTGAGAAACTTGGTCCCTTATATTGAGGGAGGAATATAAGCTGAAAGTGTTTGAGAACAAGGTACTGAGGAAAATATTGGGGCGAAAGAAAGTAGGGTAACAGGAGGCTGGAGAAGCCTACATAACGAGAAGCTTCATAATCTGCACTGCTCACCTATTATTTTTGGGATGTTTAAATCAAGAAGGATGAGATGGGCGAAGCATGTGGTCCATATGGGAGAGTCTAGAGATTCATACAGGCTTTTGGTGGGGAAAACGGAAGAAAGGAGACGCACTTGAAAAAATTAGGCGTAGATGGGAGAATCATATTAAAATGCAATTTCAAGAAATCGTTCGGGAGGACGTCGACTGGATTGGTCTAGTTCAGGACAGGGACAGGTATCAGGCTACTGTGAACACGGTAATAACTTTCTGGGTTCCATAAAATAGGAAGAATATCTTGACTAGCTGAGGAACTGTCAGCTTCTGACGAAGGTCTCTGATCCATGGAGTTAATAATTCAATTCAATCCTCATTTATTAACGTGTTAGTTTATCAGGGAACTTGCCAAGTATAAAGCCGGCGCAAAATAAATACAACAGTAACATGAAGACAGACACACACACACACACACACACATATATATATATATATACCCAACATAAAAAACACAAAAAGCTGAGATTTTTAACAGATTCAAATACCGAAGTCACGTAATTTTCGAAGTAGCGTCTCATGCAGAACTAAGTAAAACGCTTTGCTCAAGTCAAAAAATGGAATCGACCTGTCTCTGGGAATAACCCAGCGGAGCAATAGAGTCAAGATAGGCAACAAGATTTGTAGCGGTGAATTTGGATTTCATAAAGGCGGGCTGCGAGGGATTAAATTTGGACTTAAAATAGTGGGCAACATGTTAGTGGATCACAAATTCAAATAATAATAATATTATATATTATTCCCGATCAAAGAAATAATTTGTGTATATATTCACTGCACAAGATTAGCTACATGTTCCGG
Source organism: Reticulitermes speratus (assembly GCA_021186555.1). NCBI lineage: Eukaryota > Metazoa > Arthropoda > Insecta > Blattodea > Rhinotermitidae > Reticulitermes > Reticulitermes speratus. The sequence continues at coordinate 28,311,435 of JAJKFL010000004.1, forward strand.
CATGACTGAAGTCATTAGACCTCATTTACATAGAGAGGATCACGTCCTGATAAAAAGTGACTCTGTACTTAAACACGAGCTCTCTTCGTCGAGTGACACAATTTAAGATATGCCATATGACAGTCTGTCACAAACATTTGAAACGAAATGCTGTGCCTTTTTCGACGCATAACGTGTTCAGTTAACAGATATTACAAAAGTGGATGATTTTTTTTACTTCAGGTATGCTCGCAAGTAGTATATCAGATAACGGCTCGGGGGCACTCAAAATTCGATAATCGGGTAGCCCCCTATATTAACGAGTATTTGCGAAGTTACTGGCAGAATTCATAAGAGGAATCCAGAATACTGCCTTCTATCAGTAGAAGGGAAAGCAGTCCGAAAGGACTCACAAAATATTTACGTACTGCGTACGTCTGGAGCCCTCTTTGACACATGAGGCGTCCTCGCTCCGTAAGCTCTGCTGGGGCCTATCTACCCCACTGCTCACAAAAAATATAAAAAGTGCGTTTCGTTTTCAAAACCTTGTAAAGCTATAAGGACTGCAACAGACGTTTAATAAGTCTTAGTGTTTCTTTTTAACAAAACGGCACTGAATATAACAAACAGTAGTTTGTAATGACGGAGATTTTTCAGTATTGAATTCAGCTATGGGTTTTAAGTTTTGTTACACATACAGCTCCACCTGAAGTTGGCTCACATTGTGTGATCCATCGGTAGACGTTTTTTTGTGAGATACATTCAGGCTTGAAGCAAAACGTCTTTCTTGTTATTCTTCCAGTTAATTTTGTAAAATTCAAAACTCAAAACCTTTCTTCAAGCTGTGCTCTGCGGTATCAACACCACTGAAGCTTTATTCACACTATAGATAGGTCTGCGGTGAGTTCAGGGTCAAGAGAAATATCACTTGCATGTATTTAAGAGAATTTGTTTATGCATGCGTTCACTGTCACGTCATGGGTGACTCACGAAGGAGCGGTTAGTCTTTGACAGAGTTTAGGACTCAAACTTAATGCAATTGTAGCCAAACATGTATTGCTTAATTTTCTGCAGTCGCTTTGGTAAATTTTCCCTTAACATTTAACCCTGCTGCACAAGAGGAATTTACTGAAACGATAAATAGCACAGCTGTCACGTCGAGGTTTATTCCTGTCCGCGAACTCAACTTATGTTCACAAGTTCGTGGAGTATATACCACTTTCAATCATGGCTCTTCCTACTCGGAATCTTGACCAGTGAGGATGGGACCGATACGTTGTCCCGAAACGTCGGTAAATAATTACCACACGACGCCGTGTAATAACCCAGAAGACCACAGATTTCAATGTACACTTAGGTCAATAGAATGCAAACTTTTATCCAACACTCAGAAAAAATTAAAGATAAAAGCGAACATTTATTCAGTTTATTTCAATGAATATTCTACCGAAATATTGAATTGTGGTTTATTTTTCGCTCTTACAAAAGTAATTATACAAAATTAATGAGTGTTTTATTGCTACGGTGGAGTAGATTTTCTATTCACAATCCCTAAACGCATGCAATAAAAACTGTCATTGATTAACACATGTACTCGTATTGAATCAACAAGATACGTCATATCCATTACCACACGACTGTTCATTCAGTCAACAGCAGTAACAAGCAATTAATGTTTCCTTGCTATACCCCCCTTCCCCGCCACTTTGGGCGTTTAGTTTTTTTCGACAATTTAAAATAAAAATGACATCGTGATATCACCTGCGACAGGGGGTCGTGAATGCGATGTCCCTGTGTGAGTTCTGGACGTGAAATTTAATAAAAACCACAACTGCAATGAAAGTGGGATTGTATCACGGGAAATTAACTTACAGCCACGTAGCCCTTTAACTGCTCCATCCAACAGTATCATTGCGCGCGTTCAGGAACAAGGCAATATTTTTGCATGCACTGTGCGTAACACTGTGTGCCTCTTATCCTACATTGAATATCAATAAACTGGCTCTGGATAGAGTCTGGTCGCTTGCCCTCGTGGATACAGTAACGATTTGGATCCATGTAACACCTTACTGCCGAAGCAACGAAGTAAAATATGTGAGGTCAGTTGTAGGATAAATATTTTTGTGGAGCAACCGCCTAAATCGGGTCTAGGTCGCCTCATTGTTGAGGTTTCTAGATCACACACAATTAGATACACGCACACACACTCGATAAGACTCCTCCAAACGAGTTATCAGCCCGTCGCACAGACGCCTCTACCTACACAACACACAACAAACACAAAAGACGAACATCCATTCCATCAGCGGTATTCGAACCCGCAATCCCAGCAACAGAGCAGTTGCAGACCTACACCTTAAACAGCATTACTACCGGAATCGTCTGTATGATATATATTACGTGATCATAAACACGTCTAGGAAGACAGAATAACTTAATTTATATAAATAAAAAAAGCTGTTTTGGGTTATATACGTATTGATACACAATACGTTTTAAGAACGAAAGATACACGAATTCCCATGCTAACATAAATTAAATTTGAATAGGCAGAAGAAATGTACGTTGACAAAGGAAAGGTGGAAAGACCAATACCCATGAAGAGGAAATAAGTCAGAAATTGGCGTATTCTCTGCTATTGCTGCTCCTCATGCCGATAACAGAACATTATGTATAACTATTAACACACAACTGCTGTCCATAAGAAACGTAACTGAAATAATCCATCATACGTTTTTCAAACAAAACCGAATAATTAAAACTGTCGGTTTGATGGGAGAGTTTCTTTACAAACTTTTAGAGCAACCTAATCTCAAAGCCAGAAGGTAAAACCACGCCCAACACTTACCCTGGGATCCTTGACCATGAATTATGATCTCAATACTTCATAGCCTCATTCACCGGGTACACAGACTATAATCAAAGCGAGTGAAAATTGGTCAGGTGCTTCAAAGTTTTAATGGCAAAACAAACGCACGCTCAGAGAGTCTAGTGGTCTTACGAAACTAGTTACTTTTAATTAGGGGAGGGAAATCAGTTAACAAGCACGAAACCTTGTCAGAATAAATCTTAGGTTTAAATCATACTCTCGTCAATGGAAGGACTACTAAAGTTGTTATGTTTTACACGTAAAAACACTAAAAATTTCAATAAGCAAATGCAAAAAAATCTATGATGCTTATATTTATGTTGGCACAAACTGGTTACGCTGCCGTTTACAGCATTTCCATACAGTAGCTATACATTATATTAAATATACGAAGTGAAAATTGTGTTTATTTTGTAATGACAGGAGTTTGTTAATTGACTGTTGCAAATTCACTGTCCTGTTTACGGGACTGCACTTTATCAGTGGACCAGGGCCTCTTCATTATCGAGGCTTCACGATAACATTCAGACACACCACACTCGGTAGGGCTCCTCTGGACGAGTGATCAGCCCGACGCAGACACCTCTACCTGACAACACACAACACTCACAACAGACATCAATATTCGAACCCGCAATCCCAGCAAGCGAACGGCAGCAGACCCACGCCTTAGACCGCGCGGCCACTGGTATCGGCATCATTTATTCTACCTGTGGTTTATCTTCCACGTGGCTTTAAATTATATTCATGTTTCATATTTTGTGACAGGGTAAGTACACGTGAAAGTAATTAAGGATTATGAAAAGTGTTTGTATGTTTTGTGTGGGCAAGCGTGTGTAGGAAAACCATGCATTAAGTACAGAGTGGTGCAAAAGTCACTTAACCCTAGAAGCAACATTTTAAACATCGAGTGACGTACGACTTTGCGCCATTCTGTATATTACGTTCTGATAGCCTTAAAACATCTATAAATGAGGTTTTCAGTGTGTCTTCTTATTCTGATTCCTAGATTGTCGAAAATAAACATGTTTTATAGGGCCCACTTTACTTATTTTTCAATCCCCCCTTCTCCCCACATCTTATTGTTAGCATAATCCTTCAAGTTCTACACAATAGACGACATAAACAATAAATGATTTGTTTTCAAAACTAACAAGTTTAAGCCCAGTGGTGATGACACCGGTGGGAAAGTTCGATTACTTGCAAAAAACGGGGTTTCCTCGCATGATTTTTGTGACTTTCTCAGGTCACCCACATTACTCGGAACAGCAAAGTAATGCCAAAACAGACTATGACCTATGTCCGTACAGGTGTCTCAGAATGTTTGACCCCACGCAGCACAGTTACTGTAAACCTGGTATTCGTTCAGATTATTTCAATTTATTATGTACGTATTTAACAATGATTAAGTAAGAGTTTATTGAAGGTATGTGTTCTAAAAATTTAATTTTATCAGTAAACACTAAAATTCATTTCAAGAAAAATCCAGGAAAATAACGGACCAATTTTAGTCTAACATATTACACAATTTCTGTCTAAGACTCACGTACCTTAGCAATATTCAACACTCACAGCACAGTTCGATGTCTAATGTCGTATATACGTGTTCTTCATCTGTCCCCTATACATCGACGTCATTTAAACACAATTCCTGTCTTAAATTCTCTTTCTATTGGACTCTTGTTGTGTGTTGTCAGGTAGAGGTCTCTACGAACGGCTGGTCACTCGTCCAGAGAAGTCCTACCGAGTGTGGTGTGTAAAGTGTGATGGCGAAACCTCGAGAAAAACTGAGGAGGCCTAGGCCCCCTAGGGGCTGTCGAGCCATAGGAAAACAAAAAAAAATTGGACTCAGCTATCTGTACTACTTAAGTATGCCTCAGGGTCTAGAAGTACATTCATTAATAAGACACGCTCTGTTATTATTTACAAGAGGCCGTGTCATGGCTCAGGCGGTTAGTCGCCGGTCTCTCACAGCGGAGGTCCGGGTTCGATCTCGGGGATCTGTGGTGGACAAAGTAGCACTGGGACAGGTTTTTCTCCGAGTACTTCGGTTTTCCCCTGTCAATTTCATTGGAATGGAAAAACAGAAATAAACCTCATCATCTTCCTCATAAGGTTGCATTACGTCCGTAGCATTTGCTGCGGGGCCCTTCAATAAAAAAATATTTACAATATGGCAATTATTTCTTACTGTTTAAAATACTTAAACCTCTGTGTAAAAACACTCCTCACAGATGCGTAATATTTATCAACCTAGTGATGTTTTCCTATTTAGTCTCTACGTTTCAGCATCAGCACTCTATGCGATTGATGTTGGTGGGCCAGTCTCTGCTGATTTATCTCTCCAGAGCTATTTACAGAGTGTGACTGTAAAGTTCATATGTAACACCGACACATTCAATTCCTGTCCCATTAGACCACGTCTGTATATACAGGTAAATGTTGTCCCACAACATACCAATGCAGGCACAGAAAGCGGGTTGAGGTACAGCTCTACTCATGCTAGATTGGGGTGGGTGGTCAACGCCACGCCCAGGCGCTTGAGCCCTCGGGAAAGAGTCCCGGTACAAATTGTACAGGGGGCTGGGAGGGCCAAGGTCCAGTCTTGACGGACGTGGATAAGAGAAAATCTCTTATGTCTGTGGAAGCCCATCCCTTACGAAATTAGAGGACACTTCAGGAAGCACAGAAAAATACTTCGTAGTACATGTTTGTGATTACAGACGTTTCAAAACAAGCCGATCTTCTAAAGGCATTACTGCATAGCCTAAACTACAATACGGCAGGTGAGAACAATCTGTTTTAACCTTCTGATTCATGGCAATAATTAACAGAAATTATAACTGAGCATGTGAAATATTTTTTGCAATGGCTCGACAGACCCTTGGGGGCCTAGGCCACCTAATTTTTCGAGGAATCACGATCACACTTTTAGACACACCACACTCAGTAGGTCTCCTATGGACGAGGGACCAGCCCGTCGCAGAGACCTCTCTACCTGACAACATGCAACACTCACAAGAGACAGACATCCATGCCCTCGGCGGGATTCGAAACCACAATCCCAGTAAGCGAGCGGCCGCAGACCCACGCCTTAGACCGCGCGGCCACTGGGATCGGCTGTGAAATATTATATGAAGACATATTATAGTATAAATGTATTTAAGAACTTTATACGATACAGTTTTATACGCTTGTAATTACAAGATATAGCAATGGTGCAAAACGTTTAAGGTTATAGGAACACGAGTCAAAATTAACATACTGGGAAATTTTGTTAGTGGAAATTATATGCACAAATGTAGAACTGACAGTACAGATATTAACTTCGTTTTCTCACTTGCCTAACCACTTACACTTCGTATTTTAATTGAAAACGACGACTCAGATTCTTGACAGAACATTTTGTTCTAATTAATTGGCACTTTTCAGGGTAGATAAGCGAGCAAATTTGTTTAACAACGTGTTATTTTTAGTTTAGTTACGTTCTTGCAACATGTCGTGACAAATCTATTTTCAGGAATGCGTTCTCATGTAAATAACAATGTTATGACATCAGACAGGTTTAAAATATTTACCATAATTTAAGATAACTTGCAAGCAACAAAACAAATATATAATGACTACAGCCTACATGTTTTAAATTCATAAACGTAATTACAGAGCTAGTTGACTCAAAAGGTAGCGCTCAAATTGCATTCGGCGTATGATGGGCTTGAATCTCGGCTGGAACATTGACTAACTTCACTGAGGGTTTACATGGATTTCCTCAGTCACAGCAGACAAGTATTCAGAGACTATCTTAAATTACACCAAGACCGTTTCCTTCTAAGTCTGTTATATTTCATTATACACTCTCATCTAATAATTATTTGAAGCACAAAATTCAAGAGTTACTAACAGCATCTTTAACTAAGTACTGCCGATTCAAATATAATAATAATAATAATAATAATAATAAATTCCACGCCTTATTTACTCGGAATTACTAAAAAAAAAATTGCCTGGGATGTTAACACTCAAATACTTTTTTTAAAAAACTTAGTTGCAAAAGCCTATTAGATTTAGAATATTTGAGAGGATAAGATGGGAGACGAATGTAGTATGCATGGCGGAGATTAGAAATTAATTCAAGATTTTAGGCGGAATATCATAAAGAATACAGCAGTTTTGAGAATATCTGTACATAAAGGGGAAAATAAAATTATTTTTAATTTTAAAGAGATGGAGTACCATAGTTTGGACTAGATACATATGGTTCGGTGGTGGGTATTCTTGAACACAGAAACGAAATTTTGTTTTCTGTAGAAGTTAAAAAATGTGTTCAATGGCTTAGCTATTGCGTGGTTTCAGGCTTCCGCCGCGGTGTAAATGAGATTTCGCTCTTCTGGAATGTTACGCAGCGTATGCTTCTTGGACTGCTTGACCCTGAAGATGGGACCGATAAGTTGTCCCCAAACGTCGGTAAATAACTACCAATCTACGCTGCGTAACATCCCAGAAGAGTGCAGGCTGAGCTATTATACACTTGAAAACAAGGTTTATGCTATAGACACTTATTTGTAAAAGGCACAACTTAATGCAATGAAGCATTTACGTAGCAATGTATCAGAAATAGCTGTTTAAACTTCGAGGACAAAAAGTAGAACCTGCATAAATAGGGCGAGAACTTAATAGCAAATATTACCTGCACCGGTGTGTGCAGTACACGTAACTCCGTTAACGCTACGTTTTTGAGATGGTGAATCGGCCGTCCCATTTTCACTTCCGCTTCAATTGTTTGTGATGCTGGAAACACTGGATCGAACTTATCTCTATTTTATACCATATTACTGTCATTTAGTACCTTCAAGTGAGGACAGTTTGCGTGAAATTACATAATCATTGTAGGATTCTAACTATTACGAGTCCAAATCTTTTAATCCGTATGAAACCTTATCAGTGACATATAACAGGCCTTATATTAGATCACTATAAATGTGATAGACTGAAAGGCTATAATGTTGTTAATGGTTAGGTTATTTGACGTTCAGAGTTTCGGCATTGTTAATCGCTACATCCGTAAATACGAAGCACTTATGCATGAATATCACGTCAAGCAGATATATGGAGTGAGTTTAAAACGAAGCTCCATTCATTCAGAATCTCGGCGCTACATTGTGGTGGGTGCTTAGATTCACGTCACGCAGATTTACCCCCCAGTGAAAGAGCTTTCGGTACTCACTGCACACGATGTTGGGTGGTCCCATATGATACAAGCAGTTCCGAAAATACATACATACATACATATTCAACCACGACGCACACACTACACGTTTAGTGTAATCAAGAACGAAAACCCACGTTGTAAGTACTACAATACCAGGCTCCTCTGGTGAACATGCGCTCATAAACATCCGCATATTTTCCTCACATTCAACATGACGCCTAGGAATCTACGTAACAACTTAAGAATTCAAAAAGGACGAACAGTGTCAACACAGACATAAGTGAAAACAGGTGACCATATATAAAAATATCTAAGTTTCCACAGCAACCAATGTACACTACAAACAATAGTGAGTGTGTAAGTGACGCAATAATATAGTGCATAATCTATAGGGAGTGTTTTAAACAAACATATCAGCTTGCGAAGTGATAAAGTAAGATTGGTGAGATAAGACGTTGACCGTATACCTCTACAGAGGATTAACATATGTACGTGTTTTGAGAACAGTCAGTTGTGACCCCCTTAGGATGGCTCATTGGTGAGCCGAAACATGTCGGGGCTTTTTATCAAACAGTTTTAGAATATTTTAGTGTTTTTATAACAAGTGCATTTAGTTGGTGAAAAACATTGTCTATAGTTCCGAAAATATTAGCACTAACTGAGCAGAGATGGATGGGACATCTGCAATGGATGGATGATGCTAGAAACACCAAGAATGTGTACCCAGCCAACTTACACCAAAAGCGACCTAAGGGGGGACCCAAAGCTACATGGAAAGGTTATGTAGAGAATGACATAAGGAAGATAGGGAATTTTTGTTAATTGGAGAAAAGTAGCGCGGGATATGGATAGATGGAGGGGAGCAACTGGGGAGGCGCTTGTCCTTCTGGATAGTGAGCCACAGAAGAAGAAAATGAAGAAGAAACAAGAATAAGCAGAGCACGGCTTTTGTGAATATGGGCACTTTTCGTTATTTTAACTCACCACAATCCTGCATTTTAAGGAATATCCTTACAAGGTAATTCCTAGACAACTATTCGTGTATAGTCTAAAGCTTTTACAGGATTTGATAACATGTAAAATGTGTTATTAGTTTGTTAGAATATTATGGCTTAGGCGGTTAGATACGGACTTCTAATCGCGAAGCCTCAGGATTAATCCGGGTTGACGTCATGTTATTTTAATAATGGAGAACGGGACAATGAAAGAGCTTTGCTCGACACTTCTTCCATTCCTTTCTGGTATGATCATAGCATTGTTGCACCGTGATCATCTCTGCCTCCTGAGCTGCTCGATAATCCTGCCAGGCAGCACAGTACCGTACCTCCTTGGTCATACGTTGGGGACTTCATCTTTACTTGGCACTTGGCTGATCATAGGAAGTGACGTTTCCAATAAAAGTTTCGTGGGCTGACAGCAGTGTCAGGTGGGTCAAGCAAACCAACATTTGAGAGACTGACTGCGTCTCCGTGATCAGAGATTTGATATGTTTCAATATCCACCCGAATTACGTAAGAACCCTGATGATGGAGACGGAGTCAGTCTCTGCAACAGCGGGTTACTTAAACCACCTGACGCGGCTGTCAGCCGAGAAGAATTTATTGAGCTCATCTTCCATGAAAACGTCAAGAAAATTTATGTTTCATACGACGATGATAATACGTTAGAATTGTACGAGAAGTAAGGGTTATGGGGTGTTCATTTGCCTTATATATTTTATATATTTATGTTTCATACGACGATGATCATAGTCTGGGACGATCATAGTCGGAAAATTAGGATTAGGAAACAAAGAACAGATGTAGGTAAATATTCCTTTGTAAATAGGACCATAAAAAGCTGGAACCAATTACCTCCAAGCGTACTAGCGACTTTCCCCTGTAAATTAAGCTCTTTTAAAAAAAGGGTCAAGAACGTCATTACAAGCTAAAGATTTTTAAGTGGAGATTAAATAAAAATAAGGGATGTGAAGTGAAAGGGTGTGAAGTGATGTGAAGTGAAGTGCTCTGGTTTCGAAGTGAAGTGAAGTGAATTAAGTTCTTGGGGGATATAATTAGCATGTACTTTGGTCTGACTTTATACTGAGAATATTCTAACGCACTGAAATTAATTAATGTGTGGGTGTTTTTTGTATTGTGCGTGTTTTTTTTCTTGTACTGTGTATGGGTGTTTTTGTAAGGTGTGGATGCTTTTGTAAGGTGTGGATGATTTGTAAGTTGTGGATGTTTTTGTAATGTGTGTACGGTATTCTAGTATGTGTACTTGTATTTACTGTAAGTATTTTGTTTACTGTATGTATTTTGTTTTGTATGTGTAAGGGTGTTTTAGTAAGGTGCGTACGGTTTTCTAATATGTGTATTTGTATTTACTGTATGTATTTTGTTTTGTATGTGTATG